>CM070771.1:126905371-127505371 GCA_036346955.1 Dipus sagitta | reverse complement strand
TGTGTGCCCAGCAATTTATGGATTTCTGCATTGGTACATTTTGAGTATCCTCAGTGTCTGTCTCCATCATCCTGCCACAGATTACCAGGCTTGCTATGGAAGCAGCACTCTTGCTCATTTACCAACTCCTCTGTGGTTTCACCTGTGCCCTCACTGATGTGTGTGGGGGGTGTGGTTCATCTCTTTCCAGGGAGTCACTTATCTTTTCTTGTGTTGTTGACAGATTTTGTTTGTCCTCTGTTCTTGCTGCCTCCTACAAAAGAAAAACAGATTCTCCAATGGAGAATGAGATCAGCATAGGTTTAAGGGGATAGATATTGTTAATTTAGAGAGACTATGATGGCTGTTGCCTCTCAAAAACTAGGTAGAGCTCTTCATTGCAGTCCATGATTTTAGTCTCTTTAGGATTCTGACTTTTTCTCCAGTTCCACGTTACTTGCCACTGAGCAGATCTCTTAGCCAATCAGAAAGCCATTGGTAACCCTCCTAGGCTGGGTGCCATCATTGCACAGATGTGTCTGCCATGAAAGGCTGCTTGCTTTCATACTGCAGTTTTCCTGGTTGCTCAAAACGTTGTTGGCCATTTTCCCCCAGCAGCTCATGTAACTCTTTCGGCACTATATGGGCTAACCACTTGGGAACTGGCTTAGCTAGAGCTCTTGGTGTTCTGTGTTGACAGAATATGGTGTCTTCAGCAACAGATTCTTATCTCAGGCTGGTAATAAAGTGCTTTGACAGCAGGCTGTCTTGTTTTGGGGACTTCATGGGTCTCTCAGATCAACAGCTCAATATGGGTTGTAATCAGTTTCTGGTACTGAAAGTTATAGGCCAGAGCCAAATATTTTAGTGTTTGGTTTCATCCCATGCTCTCCAGGACTGTTCTTACCAGATGGTACCTCCATACTCCTATTAAGGGTTTTATATTTTAGTCTACTATACAGAAGGTTTCTAAAGTAAAATTCATTTTGGATTTAATTTTGTGTGTATCACCCTTCAACTTCCCTTTCCCCACCCCCAAACCTGTATATCCCTCTTATCTGTCCCTTGAGTTTTTTTTTTTTTTGTTTTTTTTTTTGGTCAGGTATGCCTGCAACTCAAGCTATTCCAGGTTAGGAAGCACAGATGAGGGAGACTATGTCATGTTTGTTTTTCTGTGCTTGTGTGAGTTTGCTTATTATGATATGTTCCAAGTCCATCAATTTTCCTACAAATTTCATTATATTATTTTGTTTATCACTGCTGAGTAGCATTGCATTGTATAACTGTACCACATCTTCATTCCATTCATCCGCAATGGCTATCTGGGTTGATTCCAGTTTTTAGCTACTGTGAATTGAGCAGCTATGAACATGTTTGAGCAAATATCTCTGCACTGAAGAATGGAGCTCAGTGGAGCCCTTTAGAGTAGATACCCCATACAGGAATAGCTATGTCAGTTGACAGCTCTATTTTCATCTTTTCCAAGAGTCTCCATATTGACTTCTATAGTAGTTTTACAAGTTTACATTCCCACCTGCAGTGAATGAGTTTTCCTCTTTCCCTGTATCCTGGCTAACATTTACTGTCATTTGATTTGTCTCAATAGAATTCAGACCTGGTTTCTAGTTCTAGATATGGGTTCCTTTCCAGTGATCAGATCTCTTAGCCAATCAGAATGCCATTGTTTACGCACCAAGGCTGTGTGCCACCATTGCACTGGTGTGCCCTTCTTGTCAGGCTGGTTGTTTCTGAGTAGCTTAGATCCCTGCTTGCTCACAACGTTGTTGGCCATTTTCTCCCATAGTTCATGTAGCCATAAGCACTAGATGTGCTAACTGTGGGGACTGGCTCCCTTCCGGATTCCAGCCAGGTCTCTCTGTGCTCTGTGCCAGTAGGAAATTGTGTGTTCCACAAGAGTATCTTACCTTTTACCTAGAGTGGGTAATCAAGTACTTTGACAGAAGACTATATTGTTGATTTTTTTATTGCTTAGTTTCTTTTTCTTTTCTTTTCTTTTCTTTTCTTTTCTTTTCTTTTCTTTCTTCTTTTTCAAAGTAGGGTCTCACTCTAGCCCAGGCTGACCTGGAATTCCCTATGGAGTCTCAGGTGGCCTCAAAATCACAGTGATCCTTGTACCTCTGCCTACTGAGTGCTGAGATTAAAGGCATGCACCACCACACCTGGCTTATTAAAAATTTCTTTGTAGATTCATTTATTTATTTATTTATTGTGAGGTTTGTATTTTTTAAATATTTTTCTTTTATTTTATTTTACTAGTTTTTCTTGAATATTGCTCTGTTTAGTTTTCCTATCTGTACTATGGTCAGTGTTGGTAAACTTTGTTTTCTTTAAAAATTACTGGTTTACTCTTATAAAAATTATTATATAACACCAGAAACAAATTTATATCAAACTTGAATATATGCTTCAATAATTACATAAAACAACAACCTAATTTGAGTCCCAGATTTAATTTCATCTTTTAATAAGGATATCAGAATATGATGAATTTCCTTTGAATAAGCATGAAAATCCTTTTCTTCATCAGACATTTCCTTCACTACAAATTGATTTTTATGATTACACATTTTTCAATAGTTATCTATATTTCTTTTGAGACATATTTTTTCTATGTCAAAATTTAATAGCAAAACAGATTAGTAATTTTTAGATAATTGGTGTTTTTTACTAATATGCTTTAGTAGATACAGTAAAACATTAGTTCATAAATAATTATTTTGAAAACCAATTTTTCAAAAAGAACATGTTAATTTTTTAAAACTCACAGGGAGGGAGAAATTTCAAAGGTAAAACTAGTCCTTAGAACTTCCCAAAAAAGTAATTTTTTATAATGTCATGTAATTTCTATTATATAGTTATCATTCATAAAATCATAACATGAATTTTACAGCCCTTCAAACAGAGAAATTATGAATGTTTAACACTATAAAAGTGTGTTTCTCTGAGTGCCTGAATATATGTGAGTGATGCCAGATAGACATAGAAAAGATAAGAATTCAGGACTCAATAACTATGTGTTACTTTGTTCAATTACACGTGTCTTTCCTGCCATTATTATATATTACTATACTATATTGAGATGAAAATGCTCATGCACTTGAAATGTACCATTTTCACTACTATAAAGGTTATGGTATGTGTGAGAGTGCCAGGTATGTGCCCTGAACTTCTAGGGCAGAGATTGAGCCACAGAAGTGCTGTTGAAGCTCCAAGGTCTTCGTCCAGTACTAAGACAATGGACTAGCAAGGAAGCTGCATACGGTTCTATGTGTGTGGCGGTCACAATGGAGTCCAAGCAGAGTATGAAAGTTCATTATGAGGGCCATCAGTGTAGGCATAGTGCAGTAGGCAGAATGCAACAGCCTGGCAGTGAACAGTCAACCTGTGTAGATGTGGAGGGAAGATAGGAATAGTGAGAATCAGCATGGGTTTGGGGCTGGAAGAATAAGGACATTCTAAGAGCAGCTTTGTGCAGGATAATGTTTGGGAAGAGGGAATTAAGGCAAGGCTTCAGGATGATTCATCATTTCCAGAGGGAAGGAAAAATGCAAAGTACAGTGACAGGGTAGCACAGGTTTGGTGCTGAGGTCTAGAGGAGAAAAAAAGGGAATTTCTCATAAAAGCTGTTGCTGTTATCTCTTTTATTCTACCTCTTTAAAGCATTCTGGGTCAAACAACATACATAAATTTCCTGAGTACAGCCTTTTCTCTGGCTCACATTTGCATGATTAGTTAATCACCTATTTAGGTCCAAGGCATTGATGCACCAAAACATCTTATTCAACAGCAAAGCATTGTTACAACAATCTAAAAATTACATACAATAAAGTATTAGAACCAGACCACAAGATTCTTTATGAAGCTGAGAGTTGAGCTACGTTATAGGCTCGATGGGAGTTTCTCAGTGAGGAAGAAAATGAGTTTCTGTGTGACTCAAAAACAGGGTGTCAGAGTGAGGAGCTGAAACTGCCAAAGATTTTAGGAACATTTAGTAATGCTCTTCAGATATTAAGCTAAGAGTCATAAACTTAATTTAGAAACAATAAAAAACATCAAATTACTTAAGATCATAGCGCAATTTGATCATGCTCATGTTTGTGAAATCATTGATCATGGATGGGACATAAATGCACGTACCAGATTTATTCTAGGAGGAATTTCTTAAAATGGAATGATGCCGGGAACACACCCCAAGAGCCATAGATTGGTACTAGCACAGGAAAATGAAGGAAAGTATGGGTTCCAGAAGTCCTGTAGAATTAGACATACTGGAAATGTAGACATGGGTGAGGAAATGGCTAGTAGAATCTCAGTTTGTGAGCAAGAGGTGACCAAATTTAAGAGAGCAGGATGATGGACTATCATAAGAAGGTAAGACAGGTAAAGACATCTGGATGGAGAAGCAGACAAGAAGCCAAGAGGAGATGTCTACTTTGAAGCTCACCAGGGTTAGGGGAAAGAGGACCGTGAGAATATTGATCTGGAAAAAAGAAATTAGTTGATCTCATGAGTGTGGGTGAAGTCATTCCCAAATCATGCTGAGGCTGAGACAAGCAAAGCAAAGATGACTCAGACCCATGAAATGCCAAGAGATAAAAAGAAAAGTGACAGGAAAAGTGATTTCAAAGGACTGCACACAGAAGAAGAAAATGGAGGGCCCAGGTAACAGGAAAGTGAATTTTTCATTGAGACTGAAAAAAAAAATTCATCAGGGCCCAGGAAAATAAAGACTGAGATGGATCTTTTATTTTGGACAAACTCAGGTCGCCGGTTGTCAGAGTGATCTCAATTAGGTAGTAGAGAAGGAGTTATGGGTTTGGGTTCCACCATCAAAGGGTTAAAGAGATGTGAGGAAGTAACAACAAATGTGCACTCAACCCAGGAGATAGAGGAAAATGAAGGCTTATTTGTGATCATTATTTTTATCCAAACTAGTTACTAGAGATTATTATGTAGTTGTAATCAGTAAAATAAAATACAGAGATTCAGTGCATGTTTTACCAAGTTCCCCTCAAAGGAATCCTCTGGGAAAACCACAGTACAACCTAGATAGGATGTAGACCCCACAGAAGGCACATCACTCTTGACTTTCAAGCTGCCCTTTTCTAACCACATCTCATATCCTACCTTCTACCTAACAGCTACTGACTTGTCTATGATGATTCTATAATCTTATTATTTTAAGAATGCAATATTAGTAGATATGTGTGCTAAGACATCTTTTGGGATTGATTATTTGATAAATCCCAATTCCCTGGACATTCATTCAAGGTATTACTAGTTATGCATATAGTTCATTGCTGATTAATGCAATTTGTATCAAAGTATGTAAGCATTCACCTATTAAAGGAGTGAGGGGTTTTTAGTTAAGGGTTGTTACAAATTAATTTTCTATAAATATCCATGCACATGTTTTGTGCAAACCTAAATTTTCATTTCCATGGGATAAATGCCCAAGAAGAAATTTGGTAGTCTCAGAATTAGTGGTGTAGGAAGCTACTGACAATGCCAGTACCATAAGTTTTTAACGTTCTACTTATTTATTTGCAAGGGGAGAGAGAGAGAGAGAAAGAGAGAGAGAGATTGAGAATGGGCATGCCAAGGCCTCCAGCCACTCATTGCAAATGAACTACAGATGTATGTGCCACTTTATACATATGACTTTATGCGGGTACCGGGGATCCAAACCAGGTTCACTAAGCTTTGCAAGCAAGCACCTTAACTACTAAGCAATCTCTATAGCTCTAGAGTTGATTTTTGGATCTAAATTGTTAATGTTTTGATAGAGGATGTGGAATACCTTTTCATTATTTGTTTGGCACCTGTATATCAACTGTGGTAAGATTGCTGATGATCATTGCCTATTTTATAATTGAACTGTTTAAATATTGACTTCCTAAAATTCTTTATGTATTCTAAATACTAGTCTTTTGTGAGATACATAGTTTGTGAATATTTTGTCCCATAATGTAGCTGTGTTTTCATTCTATATCAAGCTATTACCTAAATTCATCCAAACTTTATTCTTTTTATCAATTGTGCTATTGGTGCAATTCACATTTTAAATTTATGTCTTTGATGAATATGAGTTGATTTTTAATTTTTTAAATATATTTTATTTGTTATTCATTCATTTATGTATTATTTATTCATTAGAGAGAAAGAATGTGCATGCCAGGGCTTCCAGCCACTGCAAATGAACTCCAGACTCATGCACCACCTTGTGAATTTGGTTTATGTGGATAATGGGGAATAAAACTTGGGCTCCTAGGCTTCACAGGCAAGCATCTTAACCACTAAGCAATGTCTCCAGCCCTTCAGTTGATTTTTATAGAAGATATGAAGGGCAAGTCAAGGATTGTGTTTGTTTTTAATACCTGATTGTTGTAGCATTATTGCAGAAGAAGGGGTAGAAAGATTGTAAGAGACATAGAGTAGGTAGGAATGCCCTGAGGCCCTGTCCCTGCTGCCACATAGGGACTGACAAGATGTTCATGACACACACTGATAACTGGAACCCTGGTGCCTGGTGAGGAAAGTCCCAGAGTAACAGGAATTGGGGCAATGGGATAAAAGTGCATAGCCTGTTATATATAAAACAATTTAAAAAGTTAAAATCACACGTGTGTGTATGGGCATGAATGCCAGGGTGCACACGTGGAAGTCAGAGATAACTTAGAGGTGTCTGTGGTCCACCTTCTTGGAGACAGAGTCTCTTTCTGCCTCAAATGAACTGCTTGACAACAAAGGAATGTCAGACTAGCTCTCTGAGATAATTTGGTTCACCTGAAGCTACTACCTTCCATTGTCATAGCTGTGTTCAGATGTGATTGCTGGGGAGCTTAACTCAGGGAGGCAGACTTTGCCAGCAGGCAATACTGAGCCATTGCCCTAGTTCTGGTTAATGAACTGCTATATAAAATTTAAATAAACTTGAATTTATCTACCAAAACCTTGCTGAGTTTTTTTGATTGTCTTAAAATCATGAATGCGGAATTAATCTTTGTCAATATTTTTCTGTGTGGATTGGTATAGTCATATGATGTTTTGCCCTTCCTTAGCCTGTTGAATATGGAAAATCACATGGATCAAAGTTTAAATATTGAGCTAGATATATTACCTGGAAAAAATTTCATTTGGTCACAATGGGTCATCATTTTTATCAGTTGCTTGATTGTTTTGGTGAATATTGTGTTGAAGAGATCAAGGTTCATGAAAGATATTGGTATACAGTTTCCATTTATTTTATACTCTTTTGGATGATGATGGTATCATTATAGTATGGTCCTTTAAAATTTCCAGGTAGTGTTCCTTCTATTCATTTTACATATTTTTTAAAAAAGTATTATTTCTTTCAACATCTGGAAGATTTCTGTGGGAAAATAAACCTGACTTGAAGATTTTTGAGAGCTTCATTTTAAATTGTAAATTCAAGTTTTTGAAATGCCAGATTGTTTAGATTTCCTTTCTTCTTGGCTGGGTTTTGTAAGTTGTCATTTTCTTTTCTTTTTCGTTTTGGAACTTTGTCTCTTTTTTTTTTTTTTTCTTTACTAGTTAGTTTTTTATTCAGCAAATACAGTCACTTTGGTACCATTATTAGGCTCATCCATTGTAAGTTGTCATTTTCAAGGGCTTCATTTTGCTTCATTTTGTCTAGGTGTTGAATTATCACTGTAATGTTCATTGCATTATCTAACTATTCTTTCAACGACTGAAGACTCTGCACTTCAATCTCTTGTTTCTTTCCTCACACAGGTGTCTTAAGCCTTTTTTCTCTTGGTCTCTGTCAATCCTACAGGAAGCTTGGAAATGCTGTTGACCATTTTGAATAAGCAGGCTTTTTATTATTTAATTTTTCTCTTAGTCTTGTTTTAGATTTCATTGATTTTTGATATTATTTCTTTTACTTTGTTTGTCCTGTGTTTATTTTGCTCTACTTATTCTACTGTCTTGAGATATAAACTGATTTTTTTTTTGTTTTGAGATCTTTCCTATTCTGTAAATGAATGCTGAGTATTACAGTTTTTCATCTCACTGCTGTGGCTTTTTCACCCACTTCCACAAAATTCCTTGAGCCTTGGTGGATGTGCTTTAAGTCTACTTTAGTGTCGAGCTCTCAGCAGCTACTGGATTTCTGCTTTGGTGTGTACTGAGTACCCTCAGTGTCCATCTCCATCACCCTGGCAAAGTTTGTCAGGCTCACCATGAAAGCAGCACTCTTGCTCATCTCGTCAGTTCCTCAGTGGTTTCACCTGGACCCTAGCTGCTGTGTTGCCAGGGAGTCAGCTATCTTTTCTTGCCTTGTTGTCAGCTTTTGTCCTCTGTTCTCACTGCCTTTCAAAAAGCAAAACAGATTCTCCAAGAGAGAGTGAGGTCAATATAGATTAAAGGCAACAAGCATTGCTAACTTAGAGAGATTTTGATGGGTGTAGCCTCTCTTTTGGCCAAAGATTAGTGGAAGCTTCTTGTTGGAGTCCATAATCTTGGTCTCCCTAAGATTCTGACTTGGCTCCCAGTTTGAGCTATGAGTTCCTTTCAATGTGTTGATCTCTTAGCCAGCCAGAGAGCCATTGGTTACCCTCATATGCTGGGTGCTAATATTGCATGGGTGAGTACATCTTGTCAAGCTGGTTGCTTTCAAATAGCAGTGTCCCCTGCTTACTCACCACATTGTTGGCCATTTTCACTGGCAACACACGTAGCACTCTCCATCACTGTATTGGCTAACTATCTGGAAATTAGCTTCCTTCCGTATTCCATTCAGATCTCTTGATGGTCTATGTTGACAGAAGTTTGTCTTGTTTTGGGAACCTCATAGGTCTCTCTGATCAAAAGCTCAATGTGGGTTGTAACCAATTTCTGGTACTGGGAGTTATAAGCCAAAGCCAAATGTTTTAGAGTTCAGCTTCATTCCATGCTTTTCAGGGTCCTTCTTCCCAGAAAATGCCTCCACACTTCTGCTGGGGTTATATATTTCAGTCAGCTATGCCAGGAGGAAGGTTTCTTCATACCTTTTATTTCTTATCTATATTTATACTAAGATGGGTTTTAGTTTTTATACTTTTTGGAATTCTTATCTTTTTGTTCTTATTTCTATTTTGAGAACTTATTTTATATATTCTAATGGCCTAGATTCACTAGCAATAAGTTTATCTCCCATTTTACTTTCTCTTATCCCGATGGACATTAAGGCAATGGTTGGCAGTTCTCTTTTAAAGTACTAAAAATGTGGTGTGTTTATTTTTTAGGCCTCCCTGATTTCATAGGAGAAGTTAGTGTTTGCATAATCTAGGAGAATCTTTGGCTGTGTTCTAAATATTTTGGATATCATGTTGCAATATATTACTCTGTTCTTCTCTTTCTTCATGTCACTCCACCCATGATATTTTTGCATTATGTCAGGAGAGTGCATGTTCAACTTCCCAGAAAATCCTTTCAAACCATCCTGAGTCATCAGCCCATACTTCTTCCTTGTAGATAGGTAGGTTGATAGATAAAAGAGAAGGAGAGCAGGTGGATTTGATGTACAGGTGCTGAAACAAATGCCCTTTTAGCATTTAAACATTGTTAGGAGATTTGTAGCCCCATACCACATGAAACATGGTGAAGGCTGAAGCCAGGGTGGTGGTAGGGTAGAGAAAGAGAGTGCACGTGACAGAGAGAGAGAACAGAAATCTGAGGAACAAAGTGCAGGTGACCTTTTATAGGTTTGTCAGTGAAGTGAGTGTATCTAGACATAAACTCTGTGAGAAAAGTCATGGAAGCAGTGAAGGAGAGAGAGGGAGATCAAGAAGACCTCTGGTCCTGTACGATCTCTGAACAGTGGGGGCTATTCTGCTTTGCCACCCTGCTTGCAGGTAGCACCAAAGGCCATAATGCAAATGGCCTTGAGTTTTCCTGATTACTGCTGAAGGCTTTTCTTGTTTTCCAACCTGGACCTTATCCTGGACAGAAGTCTGAAGTGATCACATTTATGTTCAAAGAGGGGTGGGGAAACCAACTTCACACTGAGCCTTGGTATGTTTTTAAGGTATGTGGGGAAAGAAATCACTGCCAAGTTGCTTCAGAATGTGAATTTCTACTAGACTCTGCTGTTGCAAGAAGACAAGTTTCAAATCTATAGGGTTGAATTACCAAATAATTACATTCTAAATGCCTAAAAATAACACTAATTTATAACCTTACAATTATGTTTGCTAAAATGTTAATGATCATCCAGAGATAAGATCAAATTGTTTACAACATCTCATTCTTTTCTGGAGTTCTGTGTGACTTTTCCTGGGTAGATGTGAACAACACTATTTTCCCTTTCTAGGGCACTGACAAACCAAAGAAATAATTCCACCCAAGTGTTACTTGGTAAACCAATGAGTTTATTGGGGTTACTTACAGGAACATGGGTAAATAGTTACTTTTGTGTGCATGGGTGGGTTACTCAAAGGCAGCTATATCATTGAAAATACACCACATCATGGGTGATGACTCACAAAATCTGTATCCTTGGAGTTCTCTGCCCAATTTACAAGCAGTTCCACTGAAGAGTTTCCTCTATCCCAGAAATTGTTTACTGCTTATATAACCCAGGTGAGGGGGCCTTTTGAGTCTTGTAATTTTTTATTTTTGGTTTGAAATACTTTATTAATTTATTTGCAAGCAAGGAGAGAGATGGAGAGAGAATGATTGAATGAGAATGAGGTGGAGGGAATGGCCATGCCAGGGCATCATGCCACTGCAAAGGAACTCCAGATGCATATGCCACTTATGCCTCTGGCTTTAAATTTATACTGGGGGAAATCAAGCTGGAACCATCAGACTTTGTAAGTAAACACTTTAACTGCTGAGCTATCTCTCCACTGCTTAGTCTTTTAATTTTTGTGAGCCCCCTGGACCCTATAAGTTTTGTATGAGCCTCTTTTCTCCAGGCAGGAGGGAATGTTTCAATCTGGAGGAAGTAGCAACACAAAAAAGAGGTTCTCTTGTAGGAGCCCTTGGGGATGTTTCCTACATTCCTTAGAACACAACGATCTTGAGTCAGCAATAGACTGCCAAGGAAGGAGCACTAATTTCTGTTCCCTGGCAGGGAATGGAACATCAATAGTTGCTTGTTCTTGTTCATGACACTTGAGAGGAAAAAGGAACATGCCAGGCAGACCAATAAGATTACTTCATTGCTTACCTGCTGGACACCACCTGCCAGGGGACTTGGAATCTGCCATCTGCTTCCCTATGTTCTGGAGAAGAGGAAAAGCATTGCCTGCCAACTTCCAGTTTAATCTTTCTGAAACCTTTATAATGCATTGGTGCTAGATGGGTGTGTAGAGGGGAGGAGGGAACTTTTTCTTTGGTCTGTGGATGCACTTAGCTAGAGATGATTGGGCTTCTGTGTGAGAAGGAAAAAACTCAGTAGCAGAGGCCAGTAAGTTAAAAAAGGAGATAGAAAGGGAAGAGAAAGAAAGGGAGGAGGGCTTTTATTAGGTTGGTATTGTATATATGTAAGTAGAAAGATTGAGATGGGGAGGGGATATGATGGAGAATGGAATTTCAAAGGGGAAAGGGGGAGGGTAATACCATGGGATTTTTTTTTGTTATCATGGAAAATATTAATAAAAATGGAGAAAAAAAAATCCCATAAATGTCTGTTTGAGGTCACCTTCAACTACTCAGATATGAGCCCCATCTTCTCCAAGAAAAGTCAAGTGTTAACAATAATAGACCTTTGCTTGTAGGAATAGCTACTTCTTGGAATCTTTCTTATCAGACCCTCACCACTGACCCAGGATAGGTAGAGACAATTGGAAACTCCAGAGAACACACAGTAATATTCAAGCCCTGAAGTCTGTAGATGATAGGCTCTAACTTATTTGAAGTTTCAATAGAAAATTTTGGAATTTACTATGCTTGTATGCTGGTGGATTTCAACATTTGTAAGTTAGATGGAATAGGAATGGGAGGACTGGGTTTACTGTGTTCTGGTAGGACTATAAATCTGTGTATGATATTTTTTTAAGGAGAGGCTAAGCATCTTTAGGTAGGAAGGGGAGATGAAAGAGTAGAATTATTACAGCATAAGGTACATAAATAGTAATAATGAATTAAGAGTAAAAGAAACTTTATACTTGAACAGAGAAATGTGGGCAGGAAAGGATTAATTTAGAAGGCCTTACTTATTTGAACCCTGAACAGTTCAAGACTGGCCCTTAGGCAACTTCTGGAAGATAATGTTAGACCGTAGAATATTTAGCCTAATCAGAGTGTTTAGATTAAATTTAAGACTAGGTAAATTGCTATCATGTGGCCAAACCCCTAAATCTATACCTGTTTTTGTATGTCTCTTAGGCCATGCTATACACATTTGAGCAGATGGAGACATTCTGACAATGTGATTCCCTGCTAACATATGATTTTGCCCTAGGAAAAGTAGAGACGGAGTTTGTCAGTGACATGATACTGAGTTGAACTGGCCTTCAGCACCATCAGTATACCAGAAAATATGTATACTTTGTTATGGTTAATCTCCAGTTTGTCAATTTGATATGGTTTAGAATCTCCCTGAAACAAATCCCTGGGAATATCTGTGAGGGACTGAGAAGGGAGAACCCACCCTAACTGAGTTGACCCCATTCCAAAGGCTGGTGTACTGAATTGAGTGGAAAGGGTATAAAGTGAGCTAAGCAACAGTGTTCATCACTCTTTGCTTTCTGATGTGACACAGCTGCTTCCTGCTCTTGAAATCATGCTTTTCCCCTATAACCTCAAACTCTAAACCAAAATAAATCCCACTTTCTTTAAGTTGGTTCTTATCATTTGCTTGGTCTCAGAAACAAAAAGTAATGAGTACATCCATGCATGCATTAATTGTTGGTAGTGAGTGAAGAAGTTCAAGCTTATTATCTGAAAGCTTTGATAGTTCTCATGAAATTCAAAAATAGGCCATTTGAGAGTGACACAGACAGGGGAAAGCATAGTTCTGAGCAGCCAAGGCCTAGAAAACCTGCAGGAAGCAGCCAAGGCAGCTGATAAAGGACTTGGAAAAAGACTTCCTTGCAGTATATAAGTCCATACTCAAGACAGACACCCCTATTTCTATGGCTATACAGAGAATGAATCAGTGACCATGAATGAACAGATCCAATTCACAGGTGCTTTTTGAAGGTGAGTGCAACATCAATAGCAAAAAAGAGAGAACATGAGCTGGAGAGATGTCTTAGAAGTTCAGGGTGATTACCTGCAAAGCCCAAGGACACATGTTCAACTTCCCAGTACCTATGTAAGCCAGATGCACATGGGGGTGTGCATGTGCCTGGAGTTTGTTTGCAGTGGCTAGAGGTCCTGGCACACTCATTCTCTCTCTCTCTCTTCAATAAATAATAAATAAATAAAATATAATAAAAAAGGGCATTAATGGAATCTTGTTGAGCTGTTCCTCTAAGCCATTGTCTAGTTAACCTCCATAAATACTTTTTCTGCACTGTAGGGATGTCTAGATATCCTTTTATAAACATGAAATGTTGGGCAGTGAGATCACTTGAGATTGATTTGAATATACCTTATAGGAAAATTTTAATGTCAATTTCTCTACACTCTATCCAAAGTATCTTCTTACTGCTCTTATCTCTTGCTTAATGTTACAAGAACTAGTTGTTCCTTCAAAATACATGTAGTTTGACTTCAGAAATATACATAAGTAGCTTGCAGAAGGTCTTATATTTAAGGAAAAGTATACTTCCTCCAAGAAACTGAAAATAGGAATTTGCATTCATTTCAAAATCAAATAAGAGTTTATGTAGTATATTTGCATGTATATGCAAACACAATGTATGACCAAACATATGCTTAAGTTATTTAGTGATGAATAAGGATTTGCTTAGTTAATGAGAATATGTATTTTCAGGGAAAAGGCCAAAGAACAGACTGTTTTGTCATTTTATGTTTTTTTTTTTTGTGTGTGTGTGTAGTATATGTGGTATTGTATGATGATGATGGTGGTGGTGGTGGTGGTGGTGGTAGTGGTAGTGTGTGTGTGTGTGTGTGTGTGTGAATAATGCACATGTATGTTCAGATAAGCATGCATGAATGCAGAGGAAAGAAGAGAATGCCATGTATCCTTCCTCTATCTCTCATACACATATTCATTTGAAACAGAGTTTCTAGATGTGGAGCCACAGTTTCATGAGCTCCATTAATTTTTTCTGGTCTCTGCTCTCCAGAAAATGGTATTTCAGGCATGCATGGCTATGCCCAGCTGCTTACATGCGTGCTGAAGAATTGCACTCAGGCGCTCTTAGGTCCTCTCAAACCTTCATGCTTGCAGTAGATACTCATCCCTACTGATCCATCTTCCTAGCCTCTTATTCTACTCTTTATCAAATTAATACATTAAATATTTTCACATTTTGAGCCTCTATTATTTCTCTCAAAATTTGTCTTTATTAACAATCTTTAATTTTCCTATTTTATGTCTGCAGAACAATGACTTCTTTGGCTATAAGAAAACAGCTGTAATGAATGAAAAGCACATATTAGCACATTGGATTCTTTCTCGGTGATGCAGGTCATAGCTTACATGTCAGCAATTTTTCTTTGGTGAAATAGAATGTGGACACTCATGACTCTATTTTATTAAATTTCAGATTTGAATGCACTAATTTAAAGCCAAGAATCCTACTGTGTCCTTGTTACAACTCTATATCTTCTCATCCTTGAGTCTTTCCATAGAATAGGGGCTAGACTGTGCTCTGAATGAAAACAAATTAACACTTTCTGATCTTAAATTAAGTAAAATCGTTAAAATACAAAGCAGTGCAACTATCCAAAGACTAATATATAACTGTCTCAGAAAATTATCTAATTACTCTTAATGGATTCTTTTCATATAATCGTTTTATGCACTTTGTTTCCCTTCATCATCTGATGTGTTATCACAATAAACATACCTGTCTTTATTTCTTTATCTCTATTTCAATTTCAGGAAATAGCTGTACCTTTATTTTAACCTAGAGTCATTCTGTTGATAAGCATAAGTAAATCAAGGTTAGGATAACAAACCTTTCTTACTGTAGGCATTAATAAAGCTTAAAATTTATTATTGTTAGGAATGAATACAGTTCTTCTAGTCATGACATTATCAATACATACACTATATTTAGAATTGCTATTTTCAATTTATATTTTCACCCAGGTAATCAAGTGAAGGCATTTTAATAATCTATTTTCAGAGCAGTCTGATTGATTATAGCAAGTGTAATTTCCCCTCTTACTTGAGATCCATGTTCATATTACAGAAAGCATTTGAACACTGAGCAAGTGCAAAATAATAATAGAATGAAGATAATATTTTTTGTCAGGGAGGGAAGAAAACAGGCATTTCAGTTCTCAAGATACTTGGTAGAGGTCATATATGTGTTCTTACATTATCTATCTTTCCTGACAAATGATACAATACCAATTCACAATGCTTACTTGGTAGCTTATTTTATTGATAGGCAAAAGTAATTCTATGCTTATTTTTGTTTGCCAGGGCTGTTGTAACAAAGTATCACCAACAGGGTGGTTTAAATAATTCAGATGTCTTGTGTCTTGGTTCCTAGGCCTGAATTCTGAGATCACCATGTCTTGGGGTCAGTTCCTTCTGAAGTTGGGATGTCTGATATATTCTAACCTTTTATCCTTTACCTGAGACTGCCCACTTCTTCCTGACTTTGTCCTCCCTCTACACATTTCTGTGTTCAAATTATCCTGTTTTAAAGGACATTTGTCATATTGAATTAGGGTCCGCCCTAAAGACCTCATTTTGACTTGATTCCCTCCATAAAGGATTTATAAGGACACATTCTGAGGGCTCAGGTTTAAGACTTCCACAATGTATTTGCTTCATTTTCTTCCTGGTATACGAGCAGGGCAGAACATAGCTCATAACAGGTGTTTACTTCACTTTGTACTATCCTCTCATAACTAAATTATAGGTCGACCATGACAAAATTGCCCAAAGTATTTAGGTTTGGCACTCCTGGTTTACAAATCAAATGATGCAAAGATAAATAAGAAAAGGGGTCTGTATGCATTGTGTGTGGTTAGGGAGACAGAGTTGTTACAGTGCAATATGACAAGTGTTATGTTAATGTGATGCACAACACTATAGAAAAGACAGAGCGAGACCCCCTTTGGAGGTGTTGAGGGATGTCAAGGAAGGCCACAAGAGGTGAGAACACACGGGAGCAAGTGAAGAGTGAACAGTGGTGAGATGTTGAGAAGATATGCTTGGAAGTGAGCTAAATAAGAGTATCCTACCAACCTTGAAGTTTACACATCTTTTCTTGAAGCATTCTAGGAGCTTCACAGAGAGTAGGGCAGAAGAATGCTGATGCTAGACAACCTGAGCTAAGTTCCCTCAGTGTGGGAGGAGAGTGCTAGACAGTACAGAGATGGAGATGAATAGAATGTGGTTCTTATTCTCAACACGGGGTGATTTGTGTGTGCACTCAGCTTTCTCCTCACTCCACGGTGCTTCTACCAAACCTCAAAGGCTGATGCCTGTGGTAACTCTTATAATAGTACAAATGGGCTCTTATTTCTCTCTTCAAATGCCAATTTCCCTCTCCCTTCCATCTGCTTATCAACCAACCATGCTTAACTGTGAAAAGGAAAGCTTGTATTTATTGGGTCAGCTGACAAATGAGTGATTTACTGATACTATTATATTTAGATATCATTGTTCATTTTGCTGAAGATGAAATTTGCTGTCACCAACGAAAATTTGTGAAATCATGGACTTTTTAAAGTCACTTGAATTTCTCAGACAAAATCTTTAGTTTTCAGAGAAGATCTTGTAGAACATAGGAAGGGTTGGCAGGTAGTTCAGCTGCATGATGAAATGGCCTTTCTTTGTCAAACATAGTTGGTTTCATTTGTGACTCAATGTGAAAAGACAGGATCCTAAAGGAAGTTTCCACATTTTCATACTGTTCATAAATATTTTAACTGGATTTAACTTAGTGCCCAACTGAATAACCCATGAAAAGACTTGATTTTAAAGAATTAATTGCCACAGATTCCAAACCCTCGAACAGCTGACAGATGCAGCACTATTATGATCAGAAGGATTCTTAGCAAGATGCATTTCCATTGTCACTGAACTAGTTAAAGCCAGTGAGGCAGCACTAAATTGTTGTGACATTTTCCCAGACCCACTATTACCTGTCAAATTGGAAAAAAACTCAAGGCATCAGGACAAGCTTTACTTACTGATGTGCTCACTCTTGTTATTAATTGAAGTAAATGGATAAGCCTGTCCATCAACAGTAACAAACACATCTGCTCATTGTTTAAAAAAAAAATCTCCTTAACCTTCTGTTCCTTTCTGGTCCCTGGGAACTGAACAATGCTGCCTTCTCTATTCAAGAACCATGATGACTGTTGTGTTTGTTCTAACTTTTTTTTTAATTTGCTGACAAAGTGAAATATGGAATAGTGTATTCACTTATTTCATGTTTGACTCACAATAGATTGAGTTATATAAAGTAGGACATGGACAAATTACAAAAACCAGAACAAGCAGGGCCTCTAATAGTCTTATATAACTGCAAACTCTCTACATCTGCTTTCATCCATCATCTTCTTTGCTTCTCAGAGAAAGTAGGGTTTTTTTTTTTCCTCTCTGAGTTTTAAGTACAAAGAAAAAGTTTCCATACTGTAAAACTGAAAAACTGTTGATAAGAAAATACTTCAAAAATGCAAAAGGGGAAATCTTCCTTTGAATTTATGTGAGTCTATTAACTACAAAAGTACATGGTAAGCTCTAATACAGCAGAGCTATTCTCGATTGATTTCTTTTGCCTCAGCAAGGTATTTGTGACAATATTTCACTGGTGTTAGAAATAAAGGATTCATCCCAAAGCCATGCAATGTGCTAGAATGTTCTACATTGGCAGTGCAAAGACTCTCAGTAATGTGGGCAATAAAAGCAGAAGATGATTTAAGTTAACATTTCATGTTTGTCAGGAATATGATGTTCATTAGAGCAGGAAGGAGCATAAATCCAACATCAACAATGGTTTTCTTTATTGAAGTCACATTAATGAAGACAACCATTTTTTTTCCTCCTGTCTCCTGCCTATATTTAGAATTGCTATTGAAGGGGTGCAGTAATAATTCTGAAGTACCTTAATGTTTGCAAACTCTTTACTATAAAACATTATGAAGGCACAGAAAATGAAAAGGCAATTAAGACTCACTAATACAACATGCTTTGCTTCACAGAATAAACTAAGAAAACTAAAAGAAAAAATAGCCACCATTGGAGAGGATGGAGAAAATTATACACATTGGCATGAAAATGGAATATTGCCTCCATAGATTATTGAAACAATCTTCCATGCTTGGCTAAAATTCAGGGTCCCATGGGTGCTTGAGCAGAAATGGAGGCAGTCCCCATGCAGAGGGTGTAGATAACAGATGAAGCCTTGTCTTTCTTTGTTCAGTGTTCCCTTTCTTGTAATTTCTTGTAACCTGTATTGGCAGGTTTTTTTTTTTTTCCTCTTCCAGAAGGGTCTCCTGAGTTTCCCAAAGCTCTGCCTGGAATTCCAGATTGTGGCCTTTGTAAATAACGTACATAAAGAAGGGCTGTTAAATTCTTGTTGAGTTATTTTTGTTTTGCACTTTGCACCCTCAGTGCATATGAGAACTACTCCCACACCATTTCCTGACAAACCAAATCTTGCTGTGAAGGCTGAAAACGTTAGTCTGTTCACCCTATTTTTAGGACTTGTAATGAAGAGAAAATGTAGTGTTATAACACTCATCTAAATGCTAGCACCCCAGTAGATGACTGCAGAGTTTTAAGAGCTAATATAGATAATTTATACTAAAATGACTAAATTATGACCAATTCTGCAAATAAACAGATAACAGAGCACTGGGAGTTGTGATGGTATCTAGCTGTGGTTTGGAAACGCCAAACTTAGTGCTACTGAAGATCACAGATGGCTGGGAATAGAAACAACAGTTACCCAGAAACTGGACTAGAAAGGATTCTAATTTTAGTGTTAAGAGGAGAGTCCAAAAAATCTCTGTCATAGCTTTAGAGATCTCATTTTGAATTGTGTTTTTGTTCCCCCCCCCCACAATAATGACTAACTTCTATTGAGTGGTTAATGTGTGCCTGACAATGTTATGCATGCTTTGCATATATTAACTCATTTAGTCCTTATAAAAACACTACAAAGAAAATATTGTGATTATTGCTATTTGTGAGGGATTAGAATTAAGGTACAGGGTTGTTAAGATGGTCAGGGCTCATAGCTGCCAAAGACCAAAACTCCAGAGTGAGGTGTTCTGACCCGGTGACCTCCTTGTATCTCAAGTACGTGCTGCAGTGGAGATGATTCCAGAGTGCCATTTCACTCTCTGGCCTTTGAGCCCATCACGTCCTCACTGTCACAGGAGAAACTAAGTGCAAAAAACAAGGTAGACACTGTAAGACGCCCCTTTCACAGAAAGGTAAAGGATGGTGGAATTCCTGCCCAGGAATGAATATGGAGTTTTGGATGCAAGTGAGCTCCTAATGAATTGTCTTGTTTAATTCAATCTAGTCAATTTCTAATCC
The DNA here is from genome assembly GCA_036346955.1 of Dipus sagitta. NCBI lineage: Eukaryota > Metazoa > Chordata > Mammalia > Rodentia > Dipodidae > Dipus > Dipus sagitta. The sequence continues at coordinate 127,485,771 of CM070771.1, read as the reverse complement.
TCAGTCTTGTAAATGCAGTCCCTGGAAATTGTCAGGGTTCTCGATCTGATCAGATTCTGTCCTTCCTTCTCTTTTTCTCCTGATGGTTTTGCTAGCAATTTAAACACACTCTAGTAGAAACTAGAAATAATATGGACCAGTAAAAGCCCAATAACGACATCATGTGATCACACAATTAACTTGTAAGTTTTTGAGCTTACTGTTTCTTCCATATAAATTTCCCCAGTGCCCCTGGAGTGGCATTGGGATGATTCAAACATCTGGGATGTGCTGTTAAGAAAAAAGCTGAGTTGGGAATATATTTCATTTGAAGGCAGTTAGATTATATTTAGGTAGCTTGCCACAGCTTCTTTGTTGTGACTCCTAGCTGTGGAAATAGCTTCCTATGATATTCTGCCCACCACCTTTATTGACTCTCTTGACTTCATGAGGCAAGTCCAGGACTGAATCTCCACCTACACATCTGTGACAGTACCAGCACCATAAACCATTGGATATGGCATGTATATAAAAGCAGAAGCTGGACCATTCATTTCCTGGGTCTCATGATGCTTGTGGGACTTGCAAGCTTCATCAATTATGATGAGTTAAGGTTCATTTTCTAGATAAATGCTTTCACATCTAAATGTGAAGTTAGTAGTATTCATTTCCTTATACAGTACCTCTCAAATCCTATATATTCAGACAATAAAACCTAAATATGCTCCTGCTCACAGGAGACTGTTGCATAATTACAGAATACAATTAGCATTGCAATGCTAGGAATAAGTGTCAACTGAAGGCTCACATTGACCTGTCTAGAATTTGTGGTTCCCAGATCAGAAAAATCACCATAACCTGGAAAAGTGGTGAACATGTAAATTCTCAAGCTGTATTCCACATGTTCTTAATCATAAATGCTTGTGACAAGGCCCTGAAACATGTGCTTACTTAAATCCTGCATATATATATTTGAATGCATGTTCCACTTTAAGAAACAGTGACCCCCCACCCAGCCCCCAGGGTGGGAGCTGGAGAGATGAGTTAGCATTTGCCTGCGAAACCTAAGGATCCAGGTTAAATTCCCCAGTACCCACATAAGCCATATTCAAAAAGTGATGCATGCCTCTGGAGTTCATTTGCAGTGGCTAGAGGCCTTGGTGTGTCTCATCTCTTTCTCTCTCGCTCTTTCTCTTTCTCCCTCTCTCTCTCTCTTAAATAATGAGGCAACAAAGAAACAAACAAACATTGGAAGGACTACTTTCAAATAGGAAAGGTCATGATGGTAAAGAAGCAGGAGATAGAGGACAAAAAATAGGATAAAGGATGGGAGCAAGATCAAATTACTGTATGTTCATATAGTATAGTTCTTAATAACAAAAACAAATTAATGTATCTATGTTAACATGGGTGAAAGAAAGATCAAGCTGCTAAGCTCTTCTCTCCAGAAAAGAGCTGTGTAGGCATAGCCCATACATGCTTACCTGATTCTTCATTTTCTTTACTTTATAATTTTCTTTTTCTAAGGTTTTTAAAATTATTTTTTGTTTGCAAGCAAAGAGGGAGAGAGAGATACAGGGAGAGAGAGAGAGAGAGAGAGAGAGAGGAAAGAGAGAAAGAGAGAGACAGAGAATGTCTAGCCACTGCAAATGAACTCAAGATGAATGTGCCACTTTGTGTGTATGGCTTTATGTGGGCATAGGGGAATTAAACACAGATAGTCAGACTTTGCAGGCAAGCACCTTAACTGCTAAGCCATCTCTGCAGTTCACTTTACTTTTCTTCCATCCTTGGTATCATATCTCATATGCTACAGTAAATTTTGCATATTTCTGTTGTAACCTGTTGGCAACTTCATTCTTAGAAAATACATTAACAAATAGATATGACAATAATACATTAAAATTAGTTCAGTGTTTTATCAATATTGATAAAATCACTGGACAACACATGTGGAGAGTTGTTTTTACAAGCAATGCATTGTAACTGATAACTTTGTCTGTGAAGTTGTGTAATATTATGCATATATATGCATCTATATGTTCTTATATCTTTTGTAAGATATAAGAACAATAAAGTTCCTGGAGCAAACTTACTGATCTTGAGTGACATCTAGCTAGCAGTTAGAAAATGTCTTTGAAAGAAAGAAAGTGATACGTGTTTGGCCTCATTTAATTTGGAGAAGGCCAATCCAGTTTGTTCGTTTGTGTGTTTGTTCCCAGGTCCTTGAAAGGCCACACTAGAGAAGACCTCTGATATTGTAGGGGTTATGGCTAGAGAAATTTATATGTTACCCACATAAAATTCTAACAAAAAGTATTTATGAAGCCAGTATAAAGAGAATTGTACTATGGCTAAAAATTTTAAATAAGTTGTCTTTTAGTGACTTGATTTCATGGTGAAACTTGCTTCTGTATTATAAACCAGAAGAGCAGGTAAACCTTCTTCAGTTCTCCTAACACATACACACACACACACACACACACACACACTATATATATATATATATATATAATCTCCATGAAATTGCATTCTTCTCATATAGGCAAAATTCATCTGTGTTAAATGTTGTCTTACCTTAAAACCTATCTTGTCCCTAATCTATTCTAGTTATATAAACCTCACAATATTAAAATTAACTTGAACGTCTTGAGCGCTTCAGAGCTAGTTACTGTTATCTGTTGTTTTCTGTAAAACTGGAAGGGTACTGTATTATCTACCAGAAGTCATATGCCTTTTCATATCTTTGTGTAGCATGAATTAGCTATTTCTTCAATTTTCAAAACGCCCATAGTTTACTTCATTATCAACTTTCACACTGATTGATATAAAGTCTTTCACTAATACCAGGAACCCACCAAAGTTAAGTTAATGGAGTGGCACTTTTATAAAGTCATTCAAAGCTATAAAGGCAAAAGGTACTTTACTAGCATCATAAAGGTGCTGTGGGAATGTGAATACCCAGACGGTCCTGTTTCTCTATGAATTAGATTTGCTAAGTTGTATGTGTCTTCTAGGTTATTTTAATTGCTGAATTATAATTGTTTGTTATAATGTCTTATGATCCTTTCTATTTCCTTGGCACCAGCTCTTGCATCTTTTTGCCCTCTGCATCTGGGATTAGATCCCCAGCTCTGGTTATAGGCAGTAGCAGAGCTAAGTCTGGTTGAAAAGAGCTGAAAACATATCCAGAAGAGACTTAAAGGCCATATGGAATGATGGGCGGGGGATAATCATAGAAATTAAGGGACAAGGTGTTAACTCTGTTTTTAAGGAAAGAATATATTTGAATAAAATAGACAAACAAAAAGTTCCTACATAAGAAAAAATAATATAACAATTTATGTAAGTACCTAGCCTGAACATGTGTTTCACCTAAGAGTGGTAGCTAATTGCTATGACCCAAAGTCTAGGTAACTTGGGAAAATTTGAAGCACCAAGAAAAATTACCACAGAAATCATCATCATGTGATCATGTGAGCTCTGTGAAATTACAAGATACCTTTCGACTGTCAAATAAGACTGTATCTCTTTCCATTCATAAGGCAGGGGGTACTGAAATACTTTATATAAACACAGACTCTTCTGTCTAACCTGCACCTGCATGATCACACTCCCTTAGACAGTTAAGGAGCTCTAAAATGGGAGAAATGATTTCTCTCTCTCCTCTCTCTCTCTCCTCTCATATATATGTATATATATATATATGCATATATATATGCATATATATGTATATATATATATATATGCATATATATATATATATATATATATATGGAGTTTGAGAGATCCAGAAAGAGGTAGAGTGGGAGGCCAGGACCTCTAGCTTCTGCAAATAACTCTATATGTATATGCCACCTTGTATATCTGGCTTACATGGGTATTGGGGAATCGAACCTGGGTCCTCAGGCTGTGTAGGCAAATACCTTAACCGCTAAGTCATCTCTCCAGCCCATCAATGTTTATATTTTAAATATGTGTTGAAAAAGACTTGTTGTTCCATTTTAGATGCATAGGTATTTCTTTCAGTTAGGAAGAGATCATAAGTGAGTGAAAAAATCTATCAACATGGCAAATACACACTCTTACAATTGAGACATTTTGTTGGAAAAAATTACGCAAAAACATGGAGTTTTACTATGAATCGTTGCTTCTATCACTACGTATCTGGAAAGAATTTCTCCCCCTAGTGCACTACAATTGATAACTTAGTCTTTAGTTCTTGATGAAAGTGAAAACTGCAGCAACAAAATTAACTACACAAAGTTACAACTAGCAAGAGTTAGATAATATCTTTGAAAGAAGGTAGTATGTGTTCTATAATTTTGGTTAACTCCATCCACACTCTGCTTAATAAGCATGTTATTAGCATGCTTTTCAAATTCACAACTGCATACTATGCAATACCAACATAGGAATTTAAATCTTATTACTCATAACTCAGTAGAGCCTTTCTTACCACCATTTTGAAGTCAACAGGAATGTCATATAAGGCATGGAAGGTAATCAGTGTTCAGAGTACTTCGCTTGAGAAAAATCATTTCTCCCATGTTCCTTTTATCAAGTTCATGTTTGGCCAAATGCCACCTGATCTTTGAAAGGAAGAATGAAGGTCAAATATATTATTAAATGTGTTTCAGATTATACAAAATATACAGCTAGGTTAGCTTATAAAAACAATTTAAACTGATATATCATGTACATAACCATCCAAGCACAGTAAGATAATTATTAGAAAATACCACATGAAAAAATTGATGATTCATAAACCACTCCAAGAAGTATACTACTCTCCCCTTACATGCCTATTTCTTTTTATTTATTTCTATTTTTGCAACCAGGGAGAGAGAGAAAGAAGAGAAACAGACAGAGAGAATAGGCATGCCAGATCCTCCAGCCACTGCAAACTCTACATACATGGGCCACTTTATGCATCTGAATTTAGGTGGGAACTGAAGAAGTGAACCCAGGTTATTAGGGTTTGTAAATAAGTGTCTTAAACCCTGAGCCATCTCTGCAGCTCTTACAGGTCTATTTCTTAATGACCTTGCTTAAATATATACTAGAAACCCTTTTCCACAAGCTTCAACTTGCTTCAGAAAAGGGAAAAAAAAGGAAAAAAATCTTAAATGTATCTATTTCATTGATAGAAACATGTGGGGAGTATTGCTGAGAGAACTAATACTGTTGTTTCTTTTTTTCAAGGTCACCCGAGACATGGCTACTTCCAAATAAAATGGCCAAGAATTAGATGGCCCTGACATTTGTGGATATTTGTACAATATGCTAGACACCCTACCTCTTTACTAATTCAGCTTTTTCTTGCTACTGCTAGTACTCTAGTTAATGGGTGGTCTCTCTCATTCTATAGAGAAGGAAACTAAACCTCAGAGAATATACAAAGTTATGCTACATCATACAGTTCCAAACTGAAAATTTTATTTGTTTTGAAAAGTAAAAGTACAGTGTATTTATTTCATACCAACACACAGCTGCCGCCTCACAATATTCAGTTACAAAAGTGATCACCACAACCAAGATGCATTCATCCTGAATGTTCATTGGTGAAGCTATGAGAACATATGAGAGCTACTTGTAGACTGTGTTAAAACTTATAGCTGTGGAGATTACTTCTTGTTTCAGCAAGAAGGAAAGAAGCACTTGAAACAATAACTTGTAAAAGAAGGACCACACACACACACACACACACACACACACAAATTATACTGTCCAATAAAGTGCCCCTACAATATTGATTCAAATATTTTATTCATACTTATTTTGAGTCCTGAAATACCACATTTCATGACTAGGAATAGTTGGCCACCTATACATACAGTTTCTTTGCACACAGATTGAATCAACTATAAATTAAGATGCTCAAATCAAACTGTATCAGTACTCAATGAAAAAATTTTCTTCTTATCATCATTTCCTAAACAGCATGGCAACAACTTACATAGCATTTGAATAGTTTCAGGTATTACATGTAATCTACAAATGACTTCAAGTTTATGGGAGGGAAGATCTGTATAGTATGCTATGAAATACTATGTCATTTTGTTTAAAGAACTTAAACATTCAGGAATGTTGGTATTGTGAGGGTACCAGAACCAATTCTTATAAATACCAAGAGATGACTATATCAGAATAAATATGTGATATAAGTAATTCACACATCAGCAAAGATAATTTAAAATATTTCCTATATGTTTCATTAAAATTAACTAAACTGGAGGATTTGAGTTTGGAATATTGAAGGGATAGATGCAATTTTTGAGCATAGTGCATGTTGTGAGGGTCAGATTTATCCTAAAGATTTTACTATTGGAGAACATTAAAGAAAAGGACACTATTGAATACTTGTAGAACCATAGATTAAGAGAATCCTGTAGACCTACAACAGGGAAATAGCAACATTTAAAGACGATAGAATTGGTGCAACCCTTCCACCTACCTGTGAACAATTCAGAAGCATCACACTAGGAGACAGGCCCTGTTAAAATTCCCTTTTCACTGCATTTTTAAAGTTCTGCCAATGTTGTATAAAACCATGTACAGAAGCAAAAGGCTTGATTTAAGTTACTTTAATGTCTAAAATGACCACATAGCTACATGCATAGTAACTGATAACTACAAATGAAACCTGAATCCCATTATGGGGAACAAGAACAAGAACATTTTAAACTAATCTAATTCCCATCTTTACAGCCCTGTCATGTTAATTGTCCAAATATACAGGAAGATTAACAAAATATAAACATCTGTATGCAACTTGTCATTTATTATTTAAAGCATTTCATCTATTTTACCCAATAATATCTTCAGTATGACTTTTAAAATTGAAGGGAATAATTGCATTGATTCTTAGTTCAAGTAAACTCTTTTGTTTATAGCTTAACTAGACTCATTTTGAATGCCACATTGACATCTGTGAATGGAAGATGAGATGGCAGTGGCTCTTGTTTTCTCCCAAATTATAAAAAAAAATGTTTAAGAGTGTAGTTTTTAGCCTCATTTATTAAAACATAGAAAGCTGAGGAGTAAAAGCCATCCTCTTGGAGTAGAGAGAATTCATGTTGGGCACTAGCAGTGCCATGCCTAATTAGAGGACAGAATAAATCTGAATTAGTATTATAGATGTTGGGGGTCTTGGTTAAAATCATGCAAGTAGGGTGTTGGAAGGTAGTAACATGAGGCTGGAATTTCACCATATAGACTTTTCAATATTCCCTGTGAGTGAGAAGAATCTAACATGTTACTAGAGGGGAGAGCATAAGGATGTAGGTCTGCTTCATGCTCAACTTCCTGAAAGCCTTGGCTCACTTTGTCTTCACTGAAATCTTTAAAATTCTCACTGTGAATATTCACTACCAGTGAATCAATATACAGTCTTGTCTTGGGATTAGGAAAAATGTGAATAATTACAAAGAAGAAATGTGTTTAAAGAAAATGTTCACTACTAAGGGATATAAACCAAACATACATTAATTTTGTATTTTTGTAACTTCCTTTATTTGAACAATGAATTTTTAAGTTTCCAAGAGAAACATAAAATGCAAAAATATTTTAATAAAGTTGATATGCATTGAAACATACTCATGTTTCTCATATGTTTTCCATAAAACCTTACCCTGGGATAAATACCAGCCTGAAATAACACTCACTTGGCTCAGATTTTTATGAGTGTTAGGAATTTCTTGAGTAGCCTTCATTTATTTTGGAGGCTAGAAGTTTGGCATTGCTTCAAAATGCGTTCAAATGTGATTTGATGAAGAAGAAAGTTCCCAACTTAACTACTGTCTATTTTGAATTTAATGACTTGTTTTATTAATAACTTCCTTCTGTAGGCAGTTTCAATTGTTTAAAATACAGTTGAGTCCCTAATTGGACAATTAATCCTATTTTTTTTGCATGACTAGTCAATTTGGTACAGTATGAATCAGAGAACCTGCTCAATGAGTGAATTAGTTTAGGCATTTGCTTTTAGTCTTCTGTGCAACCATCACATTGAGCTGTGAGGTCCAGACATGTACAGTCAGATCACAGTTACATATTTGGAAAATGGACAGTGATTTTGGTAAACTAGAAAGTGATTTTATCTGGAGCATTTTAATCATGGTACATTCTAACGTTGTTAGAATATCTTATTTTAGTTGCTTTTGAGAAAGTAAGCCCTTTTTATAAATACAATAGATCAATATTTATACCTGCAATGAAATTGGATTTCAGGTGACATCATGAGAAAGTTTTGTTCCAACTGGCAGGGTTTACTAAACAGCCTGGCAAGTTACATTAAGAGAGAACTAAGAAGTGCTAGAGAGGAAATTGCTGATATCTGAACCCAACACAAGTCTGCATTATAGACCCCCAAAGCAAAGATCTTCTAGAAGATTCTTGCACAGAAGCTATAATCAATGAAAGGGTTACTAGGACATGATCTCAATAAGGGAATGTCTGTTCCCTAAGAACTGTGAAACCTGTTGAATCATTTTAAGTTTTATCAAAGTACATTTGTTACCTTTCCATGTATAATTGTTGACTTCTGCAGTGGTCTCCCTGGTCCATGAAAGGAGCAATGTATTGATTCACTGGCCAGCAAAATGGCTTCTCACATGACTTTGAGGAGAGTTGATGAGAAACTTTTAAATTAATCAAGAATCTCTTGGGGGACTGGAGAGATTGCTTAGTGGTTAAGGTGCTTACCTGCAGATACAAAGGTCCCAGTTCAATATCCCAGGACATACATAAATCAGATGCACAACATGGCACATGCATCTGGACTTTGTTTGCAGTTGCTGGAGGCCTTGATGTTTCAGTCAGGTTTGCATTGCTGGTAGAAATCACCGAACAAGTGCAGCTTGTGGGAAAAAGAGGTTTATTTTAGCTTATAGGTTCAAAGGGACGCTCCATTATAGCAGGGGGAAATGATCGCATGAGTAGAGGGTGGACATCACCCTGTGGTCAATATAAGGTGGACAATAGCAACAGTAGAGTGTGCCAAACATTGGCAAGGGGACACTGGCTATAATACCGATAAACTCACCCCCAATAATAGCACCACCTCCAGGAGAGGTTAATTCCCAAATCTCCATCAGCTGGGAACCTAGCACTCAGAGCATGTGAATTTATGGAGGACATCTGAATCAAACCACCATGCTTGACATGCCCATTCTCTGTCTAATTGCCTCCCTCCCCCTCTCATTCTCTCTAATAAATAAATAAAAATATAGAAAACTTAAAAAAAGAATCACTTTAGTGCTTAACACACAATGCAAATTTTATTTTTTTAATATATTTTATTTCTTTATTTATTTGAGAGAGAGAGGAAGAGGCGGAGGGAAAGAGAATGGGCATGCCAGGGGTTCCAGCCACTGCAAACGAACTCCAGATGCATGCTCTCCCTTGTGCATCTGGCTTACGTGGGTCGTGGGGAATTGAACCTGGGTCCTTAGGCTTTGCAGGCAAATGCCTTAACCACTAAGCCATTTCTCCAGCCCCAAATTTTATTTTATTTTCAAGAAATGAGCTGGAGAAATGGCTCAGTCAGGGATGTGCTGGCCATACAAATCTGAGGACCTGAGTTTGCATCCACAGAATTCACATAAAAATAGGTGTGGTGATATATGCCTATAATTGCAGAGCTATGTGGTGGATACAGAAGGTTCTGGGGCTTGTTTGCCAGCTTATCTAGTTGAATTGGTGAGTTTCAGAATCTGAGGGACCTTGTCTCAAAAAAGTATGATAGAGACCAATAAAGGAAGATACCTAGCATAGACTTCTGTCCTCCACACACATGTATACGTACATGTTCATGTGCACATGTACACATAAGAACCCAGACTCATATGAACATTTATACACACACACACACACACACACACACACACAGACACCACCACCACCACCGCCGCCACCAATGAACACACACCACACAGATGCACACACAAAGCAAATGAAAGTCAACACATCTTACTCTATAGGCAAATGATATCAAATATTCACTAAACACTAGAATGTACTGCAGTCTCAATTTAAGAGATGATATAGCTGAGAATTTCAAAAGTATTCAGCTTAACCATGTACACAACTAGTGTGTATCCTATACTCTGATCATTTTATTGTATGAGACATGCCTGGAGCTAGTATTAGATTGCATTTCATGTTTAATTCAGAAATAACCAAACCTCACTGATAGATATGACTCTTCTTTTTTATTTGTAAATCCTTTCATTCTAACACTTCAGATATATCCAGGCTCCATTATGTCTTTTCTGCCCCCAGTGCTATTACCCAAGATCAGATCTTACTTCTCTTCTGGTAAATTGCCATAGCTTTCTAAGGAGTCCTCCTAGTAGTGGATAGACCATGATGCTTGTAAAATACCTGGCAAATGATAGCTATTGTGATTGCTATAGCACCATTTCTACTCTAAGAATGTAAGGTAAGATATCTTGCCATATATGCTGGGTCTCAACCATGTCTCACGTAAATGGGTCACATAGTGTATATTTGATGAATTAATAGACAAATCTTTTTTGAAGTGAGTTCTCAAAATCAGTTTCAAGCCAGAGATATAAACTAGCCAGTTTGTATTTAAAAACATTCCAACAAAATGTCAATATAAAATGAAAAAATATGGAAAGAAAACACTGAAACATGAAAATGACTCCCTGATTCAAAACCAAGGCTTTTGTAATTTCCAGACATAATGTTCTGATCTCTTACACTTTAAGACCCAAAGATTGTATTGGCAAATATCTGGACAGGAGCAAGTTTCTAGGCCCAAAACAACTCAGCTACATTCCACAGTGACTGGAGGAGGAAGATGTTCAAGATTGGCAAGACAAGCTAAATGTAATGTTAAGATCTTCCTAAACCAATAAATGAATAAGAGACAAATAAAAATAAAAACAGACAAAATATTGAAGTAATTGGAGGAAAACATTCCAGAAATGGGTATGTGAGAATGTGCATTGCCATCAGTGAAGACAAATCCACAGGTTAGTTCTGCAAACATTGACACACGTTAAAATTGACCCATCCATGAACTACTGACTGACATTCTGAGCAAGATCTGAGACAAAAATGTCACTGTGTGAACATAATACTTCTGTGCCTTCTTGGGGGTGACTTCAGGGTTTCAGGAATAACATATACATAAATGAGCTGTCTTGAAGCATTTCTCAAGCTTTGCAAAATACTAATGAAGTCATTTGCTCTTTGGATCAACGCATAATTTAAAAATTAAATAAAGATTTGTGTCAAATAAGTGGAATCTGTTAAAACTAATAACTTGAATGTGAAAATCCATTAATTTTGATTAAAATAATTCCAGAAGGAAGTAAGTCAGGGAGAGGGGTGGTGGAATAGGGATAATGTCTTTAAGAGAGTGGCAGGTAGATACTGAAAAGTCATTTTAAACTAATGTTTTGTTTGAGCTGTAAAAGAGTTAAAAATGATTTTCTTATATCACAGATGGCTGAAGAAGCTCCACCTAAGCCATGCCAGCCAGAGAGTATCTGCATGCACACCGTGGCTCCCAGTGAGATGGTCTAATGGTGAATAAGAAGACAGTGAGAGGAGGCTGACACTTGAACGGTCCCTGACAGTCTGTGGCTGATTGCTGATAGCGTTAGAATAGACTTATTATCAGCTTCTGTGCACCTTATCAGAGTGAACATGCCTCTTTGAAAATTAAAGTATATGAAAAAGGACATCTTGTATTTCGTTTTTTGATAGTTTTCCCTAAAATGCACATTTTAAAAAAAGAGAACAGAAACTCCTTATCATTTAAAGTACTTTTTCTACTTGATTAAGTTCTCTTTCCCCCTTTATGCAAGCTGGGATGAACACCATTGGAATACCAGGGGTAGGGTAAAGGCACACTGTTGGTATTATTCAACAAGAGAGTAGTAAATCAGACCAGAGTATGCTAGGTTTGAAACAAGGAGTTTCATAAATGAAAGGAAAAACACAAACAGCAGGGATTTTTAAGCTTTCTTTGTTTGTTCCTTTGTTAATATCTTGCTCTGCTAGGTTTACAAATCCTAAATAAATAGAAATTAGTGCTCCTTCCTCTGCAGTCCATTTGCTTTAGATGTTTGCCTTGAGGGACATTTGTGTATTCTGCTAATGGCTGCAGCGGAGTGCTGTCTCATTTTCATTCTGGCAAAAAAAAAAAAGGCCGTCACCATGGTTACAGTTTCATTTGCTAGAGAGAAACTGATGGCTGTTAGTGATCCCATCATAAGCAACTTCTGTCAGATTTCTTATCAAGTAGACATATTTTGACAAAGTGAAAGATAACACCGTAATAAGAGAACTGAGTTGCTACTCTATGTAATGAACCATTTAGCATTAAATGAAATGTGAAACCACATTTTAAAAACTGAAGGTGGGGGAAAAGTAATATTTATAATTTATATATATATATACACACACACACATGCACACAGACAGATACGCACACACACACACAAGAGGAATATTCCATTGTACAGTAATGATGGCTTCTTTTCTTTTTGTTGTCACAGGAACTCTTGCAGGATAAGATTGATTTACATTGGGGATCTCAATAAACTATAACGAGGCTGCCCAAACCCTGCCTGAGAGGACACGAAAATGTTGCTTCTGCCATTTAACTTAGTGGAGCCCAAGGCTATGCCAGCAGCCAAGCACCAGAGTAGTGGGTAAAAATTCCTGATCAAAGACCTAGTCAAACACTTGGTCCATGATAGGCTATCAATTCGTTTTGTTCTGCAGGGGAAGCATTCTAATCCCAAAGTAGACCTTCGAGATCTATTCAAACACCTCATTCACATTCATGAGTCATGTGATATTCCACAGATGGCCACGAAGATATTTGGTAGAACTGTGGAGAACAATGCAGCCCCATGTTTCCCTTGCACTCTGGCAGCACCACCAGTCCACGCAGTCAGGATCAAAGGCAAGGCGTAAAGGTGAGAGGAGAAGTTTCAGACCAACAAGCAGAGCTCCTGGAGCATGGTCGGTGGGACTGCATCCTGGGCATGTCATGGACACAACCTGTGTCATTTTCTCAAAATTAAAAATAAAAAGTCATAGATGTTTTCTTTTCTAATGTTTTGCATTTGACTCTGTCTTTGTTTGTAATGTAATGCAAGAAATGATGAGAACAATAGGGATTTCAATTGAAGAGAAAATAAATCATGACCCTCTAACACTCAAAAAAAATAAAAAAAACAGATAGGACTGTGTCTATGATCAGGATTGCCAGTCCAGCTGGTATGGAGGTGGGACTGCTCAGCACAGATGCCATGATTGGAGGCTCAGAGACTTCAGCAAAGGACAAGAAGAAAGCCTAAGCCACTCCCCCTACTTCTCCACTTATTGCACAAAAGAATGAAAATATTTTGGGGGTGGGCAATGTGGCCCTGTAGTACATTTGCTGCTGTTTAATTTTACAGAGGGACTCCTTCATTTTGTTGGTTTTCATTTTATAATTTATTTTTTAGCTGATGAAAGTACTAATATGATTACCTTACCAAAAAAATAATCTGCTTGAGTATTCATCTTCCTAAGCATGTGATTTTCTAGTTTCAAATGTTTTTACCCATAGTAACTAAAAATGTTTGCATATAAAATGCGAAGATTAAATATAGTGAAAACTATTGGATACTAAAGTGACAGATAGAATATCTCCCAATAACAGAAAATAGTAGAAAATGGCTGTAACTAAAGTCATCTGCTCACAACTAGGCACTAATACGGACTTTTTTATAATTATGAAATTAACACTTCATGCTTCTCTGAAACATTATTTCAAGAAGTTTACCAAAGCACATGGTATTGGCATCTTTTGTAATCCATTTGTACACCCTTATAAGTAACTGCGCAATGTGATTCTGTTTAATGAACAAAATATCATTCCTTATATGTGTTGTCACAGGAACTTTAAAACTCATGTATTTATTTTCCCTGAAAGATTTGAAATATACTTTTTCTTAATCAGTTGAATTTAAAAGGAATGTCATATTTTTTTCACTCAGTGTCCAATAGAAAACAAGAATCCTGGTTTAAGATTCATGTTATATTAGGTAGCCTATTACACAGAATAATATATGACTTTATTTTAATTCAAAGAATATAACACCTTAGATTTATAGAACACAAAAGAGATGAAATTACTTTATGAAAGTGTTCTACTGACATCTCATCTGTTTGCGTAAGGAAATGGGAACAAAACCAGGATATACAACTTGCAATACAATTCTTCTTCAATTATCAAATAGGGTTGTTTCTGAAAAGTCAGCTGAACATAAATCCAATTTTTCATGGTCGTATGCAATACATTAGAAATTGTTTGCAAAAGAAAAAAATATTTTTAGTAAAAAATAAAACATGTAGAAAATAGAAATATGGTACATGAACTCTGAATAGGCTTTGCCCCCAAGGACATCTGCTCTGGACATGGTTTCCAGGGTAGGGAGGAATTCTGAGAATTAAAACATATTATTTTTTCAAGTAAAGTTAGAATTTTTTACCAACTCCTAACACAAGCTGGTTTGGTCTGAGAATCAGCTAACCTGGAAAATCAGAATAATCATTCAGCTGATAACCTTCAGAACTTTCATAAATACTCCAAAACAGTCTGTATCTATGATCACTCTGAATTATGAAGTAATTGAAGAATAATATGAAATCATTGAAGAAAATCAGTGCTTTGCAGTAGGAGAAAATGAATTTAAATATTTTGAATATTCAAAAAGTTTTCTACCAAGTTGCCATGTTTTCATAAAATTTCCATCCAATCCAATTAAGCCACATTTTACAATTTTTATTTTAAACAATTTTAGGTGCACAGGACTGGAGGGCTGGCTCAGTGGTGAGCTAGCAGGAAGGCCTGAGGGGGTGTGAGACTGCTAGAGTTCAAATATTCAGATTCCACATATCACCCAATGCCGCAGTGGAGCAGATTCAAGAATCTTCAGAGCCCCACAAGATCCAGAGTTAGCTTATAAAGAGGAGATTCTGGCTCAAAATAAGACCAGGCAGAAGACTGATCAAGCAGTTCACCTAATGCTCCACTCTGACCTTTTTTTAAATATTGTATATATATACCTTGAAAATTAATATAAAACACTATTTTAACTGTAATCAAAACAACTTTTGTGTTAAAAATAGTATTTTAAAATATTATATTTATTTACTTTGTTTGAGACACATGGAGAGAGAGAGAGAGAGAGAGAGAGAGAGAGAGAGAGAATGGATGCACCACGGCCTCTAGCCACTACAAATGAACTTCAGACATATGTGTCACCTTGTGCATCTGCATTACATGGATACTCAGGAATCGAACCTGGGTCCTTAGGATTTTTAGGCAACCACCTTAACCACTAAGCTATCACTACAGCCCTAAGAAAAAGATTATTTTTTGCCCCCAGATTTGTGCAACTATTTCATAAAGAAATTTATTTTTGCATGTCTTATACAAGTGTTTTACAAAAGCACTTTAGGAATGTCATCTAGTTTTAATACAGGTAATCTTAATTTGGAAATTTCTAAACTTTCCACTACTTTATGTGGTAGCTTTTCAATAAGATAAAAATTTCAAGATTATTGTTCTTATAGGAATAAAGGCCATATGATGATAGAATATTTTAAAACAATAAACACAGCCTGGTGTGGCAGTTTATGTTTATAATCCCAACTCTCAGAAGGGATGTTGAGGCTGGAGGATCAAGATGAGCTCAAGGACATCCTAGGCTACAGAGTAAGACCCTGTCTCATATGAAGAAAAAAAAAACAAAAAGTAAAAAGAAAATACACATATTTTTAAAAATGTTTTAAAATTTTATTTTATTGAATTATTCCCACTTGTTCCCCCCCCCACAGGTAAATATATTATAGCACTAGATACTTAACCTTAAATAAACATTCTATCAAGGAAATAATTATCTATTGAAACTGTTTGCAATATTGTTGGGCATTGGGGTAATTTTTCTGGATTTGCTGCTGCAAATGACATTCCATATGAGAATTGTCTGTATTTGATTTACTTCCATTTGAGAAACTCCAATTATGACACTACAGAAAGTGAATAGATTTGATTTTGAATTCTTGAGTTTTAATATCATTTTACTTAAGATGGTTAATTTTTGACACCTTAAATTTTTAAATTAAATTTAAATTTCAGTTCATATTATACTTCCTTGTCTATAGAATGTTAATACAGTTGAAATTTTTTGTATTTTGTTTAAGAAGTTAATATGAAATGATTTTATTCTTTGACTAACTAGAATGAGATGATGCTTTATAATTTGGGCTATTTCAATATTTACAATGAAGATGCATAATGTTTCAATATCTGTACTTTTCAAGTTTCACAATAACTTATTTTAGTACCTTACACTTGCTATGAATTTTATGTGACTTGAAGTCCCCTTAAAATACTGCATAATTATGCCAGTTGTTTTCTGGACCACTCAAAGAGAATCAGAAACAATGTGTATCAAGTTTCTAACACTAAATAGACTGGTAGCCATTTTTAGTGCAATATTCTAAAAACCACAGCTACCTTTGTATGTATAAAAAATGATTTCTGTACTTGTGTGAGTTCACTTAGTATGATTTGTTCCAAATCTATCCATTTTCCTACAAATTGCATTATTTGAGTTTTCCTTACTGCTGAGTAGAATTTGTGGAATCGAGGCAGGGAGTAAGGGAATGGTACCAACACATGAGTTATCCATGCAAAGTTTTTTACTTAACACAAAGAAATAGAAAAATAAATATTTCTTTAAAATACCACTTAAAAACTCAGCCTAAAATGTCAGAAGCATTATCACTCAGAACATAACGGATGATGACTTAAACTAAAAGAATGGCAATAATTACTTTATTAGACTAGAAGCAATTGCTTCATGATCACTTGTGCCTCAATTTCTCAAGTTCTATAACAAGAAATTGTCATATAACTAATTGTACATTAAAGTCCAACAAATGTTAACCTGTGTTTTATCAAATATCTTTGCTAAAGGAGAAGGCTCTCATAGTACCTAATATGTCACCCATAATGTTATAAAAATAAGTACTTAGGAAATGCCAATTTTCGTCAACTATTGTTTTGGTGAAGTCACAAGATTCCATCTGTTTATGATAATGATAGTGGTTGGATTGCTAAATAAAAGCTTTTTCAAATTTTCAAAGTATCATGGCAAAAGAAGATCATGGAAGAAAAGGAAAATTTGGGTTAGGCAAATTATTTTTTTCATTTTCAAGCAGAAAAGAAATAAATATAGCCCATGTATTCAAATATAGCCATAAGAATTATTACTTGTCAAGGGCCAAAAATCTCTTTCAAATAAGCTAGTCTTTAAGCCACAATGCTTCATCCAACTTTCAGAAGAAGAGTGAGCCCACTTGAATTTTGCTTCCCTAAATCAAAATTTTGAATTTTGGTTTTTCATCAAGGAAAAAGAAAATTAGATGTTTAACTCCCAAATAGAAAAAGGCCTCTGTAATTTGTACACTGTGACTTCTGGCTAAAATTGAGAAATTACTTGTAGCCTCCAGTTTTCTGCTTAATCTGTACATCATGATGAACAATGGATCCAGCTTTATTTAATATGAAGTGGTACAGAAACATATTTTCAAAGTACCCTAATCATCAGAAGTGAAATTGAGAGATCTGACAGGACACACATGCATAGCATTTAGTAAAAGCTTGCTTAAAATAAGATGAGAGAGAGAGAGAGAGCAAAGACTATCAAGGCACAATCCAAAACTCCGGTGGGACAACACATGCCTATGGAAAGTAAGAATGACAACACACATTGGAATGGCATTAACGTGCCAGTAAGTAAAAGAATAAAAATAAATAAATAAACAAATGTATAAAAAAGAAAGCAACAAAGGAATTTTAATGAAATGTGCAGGCTTTGACTCTTGCAAATAAATTTAATAAACAATGGGGAGAAATCAAACACTTTGGAGTTTGATGTGATACTCAGCGAAGTACATTGAGGATTTTCTATTTTATGATACATGCTATGTTTATTTCCTTGTGTCATTGAACTAATTGTGTCACATTCACATATTAAAACTGACTTTAAAATGCAAATTGACTATTTGCTGTTTAAATCCATTAAATTGAGTATGCCATAATTTCTTTACACTAGAAACAATTGTGTTATTTAACTTTTGTATCATAGCTTTAAAGTAATTTTACCTCTGGATATACGTTTGTAAACCAAAAAGCTCAGACGTTTGAATAAATAAATCAAACTAGAAAAAAAAAAAAAAAAGAAAGCAACAAAACTTGGGAAAGGCTAGAGAAGCAGTAGTGATAAAAATGAATCTGCACTTGCTTCTTGCATGATTAAACTTTCTAGAAAACATCTGAAGATTTCTATAGTTTTGTTACCTTACTTATTACTTATACAAATCATAGTGGCACACGCCTTTAATCCCAGCACTCGGGAGGCAGAGGTGGGAGAATCACCATGAGTTCGAGGCCACCCTGAGACTACATAGTGAGTTCCAGGTCAGCTTGGGCTAGAGCGAGACCCTACCTTGAAAAAAAAAAACAAAAAAAAATTTACTTATACAAATTTGTACAGCTGGCCCACATTCTCTCTAGATTTTAACTTATCTGTTAAGCAATTGGATAGAAGGAGTCTTCCTGCATTTTTCAATGCATTGTGTTCTATGTGTGGGTCACAGTTAAAAGTGGTGTTTCATGCAGTTTTCAATTCTTGAAAGAATTTTCACTGAAGCCACAAAAGAGGTTATAACCACTCATTTCTTATTTATTTTATTTATTTGCAAGGGGAGAGAGAGAGAGAGAGAGAGAGAGAGAGAAAACTCCAGGGTCTCTACCCACTGCAAATGAACTCCAGATGCATGTGCCCCTTTGTGCGCCTGTCTTTACATGGGTACGGGGGAACTAGATCTAGGTCCTTAAGTTTTGCAGGTAAGTCCTTAGGCTTCACAGGAAAATGACTTAACCACTGGGCCACCTCCCCAGCCCACATGACTGCTAATTTCTGTTGGGAAACAAGAATGTAAAATAAAATTCAAGTTCATAAAGTCTTACCTTTGCTAAAATTACATTTAAAGCATAATTATTTTAACTCAAGCCACCTTCTAATTTCTTGCTAAAAGGTGATGACTTCTCTGAAGTTGTACTTGCTACAGTTGTACTGGCAAATTGTAGAACACCACAGAAGAAACTGAGTTGTATTAACAGGTGTGATCTCATCAGGATTCTGTTTGTTAGAGGAAACATTGAATATTAATTAAAAGTTAATTAGAACTAATTGCCAATTAGAAAAATGCAATTTGAAGCTACCTACAACCCTTCTATTATTGTGACCTTTGAGAATACTGCATACCCAAAGGCTTCTAAGCATGCTATCTCCTTCCTCATGCTATCACAATGATGTCCATCAGGTTATAGTTAACTTATTGCATTAAATCACAGATTACGGATGCAAAAATGATTGCAAAAAGAGTTAGTATTTTAAGGAATGGGAATTTGATGTCAGGCAAGAAACAAACAAAAATAAACCAAAGAATTGAGACAGAGGAAAGTCAATGTAAGAGTTTATAACTGAAATTGCAGAGGGTACATTTTGTGGTTCTGTGGTGACTTCCTCCCAACCCGTGTTGGAATAGGGTTGTAGAACCTTTATTCAGAAGTGGCATACTTAGTCCTGACTTAACCTAGTGGTGTATTTCCCTTCAGTCCAGTATCTGAATCACTTTGAAATGATAAGCAAATTTCATCTTAAGGCAATTCTCTAGACTTCCCATTTCATATGGGGGCTGACACTGGATGGATGTGGAGGCAGAAACTGCCAGCTGTGTCCCCACTGTGCCAAGCTGTGACACAAAGGCCACATGGCAGCACGTAACTGAGACCTTGAGCCCCAGAACCTCTGTGCTCAGACCTGACAATTCATTCCTTTCTGTTCCTTTACTTCTTTCCCCTCTGAACTTAGTTTGGTTTGTATTTGTAAGTACTAAAAAGTAAGAATTCCCACCAATAATATAATATTTTCTAGATACTTACGTATGAGTCCCGGAGAAGAATGTAGGACCATATTTCTATCAGCGTTTAGAAAGATGGAATCTCGCAAAAGCACAGCAGCTTCAACACCCCACCCCCAGTTTGCTCTGAAATACCATGTTGGTACTCTGAGGACAAGGAAGCTGTGACGTTGTTTCTTAGTTCACCTGGGCTTAATCCAAAAATTGTGTTTCCTGAGTATTAGACTGCTCATTCACAATGCATTTGTAGTCACTCAAAACACAAGTTGGATTTGAGTCATTGACCTAAAAGAAATAGCAGAAATTACAGTTTTTAAGAAGGGAATTGCAGGCATCAGAAAAATGCATTTTTGTGTTGTTTTTCAAGAATCTGATTTGAATAGCATTTCTTCTCTGTCTTCTCCTTTGTGCCCAGCTACTGGGAATAAGAAATACAACTACTATATCAATGTTCTCCAAAGGAAAGTTGCAGTATGAGATTGCTAGGATGGACCGACTTCTCTTCATTTTTAGCTTTTAATTCAGAGTCGTTTACTCATGGGTTAGGAGGATTCATATAACAACTTATTCTGTGTTCTTAGAGGGTAAATCCTGATTCACAAAGACTGATCCATTTATTTAAGCAACACCTTTGCCAAGTGAAGCAATTGTTTCTGTGTGTAATTGATAGAACTTGAATAATTGAGAATTTCAGCTCTAAGTAGTGGGACAAACATGACAATTAATTAAAAGTGATAGAGAATAGAGGACCACTAGCTTATGAGTTGTGATTTAGACGTCTTTAAATTAAAGAATCACCAAGTAAATTTCTATAATTTTTAGTTTTCAAGTTGCAGAGAGTAGTGTTTTAATGTTTTATGTTTATTTTTATTTTTTATGATTCTAACTAAACAAGCATAAAACTAAAAAAATGTTATTTTTTTTTTTACTTCAAACATTCTTAGCTTAAATGCTGGACTGATTCGATATATTTGTTAAAGTTGTTGCTTGTTATAATTATTATTAATCCCAGGCTAAGGCAAATCTAAGGAGGTTACACAATAAATTGAAATTCACATTATGGAATGTGAAAATTTCACTCTGACCTAAATATCCATCAATTAAGTTTAAATGTGGCACAAAAATATTGTTCAGACCTTTAATACTTTAATAGTATTTTTATCTTAGAGGCTATAAGACACATGCAATGTTTAAATTATGATTCATAATAGCAATAGACATGTTTTTCAAATTTCTATATCTTTATCTTTGTGAGAAGATTCATTAAAAATTGTGAATAATCTGATTTCCAGATATAAAACTCTTTCTAGTACAATTTTAATGTTGACTATTTTAATTGACTTTAATTAATTGGGCAATAAGAATTTTAATAGGACATCCTGGAGTCTATATAAAAAATTTCATCCTAAGATTTTCTCTCTAGATAGCAAAGAATACCCATTTTTTTTGTTTTTTTGTTTTTAGAGGTAGGGTCTCACTCTAGCCCAGGATGACCTGGAATTCACTATGGGGTCTCAGGGTAGCTTTGAACTCACAGCGATCCTAATACCTCTGCCTCCCTAGTGCTGGGATTAAAGGCATGCGCCACCATGTCCAGCTCCAAAATTTTTGTTAAATAAATATTTTACAACTATAGCCATATTTACAGATTATGTATCCAATTTAAATTGCTTAGGTTCTATAAATTCCATTTTCTATTACAACGCTGTGTTTGCTTGCTTTAAGTAAACAATTGGAAACTGTTCTAATTCTGCAATGCAGTTGACATTTAGAGTATATTTCTATTTTGGGAGAAGAATTTAATCAGTCAAACATGTCTAACACAGTACTGAGAACTATATGTATCTTGTATTTCTAAATTATCCCTATGTATGGATATTTTTGAAACTTTTTCTGGATATCCTAACACCTTACTGTTCCCATTTATATAGATTGATTTCTCCTATAACTTTATTCAGTTTCAGTCTGCCCATGTTAAAGAAAGTGAACGGTGACATGGAGAAAGTGAAAGTAGCAGAAAACACCAGTGTCATTTATATTTATGTGGGGAATGCATTTTCTGCTGCCCTTTTCCCCCTCAGAACATTTACCTTCCTAATTATGTTTTACTCACTCTAATCTTTAAATTAATTTGAATTCCCTGGGCTCACAACTGACAGTGAGAAGAATGGAGAAATTTTACTGAAGGGAGGAGAAATTACATTAAATAGTAATGATCACTTGTATTCCTATACCACTTCAGAATTTACAATGTGATTGTGTTTAGTTTCCCTGCTAATATCTACCATGATGAGGCATGTAGAGAACAGTATACATACATTGGGGTGGGGTAATTTGTACCTTATAGGCTCTGGCTCCTGCAAAAGATACTGGATATGCTGTTGGGGAAAGCACCCTAAGGCAAGGACTCTGGACTCTTTTCACTGGAAGGAGCAAAGCCCCCCGTGCTTCATACAGTCTGGACATCACTGCACACATCCGCTTGATACAGTCATGAACGATCCATTGCCTGCTGAGAAGGCAGCCCTGTGCCATTGTCTTCTGCCCCTCAGAACCATCATGACTATCCGCAGCTGAGTGGACCAAGAGAAGTCTGGGTTCCTGGACAGAGGCTGCTTAGCAGCCAGCCAGTTGGCCCCAGTGGCAATCTGACTCAAGCAAAGATGAGACATGTCAATTCATTTCTCATGGGAACTTTAAATACAACCCGAGAATTGATTTGTTAGCAGGACAGATTCAGTTTGAAAGAAAAGTATAAGAAACACTTTAAGTTAATAAATAACCTCCCCAACTTTTTAAAATCAGTTCTTTTCTTTTGTTATTTTAACACCAGATTTTTGGGAAAGGGGCAGTAAGGAAAGGTAGTATGCTTACAACTATGTCTTCTATTTTTGTGATATCATCCACATATTTTCTGTGGAGCTAGAATGTAAAAGTTCTTACATAAGGCAACTGATTATGTTATTTAGAAATATGGCTAATACTGTGAATGTCAAACAAAGGCTATTCTTCCTAGATACTTTGTAGCTTAAGAGTTATTCATATCATATCTTTATTGATGTCTAATTCTGAACAACTAATTCATCACATAAATATTGTAAAAATATAGACATTCACAGATTAAGTATCCAATTTTAATTGTTTAGGTTCTATATATTCCATTTTCTATTACAATTCTATATTTGTTTAAGTAAACAATTGGAATATGTCCCAATTTTGTGATACAGTTTAAATTTAGAGTACATTTCTGTTCTCAGATAAGAATTTCATCAAACAAGTCTAACACAGTATTAAAAACAGTATTTATTTACCTTGTATTTAAAAATTATCCCTATGTAAGGTGTTTTTGAAACTTTGATAGTATGTTATTTGATAATATATTATTTAAAATCTCTAAATATTTTAATTCCCCACTGCTTATTTTCTAGGTATAAAATACAACATGGTAACAGACATTTTTGGATAATATTTTTAACCTATGCAAGGAGTAAATGTTCATTCTATTCCTTTAATGTGATTTTTTCCAAATTTTTATTTTAAAATTCCAGTTTAAGCTAAAATTATTATTAGTGGAATGTCTATTTCAGTGTTCATATTCACTTTTATTTGTGTAATATTTTGTTTTCTCATAGAAAAAATAAATAAGTTTTAAAGCAAATTTATTGTTAAATCCATTTAAAAAGCTGGGGAGATGGTTCAAAGGTTAAATGTACTTGGATACAAAGCCTGCTGGCCACACATTCAATAACCTAGGTACCCATGTAAAGCTGGACAGGCATTTGCAGCAACAAGAGACCCTACCACACCAATACACACATGTGCAAATCAATAAAACATTTTATAAAACAAAATATAAATCCATTAAAGATGAAGCAATCAGTTCTGATCACAATCAATTTACTACCATCTTGCTAAATGCATTGGTACTCAAGCTCCAAACACTTGCATTTCATTCTTTGTCCCTCCCCCTTGTTGATAAAATCTAAGCTTACAATAGCAAAGACATCTGCTTTTGGCAGAAACAGATTAATCATATTACAGCTAGTTTGTACCTGCTTCTTATGGAAAAGTACAAAAAAATGAGAACTGTAGGCACAGAGAAAGAAGAATTATGAGTGTCTGCATTTATAAAAGAGGTATAATTTTCTCATGTATCCAAAACCTACAGGATATAATATTTGGCTTATCCTGTGATTTTCAGATGTAAAGTAATACAGCCAGAGACACTAATGAAAATAATTATAGTATACATATATTCTCAAAAAGGCATAAAATAACTGATTTTGCTGTGCTTATTTATTACATCATTGCAATAAAAATTAAATGAAAATATGGGCTGAGCTATAAAGTTGCTGTTATCAAAACTAAAGACTTTTGACTCAATTTTCTTTTCCTACACAAGTAAAATTTCTATCCTCCTGGGAAAACAGAACTCTTAGGTAATTACAATAGTGTATACTATGGTTATGTTACTGCTGAAATTTTATAATTTATTTATGGATTCCATCAGGCAAATAAATTTGGCATTTTATAGCATAATTTTATATATTGATTCTGCCATTCGGTTCTAATAGGACACACATGTTATTCAAATTCATAAGTAGATGTGACCAATAATAATAATAATGATATACTTGTGAAAATATTACATAAAACGTATTCATTTGAAGAAAGCTGATGAGCTTATAAACTACTGCTCTACTTGAAAAGGGATCCTTTTGTCTTTTATTTTATTTTATTTTTTCACATTTTCAAAAATGATTCTTTTTTTGTGCCTTAATTACACCCCAGGAGTTAAAAAAAAAATACATTCTGAAACATAATGCAGTGGGGCACTCCAAAAAGAACACATCCGATTCAAATAATTTACTGAAGATATCAGAGAAATTGAAAATATTCTGTTATATCTTTGATTTTAAGTACTGTGTTAAAGTCACCATGGTTTACAATTTTACTGCACTGGAGAAGTCACTCTATAATTAATACTGCTTACTTATTATAATGAGTCATTGTTTACCATCCCAGGCTATTAGTTTAGCTTAGGGTCTTGAGACTAAAAGCACTATTTTTTGCAAAACACTTAAGGCAATCATAAGTCCATAGCAGCCTTCTGTATAACCGATTTTACTGACAAACAATTACATTTTAGATTGAAGAGGTGAAATGATTAAGAATATTTGACTTAGTTGCCATGACAGCATGCATTTTTCATCAGGCACAGTGTAATTACTACAATTTCAATGATGTAAAATCAAGAAAGATGATAACAAACAGCAGAACCGTGGAGATATTGCCATTGCAACCAGGTTGCCATAGCAACAGTGATAATAATCCCAGTGATAGATGTTTTCTCTTGCTCTTTCCATTTTGTACGGTTATAACATTCAGAGCCACTTTTTACCACAGCTTTTTATAGTTTATTAGACTGTCAAAATAGTTTATGAGATGTTGTTGCAAAGGAAATGACTGAGTTCCGCAGCCTAATAAAAATGCCAAATACTCTGTTTACATACTACTCCAGCACTTAACAAACATTAAAAAATTGTATGAAAAATGATTTGATATTGTATCTATATTAATCAATTTGCAAGGCATAAGCTTTGTCACTGAAGGTCAAATGAACGGCTTCCAAACAGAGCTTTAGGAGAGCCTTCTCCAAGTTTAGTTTTGACCTGATATTGGCAGTCCCCTTCACCTGGATAGGAGTATCAACTACCCACAGGAAATGCTTTCCACAACTCAAAGATAAATAGTTGTAGAAAATTAAAACCATACTTTCTTCCAGAATAGTTTAGGGAAACAGTTCAAGGGCATGGCTAGAAGTATTCTATGTTAACATTTAGAGGCAAAAATTTCTGGAGGTATAACCAAAGATAGTTGATATTAATGGAATAGACCCAGAAAGGAAAAGTGTGAAGGTGAGTAATTTGATGAGAAAACATGCAGTGATCACAAGACCACCTAACTACATAAACTACATATGCAGCATGTAAAAAAAAATCATGTGTCAAAGCAAGATGGCTGTGTCAGGCATTATATACAGTCTTAAATATGACATGAGAGCTTCTTTTATTTTCAGTGTAGGCACATATGCAAATGATATGGAATATACTTCAATTCACACCTGCTATGGGCTTTGTTTGCAAGAAAAGTACCCCAAGATATTTACATTCACATGAATCTGAGCTTTGTAAGTCATGTGCTCATGAAAGCTCTGTAGAAAATTAAATCTACCATTAAAGCAGTGGGTCCTACTTATATACAGAAAACAAACTGCAATGTAGAGTTGTGAATATGTGTTCAATTATGAATTACTAGAAATTTTATATATATATATATTATATATACACACACACACACATATATATGTATATATATATGTATATATATGTATATATATATATATGGTAATTTTTAAGGATAAACCCTCCCTCTATATCCATCCATTTTCCCTACCACTGTTTCCAACTGGGATAGCAATGGATATGGTCATATTATTGTACATAAAAATCACAACAGTGAAAAAAAGTCTGTATTCAGGGAAAAATAATAATCCTCAAGTTATGTCTAGGAAAACCAAGAGTCTTCTACTTCATGCCTTTCTGATGCTTTCAGATCTCTAGCTATTTAATTCATCTTTAATAATAATAGCTCAGAGTAAACTCTTTCCAAACTGGCACTGAGGAACTTCAAGTACATACATACCAATTAAAAAAATAATAATAAAGGAAAATCCCATGGCCGGAAAAAGAAAGTTGTAGGATGATTTAAGATCCAGAGATTGTTTAAAGCCCCCAGAGAAAATTGTCACCATTGCTCAAAGTCAACTTAGCTTTTATTCCTTCCTCAAGAGAGTGTTTTTCTTTTTCTTTCTTTTCTTTTCTTTTTTATCTATGATCTAACAGAATGTCCTGTCCCAGGAAGTAATACGTGTTTCTTAACTTGAATTGCTTTGATATGTTATGTAACTCACAAAACTGCCCTGCTGGGGAGTTTCTTGTTTTATACTTACAGAACAGTAAATTGAATCCTAAAGCATTTGGCATGGGAGATAGTGAGAGAGAGAGAGAAGAGAGAATGGAAGGAGGAGGAAGAGGAAGAGGCAAAAGGAGGAGAAAAAGAAGGAGGAGGAAGAGAAGAAGGAAATGGAGGAGAAAGAGAAGGAGAAGTAGGAGAAAGGAAAATTGATTGTAATAAAACAGAGAGTATCTGGGTTTAATACTGCAGCAGACAGCTTCAGGTTGGCTGAGATGAACTTCCAGACCAGGCACAGTTATGGAGGAAGGAATTTATTGAAGCTTACAGATAGAGGGAAAGTTCCATAGTGGCAGAAGAAGCTGGCCCTGCTTTCACAGGTCCAAACACACAGCGAAAGAAGCCCCAAGCCAAAAGCCACACAGCATACTTCAGGAACTCTAGGTGGAACTAGGCCCTTTGCCAGTCTTAAGATTGTAAGATTTTTAAACCCACCACAACACCTTAGGGCTGGACCCTAAATCTACCCAGTGACACCGCCTCCCGCCAGGTGTCTGCTGATCCAGATTACAAACTAACGAAACACTGAATGTATCGGGGACCATCTAGTCAACCTACCACAAATACCTCAGATAACTGCGTACAAATGTGAAGAGTAGTTTTTGGTTTTATTTCTAAAATTATTATCTACTGGAATTTTAGGTTTACATTTGACTTCACTTTCAATTGATTATAGAAAAGTGGCCTTAAAATATACCTAAATTATCCTGAAGCTGATTCAATGTTATTTTATTTTTCTTAGTAGCTGTGAACTGTGAGGCTTCTAATTCTAGCACTAAGGGTATTTTAATCTACAGAGATACGGATCTTTATGTGCACAGTAACATTATGTGCAGTTCATTACTTAAACCCAAGACAGCCCAGCAATTCAACTCTAACCTGCATGTCCCAAAATATGTGTGTAGCTCCAAAACAGTAGAGAAATTGCATGTGCACATGCATGTGTGTGTTCTGGGAATTTTCCTTAATTTTCAATTGCTACTGCATTTGTCCTACTCTCAATTATATAGCTAAGGCAGTGTGGACAATTGAAACTCAAAGGACCTCAAATTCCTCAGTTAGAACAAGAAGAAGGTGGCAATAGGTATGTGTTTCATCAAGTAGAATCCTCATCAGGTTTGAAAGAAATGAGAAATTGGAATGCACTGTGGAAGATCTGTATATAATTTATATGCGCATGATGTTGGATAGTTGAACCAATGATGTGATTATTATTATTTGCTCACTGAGAGCTACTTGCCTAATTTTATCGATAAGAGTATCTTCTGTGGCGTTCGTAATGTTTGGTCTTCATAGCTTATGGAGTCCTCTGAAATTTAGTAATCAAAGCAACCAACAGAAATGCAACTCAAGTAATCTTCAGTGATGGCAAAAAGCTTTATTGTATTATTGTAAGAAATGAGTTTGCTAAAGAATGTGAGGACAAGCGGAATTTCTGTGGTAGTGTGACAGTAGCTACCTTGTCATTTGAGATGTGTACAATGCAGAGTCAGGCTCAGTATTACTCCATAGACTAGTTCCCACTGCTGCCAAGGGTGCTCCCAGCAAGGCAAAGAAGGAAGCTTGCTAATCAGATGCTGGCTTGTTTCTCTTTCAATTTTTTTTTTACTCTTTCCTTTTCTTCATATTTAAATTTTCATGGTTTAAAAGTTCTATATGCATTTCTTGTTTCTTTTCAAATTTGTATATTATAATTACATGTATTTATAGGCTATAGTGTGGAATGACTAAATAAAAGAAATTACTCTTTCTCTTTTTAAACATTTATCATTTATTTCTGCTGAGAGTTTTCAAACTCTTCTCTTCTAGCTCTGTCTAAAAATATATACAATGGTTGTAAATTATAGCTGATTTACTGTAGTATAAGAATTTATTCCCCTCAGGTAACTTAAACATTTAAAAAATCTTTTATTAGTTAACTTATTTTTATTTGAGAAAGATGAAAAAGAGGGAGAAGGAGAAAGGTAGATAGATAGAGAGAGAGAGAGAGAGAGAGAGAGAGAGAGAGAGAGAGAGAAAGAGAGATAGATGATGGGATAACAGGGTCTCTAGCCACTACAAAAATCTCCAGATATATGTGCCACCTTATGCACCTGGCTATGTGTGGGTACTGGGGAATCAAACCTAGGTTCTTAAGCTTTATAGTAAAGCATCTTATCTATTTAATGATCTCTCCAGCCCTTTTAAAAATAGTTTTGAATTTTTTGTATCTATTATTTAGTGACTAATATCAACTTTTTTCTATCCCTCCTCCCTGCACACTTCTCTGTCTCTAGGAACCAATGAATATTCTACTCTCTAGTTTAGTGAAATCTATAGTTCAGCTTCTACAAATAGTGAGGGCATATGCCACCTTTTTCCTATGTTTGGACCATTTCACATAGTACAATACCCTCCAGTTCTATTCATGCTGCTGATGCAAAAAAAAAAAAAATCTTTCTTTTTTCATGACTATCTCTTTTCTACATTCCTACCATAAATAGTATTTTTTAGATGTATAGCCTTACTTTACAGTGCATTTGAAAGTTACACTTTCATTCTTATTGTCAATGTTTGTCCATTTCTTGGTTTCCTCCTGTTTCAGCAGCATCCACCCTTTGAATTTGAGAGCATCTATACTTATTGTAACACACACAGACACACACACAAAGAAGAGAGAGAGAGAGAGAAATAACATTTAAATGAGTATAATGAGTACCCTGAGATAACAGGTTAACTTGCAACATATTTGCTGAAAATAATTATCCTTTACACTAATCTAAAAAATGAGATGGAATGATCAGAGTTTCATTAGCTCACTTTGTACAGAAGGTCTTCAGTGATTCCCAGGCAGTGTTATAGCTTTCAGTGATGGGCTCCAAAGCAAAGCATGCCCTCTTAGAAGTGTAGGGATAGAGATTTCTAGTTCTACCTTTGCTCTCTTATATTAACTAGTATTTGAGTGTTGTTTGTTGTTTTCCAGGTTCCTTATATGTGTGTTTTTCTTTCTCTTCGGCATGGAGGATTCTTTCAAGTATTTTGTGTAGAGCTGGTTTTGTCTTCAAATACTCCTTTAGCCTGCTTTTGTCATGGAATGTCCTTAGTTCTCCATCTATTTGAATGGATAGTTTTGCAGGATAAAGTAGCCTTGGTTGACAGTTGTTATCTTTCAGAGTTTGGAATACATCACTCCAAGCCCTTCTGGCTTTGAAAGTTTGTGTTGAGCAATCTGCTGTGATCCTGATGGGCTTGCCTTTGTAGGTAACTTGATTTTTCTCTCTAACTGCTTTCAATATTTTTTCTTTGGATTGTGTGTTTGGTAGTTTGATTATAATATGGCGAGGAGAGGTTCTTTCCAGGTTTTGTCTGGCTGGTGTTCTAAATGCTTCCTGTATCTGCATTGGCACCTCTTTCCCAAGTTGGGGGAAGTTTTCTTCTATGATTTTGTTGAAGATGCCTACTATACCTTTGGATTGAAATTCTTCTCCTTCTACTATACCCTGAATTCTTATATTTGATCTTTTCATAGTGTCCCGAATATCTTGAAATTCCCATTCATACTTTTCTATTAGTTTGTCTTTCTCTTTGTTGGATTGTATTAGATCTGCCACCTGGTCTTCTAGCTTAGATATTCTGTCCTCTCCTTCATCCATTCTACTGGTGAGATTTTCTACAGAGTTTTTTAATTCATTAACTGTGTTCTTCATTGCTAGTAATTCTGACTGGTTTTTCTTCATTATTTCTATTTCCTTATTTATGTCTTGTATTGATTTCTTTATTTCGTTAAATTGGTGTCCTGTATCTTCTCTGATTCCTTTGATTTCTTCTTTGAGTTCATTGAACATATTTACAATCATTCTTTTGAAATCTTTCTCAGGCATTTTCTCTAAGTCATTTTCACTAGAGGTCATTTCTGAAGCATTGATGCTTTTTGGTGGATTTATATTGCCTTGGTTTTTGGTGTTTCTTGTGTTATAATGTATATATTTTTGCATCTTGGATTAAGTTACTGCTTAGATTTTCCAGTTAGCTGGGTATCCTTTGCTGTATCTATTGATCTGATATTGTATATCTTCTATGTAGGAGATTAAGATGTTAGGTGTGGCTCTTACCACTCTCAGAGTATCTAGACACGTGGTCCTAGGGGTTAAGTTTGCCTGCTATGGGAGTATTCAAATAGGTTGAGTGGAATAAAATACAGGTATATTCTAAAATTTAACTAAACCCTATACACATTCAGTCAAGAACAGCACCGAGCATTTATGCAAGATTAGGTATTATAAAAACCAGATCCTCTATCAACAAAGAAGTTAAGATTTCTGGTCTGTTGAGGGATCCAAGTCAGCTTGTGACCAGGTGAGACCCTTCCCTGGTTCAGTCCCAGTTACCTCTTTGGATGCTTTTGGTCTCAGTCAAGTTGCTGGCTGGGATGTTGGGCCGCTGTTCTGCTTTCTGGAACTGGGTACTGGCTTTTCCTGTGGGGCAAACCAAGCCTGGCAACTGTGGCCCTGCAGATTGGCACCCCTGATGCTGGATCCCCGCTGCTGCCGCTGGAGCTGCCGCTGCTGGGACCACTGCTGCTGGATCCGCCACTGGAGATGCCGCTGCTGGGTCCTCCGCCTCTGATCCGCTGGTGCTGCCGCTGCGGGATCCGCCTCTGCCGCTGAAGCCGCTGGAGCCTCCGCTGCTGGATTCGCTGCCCTGAAGCCACTGTGGCCGGTACCGGAGCAGCTGATGGTGTTTTTGGGGCTGGAGTCACGGCTTCCACCGCCGCTTCCGCTGCCGGGGTCTGAGCCGCCGCTGTTGGATCCCGAGTCGCCACTGCCGGAGCCCGAGATGCAGCTGCCGGTGCCCGTGCTGCCGCTGCCGCTGCCAGAGTCCGAATCGCCGCTACTGGGTCCCGAGGTGCCGCTGCCGGAGCCCAAGTCGCCGCTACCGGGTCCCGAGCTGCCGCTGCCGGATCCCGAGCTGCCGCTACCGGGTCCCGAGCTGCCGCTGCCGGAGCTGCTTCGGCCTGCCCGTGTGGGCTCTGGATATCTCCTACTTCTCCGCTGCTGTTTTAATCTCTTATACACCTCCCTTGTGTATTTTGCTGGGTTTTCTTTGGCTTTTTCTCCCCTAGGCTGCTTAGGCGTGGTTCCTATGCCGCCATCTTGACCGGAAGTCCAAAATTATTTTCAGGGATAGAGATTTCTAGATGACTGTCATGTAAAGACTTTTGTGGTCCTTATGCCCTTATTATTATAAAACTGACACTACCTCCCCCATGCTTGCTCTGATTTTATCTCATTCCCATTTACTTTTGTGTATTCTCCATGCAGGAAGAAACTGATTAGCATGTCAAATCATTTAAAGCTGATTTTTCACATGCATGTTAAGAATCCCTTCCCTGAAATGCTTAGGACAGATATACTTTGGATTTCAGAATTTTTTTTCTTTTTATAGATTTGGAAATATTTGGATATATAAAATGGGATGTCCTCATTAAGGGACCCAAATCTAGAAGTGAAATTCATTAGTATTTCATACACATTTTGTACATTTAGATTGAAGGTACTTATATATAGATCACATGGCTGGTGAACCTGCAATGAGGTTTTAGATTTTTAGATCAAGAATCATTATCCAATAAATGACTTCTCTGTAACAGTTTAGAAAATTTGAAGTTAGGTATGTGCTGTATGCCATCAATATTTCTAATGGTGCTAACAGCTCATCTTTGAAGCACTAGTGTGGTTGCATGTACTACGACCTCACCACTCAAGAGGCTAAGGAAGAAGGATGGCATTGTATGCTGTGAGTTTGAAGCCAGCCTGATCTACATAGCAAGATCCTCTCTCTAAAAAAAAAAAAAAAAAAAAAAAAAAAAAAAAAAGCAAAGACAGCAGAAAATCCTTAATTTTGAATTTAGTGAAGCTTGTCTCAAAAGCTACATATTGTTTTCATTAACATCTGCTTTTCCAAATTTTATGAAGCTCTTTAAAATGGTTTCACCTAATTCAGAGGAGAAATTGAAGTATGTCTATAGAAATCATCCTGTTTTTCAACATCCCTATATATATTTAAAATAAGAAACAGGGTCTATTGTTATTATTAAAATCATTTTACAACATTCAGCAATTTAAATATCTGAGATATAAGAAAAATTAAAACTCAAGACTTAACAATGACTGTGGAAGTTACAAAGTTAGAAATCACTTCTGTACATCTGGGATTTTACAGTGGCTATTTCTGTCTTGTACGTTTTATCTTGTTATTTTCCCACCAACTGTTATTCCTTTTGCTCCTGTCTAGCTTCTCCTAGATCACACTTTGGTGATGTAGTCTTATAAGACAGCAAGTATTTCAAGATGCCAGAGTATATCTTCTGTTTTCTAGCTGAATATTTTAAGGAATTTTGGGAATACCAGATCAGATTGCTTCGTCTGAGTTGTACAAACAACTCTGATTTCCAACCTGCACTATAAAACTTTACGTACTATTCTTCATGCTCCTGCTTTCCTTCACACCTCATCTGTGGTTGTTATTGGTCCTCTATTATTTTTTCTGGGCAGAAAACGCAAAAGAAATTGTAATAATTCATGCCATGTAAAAATTTAGCTCCAATTTTGCATAATCATTCCTTAGTGTCCTCTGGACTCTGAATCAGGGAGACCTAATTAGATAATTCTATGAATTTAACACCAATATCATGTTTAAAGACAAAGAATTTATTTAGCAATTAAAACATAGAGAAAAATCAAAGATATAAAATTGAACTTCCAATAATTTATTTGATCCTCTAAACATGTTGACCATTTTATTGGCCTAATTTACAACAAGTAGAATGAGTTGATCTGAAATTTTGCTAGGAGGGAGTGCTAACAGTGAGAAATCATTTAAAAAAATGCTCATAGACTACATGTATGTGCTTCTTAAACACTCAGCTTTTCTCCTCTGAGGTCTGATAGGTTTCTAATCTCAACAGCATGGACATTTCTTCATGTAATGGAAGAATTAATACACTTCCCCCAAGAAATCAGCAGGTGCTGGTCGAGAACACTGGGGAACCTGAGATAACCATCTGTGCTTCTTGCTGTTCCTCCACAGAAAGGAAAAAATGAAACAGGATGGAACCTAAGACATTTGATACACTCACCATAATTCTCAAAGAAGTCCAGACTGCAATGAACACTTCTCTTCTTACTTTTTAAAATATATCATATTGGGGTAGAAGATATTGCTCTGTGGTTGAGACACTTGCCTGCAAAGCCAAAGGATCCAAGTTCGATTCTCCTACACCCATGTAAAGCCAGATATATAAGGTTGCACATGCATCTGGGGTTCGTATGCAGTGGCTAGAGACCCTGGGATTCTCTCTATGTCAGCCTTTCTTGCTCTTTCAAATAAATTAATAAAAATTTTAAGATATCTATACCATATAGACCCATGATTAGTGATGATAACTTTTAAGTTATGCTATCTTAGTGATACATTGCAGATTGTAATTATAGATAAATTATAAATGCTGATATCTGATATCTCTGCCTCAATGAAATATGCAATCTTTGCTTAATAAGTTATGCTGAAAATTTTCCTTAATATTTTATGATTTCCTTCCCTCCATCCCAATAGAGTGCCACTGCCCTGCCTAATTGATCTCTGGATCTATGCCCCAACTCATATCCTTCCTTTCACCATCTACTCATTCCATGTTATTCTCCTCTGGCTCCTGAATACCAAAACAAAGTACCTTTTTCTAAATGATATCTAATCTGAATTCATTTTTTAGTATCTATGAGAAATCTAAATCTGTTTTTTTTTTTTTTTTGATTCTGTATTAGAAATTTCCTCATTTGGAGGGAAAGGAGAAAGTTGTCAAAACCAGGCCTTTCAGCTGGCTCACAGCATGAAGACTGATTCATGGCAATAAGGCCCAAGTCTAGGTTCCATAATTAGATTTTGCGTCAATAGTGAGGTATGAGCCATTTTGAGATTAAGATTCAAATACCAGACTTTGCCCTAGATCTCTACGGTGGGGCTCTAAGAACTTCCAAGATGTGCAGAGCAGCCCCACACCAGACACACAGAACTGACAATGATCAGACAGGTTCCTAGCCATCTATGTTTTTAAGAAGTCTTCCAGGTGCTTCTGATCTGATGCCTGATGAATTCTGACAATCACCATCCTATAGAAAAGAATTAACTCAAGTCTGAAGATTGGAATGAAGAAGCCCACCTTTGGGGAGAGATGTTCTGGACAAGTCTGCAAAGGAGGAATTTTATCCTGCGGGGCACTTAGCATATGGCTTACACCCATGCTGTATGATATAATTACCCAGAAAACTGAACACAACTGAGATTTGTGCCTTGTCATTCACTATTGCATCAGACTTTTCAGGATGGAGCCTTGGCAGTATGGTACTACGAACATTGTGTGTGTGTGTGTGTGTGTGTGTGTGTGTGTGTGTGTGTGTGTGTGTCTGAAAGCAACTGGTTTAGGCTCATCTGCTCTAAGGATCCACCATGGCTAAGCTGAACATCATCCTCATGCTTCCATTTCTAGGGTTGTAACTATTGATGCTCCAAACCTGAGCTGGTTTATCTGGTACACCTGTAGAGCTCAATTGCTTAACTCTAAGACCACTGTGCTGCTCAGTCCCATGGGAATCTACCATCTGCCCCAGTGTGTCCGTTCTAGACAGCAACAGCACTCCTGAAAGGTGCTTGGCCATGCTTCTACACCTCAATCAACCCTTTTCCATCCTTCATCAAATATGCATTCATGTATCATGTCCAATAATATAAGTGCTCTACACCTAAGCTTAACATTTTAGCTCACCATGGAAATATAAAGACCTTGCTCTGCATCCCATGACATGACTCTCCTTTTCCTGAAGTTGTATTATACTGCTTCAAGTCTTAAGTCATAAATCACTCTAAAATAATCTTTCATAGTTTGAAATTGCTTTTAGTATTAAAACAAAGAAAACATTAGATTTTGTGTCCTATTTCCAACCTCCCATGACTAATGAAAAATATCAATTTTCAGAAAAGGAGAAAGCTATTAATTTAATAAGTAATTTATCTCTATGGTGACATGGCCATCATTGCTGCATCTTATCATGTCCTCTGCACATATCCATGAAATAATTTAAATTATACAAAGAAATGAAGATGGAATAACATGGTCTTAAGTGTGCCCATCCCAGCCCATAGATGAACCATTTGGGAAAATTAAGAAAGGAGAACTTAC
This sequence comes from Dipus sagitta, assembly GCA_036346955.1. Taxonomy (NCBI): domain Eukaryota; kingdom Metazoa; phylum Chordata; class Mammalia; order Rodentia; family Dipodidae; genus Dipus; species Dipus sagitta. The sequence continues at coordinate 127,449,509 of CM070771.1, read as the reverse complement.
TATCCAATTCATATATATCAAAAAAAAATTTAATCAGAATCTGTATTTTAGCAAATTCCCAGGTAATCTCATGGCATATTAAGGTCTGAGAAGTATTAGTGTTGGAAATGCTGAAAACATGCATTGAATTTAGATTAGAGAAGCAATTTTGCTTAGTAACTATAAATTTTTCCATATATTTGACATGCTAATTAAAATTACAAATAAATTAGGCTTTTCTACCTCATTTAATGGAAAATGAGTTTGAAATGAACATATGTGGAAGAAACCATGGTCTCAGGAAATTAAAACTTATAAAATCGTTCTTTGCCACAGAATATACCCTGTCTGTATACAGGAATGTAGGAAGTTGTACACGCTGCCCTGGGGGCCATGATGGGTCAAGCTAGGGAAGTGCCAGTATTGGTTCAGTACAAACAGTGAGGATACCCTTTGAAGCTTGGAATTCACACTTTGATTCAGCCTTTCAATATACATTGTGGAGTTTGACCCTATGTCAGAAATACCATTAGATACAAGGAATATTTGCCTTCAGTGTATTCCGTGTCTAAACTTTGTAGACAGGCATGACTACTTCTAAAACATAGACTGATAACTGATACATACAAAAGGGGCCAGAAGAGAAATTCCTAAATTGACTTGAGATGAGAAACAATCAGGAAGTTGCTTAGAAAGAGTGACAGATGTCAATTCAAGTATGTGAGTATGAGAGTGGCTGTATTCCAAAAGGACAAAATCATATGTTTGTGGGGAATAATAAAGGGTGGGTGATTAGTTATTAATTTGATAACTAACTGACCTCTATGGTGATATTGCTGCATTCTATAGCGTCCTCTGTTCAAATCCATGAAATAATTTAAATTATATTGAAGAAATGGAAATGGTACAACATGGTCTTAAGTGTGCACATCAGTGTGTTCCCAGCCCTTAGATGAACCATTTGGGAAAATGTAAGAAAGGAGAACAGATCTCAATACATACAATCATGTAAGAAGACAATGGCAGCAGAAGTGCACATGTGCGTGTGTGCGTGCACACACACACACACACACACACACACACACACACACACACACACGGTGGGGGGAGGTGACATGCAGATACACCCATGCTGCTTTCATGTGGGACACCAGACTATGAAATGGTGCTACCCACAATCAGAATGAGTCTTTCTCCTCCAGTTTTTGTCCCACATGTGTATCATTTCTGGAGACAACCCACCCTCCCCTACACACACATGAGGGCATTTGTCACTAGTCTTAGACAACTGTTTATCTAGTCATGAAAACCAAAAACAACCATCATGGTGAAGTATCTGAAATCAATTTAGAGAAGTTAGCATTCCAGGTGAAGTTAATCTGAACACAAAGTAAATGACATGCAAGTAAACCTTTTACAAAGTGCTTAAAGAAAGGTAGTAGGAGTTGAGATTCAGGCCAGCAATGGGCCAAACCTTAAAGTGAACAAGAATACTTTCTCAATAAATAGAGAAGGTAAGTGATCATGTTGTGAGTGAGAAAGTCATTCAAAGGTTTTCATTTTATCAGGGGAAAATAATGTAGATTCTTCTAGAAAAGTGCAAGTGGCCTAGGAAAGTAACAGAGGAGAGCATTCTAAGTCAAAATTGCTCCTTTTGGTAATTTGCCATGGATATTTTCAAAGGAGGTATTGTGAATTTATGGGTGATTGGAAACCATGACTTTGTAATAGAAATAGCCGTCTAGGATCTTAGCACTGTAAAAGCAGGGTTAAAAATAACAGATGTTTATATTAACTGAGAGCTACAGGAGGGCTCTCCACAGGCAGCAGACACAGGTGGACTAGTCTTGAAGATTCTGTCAAGAGTAATGTGATATACAGCTCACAGCTCAAAACCAAATTACTAGAATATGAACAACATGGCCGAAATTGCTTGGTTCTGGCTTAAAACCTCTTAGAAATGAATATAATTAAATCAAAAATATTTCTTTAATCCTGACAGAAGATATTTATATGCTTATTGATCTCACGACAGCAGAATAAACATAGGCAAGCAATAGGCAGTTCAAAGACACTGTGCTACATGCATTATATGTGAAATATAATATTGTTAGCAATGTGACTTGATAGGGTAAAATAAAGCTCCTTTCATGTAACATTCTTTCCCTATTTATAATCCATCCTTTTCTATCTGTCCTTGATCTACAAGGAATCTTTCCAGTGTGCTTAGCTAAATTCTTCTAGCTACAAGTTCCTCCCTAAAAGAAACTTTGCAATGTTGAAGGCTCATTAAATCTTTCTGGGCCCTGGGGTATCACTAAAGAAACTGATACAATAATTTCCTCAATGGCATCCCAGGGACTTAAAGTTCTAGTTCGTTTACGAAATGATGCAGTCTTAGAAAGAAATTTACTTCCTACCAGGATATGTCTAAGCCTCATTGTTTACTGTTCCAAGAAAAATTTAAGGGGGTTAAATCAATTATTTACTTAGGCATTTCTTTTGATGTAAACAAAACTTCATTTTTAATTATTGGATTTTTTTTTTTTTTTTTTTTTTTTTTTTTTTTGCAGTTTGGTTTTGTTTTCCAGCAGCGACCTGGTTGTCCTAACTATGTCTGCCCATAGGGAGAACAACCTACTTAACTGTTGTGAGGATGTTGGTCTGCCTTTAATTCCAAATTGGCTGTCCTGAAAATGCATCGGCTGCTTCTTTAAGGCTCAAAGAAGTTTTATAAACACTGCTCTAAATTTAAGCAACACTAGAACTACCTTTAAACTCTTAAATGACATAATCTAAATAAACTGAACTAACATCTCTGAAAGAGTTTCCATTACAGTAACAGAATGAGCGATGAAAGCTACACAAAGAGTTATGTGATCTTGCCTCAGCGTTCTCCCAGTATTTGTATTAGTTAATTTTCCTCTTCTACCTTCCACCTAAAAGCTTCCCAGGAATACAGTGCTGTGGAAGGAACAGTAAAAGGGGGGGGGGAAACCAACAACAACAGGAGAGACTGGGACCTAAGAACTAAATGTGGAACTCATGTGCAGATCAAAATCAATATCAGAAGCAGGAAATAAACGAAGGACCCAATATAGACCCCCAACCTTCTGCTCTCTTCTTGGCATTCTTTACAAAGGGGAGATTGGAATCTAGCCCACTGTGGCGTCGATAATACCCACAAGACAAAAATCTCAGCTTTGGGGAACTATTGGCACTAATGCAAAGATGGCATAAAAACCCTGCAGATATGTCACTCCTCCCTTCTTTACCCAAATGCATACCCATGAGGTTCAGCTCAATCATTTAAGTAGATTCATAGCTTCTAAATGCAGGCTGCTAGATACCACAAAATTACCTTCTGTAAAGGACGTTAAACTTGACTCAAGGCATTCACATATTTACTAGAAATATGGAAGTTTACAAAACCATAATCAGAGATGGCATTATAATCACAATTCACAGTTTGGGAAAGCAAAACTCACATAAACAAGGACTTTGCTGGCTCATCCAACTAGTCAATGGCAGAATGCCAAACAGGAGTTTTTGCCTTACCTAATTGTAATTGCAGAACGTCTTGTAATTTTCCAGTACCATGTCATCTAGGAGGAGTCACTTTACCCTTTTACTATTACTTCTAGAGCCTCTTTTTTCAAAATCCAAAATTACCAAGGCTTCCAAACTAAAGAAGTAACATCATCAGGGAAATAGAGAAAAAGCTGATATCAACTCTCTCATTCCTCCAGGACTCCTAAGACCCTTCAGCGTTCTAGAGGGACTGAGGCAACCACAGAGTATTCACTTGGGAGGCTTTCCTCTCCAACTGAAGGGCATTTTATAGGACTTTTGGGCCAAGAAGTATACTATGTCAGGGACCTCCAACATCTTGCTGGCCTGGTGAAGTCCAAATACCTTATGACGAATTTGTGTCTCTCTTTTTTTTAAATTACTCATGGATATACTCAATATGTAAGTAGCACATGTTGGTACCATCCTTACTCTCATCCCTGCCTCCCAAGGGACCCTCCTTGTTGGGGATGCTGGTTATCCCCATGGGGATTGTGGGTCATGCATTGTGGGGGTAGCCATCAGTTATGGGGGAGAGGCAATGTCTCTGTGCATAATGTCCCAATTTGTGGCTCTAACAATCTTTCCACCCCTAATCCACGAATTTCTCTGAGCCATGTTGGGTTTGTTTTAGGTCTACTTCAGAGATGGGCTCTTGGGAGTCGCTGTATCTCTGGATCTCTCATTTGGTGGGTGTTGAGTGTTTTTTGTGTCTATCTCCTTCACCCTTGTGCTGATATGAGGTTCACTAAAAAAGCAGCATCCTTGACCATTTCCCCAGTCACTCTATGGTTTCAGCTGAGGCCCTGGTGAAGTGCATTGGACTGATTCTCTGCTTGGGTCCTGTATCCATCTGAGAAAGAGAAGCAGATTCTCCAATAACCATTGTTAGTTTAATAGTACTTAGAATCATATCTGTGACATTTAATTCCTCAGTAAGCATGGGTTACTGTTGTGGTGGCAAAGTAGTTCTCATGTGTTCCACAAGAACCTTCAACATTGCACTAATACTCAATAAATTCCTCACCCTTAAAACCCTGCCAACTGAATAGGACAGATGAAGATTGCGGTAACAAGTACCACTCACATTTAAAGATGGATCCATCCAAGTGTGTACTGTCCTCAGCAGAGGCAGTAAGGTAGAACGAGTTAAGACTGAGTTAAAAACATTGTGATCAGCTCGGCATGGTATTGCATGCCTTTAATCTCAGCACTCTTGAGGCAGTGGTAGGAGGATCTTTGTGAATTCAAGGTCAGTCTGAGACTATGTACTGAATTCCAGGTCAATCTGGGCTGGTGGAAGACCCTACCTTGAAAACAAGAAGCAAAAAAATGAAAAAAGAAAATGGCACATAGAACTGACTTATGTATTATATGGGAAATCTCATTACATCTTAAGTAATTTCTTTAAGTAACAAAGGAAACTGTTGTTGATAAGTCGCTTATGTTCATGAAGTTTGACATAGGATAATTTCATAAATTCAAGATTACTGGGCTAAAAGAAAACCTAAATCTAAACTTATATTTTAGACTTGCTTTATATTAAATTTTTTTCTGCTAAAATAACTATAATTAAAATCATAACTATGATTTTGTTTGTTTTTGAACTTTGGTTGAGTTGAACATTTTTCTATAGTCTTGTGAATCACTTATTCATCATGTCAGAATTTTTTCGAACAATTTGATGCATTTTTTATTTTGTGAACAGTATTTGTATTTTCTTGGAGAAGTTCAAGTCATACATATTTTCTTCCTTTTTTATTTAGTTTCTCATGATATATTGATTCATTTAGATTTTCATTTATTTTTATGGTATTTTAATTATTTTTTAAAATATTTTATTTATTTATTGAGAGAATGGGGGGGGGAGAGAGAGAGAGAGTGAGGGAATGGGTGTGGTGTGCTAGGATGTCTTGACACTGCAAATGAACTCCAGATGCATGAGCCACCTTTTGCATCTGGATTACATGGGTACTGAGGAATCAAACCTGGGTCCTTAGGCTTTGCACACAAGTGCCTTACTGCTAAGCTATCTCTAGCCCATTTTTCAATTATTTTAAGGATAGTATCAAAACATTGTAATTCTTTGACTATAGTGGGTACTGTATAGGTTTAACTCTATAACAGAGTATTGATTTTAAATGTAGTAAAGAAGTAGAATATTCTAGTAATATAGCTTAGTGAATGCTGAATGTGTGCCAATAATATCTATCACTTGGGAAGCTGAGACAATAGAATCACACATTCAAGTGAGCCTAGGATTCAAATGATTAATTGTATGAGATTTCTTAGTATAATATCCTCTTGATGTATCATAAACCCTACTTAATCATGACATTATTACTCATTTTTAACAGTGATGTATTTAATTTTCTACTTTAGCTTTTATATATATTTAATAAATGAAATTGTCTTGTATTTATCATTTTCACCCTCCCCGAAGTTTTTATAGTGAGAAGAGAATTATGTATGCTTGTCTTACCCAGTGGTACCCACATACATACTAAAAACAATAGAAAAAATTCAGCTCAGCATTTTAACAGATAAAGCTATGATAAAACTTTTTGACCTCACAATATAGCAATAATCAATTAAAGTTTTTTTTCAATCTTAGCTGACTTCTTACAAGAAGTTTTACAAAAAGGTATTGTATATGAAATCAATCACTTCACTTTTCTATCTGTGTTTTATGTTTCCTATATCACCCATTACACTTTTACCCTTGTTGTTTGTTTGGCTTTCTTCTCATTGTTTTCAAAGAATATGCTTCAGGAGATTCTCACCAGTTATTCTGGTGTATTTGCTTCTACATCATGAAATGTGTAACTTTACTCATTGCTTTTCCTTTCAATTTTTATTTCATTAACACATTTCTAACATATGAAGTTGACTAATTGTTTTTTCCTAATTATCTATGCACTGACTTATTGGACTTTTCATACTAGTATATATATTGTTCTTAAGATTTTAATATGTTCACTTTTCATTACAACTATTTACATTTTGTACTCTTGATATGCATAGTTAGGAAATTTTTATCCTTTTGTCATTAATTTTCTGTACAATTCTTTTTCTCCCTGAAAATGGCTCAGAAATTTTCTGCTTGGGAGAATGTCTCCTTTGTTGGAATCCATATTATTTTATTGTAGTTTTGAAGTACCACTAATTGAAAGGGAGAACTTTGTTGTTAGTATCCCTACTCCCAAACTTATGAGCGCTTATGCATATATCTTATATATTCTTTTATATAGTCTCATTAATTATATTATTCTGATTCCCTAAAATGATAATTTGTTTTCCCTTCTCTGTCAGACTGAAAAACACTATAGTTCTATTTTTGTCAACTCTATCTTATATTTAGGGTAGTATTTAACTTATATTTTGATATGTTATCTAAGGCAATAGCTATGGATTTTATCTTCCTTAATCAGTAAAATTATTCTTTTTATCCTGGTAAATGCTTTTGGCCTAAAATTCTAGTTTATTTGATGTTAATATAACCCAAATGACACCAGACTTCATTAGCCTGTGGGTACTAAAGAAGCCCCATTAATATTAATATCCTAATTTGCTAGCTCATTAACCCCTACCTGCATAACAGTGAGACCTTGACCCATACTTACAAAGTCCCCAGGCAATATCCACATGTACTGTAATCTGTTCTTCATCTCCACTAGCAGCTCTTTCAAAGAACCCTCTTAGCTACTCTCAACTGCTACAGCACAGTTCTAGCTGCTTGAGCTGCCTCCAGGCCATAGAGACGGTCAACCATCACAGTGCAGGACAGTGAGACTCTTCTGGCAAACAGGAAGTCTTTCAAATAAACCTTTCCATAAGGTTGTCTCTTGACAAGATTCAATGAGACTTCTTCTTAGGTTAACATTCTGTTCTTCCTTTCCCCTAAATACATATTTGTTGAGAGAAAAGAGGGAAAAAAAAAGGAGAGGCATTTCCTCAACTCATTGCAAATGATTTTTTCTGAACTCATATCCTGGTGCCCATTCCGGTTCATTGTACTAAGTTCACCAAATCCACAGAAAGTTCTCTTCTCAAGGATCCACCTTGAAATTCGAATTATGTTCCAGTAAGTTCACTTAGATTTTGAAAACTAAGAATGTAAACCAAAGTTTTCATTTTTTTGTACATTTTATTGACTCTTAACTGTCTGGGGTATGCCATGAATAATCGGGCATAAATGCCATGATGACTGTATGGAAAGAAATATCTCATATTTGCATTTTACAAATGGTACAACTGGAAAGAGGCTAAATGTCTTGTCCACATGCAAAAGTACTGCCGATCTCCCCATCTGTCTAAGTAGTACATGGTATTACAAAACTGGAAATGTTTTATTAATCCTTATTTTCAAAATAAGTCATCAAGAATTTATTTTTTATATTTTGGTTTTTTGAGGTAGGGTTTCACCCTAGCCTAGTCTGATCTGGAATTCACTATGAAGTCTCTGGGTGGATCCTCCTATCTCTGACTCTTGAGTGCTGGAAATAAAGGTGTGCACTACTGCGCCTGGCCTCATCAAGTATATTTTTCAGGAAAAGTATGTTAAACACTTGTAGCAGACAGATTCAGGTTCACTGAAATGAACTTTCAGACCAGGCACAGTTATGGAGGAAGGGATTTATTGAAACTTTCAGATCCAGGAAAGTCCATAATGGCCTGCTTTCATAGGACAGAACACGGACAGAAAAGCTCTAAGCCAAAAGCCACATAGCACACTTCAGGAACTACAGCTAGGCACACTTTGCATATCTTTAAATTTGAATTTCAAACCCACTACCACACTTTAGGACTGGACCATAAGATCCACCCAGTGAGGCTGCCTCTAGTCAGGTGGCTGCAGATGTAAACTACAGACTGATAAAACACTGAATGTATGGGGGTCATCTATTCGAAGTATCACATTCCGCCCCTGGTGTACAATAGATTGAAAACCATCACCCATTTTAAAGTGTATTTACTCCACTTTCAAAGTCCCCATAGTCTTAACCAACTTCAGATAGTTCTAAAGTCCCAAGTTTCCTCTGAGATTTAAGATTTTGCTCTTAGCTGTGAGTCCTGTAAAATCTAACAAGTTAAATACTTTAAACATATAAAGGCACAGAGTGAAACATTTTCAACTGGTATAAGACATAGCAAGGAGAGACTAAAACAAGGCAAAATCAACCACCATCAAATCACATTAAACTTCTGCAGTTTAGGTCTAATAGAACCAGAGGCTGACATTCTCCATATTTCCCAATTCCATCCTTCCAGCTGGGCAGAGTAGCCAGGGAACATTTCTATCCCAGACCAACAGTGCACTCCATGATAGCCCTTACACAGTCTTGTGATATCCAAAACATCTTTGGGTCTCAATGCAAACCAAGTTCCATCATCCAAAGGCTCTTCCAGATTATCTGGGACATCATGCCCTGCCTCATGCTGCATCTCAGCAGCAGCTCTTGAAACTGTGTTTAATTCATGACAACTCCACACATTTTTCATGATTCTGAAACTAATAGCAGGTGTGCAGGACACAGCCATATTCTTGATTCAGGGGCAAAATAAATTGAAACCTTGAAAAGTAACTCTTACCAAATGAGTTTGCATTTCTATCATAGTCTTTTCTCAGGTCTCTTCTCCATTGTTCTAATGTAAAGCAGTTGGGCCATCTTCCTTAAGATTGCTAATTTGTTGAGAATTGCAGCCTTAGTAAGCTATAACCAGTCTCTGTGCCAGTAACTTTAACTTGCTTGAGGTTTTCTAACTTAAAAATTTAAATCACTTAGTCCTATAACTTTAGCCAAGCACATCAGTCCATTACAAATTTAACCTTGATCAAACTCTCTGGGCCTGAGTAGCAGAACCCAAACAGCCCTTATGCCAGTAGCCCAGTTCCAGTAAAGTCCTCTGCAGTCTTTTCTTCTCCTTAGAAAGCTCATAAGCCAAGCCTCAAAGTTCAATACTGTCCGCACTTAGCATTCTCAAATTCTCATCAGAATAGCCTATAATACTTGGCTTACCATTCCAGAAGATGTCTTCAGTTGCAAGGACCAAGTCCATGCCAGTTCCTCCACAACAAAGATTTCAAAAGACCAAAATTCACATGGCCAGGTTCATCTCTCCCCACTTTTGGTGCTAACCTCTGTAGCAGACAACTTCAGGTTCACTGAGATGAACTTCCAGACCAGGCACAATTTGGAGGAAGGGATTTATTGAAGCTTTCAGATCCAGAGGAAGTTCCATAATGGCAGAAGAAGCTGGCCTACTTTCACAGGTCCAAACACAGAAAGATAAGCCCCAAGCCAAAAGCTACACAGCACACTTTAAGAACTCCAGTTAGGCACACTTTGCATATCTTTAGATTTGAATTTCAAACCCACCACCACACCTTAGGTATGGACCCTAGGATCCACCCAGTGACACTGCCTCCAGTCAGGTGGCTGCAGTGGTAACTAAAAACTGATAAAATCCTGACTATATTGGGAGCCATCTATTCAAACTACCACAACAGTCATCTTATTGCTAACTAGGAATTTTATATAATATCTTCACTATGACTTCACTTATGAATGGTGGTTTACAACCGATTTGGGTCACAATTTCTCTCATCAATGTATAGTATAAAATACTATAGAATATAGGAATTTCATAGCAGTAGTAATCTTGTGTATATTATATAACTATGTTCATAGTGCATAACACATAATTAATTAATATATATTTATTTCATTAATTTAATCCTTTGCATTATATAATATGTATTTTATGCATGTATGTGATATATATTAAAGTATACGTATGTGTGTGTGTGTGTGTGTGTGTGTGTGTTTGTGTGTGTCACAGCTTTATTTCCCAAAGAATGACTGTGGATAGGAGCCTGGATGATTCTACTGTAGTAGAAGTGTTGCTATGACTTTTTGGCATCAAAATTTTTTCCAGTCCTTGTTTTTATAACTATTAATTTAGAGATAGTAAACTAAATGGTTAGCCTGTCTATGCCTCAATTTATTTATTCATAGAATATGACTAGTAATATATGTCTACTAGTTATTTTGAGGATGAAATGAAATGGTATTCATAGATATATAGCATAGTTCTAGGAACAAAATAAATAATTGGCAATGTTCCATTTTACTATAAATATTATTAGTAGTTAACATGCCATTATGTACCTTTACATCTTATTACCAAAATGGATTTATTCATACTTTTTCTTCATTTTTTTCTGATTTCTTAAAAATTGTATGCCATGAGAAATATATGTTTTATTTTGAAAGTAATGAAAAAAAGAATATGGTCAGGTATGTGGGCATAGGTACATAGAGTTTTGTTTGTAAAAGCTTATCAGTGCTTCTTATTAATTTAAGATAGTGTTTCTTCTTTTAAGTCTTTCAACATTTCTTTTTAATCGTGACAATTAATTGTTGAATTCTTTATATTGTTAGAAAGTGTCAGATGAATGCACATTGCATTCCCAATTTGATGAAGGTAGTACCAATTCTATATGATTGAATACCATTTAAATTATTTTTAGGGTTATTAATTTTTCCATTTATGTTATATGATGACAGTTCTTCTAAAACTTCAATCAGTCATCTCACTTAATTTTTCTTAACAGAATTGTCATATTTCCTGAAGTCTAAGATTTTAAAACAGCAGAAATGTAAAACTTGTATTTCCCATAGTAAATATCTTCCTGTGGATCACATAGCACTGATGGATACCACATACAGTGCTACAGAAGATAAATAATAGGTCTTTACTTAGGAGGGTAAAATTGAACAGTCATGTTAAGGACAGGTGGAGATGGAACTTTTGAATTTGAAAAGTTCTAGTTATTTGTAAGAAATAAAAATAATGCTGTTCAATAGAGCCTTAGTTATCTGGGTGTAGATTTCAGGTGAGATGTAGAAGACACAGCAGAGATAAGTCTTACAAAATAATACATGGCTTAGAACTGTAAGTGAAACTAATTTTAAAAAAAGGAAAACAGAATTATTTTAGGAATGGTTAGTCGGTTCATGAGAAATATAAAGAAAATAAATATAAATGAATAAAATTATAAAAAATGCAACCTGAAATAGAAATCTCCTAAACACAAAACAAACAAACAATGGAAGACTTGACTACTTCTAGCAGACAACTAAATGTAGTTATAAGTGCATTTTTCTTTGTAATGCTTTCAATAAAACTTGAAGATCAGCTCACATATTAGTACACATTATATGAAGAAAGCATATAGCAATTTTACATATTAAGTCCTTTATTAATACAATGCAGTATTATTTATTTTGTAAAAATTTATTTATTAACATAGAAAATTAGGTTTCATTATGGTGTTTTCAAACAGTGTTTGTTTCCCTTTCCTCTCCTTCCCCTCCTTTCCAATTGAGCTTCCTTATACTTCCATACTACCTGTTTCCTTGTGTCCACCCACCCTCACCTTCTTGTCATCTTTCATTTGTTCCCTTCTTGTGGTATCCCATCTCAACTCATACTCCACACAGTCTCACATCTGCTTATTCACATACATACAAAAATCAATACTTAAGAACCACTCATAAGAGAGTACTTAAGACTTTTATTTTTCTCACCTTGGGTTACCTCTGTGTAACTTGAAGACTACTATCAGAATTGTGAGTAGGATTCACTTCATTTCTAACAGAATTACAGACTTATAAGCATTTTGCTTCTTCCTACAATGATAGTAAGATCCAAGAACTGACAGTAAGCAGACTATTATTTTGAGGTTTTGTTGAAATGTATTTTCAGTTCAATCTTATTTGCAAAGTTTTTAAAAAGAGGCATAACCACGGTGAATTCTATCTGATACTTCATTGCTAGAAATGAAACCTGGGGCCTTGCTCATTCTAGGCAAGCACTCTTCCTCTTATCATCTGTAGCCTCTGATGTCTTAACTCCTGTTAAAGTACATAGGCTTGAGGTTGGGCAGCTGGGAGAGGCAATCACACTACAATATCTTTTCTTAAAAATTATAGTAGTGATAATAACTATTATAGTAAGAGCAACCATTAGTCAGAGACTCCTAAAATATTTTTATTGTATGTAATGTAGATAAGATAGCACTTGCAGTTTAATGTTGTAATTATCATGCAATACATATGTTGAGTATTGTTAAATCCACATTAGAGCTTAGGAAACTTAGCTTAGAGATATGATACATTGTCTGAGTTTCCAGCTACCTAAGCGTGGTCCTATGGATTTGACTATAAAAATTCATGTTATGTCCTCTTTCCTTCTAAACCATCTGTCACACATTGCTTTAGATAAACGAACGGGATCTTCATTTTCTGAAAATAGGATATCCACATTCTTAGAAGAGCCAATATAATATCTATTGTCTGCTTCTAGGAGTATAATCATAGCAGTCTAAGGGAAAACTTTTAAAGCTAATTATTACTTTAAAATTATTTAACTTGGCTGGAGAGATGGCTCAGCAGTTAAAGTGCTTTCCTGCAAAGACTGACGACCTGGGTTTGATTCCCCAGTACCCATGTAAAGCCAGATGCACAGAATGGTTCATGCATCTGGAGTTTGTTTGCATTGGCTGGAGGCCCTGACACACCCATTCTCTACGTGTGTGTGTGTCTTTCTGTCTCTCTCTTTCTCTGCTTGCAAATAATAAATAAATAAAATGCTAAAATAAAAAAAAACTAACCTGTGTATTCACTAACACTCATGAGTAAAGTAATAATTTGTGTGTTTTGTACTGGTCAGATGATATTAAATAATATAGTAAATTATGTATAAAATAATAGTAAAATTCAAATGAAATTTTAATTTTATAAGCTGACTTTCAGTGAATTATATGTCCTATTTTAAAACAGTTTTGAAATTGGACATGTGTATTTTTTGTACATAAGCTTAAATGTCAAACTACAATACCATTTGCAGATATTGCCAAAATATACTGTATATTTTGTAAAAACCAATTTAATTACATGCTAAACATTATGAGATGATTATAATTGGCAAAAATCATATTTGGATAACTATAGCTCCATTTTGCATCTCTACAATGACAAGGAGCCATATTTCCCAGCACCTTCCTTGTCTTGAGCATGCTAAGGCCAAGACAAGAGAGTAGACTATAAATCCAATATATTTACAAAAAACACAAATGTCATTATCAAATAGTGACACTCAGACCCATTATAATTATTACATTAAGTTCTTAACTTTTTAGCCAGGCGTGGTGGCGCACGCCTTTAATCCCAGCACTCGGGAGGCAGAGGTAGGAGGATCGCCGTGAGTTCGAGGCCACCCTGAGACTCCATAGTGAATTCCAGGTCAGCATGGGCTAGAGTGAGACCCTACCTCGAAAAACCAAAAAAAAAAAAAAAAAAAATCTTAACTTTTTGTAGCACATGTGAACTTAAAATGCAATCTATATATGAGACCCCCCCAAAAAATATGTATTAAACACTGGGCCACATCTTCATGATCTGATCAACTTGCCAGCCTCAACCTGAATATACCAGGCTGGTCAAACTTAGTGCTTGTCAAAACATCTCATTCCACACATGTTCAGTTCTAATTTCTAGAAGGTACTTGAACAGGTTTCTCCAAAGGTTTTATTATTTTATTCCAACTCTACTTTCTGTGTTTCTACTAACAAATGAAAATTATTTTTTTCTATATAGAATTACTTTTACAATTTGAGAGCTTTTGAATCTCCTTGGGCCATGTAGTTCCAGATCTTTCATTTAATTCTCTGCATCTTGAAACCCTGGCCATTTTGATTACTGTCCTCTAGAAAGTTTCACTTACTCAAGGTCTCTGAATGATGGAAAGAAAGGCTGAATTAGTACTCACTATTCTACGTTTTTATGGGAATCTTCAGGCTGAAATATGGATTTCTTATATAGAACTTTTTTACAACCTAATTACTGTTTTGGGGAAAATTCAAAGTTCATGATATGCAGTGAGAACAATTTTACCAACTGAAAATTTGCATTGCTCCGACTGTGAAGCTGCTGAAAGCCTGGAAGTCAACAAAGGGGTAGACGATAGTACAGGACCTGTGGCGTCAGCATCACTTGAGTGAACCCGGAAACACTGTACTAGGTGCAATGATTCAGTTCCACACATCCACACATTTCACTACCCTACTCATATAAAAGTGAAGAACAGAAAAATACATGACATGGAACATAGATAAACATTTGCTAAGGGGATATTAACTAAGTCATATGGTGTTTCTTTGTGAGAAGATGAAAATATTCTAATGATTTTGTTGTTGTTTTTTTGAGTCTTTGAGTTGGGTCTCAGTCTAGCCCAAGCTGACCTGGAATTCACTATGTAGTGACAGGGTGGGCTTGAACTCATGGTGATCCTCCTATGTCTGTCTCCTGAATTCTGGGATTAAAGGTGTGTGCCATTATACCTGGCATGTGCTAAAATTTTCTGTGGTAATGGTTATTCCTATATGTGTAATAGGATAATTGTGCAGTAAGGGAATTATATCACACACAAAACCTGTAGGGGAGTAAAGAAAAAAGAAAGAACCATTTCATCAATCTCTATATGCTGAAAGAGAAAAATCACCAAGTGGTGTTGCCAAGTTTTTAAGAAGTCATCAGAATGAAGGAAATTAGTAGTGCTAAATGGAGGGAGGGTTCTGCAAATGCATGCACATGGTGACAGAAGTGCCAAAGGTTATGTCGAGCTGAGGGATTTTTCACTGGTCATCACAACTTCTGGACAAATTAACAAATATGAGCTACATGAGATTTCAGGGGTTATAACAAGCAAGCTTGTGTTGTGTGAGAGAGAGCTACATAGTGGAGTCTTCCTGAGTAAGGAAAAAGTTGGGAGGCAAGTTTGGAAGGAAGAAACTGATAGGAATCTCAACAGCAAAGAGCAGGCTTTCCTTAGAGTATAGGGTCTGAGAGGTGTCTGTCCAGGGTCTGTTTGTTAACTGCTTTATCCTGTTCCATGGAACAGGATTACCTTCTATTTGCCTATTACCTTTGTCTGTTATCTTCTATTTCCAGGCAATGGCTGAGAATCTTGATGTCTGTGTGGTTATTCATTTGTGTGAAAAGCTATGCTCTATTACTATTTCTTTTTCCTTGCAGGAAGCTTTTAGAAATTTCTTTAGAATATATCCTATATCTGAAATTTCATGAATGAATTGTGTTGAGCTCCAGAGCTTCTATTTAAGCTCAAGGCCTCTATCACATTCCTTTTCTACATTTCTCACTCAGCTATTTCTTACAGCCCTGAATTTCCTTTTTTGTGTTTAACTTGTCTGTTTGTGGCTGCAGTCTAAGAGACTGTCCCATTAACATGGCTGGTTGCTGCCATGACAGCATTTTTCATTGCTAATAGTCCTATTTTTTTCAATTTCTAAGAAACTTTCCTCATTCCATTGCTTTCGTATTTGTTTATAATTTTTTTCTTATTTTTTGACTTTAGAACAATTGACTCTTTGAGTACATAGGTGAGTATATAAGCCAACAGATTTTACTTTTTAGGGTCTGAGGACAAGCAAGGGCCTCTCTCAATAACTAAAGGCCTTTTTTCTGGCAGGTTAAGTCACTAGAAAGCCATCTATTCACAACAAAATTGCTTATATATTCAGTGCGGAAATCCTTCAGTTCTGTCTTAGGTTGTAAACCTCAAGCTGACCTTATACTGAACTTGAGGGGCTTTGGGTAGGAGCAACACATCATGGATGTGACTTGTTGTGCCACTGTTTTTACCTCATTGAGAAACGCATACTCAGTACCTGCTGACTCTCTGTGAATGCTCATTTATGAACCCTCAGTAAAATAAACCCAAGATAGCTTTTAGAGCACAGCCTTTGTTTATTCTGCCTGGTGACTCTTTCTGTTTTGCTTCATCTGTCATTATGTCGTCTGCTTTACATCTTCCATACTGTATTAATAACTTTAGTCCACTGTAAACTCACAGTCATATTTCCTGGCTACTAAGGATATAATCATGTGTGTTCACTATTATTTCTATTTCCATGTTATTTTTAAGAGACTTAGAAGAACAGCTATATTTTCAGGTCTCCATCTTGAACCATGAGAAAATCAAGGAAAATTTCTAGTAGTATTTTTATATACTATCAATGAGTATTAAAGTACAGAAGCACAGAATGTGCAAAAGATATACAAAAAAATCAAGTGAAAAGTAACTTATGGAAAAAGCATGTTTTTAACAAAGTGGGCAAGAAATGTAGTATCCAGATATGGTCAAAACTGTGGCTGCAACCAGATAATCAGATGAAGTGATGGGACATTCAAGGTGTAAAAGGACAGAGGAAAGAAGGGCGTATATGAGAGAAGGACTATTAAAGGACTCAAGTGACATGGGGCTGTGAGTGCTTAATTTTTGATAGCATAGATAATGAGCCCCTGTACAACTCTGAATAGGTGGCTAACAGGCAGAATGTACAGTTTGGAGAACATTATCATGTCAGTTGTGTAAGCAATAGTCTTGATCCAAGACAGACCAGAGCAAGGAAAATGCACATGAGTGTGTTGATGGGGTCCAGGAATCTGGGTCTCAGAACCAGTTAAGACTTGTAGCTGTGAGGCCAGTACAACAAACAAAGCAACCTCACACTGTATTTATTTTCATTCTGTGATTTAACTCTGTATTTTATTCCCAAAAGGAAACAGAACAACAAAAACAGGATCTGTGATATAACATCTTTAAAATTGGAACTGCAGATAAACATAGGTAGCTGCAATATATTATTTTTCTACTTTTCTATATTTTAAAAGATGCTGTAAAATCAAGTGAAATAAGCAAAGAACAAATGTCTGGCAGGGAAGGTTTAATTACTAAGTATAGTGCCAAAGAAGACTAGCATTGTTGAATTACAACTATGAAATTTGTGATGAAGTTGACAATTGGGAAAATAAATTAAGATGACATTGTTAAATACCAAGGATGTCTATGTGTATTACATAGGCCTAGGGATGTTTCAAGATATGAAATATTACATATCAATGTCTCAATATGTGCTAATGATTACTTAAAGTTAAACAGTGATTTCCTGTAATAGTAAAAAATAGGACTAAGGAATACTACAGTAGCTCAGTAGCTCAAACAATTCTAATTATAAAACTATCTCATAGAATCTTTATCCCTATGCCAGTAAGACAAAAACATAGTCATCTGACCATGACTAAGACTATCTATTAATTCAACACATACAATTTAATTATGGGGAACATTACAGTTACATTTTGTGTACTGCTAAATGATCTAAAATTATTTATGAGTTTTCATAGATATATGAAATTATATATATATATGTATGTATGCATATATGCATATATATGTAATACACACATATATACACACATATATATATATGTATATATATATATATATATATATATATATATATATATATATTCCATAGCATATGTTGTGTTCACTGC
This sequence comes from Dipus sagitta, assembly GCA_036346955.1. Taxonomy (NCBI): domain Eukaryota; kingdom Metazoa; phylum Chordata; class Mammalia; order Rodentia; family Dipodidae; genus Dipus; species Dipus sagitta. Next base: position 127,431,534 of record CM070771.1, on the reverse strand, counting down.
TGATTCTGATCTATAACACACTGCCATGAGATTTTCTCGTATGTTTGCTTTGAAGATAAATTCCTCACTTAAATTGAAAAAAAAAGACAAAACTAAGAGTTCCTCAGTTATTTAGGTATAGGAAGACCTAGCATAAAAACAGTATAATTTCTTATGATTTTTAGAATTATCACAATTTTTACATCACATCTATGAAATATATTACCAGAATATATCTCATTTACATTGATTGTTGTGAATGACTATATAGAACAATTACCAAGTGACTAAATGTATTATTCCTTGTTTGTAGAAAAGCCTTGTGGTTGTTGTCATAGTTAAGGTAAGTTTGAAAGAAGAATGAATGAGTTATGACATTAGAGTTCATTTTCTCATACTTAATGCTATCTGACAATACAATCTCTTCTTGAGAATTCATAAAGCCAACTATTGTATGTTATATCAATTACACATGATAATAAAAGTTCGAAAGTTTTTTTTATTATTTAAATTAAAAGCTTCTAATTTTCAGAGATTTTTTTTTCCACTGGCCTCTTTTATCAGGGTCATTATGCCCTGCCTCATGCCACATCTCAGCAGAGGCTCCTGAAACCATGTGCTCTTTGAGACCCACTCACATTTTTCATGCTTTTGAAACCAATACCAGGTTTCATGTACATAGCCATCATCTTTGTTTTAATTTTTTTTTAATTTTGTTTATTTTTATTTATTTATTTGAGAGCAACAGAGAGAGAAAGAGGGAGAGAGAGAGAGAGAGAAAGAATGGGTGCTCCAGGGCCTCCAGCCACTGCAAACGAACTCCAGACGTGTGCACCCACTTGTGCATCTGGCTAACATGGGTCCTGGGGAATTAAGCCTCAAACCAGGGTCCTTAGGCTTCACAGGCAAGTGCTTAACTACTAAGCCATCTCTCCAGTCCCATAGCCATCATCTTAATTCAGAGACAAAAAAAATTGCTATGTTAAAGAGTAGATTTCTTTCTTTTTTTTTCCCTAAAGAGTTTCCATTTCTACCATTTAGTATTTATGGGGTGGAATCACCTCAGGAATTCTTTCTAGGTTTTCAATGTGAAGTAGTGGGCCATCTTCCTTAATATTGTTAATGTGTTTGATAATAGCAGCTTGTAGCAGACAGCTTCAGGTTCACTGAGATGAACTTCCAGACCAGGCACAGTTATGGAGGAAGGGATATTTATTGAAGCTTATAGATGCAGGGGAAGTTCCATAATGGCAGAAGAAGCTGGCCTGCCTTCACAGGCCCAAGCGGAGAGAGAGAAGCACAAGCCTAAAAGCCAAAAGCCACAGTACACTTCAGGAACTTCTGCTAGGCACACTTTGCATATCTTTGAAATCTGAAACACACCACCACACCTTAAGATCCACCCAGTGACACTGCCTCCAGCCAGGTGGCTGCAGAATGGAAACTACAAACAATAAACAACTGGATATATTGGGGGCCATCTATTCTATTCAAACCACCACACAGCAAAAACTGCTTTCTGTGTCTGTAAATTTTAAACTTGTTTTAATTTCTACAATTCTAAATCTTATATCTCTCAGTTCCATATCTTTAGCCAAGCACATCAGTCTATTACAAATTTAACCTTGCTCAAACTTTCTGGGCATGGGCAGCAGAATTCAGCCAACCTATATGCTAGTAGCCCAGCTCCAACAAAATTGTATGCAGTCTCTCCTTCTCCTTTGAAAGTTCATAAGCAAAGCCTCCAAAGACAATTATCTTGACTCTTAACATTTTAAAACTCTTACCAGAATAGTTCATAAAACATGGCTTATTGCTCTGGAAGGCATCTTTAGTTCAAGTACCAAGTCCATGCCCATTCCTCCAAAGCAAATTTCCAAAAGACCAAAATTCATATGGTCAGATTCATCATACAGGGACGCCCACTCTTTGGTACCAATTTCTGTTGCAGTCAGCTCCATGCTATTGGGATGAACCTACAAATCAGACACAGTTTATAGGAGAAACAGAATTTATTTCCGGATTATAGATCTAGGGGGAGTTAAATAATGGTGAAAGAGAGAAAACCCACCACCAAAAGTAAGAACAACAAACAACAGCCAAACATCAGGGAACCCAGGCAGAACTCAAACTGCTCTCTGCATATTTTAGGCTGGAATTCCAGATCTTTCCCCAAACAATCCTTAGGGTTGGGCTTTCAGATCCACCCACTTTGGCACCTCCTCCAGCCAGATGACTGGAAATCTAGTAAGTTACAAGCTTGAAAAAATCTCCTGAATCTATTGGGGGACATCCACTTAAACTACCACAGGTAGGTATGTGTGAATACAAAGTCAGCATCCCTGAATGAAACTAGCTAACAGCACAGAGGTTTGGGGGTCAAACATGACTGTGGTGGTTCAGTAAAGCTGCCTGGATGATCCACTTTTGTCATGGAGCAGAGGCACAAGCCACTTCCTTATAGTACTGGTGAACACATATGTTGCTGCTATCTTTTGCTCATCAGGGTACTGTAAAACACTATGAAATCTGCTTTGATCTGGTGCCTGTTTTTACTGTCTCATCAATGTTTATACTCCATTCTAAAAATCTGGAGAATCATTGTAGACGAATGCCTCTGGGTGTCTCCAGACTAACCCTAGTGCTGTGTCAGTGGGTGACATTTTAGCCGACATTGTACTTGGTAGTCAAATGTTGCAATTTTTAGGTTATATATGTTTATAATTCTTTTAGAAATCATTATTATTAAGACATGGCTAGAGAAAAAATAGCTTTGTTATTACAGATGTGCTTCTCTTCAGTAAAAATCCTTTAAAAATGGTAGAATAGTTTTGGGGGCTCAAATATTAATACTTGAGATTTCTCACCCATGATTTTTGAATAGTATCAACAATGGTCCACTGATATTATTACTCTGTGGTTATATGTAATATGTGAATCAGTGCTAGTAACTGTCCTCCCAATACAACATTGAACACAAAGCGCACATGTAAACACCCACCCAAGTTTATGTGACCCTACAATGCCTTAAATACTTGTGCTTATCTAAATAAAGAGGGAACAAAAGAAAAAAATCTTTATTGAAAGTAGCTTATTGTAAACCTGTGGATAATTTATGACATGTGGTTTTTCCAAATGTTTCTTGTCTGAAAGCAGTGTAATCATGGCAGCATGAGTTCTAGAAGAGCTGTGAAATGCTTTCTACCTATCATTCATTTTGTCCTGGCCTGTTTGCAAGCAAGTGCTGATTCATTGAAACTTGCTGCAACCTATCATATTCTGATCTGTACTAAGTAGGAAGAGCAATTCATCTCTCATGATGAAGTGTTGAGACATGTTTTTACCTACCAATCTTCCTGGCCTTTTGTAATCAGGTAACATTTTCACTAATAAATAAGTGAAAAAACTGTAATGCAAGTAGCACAATATTTTTTTTTCTTTGACTCAAGCAGTGGGAAATAGCTGTTATTATCCTTATTTTATTCATAAGCATATTAGTTTTCCAAGAAATTACATGGCTCCAAGAAGAATACTGTTATGTAGGCTGAATTCCATGTACTGGATTGTAGCAATGGTAGAGATTTATTGCTCCAGGTTTTAAAATTGTAACATAAGCTATAAATGTTCCATATAATCTCAACATTTTGAAATCAATATCAACATTTGGAGCATTAACATTGACAAATACCAAAATGTTTTATGGGAACCAGAGATACTGCATGCTTCATGGATGGCCAGCAGATCTGTTGGTGTTGAAGTCAAAGAAGCACTGACTCTCACGTAATGCCATTGTATATTATTCCCGTTTATTTCTTCTGAACCCATGGGTTAAGTTAACTTTAATCTTGATAGTTTAGTGACCAATAAATTGCTTGGAATCATATATTTTATGGTGCCTCCAAAAATCATAAAATGATGATATTTAAAAGACCTAACTTCCTGTTGATTCAGATTATTGAAAACACACTTACTTTTTATCAGAAGCTATTTGAAACAGACAGCTTACATACATCCATACTATCTCTCTTTCCAAAATTCAAGTGCAGTAATAAGATGAATATGCTTAATCCCTTTATTGATCCTTGTCTATATGCTTAGGATGAGTTCTATGGGGGAGAAACTAAATTATTTGGAAGGAAGAAGAATGGGAATTAACTCATCCTGCACACACAGCAGTCACTGTGTTATGTAACACCTGCTATTTCACATACTTCTTAAAACTACCCAGGAAACAAGGTTTATAGTACCTCCTTTTTATTTTTGTTTTACATTTTGTGTGACTTATTTTAACTTTTAGAATATAAGATAATGGACTTTATTATGTCATTTTTATAAAAATGTTCAGCCCTCTCCTGCTTCTCCTTGTCTGTCTTTCAAGTTTCCTTCCTATCCCCAAGACATCTTTTCTGCCCTAATATCACATGCATTTCATTATCCTGTCTTTCTTTCCTAATCTCTCCCAAAGTCTGGCCACTGACATAGTCACAATTCTAAATTCTAAACCACACACACACACATACACACACACACACTGGCATATCTATACAAATTAAAATGCATGACTTTCATCTGAGGAAATATAAACATGTGTCATTTACCTTTCTGAATCTGACTTATTTTGATTAAAATCATTATTCCAGATCAATGTGATTTGTTGAAAAATTCCAAGATTTCATTTTTCTTTGTGTATATACAACATTTTCTTTATCTAATTATACATTAATGGACATATTGGATAGTTCCTTTTCTTGCCAGCTGTGAGTAGTGTAGCAACCAATATGGATGTGCATATAAATATGTAGTATTTTGACTTAGAATCTTTTGAGTAGAGGATCCCCTATATTGATTTCATAGTAGTGGCACCAGTTCATGGATTCCTTTTCCCCCTTATCCTTATAAGCATTAATTTTTGTTTTTGTTCCTTTCTGTTTTAGCATGTGAATGTGTGTGTCACATTCATGCATGTAAGTATACATGTTTCTATGTATTTGGTTGCACAAGTGTGCAGATGCATAATCACATGCATGTGTACTGTGTGTGGAGACTAAAGATAAGAATTGAGTATCTTCCTTAATTACTTTCTACTATTCTTTTTCTTTAAACAATATTTATTTGTTTGTGTGTGTGTGTACACATGTGTATGCACACACACACACATGCCACATGTACATACACCTCTTTTTCATCCATCATTTTTTATTATTTATGCACATATTTAGTATGTAAACAGCACATGTTGGTGCCATCCTTTCCTTCATCCCTGCCCCATTTCCAAATGGACTCTCCTCATTGGAGATGCATGTCATCCCCATGGGGATTTTGGGTCATGCATTGTGGGGGTGACCATCAATTATGGAGAAGAGGCAGTGTCTCTGTGCATAATGTCCCAACTTGTGGCTCTGACAATTTTTCTGCTCCCTCTTCTGCAAAATTCCCTGAGCCATGTTGGGTGCATTTTACATCTACATCAGTAGGCTTAAAGTAGGCTTTTAGGAGTCTCTGGATGTCTGGTTTGGTAGGTGTTGAGTGTTCCTCATTGTCTATTTCCTTCACCCTTGTGCAGACATCAGGTTCACCAAGAAGGCAGCACTCTTGTTCATTTCCCCAGTTCCTCTGTGGCTTCAGCTGGGGCCATGTTGAAATTCAATGGGTTGTTTCTGTCCTCAGGCCCTGCTCTCTCTGAAAAAGAGAAAGATTTGTGGGAGGTAGATGTTGGAAAGCAAAATCATCATCTGGATATGATTTTGACTTGTTTCGCAGTTCCAGATACAGGTTCCTTTCCACAGAGTGGATCTGTTAGCCAAGCCAAAAGCAGTTGGTTACCCACCTTGGTTGTGTGCCACTATTGCACTTGTGTGAGCATCACATAAGGTTGTTCCCTTCTGAGTTACTTAGACTTTGAGTTGCTTCAACAGATGGTGGCCAGTTTCCTCCAGTAGCTCATATAGTACCTTCTAGCACTAGAAATACTAACTTTCTGGAGACTGGCTCTCTTCCAGCTTCCATCCAGTCTCCATGTTCAATACTGAGAGCATATGGTGTCTTCAGCATTAGAGACTTACCATTATCCTCTGGTGGGTACTCAAGTGCTCTGACAGCAGACTGTCTTGTTTTGGGCAACCTTGTAGGGTGGGTTCAGGGAAATTTAACTCAGGCTGACAAGCTTTTATAAGCAGTTCCTTTAACCACAAAACCATCTCCCAGTTCTCCACTGATTCTTTGAAAACATATAAGTGATTGTTTGAATGTAATGCCTCTCATGTCATTTGATCCCAAACAAAATGGTGCTATTTGGAAGGTTGTGAAACCTTTAGGAGGTAGATCCTTGCTGGAGGAAGTATCACTGGATGCAGCCTGAGCCTGCTTTCTGATCATTCTCTCACTTATTCCTTATTTATGTGATGGTGTTAGGCTGGTTTCCTGTTCATGCCATGCTTTCCCTGCCGAGATGGCCTCTATCCCCTGGAACTCCAAGCTGAATAAAATACCAAAAATCTCTTTCCTTCCCTAAATTGCTTCTGGTAGGGCATTTTTAACCTAGCAACAAGAAAGTAATTGATATAGAATATTGATACTAAGTGTGGGACTGTTGTGATAGAACTAAACATTCAGTTCATAGGTTTTTGGTTTTTTTTTTATAATTGGTTTGTAGGAGAAATGTTGAAGAAATTTGGAACTTTGGACTTGAGAAGCCTTAAAATGCTTTGATCAGAGCTTAATGGGACAGTCTGGAGGGAGGTAAAAAGACAAGAGGGCTGTGTGAAATGTGGGCAAGTAGAGACTTGACTCATGAGGTTCCAGAGAGAAACAGGGAGTTCATTAGGACCTGGGATGGAGATTCTGGGAAGGTAATGTGATTGTGACAGAGAAACTGGCTGAATTCTGCACATGTCTCTAGAAGTGAGCAAAGTTGGATTTAAAAGTAATGGACAAATATGTTTGGTGAATGATTTCAAAACAATAAAGAAATATACCTATGCATTGGCTTCTCTTATCTTTTGTTATTCAGATCTACAATAAAAAACAATACAATAAACAGAGTAGAGAGATATGAACAATTCAAAGTTTTGCACAGAAAAAAAATGTGAGCATATGTAAAGTCCCAGGCACAGAAACTACAGCTGTCTGAACTGTAGTTATTATATAGATTATCACCATGAAACATAAGGGAATAGAACGGATTCCCTGAGGGCTAGTCCCAGTCTATCCCATTAAAGGTTCAAGACAGAAAGAATTCATTGCTTTTGAAAGAAAAAGACCTGAAGGAAGAATGCTGAAAGAGGTGGACTCCTTTCCCCAAGGTCAGGCTACTGTGGGTGCTAAAGCTATGTACCTTGGATGCCAAGATTCGTCCCAATCTGACAGCATTGCCAGAGTGGTCTTGGTTTTGCAGGAATGAAAAATGAAAGATCTAGGGGTCAAGGAATATTGTATCATGGTTCCAAAAAGCCAGTGAGTCTAATCAATGTGAGGCAGGGTCAGATTCCCTGCACAGAGGCCATTGTGTTTAGCAGGGAATATAAACTGTAAATTGCAGTTATTTGCCCTGGATGTTAGAGAGATACCAGGAAAAAGGGGCATCTGCAGAGGAAAACTGTAGGCTTACAGTGGATTTGGCCCTACATAGAGGATCCAGGCAGCACACTTGGAGGGACAGAGGTATCCAAGCCTTTTGAAATGCAGATTTTATCTGTTTCCAAATACCAGACATGGATCTACAGGATTTGTTATTTGTTCTGCTGGATTTTGGCCTTGGTTTGGTGCAATCTTTCCTTGCTATGCACCAATATCTCCCTTTTTGAATGGAAATGTTTACTTAATGTCATTGAATATTTAAAGTATATAACTTGCATTTTGATTTTCCAGGTTTGATAATTAAGAGACTGCTTGAGTCTCAGTTGAGACTTTGGACTGACATGGTACTTCTGAGCAGTGTTGGGTTATTAAAGATTATGAGGACCTTTAGTGGTGGACTGAATGTATTTGACATCCTGCAATAGCTAAGGATCTCATGGGGTTTGGGAACTAAAGTGGTGGATTCAACAGAGCATTCTTTTTTAAAAATACTTTATATTTTCTTTTTTATTTGAGAGAGAGAGAGAGAGAGAAAGAGAGAGAGAGAGAGAGAGAGAGAGAGAGAGAGAATGGGTGCACCAGGGCCTCCAGCCACTGCAAATGAACTCCAGATGCATGGACCACCTTGTGCATCTGGCTTATGTGGGTCCTGGGGAATCAAACCTGGGCCTTTGGCTTGGCAGGCAAATGCCTTAACCGCTAAGCCATTTCTCTAGTCCTGAATAGTGCATTCTTTATAAGCTCAGGTGTTTGAACACTTGGTCTCCATAAAAGTGGTGCTACTTGAGAAGCTTGTAGAACCTTTAGGAGGTAGAGCCTCAATAGAAGCAGTGTGAGCCTGAGGGCAGGCTCTGAGGTGTTCTATAGCCTGGTTCCACATCCAGTTCTTTCTCTGCTTTCTAACTCTGATGAGATGTGAAGTGGCCTTGCAACTGTGGCCTGCCACGCCTTCTGAGCCATGATGAAATATCTCCTCTAAAATATGAGCCAAATTAATTTATTTTATTTCCACAAACTTCTTCTATGAAGGTATTATGAATGTAAACAGACTGATAAATGGATTTATGAAGGTGAAAAATCAAGTTGTAAAATAGTTCACATTTGTTCATGTACTGTTTGCAAAAGTAAAACAAGTTTAAGAAGTAGAGGTAGAGCCTTACTGGAGAAATTGCATCACTAAGGGTGGGTCTTTAGAGTTTTTAGCCTTGTCCCACTGTCTTTTTGTCCTCTGTTTTTTGACTGCTGGCTTCCCTTCCTTTCTCTATGCCTTACACACCTGGCCCTGAAATGAAAGCAGAGAGAAACCCTTTTATTTCTTAAGTTTCTTCAAAGTTATTTGTTCACAGCAATGAGAAAGTAACCAGCACAGTTTCCATCTGCTTGAGAGGTTGTTACTTATGCTTTCACTCAGCTGATGGGCATCTTTATAAATGAGATTTACCTTATACATGTATTTCTTCAACTCAATACACAGTTATATCTTGTTTATTTTTAATTTTTATTCATTTTTTATTGAGTCAGCAAGTCTCCATCTCATTATTGGTTTGCTGAGATAATATACATGTGAAGTTATTATTGAGAGAAATTTACTAATTTTTGTAATATTTTGGTTGTTTCTCTGGTTGGCTGGGTTATTTTTTGATATTTACTTTGTTCCCTCTTAGTACTAAGGCTTTGGTGGTAGAGCATGTTGGACATGATAGATTACATCATAGTTCTCTTTCTCCACCTATTTTTTCTGATGAAATCATTCCCATGTTCTCATGATCCACGATTCATCCTCTGTGTTCAGTGTCCCTTTCAGTATTTCTTCAGTGTTGGCTTGCTGGTCTGGAACCGCTTTAGCTTGTGCTCCTGTCATGTCTGTGTTTCTCTCTAAATTTTTTCAGGTATCTTGCTGAATATAACAATCTTTGCTAGAATTTATTTGCTTTTAAGCTCTGAACTATATCATTACATGCATTTCTGTCATTAGGTTTGCTGACATAAGAGCTGATGTTACTATGATGTTTCTGCCTTTATATATGAGTCAATTTTTTCCTTTACAGATTTGAAAAAATACTATCATATTTTATGTTAAAATTAGTTTACAGTGTATCTGTTTTCTTCATGACATTTTCAAAAGTATTAAGTTTTGGTTGATCCACCGAATTCTCCCTCCATATCCTTGCCTCCACTTTTCCTGCTGTCTCTTTGTGGCTTCAATATCTTCCTTTTCACTTTAATATTTTATTCGTTCTCTTCCCTTTCCCATGACCCTCCCTTAAAGCCTTTTTTTTTTTCTCTAGTGTTGTGGGCCTCTTCATAGCTTCCTTGTTTTCATCTGCATTTTCTCCCACATAGATATACGTATTTGTAATAGAAGTCGGGATCCACTTATGATAGAGAGCACCTTACTTTCTGAGTCTCAGTTACCTCACTTAAGACACTATTTTACACTTTCATCCATTTTCCTGGAAATTTTATAATTTCAATTTTCCTACTATTAATGTAATTGCATTATGTATGCACAGCACATTTTCATCTGCTGAGGAACACATACTAACTTCACTTTCTTCCCATTATAAAAAGAAAATTTCTTGGTAATGATTTCCCAGATTTCACTGGAATGCACAGCAGTAATTTCCCTTTGTCTGTAAGTCTCTAATCTTAATAATTTGTGTCTTCTTTATTTCTCTCACTTTTTCTTCCTTTCTTGTTAGTTTAGCTAGGAGTTGGTCAATCATTTCAAGTTTTCAGAGACCCATTTTTTCCTTTGATTAATTTTATGTATTTCTTAGTCTCATCATCAGTTCTTCATCAGTTTGTGCCCTGATCTTTTTTTTTTTTTTTTTTTTTTTTTTTTAGATTTTTGAAGTAGGGTTTTACTCTAGCCCAGGCTTACCTAGTATTGTCTATGTAGTCTCAGGGTGGCCTCGAACTCACAGTGATCCTCCTACCTCTGCCTACCGAGTGCTGGGATTAAAGGTGAGTACCACCACTCCCGGATCTGTCCTGATCTTTTTTAAAAAGGCTTATTTATCTGCATGTGTGTATGTGTGTGTGTGGGGGGGGGGTGCGCATGCACACACCTCTTACTGCTGCTAACAAACAGCAGATGGCTTTGACACTTTTTCAATCTGGTTTATGTGGATGTCTTGAGAATTGAAGATGGGATATCAGGCTTTGCAAGCAAGCACATTCACATTTAACTGCAGAGTCATCTTCCCATCTCCATCCCCCCATGTTTTTGTTCTTGGCATCTGTTGAATTTGACTTTGCCTTTTTGCCCTTTTAGAGCCTTGAGGTATAGTATTAGATTATGTGTGATTTCTCTGATTTCTTAATGTGAGTACTTACAGCTATAAATTTTCCTCTTAGTGCTTCCTTGGCTGTATCCCAGTGTTCCTAACATGTTGTATATTCCTTTTCACTTGATTTTGGGAACTTTTCAGTTTTCTCCCTACTGTCTTTAAGTTCAGTAAAAAAAATATATTGTTCAGTCTCCAAATGACTGTATTTTTTATTTTTATGATTATTATTTTAGTTTAGTCCTGCTAGTTATTTCTCATTTTAGTCTATGGCATCATTTCCATTTTCAGGTACTGAGAAGTTGTCAGCTTGTGGTGTTATCATTGTGAAATGACTAATTTTTTGGTGAATTTTATGTTGTGTTTTGTACATTTGTTGGGTATGTATGTCTCCTGGTTTGTAGCTTTCTTCTTTTGCCCAGGGTTTTTATTTTGGTATTTTTGTGTGTTTTCTTGTTGGATTGATCTCATTTGGATTTATGTTCAAGAAGGAAGTCATCTACAATCACGACTCTGATGGCTGGTGTGGGTCTCAGTGTTTGCTGCAGTGAGGGATAATGTGCTCTTGGCATGTGTCTCCTATAAGAGTGACTGAGAAGAGTACTAGGGTCCTGGTGGAAGAGAATGCTATATGTAAGTATTGAAGTGAAGTTATGGGGAAATGAAGTATGTAGTAAGAGTAGATATAGTAAAAGCACAAAAACATATGAGTTAGATGTTTGAAAAGCAGCATAGGAAAATACTGTGCATGAGGTTTGGAGCAAAGGAAGACAGGTGTTAATTCCAACAAGATAAAGTTGCAAGATAGTAATTGAATACTTAGAATGCAAAAGGTACATATGGAAAATGGAAAAATAGAAAAAGTGAAAGAATTAAAAATATTAGATAAGGATCTGGAAAGATAGCTTTGTGGTTGAAGACAATTTTTTTTTTTTTTTTTGCAAAGCCTGAAGGCCCTGGTTTGATTCCCTGGTGCCCACAAACAGATGTACAAAGTAGCACATGTGTCTGGAGTTCTCTGGAGTTCATTTACAGTGGCAAGGGCCCCTGGTGTGCCCACACTTGTTCTGTCTCTCTCTTTCTCTCTGTTACCTCATTGTCTTTCTTTTTCTCTCCCCAATAAAAATATTTTAAACAATGTATTAGACAAGGTACATATGTGTATAAAATAGAAAATACAAATAAATAAATAAATTGAGATGCATATTATAGTCAATAACCTGAATTATTTTTTTTAATCCTATGGATTCTTAGTATTGTTCTCTTGATTATATCCCAGAGTTCATGGATGGGAAGAACATGTTGTAAAGGAGTCTTTGGGGTTCAGGAACAGTCTTTAAACTCCAAATCGAAAATTGAATTAAACAGATTGAGAATGATATTATTGAATTATTACATTTTTCAGGGGAACAAGAAGAAATGAGTCCCAAAGAAAGGGCATGTATGCACCCACATGGCCTGAGAGCCCCTGTGGGAGTTGAATGTGGGCTTTGTAATAACATGAAAAGGGATTTTAGAAAGACTTTTGAGAGAAAACAGAGAAGAAAGGCTAAGACTGCTCCTGTCATGTGGAAGGCAAGATGGGATGCCAGAAGGAATTGGGGTCCCCTCTCCCATCAGCCCAGATGGACTGAGACAAAGCGGGCTTAGAAGAGCAGAGACCTGGAAGTTCAGGAGAGATGAAAAGCCAACAAAGAGGCCTTTCCAACATGGTAAGCATCTGTTTATAACCTTACTGTGGTGGCCTTGACCTTCAGGCTCAAGTCATCTCAGAGAGGGATGATTGGTCTGGGTTAGGGGCTGACTCAAGAATAGGCCAGCTATGATACCAAGTTTAGGGCTGAGCTTAACCAACTGGAATTCCAGGATCAGATTTAAACCTTAGTTTTAAGAAAGGGGTCTCCTTCCCAGAGAAGGACTAAGGTTGTTTGTGGAGAAACAGATTAGGCAAGAGATGAGAAGCCAGATTCTTCTCTGATCTCTAGTAAAGTGGAGACTGTGAGAGCAGACCCAAGATATTCCTGCTGTTTACTTTCGGGGATTCACTCTAACTGCCTCAATGCTTGCTAATCTTTTCCTTACTGTTTGTGTATGAGTTCATCCTCAATCTCTGGTACTCTATCCAGTTTGATCAAGTGTATTTGTTACAGTTTCCATATTGTTTTTATTTTATTCTCTTCTCCTCTTTTTTCTCTCCCTATCCCTTTCTCTCTCTCTCCCCTTCCCTACATTCTGCCCTCTCTCCCTCTCTTTCAATTTCCTTTCACTTGTCTGTCTCTTTCCTCTGTGCTGCTGTTTCCAACCCAGGTCCTGGACTGAATTAATTGGTGTGCTTATATCTTCTTTCACATCACTACTTATTAGAACTGGAGTGTCTCCACTTTTAAACTCAGATTGACATTTCACAGTTGTAACTCTCTCTTTCCTAAGACAGGCCCTGACCCACATCCCAATTATTACTTTCCTGGACTGGCCCAAGTCATCTGTCCCAATTATCACTTCCCTGAAATGGTCCAAGACCCAAGGCAAGGTTGGACTGCCCTACAACTAAATAATTTCAGTGAACCCACCGCCCCATAACTACTCCCCTTGTCCGTAAGGGAGGTTGCTTCTGACCACCCTGATCAGAGCAATTGTCAGGCTTTCAAGAGTAAACCCTGTCTCATCTTTCAAGCTGAGTCTTTCCTCTCTGTTTCAAGTCTTTCCTCTCTGTTTCATTTTCTGTGTTTTTCCTACACTAATAATTTTTACTATTAAACCTTTGGTATCTTTATCTGTCATTTTGCCTATTTCAGTATCTTTGAGTTCATTATGTTATTTTGCTTTTGCATGTTTGTGATATTTCTGTTGTGATTTCCTCATCTGATGGTTTGGATATATCTTCTGGTTTTTCAGTAGGCAGGGTCTGTCTTATTGATTATCCTACTCTTGAAGGCTCAGTCTGAAGTACCACTCAGCAAAGGGAAAACACTTTTAGAAGAGGCCTCTGCTTTCCCTTTCCTGCTAGAAATGATGCACCAGGGGCCATGTACTGCTGAATCATCTGGGATTTTTTTCTCGCCCTGTTCAGGTCTCCTTTCATGTCCTTTGTAGATTTCCAAAGCTCTTCCTCCCTCTTTCTCTTTGGAACCAAGTTTATTTATTTACTGATTTATTTTATTCCAACTCACTCCTTCACAAGCTCAGATAGAAGCAGCTACCTGTGAGCTGTCTTTCAAGGTCAGTGAGGCAGCAGTGATGATCTGTCCAGCATGGACATTGTTCTTTTTCCTCTGCCTTCTTGCCAAGTTCTTCCTTTTGTTAAATTTATTCTCCAAATAGCTGAGGATGCATGCAGTTGTTTAATTTTTTTTCTTGAATGACTTTTTTGCTTTATTTATGCATTTGGGTGCCCTATGCAGTCACTAATCTTTTTTTTTTCTTTTTATTTTTTACATTTTTTTTTGATTTTTTTTTTCTTTATTAGTTAGTTTTGTATTCAGCAAATACAGTCAGTTTGGTACCATTATTAGGCTCATCCGTGACCTACCCCCTCCCATTGGCCCCTCCTTGTTGAGGCATACGGGTCATGCATTGTGGAGTTAGCCCACAGTTATGGGTAAGCTAAATGTCTCTGCATATCATGACCCAACATGTGGCTCTGACATTCTTTCCGCCCCCTCTTCCACAAAATTTCCCTGAGCCATGTTGGGTTCATTCTTGGTCTGCTTCAGTGATGAGGTGTTGGGGGCCTCTGAGGCTCTGGCTCTCTGATTTGGTAGGAGTTGATTTTTCTCTGTGTTGATCTCCTTCCCCCTTGTGCTGGTATCTGGTTCATCAGGAAAACAGCCCCCTTGCTTGTTTCTCCAATTTTTCTTAGTTTCAGCCAGGGCCCTTTTGAGGTATGATGGGGTGGCTCTCTCCTTAGGGTCTACATCTGTCTGAAAAAGAGAAGCAGATTCTCCAACGGAGAGTAAGTTAGCATCAGGACAAATGAGATAACCTTTTTTTTATAGAGAATTTAATAGGTGTAGGCCCTCTTGTAGCCCACAATTGATGGTAGCTTGATATTGGAGAGTGGGCCTATGTTTGGACATGGTTCTGACCTGTTTCCCAGCTCCAGCTATGGGTCCCATACCAGTGAGGGGATCAGTTAGCCGAATTGAGAGCAGTTTTAAAGTAAACTCCTAAATCTTTTTCAGGAATTTCAGCTATCTTGTTATCTTTGGCTTCTGGTACTAATAATGTGTGAGCTTCCAGAGGTATCATACTAGCTTTGAGGCAGTTTAGGGTAAATAGGTCCCAAAAGTAAAAAATAGGGATGTCTTTGAGTCTTCCCTTACAACCTCCACTTTACTAGAGATATGAGAAAGATCTCTCATCCCCTTATCTTTTTTTTATTGAAAACTTCAACAATTGTAAACAATATCCCATGGTAATTCCCTCCCCCCCCCCATCTTCCCCTTTGAAACTCCACTCTCCATCATATCCCCTCCCCCTCTAAATCAGTCTCTTTGATTTTGATGTCATGATCTTTTCCTCCTATTATGATGGTCTTGTGTAGGTAGTGTCAGGCACTATAAGGTCATGGATATCCAGGCCATTTTGTGTCTAGAGGAACATATTGTAAGGAGTCCTACCTTTCCTTTGGCTTTTACATTCTTTTTGCCATCTCTTCCGCAATAGACCCTGAGCCTTGGAAGGTGTGATAGAGATAATGAAGTGCTAAGTACTCCTCTGTCACTTCTCATCACCATTGTGCCTTTTGAGTTATCTCAAGGTCACTGCCATCTGAAAAGAGAATCTTCTCTAATCAAAAGTGAGAGTAGCATTAATATATGAGTATGAACATTAAGAGAAGTACTTATTGGGCAATTTGGTGAGCATAGTATATACATTTAGCCAGTCACCAGCAGATGTTATACTCCTAGGTCTCATGACTACCCCTGTTGTAGGTTTTCACTATCAGGGATGTATTCCCTCCTATGGAACAGGCCTTCAGTACAATTAGAGTGTGGTTGGTTTCCCTCCATAGCAGACATGCCACTATTGCACCCATTGGCTCATTTGGCCTGGCTGGCCACATTTAAGGCTTGCAGTGTCCACTGTTGAATATCTTCACTGGTGATTTTTTTCTCTCTCATATTGAACTGCATGCAGCATGGTTTTTTCCAGCTTTCTGTCAGCTGGTCTACATGGAAGAGGTTTTCAGCTCAGTTCCAGCAGGATATCTCAGTGACCTTGCAACCAAAGTATGAGGAGTCTTCAGCAATAGGGTCTTACCATCTATTCCTGATAGTAAACCAAAGGCCTTGTCAATTGCCTGCAGTGTTTTGGGGGCATGAAGAACCTTCTTGGCCGATAATTCACTGGAAGGTATCATATTCCTGGCACCAAAAATTTTCTAGTAACAATCTATTGGTTCTTAGTGTTCCATTGTCCAAAAAAGTGGGTTTCCATATGACTTATTTATATCCTCTACGTTTTGATTAGCCCTCCCTCCACCTTTCCTTTACTCAGTCCCTTCCCCTGACATCACTTAGGCCTTTTCACCCCCATTAACCTTTTCTTCTACTCACTTATATACAATACCATCCTATTAAGTCCCCCCTCCGTGTTTCCATTCCCTTTATATCTATCCTCTCCTTATCTCTGACTAATGTAGTTAAATAGATCTGTTTTTTTTTTTTTTTTTTCCATAAACAACCTGAGCCCCTCTGGGAAGTTCCTGTTTCCTAACATTAAAGTTTAGTTCTGGTCTTGGTATTGAGGTTGGTTAAGCTCAGTCCTAAAACTTGGCATTATAACAGGCCTTTCCCAGAGCCAATCCCCTGAGTTCAGACCAATCAGCTCTCTCTGAACTCATCTGAGCCTGAGGGTAAGGTCCACCACAGTAAGATTATACATAGATCATTATGAGGGGGTTGTTCATCTCTCCTGAATCTCCAGGATCCTACTCAGGTAAGGCCCCCTTCCCTCAGCTTAGTTGAGCTAAGATAAGGTAGAGACCTTTACTCCCATGTGAGCTTTTTAACCTCTCCTACCTCCCACATGGCAGGAACTCTCTGTTCCTTCTTTTCTCTGTCCTTCTCTAAATCTAATAGTTTAGTAGAGTCTTACCTTCTGGTCTATGGATGTTAGCTCTTGAAATTAATAAGATAAGGATCCAGAAATACCCTTAATTTATTTGTGTGTTTGCATATTGGTGTATTGGCAAGGAAACCCAACACTCTTATTACAGTATGTTCTCTAATTTTTTCTGTGTTTATATGTAATGTATGTTTGTATGTGTAATGTGTGTTATGTGTAAATGTTGGGATGGATGTGTCCTCCAGTTTTTATTTTCCTTTCTTCCCACTCATTTTCTGTTAAACTTTATGTGAATATGTTTGTAAATTGTTTTCACTTGAGTTTACATTCTCCTCTACTTTTTATTTTTTTTAATTTTTTTATTTTTTTATTTATTTTTTGGTTTTTCGAGGTAGGGTCTCACTCTAGCTCAGGCTGACCTGGAATTCACTCTGTAGTCTCAGGGTGGCCTCGAACTCTCGGCGATCCTCCTACCTCTGCCTCCGGAGTGCTGGGATTAAAGGCATGCGCCACCACGCCCGGCTTCCTCTACTTTTTATGATGATCCCTCCAAAATAACAGCTACAATGATTTGACAGAACTCCCAGCATTCACTTCTGGTGAAAGATACATGTGCTTCAGAAGATTCAGAGACAGTTATACAAGGCTAATAATTAAGAAATGTAGTTTATTCTCATATTACAGATAAAGATATTAATAATTAAGTAGTGAAATAAAAATTGAATAGGAAAAGGAGAAATAAAGAGCAAAATATGAATGAGATGGAAAGTATGTGGGTTAGAGTTATGATAAACAGTAGAGAAAATATCATGGAGTCAGTGCAGAGAAGGGTCAGTCATGAAAGTCTATACAGGTGAGATACAAGTTAGAATAATGAGACAATTGAAGTAAAAAAGTGTAAAGAAAACTGAATAAACATAAGAAATAAAATGATATGGAGAATATAAAGTCAGTCTATAGTCTTCTGTTTAGGAGTGTGGTTCTCCCTCCCCTTAACTTGCCTTTTGTAGCAGCCTCTGCAGGTGGACAGAGGTCTACTATTTTCAGCATTGCACACAAATTAAGTTATTAAATACTTCCTACTGAGAAGGATTTCTATGGGAGGTATATTTTCTGCAGAATTTCCTAGTTGAAATATCCTCCAGTCTCCAGCCTGAAGTTACAGCTGTTGATTTTGGAGGTTGTTCTTTCTGTGACTGAGATTTGGGGCAGGTGTGAAAGGTTCAACTTGGCTGTACCTTTATTACATAAATGGGTTTTTCTTGGATGTCCATTAGGAGACCACACAAATTCCAGCACTACATTCTGGTGGTTGTTGACAACCAGGCAGTAGTAGCATGGCTCCATCAGCAGTATGCCCATGTAGAATCCCACATTCAGAACCCCTGCCACAGCTCTACTTCCATCTCCACAATCCGTGCTATGCCTGTCTCTGACCACAGTGTATCGAGCCCCTGGTCACATCTCCACACACTGGCCAGTTGATCTGCAATTTCCCTGGTTCTCCTCTGTGCTTATGTATAGCAGAAATCTGTCTGGAATCTCTTGCTGACCCCAGCTTGGGCATATAGCATTATGCGTCTGGGTGTCTACTGATTCTTGGTGCTTCTTTGTGGAAAACCTCTCCCCCAATCTTATTTCCTTAATCATCTGCTTTTTCTTCATTGGATAAGCTCTAGGCTTTTCTATCCTTATTATTCTTTTTTTTAAATTTTTTTGTTTTTATTTTTATTTATTTACATGAGAGCAACAGAGAGAGAGAGGGAGAGAGAGAGAGAGAGAGAGAGAGAGAGAATTGGCGTGCCAGGGCCTCTAGCCACTGCAAACGAACTCCAGATGCGTGAGCCCCCTTGTGCATCTGGTTAACGTGGGTCCTGGGGAATCGAGCCTTGAACCGGGGTCCTCAGGCTTCACAGGCAAGCACTTAACCGCTAAGCCATCTCTCCAGCCCTTATTATTCTTTTTCACTTGACGAGTTGGCATCTAACATGGCATCTTACCCCAATCTATCTCAATATCAACAGGTCCATTTTTTTTTAATGAAGACCTGTGAATATGGACTGGCAGAGTCACTGGTTCAAGTTCATAGGGTGATAACCTCTGGTTTTCAGCAGGACAGTATCCAGTCTGTGCTTTTCCACTTATAATTATACTGAGCTATGGGGGTGAAGGTATAAG
The DNA here is from genome assembly GCA_036346955.1 of Dipus sagitta. Lineage (NCBI taxonomy): Eukaryota > Metazoa > Chordata > Mammalia > Rodentia > Dipodidae > Dipus > Dipus sagitta. Next base: position 127,412,443 of record CM070771.1, on the reverse strand, counting down.
GCTAACATTTTCTTTCTTTTTATTCTGTTTTTTCCATTACATTGCTTTTGAAAATACCTTTTTTCTTTGAATATAATTAATTATTGGCAATTACTGCTAGATATATTTGAAAATATCCCTGTTATTTTTGGCACAAATTACACTGTTAATTCTAGAATTGATGCCTGTCTGATAACAAAAGTTTTTTTTTTCTCTACTTAACATTAAATTCATTAATAACAATACCACAAAATTACTTCTGCCTAAAACCTCATAAAACAGGAACTAATCAAAGCAAACACACTTAAAAGCTAATGATGATTTTAATTTAGCTGTAAATGCCTCAAAGGCTAGTAATTAGAGAGCAGTTATATGCTTTTTGTTTTGCAAAATAAATTATTGCTGCATGCTTTGCCACAATTTTCTCTATTTACTGTTGCTAAAATAATGTTCCCCGTGCAAAATTTTAAAATAGTTCTAATGGCTAGATAACTTAAATAACTATATCCCAATCAATTTATTTAAAATAATACCTTATGAAGATGTTTTGGACAATAAAACTGGCCTCAAATGTGCTGTAAAACAATCCAAACAGCAAAGAAAATAAACTCTTTGCAGCTCTTGATTACATGTTACTTCTCCCATTAGAGTTAATGAAGGGTTATTTGTTTAGCCATAGGGATCTGAGTCATATATCTTGACAGTATTATGGCTTGAGACAATAGAGGTTATCTAAAAATTGCATATTTTCTCCAAATATACATGATCATCAGTATTTTCTCTTTGTCATTCAGGATTTGTAGCTCCAAAATGCAGAGCTAAATTAGAGATCAATGGCATTAGGTGGTCTCATGTTTGCAGGTTTAGAAGAGAGACTACAGTCAGGAATTCATCGTAGACAAGAACACTGAATGTAGAATGAAGATAAAGCTAACAACCATTCATGATGACAAAACTAGTCTCCATGTGAGAGAATAGAGACAAGAGCTATAAGTTTTGACCTCAGAAAAATAAAAATAGAAGCATCTTTAGTGGGAGTGAGAGTACTATAATAGGTATAAGAGAGAGTGTAAAATTTGGAGTATGCAATGATAGTGATTACTATTTCTTCCCAATTTCCCACTAAAAATAGATGCCCTGGTTTTGTTTTTGATATTGTTTTACTTATGCATAGTGAACATTTACAAAAATGAATCAAGGCCATTTTGTGTTTTGAATGTGAAATGACTTCTATATGCTCATGTGTTTGAACACTTACTGCTTGGGCATTGCCACTCTTTCAGAAGGCTATAGAACCTTTTAGAAGTAGAAACTTGCTATCTGAAGTTTTACACTGTGGGTGGAACTTGAAGTTTTGAAACCAGCTACCTTTTCTTTGCATTAGTGTGAATGTATGTAGGAACATACGTCCTAAGGGTGTACACATGTACACAGGAGGCAAGGGACCCACATTGGTTGTTTTCCTCAATCTCTCTACATTATTTTTTGAGACAGGATCTCTCATTGATTCTGGAGATCACCAATTTGGCTACACAAGTCTTAGGAAATCTCTTGTATCAGGCTCCTCCACTCGGAGGTTACAGGTCCATGCAGAGGTAACCCATAGTATGTGAGTGCTCATGTGGACATGAGACAAGTTTTCATGCTTGCACAGAAAGCACTGTACTGACTGAGCCATTTCCCCAAACCATGCCTTCTGTTTTATTAAGGAACATATTTATTCATACACATAATATTGGTATTTGTTTTAGAAATATGGAATCAGATGATACTTTCTCACTTTTCTCACATTTATGACAGATTTCATCTTCTGTGTTGTGGCTGTATCCTTATATATCCATTGTTCCTATATTGATAGTTCTAGTTCTGGGACACTGTAAAAGCATACAGGCTGAAATAAACATCTTTTTATATTTTCTTGATTTGGTGCTTAACAGTCTATGATCAAAAAGAAGGAAGTCAATACTTTAAGTTTTATTGGGAAAACTAACCCTTTGTGTTTCTTGGCTCATCATAAACAAGAAGTTCCTCTTTGCCTCAGCACCAACTGTGGATAATAGAATATTTTTGAACATTTTAATCTAATTGTGCACTGTTGATTTATATATATATATGGAGAGAGAGAGAGAGAGAGAACTCCTATACTCAAAGACAGAAAACCATGGTATTTCCCTCCCCTCCCCCACTTTCCCCTTCATAACTCTGTTCTCCCTCATATCTCCTCCCTCTCTCCATTAGTCTGTCTTCTAATTTGATGTCATCATCTTTTTCTCCTATTATGAGGGTCTTGTGTACGTACTGCTAGGAACTGTGAGGTCATGGACATCAAGGACAATTTCTGTCTGTACAGTTGTATGTAAGGAGTGGTACCCTTTCTTTGGCTCTTACATTCTTTCCAACACCTCTTTAACAATCTACCCTGAGGCTGGAAGGGTGTGAGATGTCTCCGTGCTGGACAGTCCTCCGTCCCTTCTTCTCAGCACTATGTTGCCTTTTGGATCATCCCAGCAGTCATAGCTATCTGAAAAGGGAAACTTCTCTAACCGGAAGTGAGAGTAGCATGAATGTATGAATATAAACATTAAATGTAGTGCTTTCAGGGCAATTTGGTGAGAACAATATATGCATATATCCAAACAAGAACAGTCTTTATAACCCCAAGGCTCATGACCTCTCCTGCCATAGGCTTTTGATTAGGATTTCAGTACCAGGCATGTATTCCCTCCCATAGAGTGGGCCTTCAGTCCAATTAAAGAACAGTTAGTTTCTCTCAGAGCAGACATGACACTCTTGCACTCATTCAGTCATTTGGCCTATCTGGCCAAACTTTAGGCTTCCAGTGTCCACTGTTTTCACTGCTGATGATTTCTGTCTGTAAGGCTGCATACAGTACAGCTTTTTCCAGGTTTTATGTAGCTGGGATACAGGGAGAAGGTTTTCTGATCAGCACCAGATTGATTTCTCAGTGACTTTGCTGCTCAGGCATGTGAAGTCTTCAGAAATAGGGTCGTACCATCTCTTTCTTATGGGAAACCAAGGGCCTTGGAAATATCCTGTAATGTTTTGGGGGCAATAGGGACCTCCTTGGCCAACAATTCACTGGAAAGTATCCCATCCCAGGCACTGAAAATTTTCTAGTAACAGTCTATGGCTTCTGGATGTACCCTTTTTCAAGAAAGTACATTTTCATATGTCTTTTTCAGAATATCTTGAATTTTGATTGACCCTCCCTCCTACCCTTCTTTTAAACAATCTTTTCTCCTGACCTCACTTAGACTTTTCCCCTCCCTGTAATCTGTTCTTCTACTTACATATATATAATACCTTCCCTCTCCTCCCTCCCTTATAGCCTTTTTCTAGCACATGGGCCTCTGCTACTGATTTTTGGTTCCAGCTAACACACAAGTCTATTCATTTGTAGCTACGATCCACATATGACAGAGAACATGTGACATTTGGCTTCCTGGGCCTGGGTTATCTCACTTAATATAATTCTTTCCAGATCCATCCATTTTCCTACAAATTTCATTTTTTTTTTTTTTTTACTGCTGAATAGAACTCCATTGTGTAAATGTACCACATATTTATTATCCATTCCTCTATGGGTGTACATCTAGGCTGGTTCAATTTCATAGCTATTGTGAATAGAATAGCAATAAACATGGTTGTGCAAATATCTCTAAGGTAGTGAGAAGAGTCATTAGGACATGCCTAGGAGTGCTATGCTGAGGTCCAGTGTCAGTGGGGTTGTAGAACTCGAAGGGTATGTGTGGAGTTGGCATTGTGAGGAAATGATTTGGACCAATAGTTCAGGTGAAGCATACTGGAGAAAGAGCAAAACTCTGCTTATAAATATACTTTACAATACATAATTTGTTTTCAAGGAAGACATAGCAACTTATTTGTATAGCTTCTATTCTCTAAGAAATCTTGCACAATATTCCTCTTTTCTCTTTGTTTTCCCCAGCTTCTGCTTAACTCATCAATCTCTTGTCCCATAGACATGCTGATAACATCTTAAACAAGAAAGTCAAGGATTGCAAGCTGGTTAATATCTTACCCAGACTCATGGAAACTAGCCAACAGTCCTGGCAGATAGCTCTTGCAGTTATAAAGTGATAGACATTTTTTACCTCAGAAAGAGCAGTGTTAGCCACTCTCTACATAATATTATCTTGTGGCCTGAATAGCAATATGTTTCTCTATTTCTAATCCAGTACTGATATAATTGTCTGTCTATGACCTTTCTTTTTTGCTCCAATTTTGTTCCAGACTTTGCAAGTCTCTCCATAAAAGGAAGATTTTGATATTTAACTCTTTTCCCATCTTTCAAGACCATTATTACTCCATTAATATATGCCCCTGCATGTAGTAAAGATTGACCTATCAAACCAGTGTTTTGCAGTGATGTCTTTCCTTTAGGAGCCCACCAAACTCTGCTGTTAATTCTGAAAATTACACATTCTATTTTACTTCCATGTGTGGACCCAACCTGATTATTTGAAAGATGTTTACTTTTGCTCCCTAGCATTTCAGGCTCCTTTTCTAGTAAGTTATCTTTATGTTCAAATGTGCCCATTAATTCCTGTAATCATATCAACAATAAGAATTTTCTTGTAAGTAATATTTCTTGGGAACAATTGGTAAGGCAGGTCGCATTGTGTGGAACCTGTCTAGGTGAAATATACATTTGTGGTGTTAAGAAACTTTGTTCATTCAAACTAGTTATAGTTTCAGGATCCATAATCTGTTTATCTGTTTAAACATTAAAGCCTCAGAAACTTCTGTAGAAATATTATTTTCTTGTTTAATCATTGGTGACTGTATAAACACATCTGAATTGGATTCCCTATTACTACTGAGAAGAGGAAAATGAAAGCAAAAATAAGTAGTAATAAACTTATAATAACTCTAAAAATTCCAAGTAAAAGAGCAATAGCTCAAACTGTCAGAAAACAGGCACTCCAGGAGGTAGCTGAAAGACTTCTAGGCCCTGCCAAAGAACATCTTAGATACCGCAGCCCTGCTGAACAGTGTCCCATCAGTGTTGCTCAAAATTATTTTGGCTATTCAAGGTTTTTTATGCTTCCAACTGAATTTTAAGATTTTTTTTTCTATTTCTGTGAAGAATGCCTTTGGGATTTTAATGGGGATTGCATTAAATGTGTAGATTGCTTTTGGTAAGATTGCCATTTGCACAATATTGATTCTTCCAATCTAAGAACATGGGATGTCTTTCCATTTCCTTGTGTCTTCAGCAATTTCTCAGTTGAGTGTTTTAAAGTTCTCTTTGCTGAGATCCTTCACTTCTTTGGTTAAGTTTATTCCAAGGTAATTATTTATTTATTTATTTTTTGAGGAAATTGTGAATGGAAGGGATTCCCTGATTTCATCCTCCACATGTATTTTGTTAGTATAGAGGAAAGCTACTAACTTCTGTGTATTTATTTTGTATCCTGCTACGTTGCTACAAGTGCGTATCAGCTCTAACAGTTTTCTGGTAGAGTCTTCAGCATCTTTTATGTATAGAATCATATAATCTGCAAATAATGATAATTTGATCTTTTCCTTTCCAATTTGTACCCCTTTTGCGAGTGTCTCTTGTCTTATTGCTATCGCTAAGATTCCCAGTACTATATCAAATAAGAGTGGAGACAGTGGACACTTGTTTCGTTCCTGAATTTAGTGGAAAAGCTTCAAGTTTTTCTCCATTCAGTATTATGTTGGTTGTAGGTTTGTCATAAATAGCTTTTATTATGCTGAAATATGTCCTTCTATTCCCAAGTTTTGTAATACTTTTACCATTGAAGGATGTTGGATTTTGCCAAATGCCTTTTCTGCATCTATTGAGATTATCATGTGATTTTGTCCTTCAGATCATTTATATGATGTATTACATTTATTGATTTGCTTATGTTGAACCATCCCTCCATCTCTGGGATGAAGCCTACTTGGTTAGGGTAAATGATGTTTTGGATATATTCTTGTATTCTGTTGGCCAATATTTTGTTTAAGAATTTTAGTACCTATGTTCATTAGGGAGAGTGGTATGTAATTTTCTTTTTCATACTGTCTTTGTCTGGTTTTCGTGTCAGAGTGATGCTGGCTTCATAGAAGGAGTTCGGTACAATTCCTTCCTTTTTTATATTATGGAAAAGTTCGAGAAGCAGTGGTGTTAGTTTTTCCATGAAGTGCTGGTAAAATTCACCAGTGAATCCATCTGGACCTGAACTTTTTTTGTTTGGGATCCTTTTATAACTGCTTGGATCTCTGTACTTGTTATAGGTCTACTTATGATTTTGTTGAAAACACCTACTAAGCCTCTGGATTGAAATTCTTCTCATTCTATTATACCATAACTTTGTATGTTTGATCTTTTCATAGTGTCCCAGATATCTTAAAATTCCCATTCATACCTTCTGATTAGCTTGTCTTTCTCTTTGTTGGACTGTATGAGGTCAGCCTTCTGGTCTTCTTACTTAGATATTCTGTTCTTTCCTTCATCAACTTTACTGGTGAGACTTTCCACAGAGTTTTTTATTTCACTGACTGTGTTCTTTATAGCTAGGATTTCAGCCTTGTTTTTCTTCAGAGTTTCTATTTCCTTACTCATGTCTTGTAATGACCCCCTTATTTCATCAAGCTGGTATCCTGTGTTCTCTTTCAGGAGTTTGTTTTCTTCTTTAATTCCTTTGTTTTCTTCTTTGATTCCTTTCATTTCTTCTTTGATTTCTTTGAGTATAGATACAATCATTCTTTTGAAATCTTTTTCAGGCATTTCATCTAAAACAGTCTCATTGGTGATCATTTCAGATGGATTTATATTTTTTTGGTGGGACTGTATTATCCAGATTCTTTGTGTTTCTTGTCTTATAATGTAGCAAAATTTTGCAACCTGAATTGATTTGATGCTTGGGTTTTCTACTTATCAGCAGTTTTCTTAGATGTGGCAATCCACCTTTATATACTTTTAGTATAAGAGTTATGGTGCCAGATGTCACTGGTGACTCTTGAGCATAGGTCAGATGTTGTTCTATATTTTATCTTTTCCTTTTCAATATTTAAGAATGTGATCATACTAAAATTAAGCTCTATGTCTAAAAGAAATTATTATTTTGCTATATCTTCATATTTTTATTAATTTTTAATATTACATTTTATATTTTTTATTGGTAATTTTAGACATACATACAAAATCTTCTGGTGATAACCTCCTCCAATTAACTTCTCTTAAAATTAAAAAAATGAAAATTAATTAATAAATTAATTTATTTTACATTTAGTTATTTTAAAGGAGAGAGAGAGAAAATGGGTTTGCCAGAGCCTCTAACTTCTGCAAATGAACTCCAGAGCTTGCTACACTTTGTGCATCTGGCTTTAAGTGGGTAATGGGGGAATTCAACCAGTTTTCTTAGGCTTTGCAAGCAAGCACCTTAACCACTGAGAAATCTCTCTAGCCCTCTTTTCTATTTTGATGTCTTTATTTTCCCCTCCTATTATACAGGTCTTGTATAGGTAGCATTAGTCACTTTGAGTTCATGAATATGACCAGCCACTTTGTGTCTGGAAGGCAGTATTGCAAAGCACTCCTTCCCTTAATTTAGGTCTTCCATTCTTTCTGCCACCTCTTCCGCAGTGGTCCCTGGGCCTTGAAGAGTATGATTGAGATGCCTCACTTAGTGATGAACATACCAGTGCCACTTCTTCTTAGCACTTTGATTAATTTTGTGTCTCCACAGTGGTCATTGACATCTGAAAGAGAAAAGTGAGAGCAGCATTTATATATGGTCATAAACCTAAGTATTTAGATAGCAGTTTGATTGGTATAATATAGCCATTTAGCCAGACAACAGTAGTAATTTTACTTCTAGGGTTTATGACTTTTCAGCCAAAGGCTTTAATTGTTTACAGTACCAGGCAGAAGTTCCCTCCAGTGGAACTAACTTCAACTCCAATCAGGGATTAGTTTGTTTCCTCCATAACAGACATACCACCATTGGATCAGTTGATATATATGGCCTGGCTAGCCAGCTTTAAAGCTTCAACTATGTGTCAAGATCTTTGATTGTGTTTTTTTCCCTAACAGACTACACAGCTGTTTCCAGACATCTAGTCAACAGGGAGGATTCCAGCTCAGTTCAAACTTCATTTCTCAGTGACCCGAGGCTCAAGCATGTGCTGTCTTCAGCAATAGGGTCGAACCAACTAGTTTTGATAGGCAGCCACGAGCCTCAACAATAGCTTGTAATGTATTGGGGTGTCCTCTGGCATTGAAATTTTCGTGTAATAATCTGTGGCTTCTAAGCACATCATTATCCACCCCCACAGTGTACTTCTACCAAAATTCTTTATTTTTAACATACATGATATTAATTTATGCTGAGATTTTGTCATGCATTTTTAAAATAATTTTTATATATTAATTTATACAATTATTTCCTTTTATGACATCAATATATAAGGTCTTTTATAGGGAAATATCTGATACTTCTTAATTTTACTATATGTAAAATTGCACATTAGCTTTTGTAAGACAGTTTCTTTTTATAATTACTTGGCTCATTTGAGTTTTTCAGGTATTTTGAAATATTTTGTATGTTAAATAGATATACTTTATAAGTTCTTCAAGAAACAAACTGTCAATATTCAGACTTTTTTATTTCCAACACAGTGCTTTCATGACAATGAACTAAATATGAGTTTTTTATTGTTGTAATATAATTATTCATATTTCAATTTCATGTTGATTTCATGGAAGCATAGCATGCATTGATAAGCAAATATATTGTCAATTTTTAGCTTCATAATTTCATTCTCTTATAAAAGTATTTTCATTTGATATGAACTTTAATAATTTGATGTAATTGCAAGTGAATCATTTGAAAATACTCATTAGAATTTTGTTGGGTTGTTAGACTATTAATGTTTTAAGAAATTACATTTTTCCATTCAAGCCATGTTTTTCATTTTACTCAGACTTGTTTTATGTCCTTCAAATAGGTTTTCTTTGCAGGTTTTTGTTATTTTCTTATGAAATATTGTTTTCACTATGTTAGTGTTTTTGTTATTATTGTAAAAGAAGAATTTTTATTTGCTCAATCTAGGAGTTTATTGAACATCTACTAACTTTGAATATTTATCTTCTATTTTTCCACATTGTAAAATTATCTTGTGAATTATTTTTATGTAATATATATATATATATATATATATATATATATATATATATATAGACAGATAGATAGATAGATAGATAGATTTTGGATTTCCTAGGAAAAATAATATCAGGAAAATAAGAAACTATCCTTTTTTTTTACATATTTTATTTTTATTTATTTATGACAGAGAAAGAGGGGGGAAAGAGAAAGAGAGAATGGGCACACCAGGGCAACCAGCCACAGCAAACAAACTCCAGACACATACCCCCCCTTGTTCATCTGGCTAACATGGGTCCTGGGGAATCGCACCTGGGTCCTTTGGCTTTGTAGGCAAATGCCTTAGCTACTGAACCATCCCTCCAGCCCAAAATTACCCTTTCTTTTTAAACATTTATGTCCTTTTATTTTGTTTTCTGGTGTTTTTTTTTCATAATATATCAAGGAAAATAATAATTAGTTATATCAGCTGGGCCTGGTGGCGCATGCCTTTAATTCCAGCACTCGGGAGGCAGAGGTAGGAGGATCGCCATGAGTTCAAGGCCACCCTGAGATTCCATAGTGAATTCCAGGTCAGCCTGGGCTAGAGTGAGACCCTAACTCGAAAAACCAAAAAGAAAAAAACAAAAAAAATAATTATTTATATCATAGTAGGCACTTCCACAGTTCCTAATTTTAGTTAAAATGGTGTTTGAGTACTATCATTTTAGGAACTGAAAATTCATTTCTGATAAACTTTATTATCAGTTTATACCTCTTTCCTTTTTGACAGTATTTATTAGCAATGGCTGTTAGATATAAAACATGTTTTCAGCATGTCTTGAGATGATATGTTTTCTCTTTTAATTTTCAGATGTCATTTTAGGGCTAGTGAGATAGCTCAGCAGTTAAGGTACTTGCTTTAGATGTCTTTGATTATACATGCATAGCTCCTTATCTCAAACCATTTTTTTTTTGTTGTTGTTCTTTAATAAAAGTCTTTCTTGCTTAGGTGATTCTAGTAATATATTGAAAAATTATGTTTACAGTTTCCTTAGAACTTCTTTCTCATTTGTTTATTATACATATTTATTTATATTTATTATATTTATTATTATATTTTATCTCTACATTTGTAATAAATGTGAATGATCAATGATATAATTTTTGCTGTTAATTTCTGGGTTCATTTTAAGGATGGCCTTATAAACCAAATGTGGAACTGAAGATTTGAACAGTCTTAAATATTTTTCCTTTAAAGTTAGAAGAAACTGACACTAGAATTGTTAGCCTACTCTCCTATTTTCATATCTACTTTAATTATCTTTCTGATTCTACAATAGTTATTAGTCTACTCAAATTCTTCACTTATTTCAGCATCATTTTTGAATCTTGGACAGTTGACTGTCAGACAAACCTGTGGTTTATTCAGGATTTCAAATTTATGCCACTGATATGTCTGTATTTATTTTTAGTGTTCTGGATCTCCTTTTTCATTTCTAATCTCTTCAATCTTTTTCTGTATTTTACTTTATCAATACTGCGAAGATCTAATCTACTTTATTAGATTTTTCTTCTCTATTTTCTATGAGCACAGGCACTTTCAAATGTAGTGATTCCTTACACACAACTTTCATTCTATTCTGTTACTTTTAAACAAAGTAATTTATCTATTGATTCCTACATTAAGTGGTTTTTAAATCCTCCTTGGTCTAAGAAAATGTTTTTAAATTCAAACTAATATATTTCAATCATTAATTTGTACAATTTCTATTACATAAAATACTTTTAAACACCCATTTAAAGTTTTGCTAGTTTTCATTACAGTTGGTACACATTTCTTTTTCTTAGATCAGTTTGTAGAGGTGTGATTTATGTGTGCAGTTGTTGTACAAATTTGAGGCTGTGCATCATACTAACCAATACAACCCAATAGCTACATGTTCAGGACAGTCACACAGTGGTCTGTTGCTCATCATTTCTAAATCTTGGACTTTCAGAGGCCAGCTAACATCATACATAACACATTCACACTCCAGGCCATGCTGTGTGTGCAGCCTATGCTTAGTCAAATCATGGTTGGCCCTACATTCCAAGGTTCAGAATGCTCAGAGTCTCAACTGCAATCAGAGTTTTTCTTGTTGGATGGCTTAGTGAGACCAAAGATGTACCTATGAAATTGTCATCACTATACCTGGCACAGAAATAAGTGAATGCAGCCAATTCTGTGTCTCTTACCAGTGTATGGGCTGTGCCAAGATTCCAGGTACTGCCTCAAACACTCAGTAAATATGCATTGCACTGATTCCTCCTGATCCTACTACCATCCTCAGTAGCTCTGACCTCCTAATTGCTGGGACAAAACATACAACCAGTAGCAGCTTAAGGAAGGAAAGGCTTTATTTCTATCTTACACTTTTGAGGGAAACTTTCATCTTAGCAGGGAGAACATGGCAAAAGTGGACATCTAGGATTCATATCTCTGCATCAGTTTAATGGGGCTGGACTAACAAATTTCAAGGCCCACCCCAAGTGAAGCACCTTCTCCTGCAAGATTTCACTTCCCAAAGTTTCCACCAGCTAGGGATTAAGATGAGGTTTAATCAAAAACACATAAAGCTATGGGGGACAATTTGCATTCAAACCATCACATCTTTACATGGTAGAAGCTAATAAACTTGCTTAAATTCAAAGTAAACAAGTGGCTATGTTGAATTCATATCCAAAGTGCTAACTAACTCCTGTGCATATAGTCATCACATTAAATAACATGTCATACAGAATTACTGACAGTCAAAGCCCAGTGACATGTGATCTACAGATTTGTTTTTTGTTGTTTTTTTTTTTTTTTTTTTTTTTTTTTTTTTTTTTTTTTTTTTTGATGAAAGCTAGAAAAATATCCCTTTAGGGACTTAAGAGTAATATGGTGATTTAGTAGCTATGCCAAAGCAGCTTAGGGGGGAAATAAGCGGAAAAGCAACAAAATATTTTTCCCAACTCAAAAATGAATGTGTATAAGGAATTTTTAACTTCAGTAGAGAAGAACAAGAGACCCAGAGCTTCTAGTGACCACAAAACTGGCATAAGTGGTTCCAGCAGCAGTACTGGTTTGCATGACCGTCAGACTATGCCTGAGCCACAGAAGCCATGTGAAGAGATTTTCCACTCACACCAACTTCCTTGCAAAGTCAAGAAACCTGAAGGAAAAGATAGCAGGGACCAGCTGAGCAGCTCATGAAGAAGAGGCTCATGGAGACCAGAAATATAGCTCCAGTTCGACTTTAGGCACCCTCCTCAGCCTGCCTTCCCCCAACCACCAGCGTCTGCAACTACTGAGGAAAGGAGATCAGTCACACAACACCCAGCACCAGTAATCAGAGCAGAGGACCCACCAACGCAGCCAGCCTAGTAGAGCTCACATTGCAGTAAAGAGGGACCAAAGTGGGCATGCATCATAGCTGAGACCAAAGCTATCCCAAAAGGTAACAGGGCCTACTTAGACAAGGTCAGTAATTACCACAAAGCCTGGTATATAGACCTTCATTTGAAGTGCTAATTGCACCTTCCATGTAAAGGCAGGTTATGTGTTCGATTTGATGATGTGTAGCTTTGCCATTCTTAAATAAGCTCTACTTTGGGGTTGTCCTTTGTTGATTACTGATTTATCATACCTTTGCCTTCTGTCATTCTTGGGGGTAGGGTCTCAGTTGGCCCCAGGCTGACCTGGAGTATACAGACCAGAAATCTCAGCCTCCCAGTTGACAGGATTAGGGGGGTGGGGCAACACACAACCTTGGGGATTTAGGCTTTGTTAGATTATTGTTTGTTTTAATACCCATTCTTACATAAATACTCCATGCTGGTTTGGACTGAATGTGTATATTTCTCAGTTGAATTTTAGAATTTTCCTGTGTTTTGCTCCACCAAGCCTACTAGAATATTTCCATAGCAGGCAAATCCAACACCTAGGGTCACTTCTGCTGTTACTCTGGAAATTATATAAGAGCCACACCTGACACCTAAAGCTCCTACCTTGATGATAGATAACATCAGATTTACATGTGTAAGAACTCTGCAGATAATTAGAAAACTGAAGTATCAAATTAATCCAAGATGTAAAAATCTCTACATTATAATACAGGAAACACAAAAAAATAAGACAACATAATTCCACCAAAAATTATAAATCCATCAGAAATGACCTCTGGTGAAACTGATTTAGGTTAAATGCCTGACAAAGATTTCAAAAGGATGATTGTAACTATATTCAAAGGAATCAAATAAGAAAACAAACTCATAAAGGAGAACACAGGAAATAAGGAGGTCAATATAGGACAAGAGTAAAGAAATAGAAATACTGAAGAAAAACCAATCAGAAATACTAGAAATGAAAAACAGTAAGTCAAATAAAAAACTCTTTAAACGGGCTGGAGAGATGTCTTAGTGCTTAAGGTGCTTGCCTGCAAAGCCTAAGGACCCATGTTTGACTCTCCAGATCTCAAGTAATCCAGACAAACAAAGGTGAGGCAAGCACAAGGTCACACATGTACTACTGGAGTTTGATTGTAGTCGCTGAGGCTCTAGAGCACCAGATTTTCCCCCTCTTTTTTTCTCTTTGTCTCTCTTGCTAAAAAGAAAAAGAAAAAAGAAAGAAAGAATGAAAAAGGTCTGTAAAATGTCTTACCAACAGAATGGAATAAGGAGAGAACAGAACATCTAAAGTAGAAGACCAGGTGGCAGATCTAATACAGGCCAAAAAAACAGAAAGACAAGCTAATAAGAAGGTATGAATGGGAATTCCAAAACATGTTGGACACCATGAAATGATGGCTGATCTAATACAGGCCAAAAGAACAGTAGACAAGCTATAAGAAGGTATGAATTGGAATTCCAAAACATGTTGGACACCATGAAATGATCCAACATAAGAATTCAGTGTATCGTAGGAGAAGAATTTCATTCCAAAGGCATAGTAGGTGTTTTCAACAAAATCATAGAAATTTTCCCAAAATTGGGAAAGAAATGCCAATGCACATACAGGAAACCTTTAGAAAACCAAACAGATAAAACCAGGAAAAACTAACTCTCCTCTCCATATTATAAATAAACTATTAAACATACAAACCAAAGAAAATGTATTGAAAGCAGTTAGAGATAAACAGCAAGTCATTTATAAAGGTAAGCCCAACAGGATAACTACAGATTACTCAACACAAAATTTAAAAGCCAGAAGGAATGATGTTTTCCAAGTTCTGAAAGATAACAACTGTCAACTGAGATTATTTTATCCAGCAAAGCTATCTATCCAAATTGATGGAGGGATAAGGACATTCTTCAACAAAACCAGACTAAAGGAATATATGACCACTATGCCAGCATTACAGAAAATACTTGAAGTGATCCTTTATGCTGAAGAGAAAGGAAAGCACACACAGGAGGAAACAGGAAAAAATTAACCATTCTCAAATAATGGTTAATCGCAGAGACTAAAGGAAAACCAGGAAGAAGTACAAAACAAGAAGAATAGCAAGAATAAATACATAACTTTCAATAATGACCCTTAATATCAATGGCCTCAATTCCCCAAACAAAAGACACAGGCTTGAAGACTGGATTAAAAGGCAGAATCCTTCTGTTTATTGCCTCCAGTAAACTCACCTCTCCATAAAAGACAGACACTATGTTACGGTAGAAGGATGAAAAATGGTATTTCAAGTAAATAGGCCTGGGAAACAATCAGGTGATGAAGATATCCTAATATCTGACAGGATAGAATTCAAACAAACAATAGTGAGAAAATAAAAAGAACACTACTCTAGATTGATTAAAGGAACAATTTAGAAGGAAGGCATTACAATTCTAAATATGTATGCACCTAACATGGGTGCTCCCAGTTTCAACAAATGAACACCATTAGATTTAAGGTCACAGATAAAACCAAGGACAATTATAGTGGGTGACTTCAATACCCCACCCTCACTAATTGTCAGGTCATCCCAGCAAAAATAAACAGAGAGACATCTGGATTAAATGATGTCATGGAACAAATAGACCTAACATATCTACAGAACAGTCCATCCAAATGCTGCAGAATACACATTCTTCTCAGCAGCAAATGGAACATTCTCAAAATAGACCATATATTAGGACACAAAGCAAATCTTAACAACTGCAGGGAAATTTAAATAATTCCTTGCACTCTATCTGCTGACAATGGGGTTAAACTATAAACCAGCAATAAGAAAAACTAGAGTATATGCAAAATTATGGAAACTAAACATTACACTACTGAATAATGAATACATCCTTGAAGAAATAAAAAAAGGAAATAAAAAAATCATAGAATCAAGAGCTGGAGAGATGGCTTAGCAGTTAAGTGCTTGCCTGTGAAGCCTAAGAACCCCGGTTCAAGGCTCAATTCCCCAGGACCCACGTTAGCCAGATACACAAGGGGGCACACGCGTCTGGAGTTCATTTGCAGTGGCTGGAGGCCCTGGCGTGCCTATTCTCTCTATACATATATATCTGCCTTTCTCTATGTGTCTGTCACTCTCAAATAATAAGATAATAATGAACAAAAAAAAATTTTAAAAATCATAGAATCAAATGATATGATAGAACAACATGCCAAATCCTTTGGGACCCAATGAATGCTATACTAAGAATCAAATTTATAGCTCTAAGTGCCTATATTATCAAATTAGAGGGCTGGAGGGATGGTTTAGCAGTTAAGGCATTTGCCTGCAAAGCCAAAGGACCCAAGTTTGATTCCCTAGGACCTACATAAGCCAGATGCATAAGGTGGTGCAAGAGTCCGGAGTTTATATGCAGTGGCTGGAGGCCCTGGCATGCTCTCTCTCTCTCTCTCTCTCTCTCTCTCTCTCTGACTCTCATAAATAAATAAATTTAAATTAATAAAAATTAAGAAATTAGAATGGTTACAAATAAACAACTTAGTACTTCACCTTGTGCTCTTAGAAAAAGAAGAATGAGGCAAACCAAAAGTCAGGTAGATGGGAAGAAATAATAAATATTAAGGCAGAAATTAATGAAATAGAAACCAAAAACACAATACAAAGAATCAATGAAATAAAGAGTTGGTACGTTGGAAGGATAAATTAGATTGATAAACCCTTATCAAAACTGACCAAAAGAAAGAGAGAAGAGACACAAATTAATGAAATTAGAGATGAAAAGGCAATATTACATTAGATACCAAAGAAATTCAGAAAATTATAAGGACATATTTTAGAACATATACTCCACTAGTGAAAATCTTAAAGAAATGGATGATTTCCTAGATTTATATGACCTACCAAAATTAAATCAAGATGAGATGAACCACTTAAATAGTCCTATAACAAGTACAGAGATCCAAGTAGTTTTAAAAAAATCTCCCAACTAAAAAACTGTTCAGGCCCACATGGATTCACTGGTGAGTTTTACTAGACCTTCATGGAAGAAATAACACCAACGTTTCTCAAATATTTCCATAAAATATAAATGGAAGTAATACTACCAAATTCCTTCTACATAGCCAGCATCACACTGATACTGAAACCAGACAAAGACACAACAAAAAGAAAAGAAAATTCACAGACCAATCTTCCTCATGAACATAGATCCAAAAATTCTGTACAAAATATTTGCAAATAGAGTACAAGAATATATCAAAAATATCATTCACCCTGATCAAGTAGGCTTTATCTCAGAGATGCATGGATGGTTCAACGTAAGCAAATATGTGAACTGGAGGAGAAAAATCACATGACCATCTCAATAGATACAGAAAAGGCATTTGACCAAATCCAACATCCCTTCATGGTAGAAGTCCTAAAGAAACTGAGGGAACATATCTCAACATAATAAAGGCTACTTATGACAAACCTACAGCCAACATAATACTAACTGGGGAAAACTTGGAGCTTTTGCACTAAAACCAAGAGCAAGACAAGGGTGTCTACTGTTCCTACTTTTATTTAATATAGTAATGTAAGTCCTAGCTAAATCAATAAGGCAAGCAACACACATAAAAAACAAGATACAAATTGGAAAGGAAGAGATTGAATTGTCATTATTTTCAGATGATATGATTCTATGCATAAAGGATTCTAAAGACTGTACCATCAGGCTTAGAGGTGATAAACATTTTTAGCAATGTTGCAGGATACAAATCAAGCACACATAAGTCATTAGCTTCCCTATATATTAGCAATAAACATACTGAGCATGAAATCAGGGAATCATTCCCATTCCCATTTGCTTCAAATAAATAAATAAGTAAATAAAGTACTTTGGAATAAACCTAACCAAGGAAGTGCAGATCTCTACAAGGAGAACTTTAAAACACTCAAGACATAAATTGCATAAGACACTAGGAAATGGAGAGACATCCCGATTCTTGGAATGGAAAATGTCAATCTTACCAGAAATGATCTACACATTTAATGCAATCCCCATCAAAACTTCAATGGCATTATTCATGGAAATAGAAAAAAATCCTAAATACATTTGTAACCACAGAAAATCTCTGAACAGCCAAAACAATTCTGAGCAACAAAAATAAGGCTGCTGGTATTAGCATACCTGATTTTAAGCTATTTAAAGGGCCATGTAACAAAAACAGCATGGTACTGGCACAAAAACAGACAAATGATAGCCATTCCGACAGGAGTAAGATGGAATCTCAAAGTAGTTTTAATTTGCATTTCCTGATGGCTAAGGATGTAGAACTTTTTTTAGATGTTTATATGCCATCTGTATTTCTTCTCTTGAGGTCTAGCTAGTTAGATTCATAGCCCATTTTTCCACCAGAAATAGATGGTAAGGCCCTACTGCTAAAGACTCCACATGCTTAGGCTAATAGGTCACTGAGAAAGCAACCTGGAGCTGAGCTGAAAACCTTCTCCCTATAGATTAGCTGGCAGAAAGCTGAAGAAAGAGTGTGACCCCTGCTTTTGTTCGGCTAAATGCATATATCATGTTCACCAATCCCCCCCAAGCACTTTTCTTAATGCACATACCCATATATTAATGCTACTCTTACTTTTGGTTAAAGGAGAGTCTTTTTCCAGATGGCAGTGACCACTGGGATGACCCAAAAGGCATCATAGTGCTGAGAAGTGACAGAAAAGTGTTTAGCTCTGAAATATCTCTATCATGCTTTCCAAGGCTCAGGGTCCATCGTAGAAAGATGGTGAAAAGAATGTAAAACCCAAGGGAAAGGTAGGGCTGATTCCAATGCAACTGTTCAGACAGAAATTGGCCTCGATATCCACGACCTTGCAGTGCCTAACACCACCTTCACAACACCCTTATAATAGGAGGAAAAAAATGATGGCATCAAAATAAAAGTGAGTCTAATTGAGAGAGGGAGGAGATACGATGGAAAGTAGATTCGTGGAGGGAAGGTGGGAGAGGGAAAGGAATTATCTCAACTTTTATTGTCTGAAATTATGGAAGTAGTCAATAAAAAATTTAAAAAGCCCTTTAGACATTAAATTTCAGAATTATGATTCATTCTCATTTTTCTATGAGCTTGAGCTCATATTTCTCACATTATGGCGAAACTATATATTTTTCTCTACTGTAACAGCTTTCCATGCACAATACCATTCATATTTCCTTTATAATATTGTGATTTAATTCAATTTGGCCGAGTCTCTGAACTAGTTTGGGGTTTGAGAACTTGAGAGTCAGTCATCTTTGGAATTCCTATTACTCTACTAAATCTTAAAAGACTATTTAAAATGAAAAAGGCACCTGTATTCCAGTCAACAGTGAGATCCTTGAGCCACTCATTGTCATTGTTAAACTTAGATCCATATCAATCCGGCACTTCTTTAATCCTCACAGTAAATTCTGATTTTCATTGCCACTCAAGCTTGCAGAACAGAGGTGTGGGGGGTAGAACATGCTTCTGAGTTCCCATGCTGGGAATTTTACTTCTAGTTATATATTTCAGATGTAATTAGCTTTCTTCTAGTTAGGAAACGCAAAGTGCCTCATTCTCATTCTTGAGAAAACTAATTGTCTTCATCTTTTAAAATCCCTGGTGTCCATATGTAAGTTCACCTCCCCTCAAAAAGTTGACCCTCCTCATCTTAAGTCAACTGTTAATAACCTTGATGAATAAGGTAGCAGACTACACACACCCCACTACAGCCCCAACATGAAAGTTAGGTGTCAAATTTGGTTCTGGTAAGTCAGAATAAGATAATATCTCCTATAAAATGAAGGCTCTCACCACTTTCTTGAGAAAATATCTCATTCTTTTTCATGTCTTGCACTAAATGATATGAACATATTCATTTTTGCATGCAGGTTATTTAGCATGCTAACTTTTTTCTAGATCATTCTAGTAAATGTAAATTCTAGTAAATGTCCTAACAGGCTCTAAGGGGGTCATACTACTTCTAGGAAACCATGGGACACACATGAAATTTATTTTGAAATAAATAACATATATTTCTAATGCAGTAATCAGCATGAAAGAAAAGCAATAATGAGAGAATGGAGCCAGGGAGAAGAAGCTGGGGTTTATGCTCACTGGTATGTTATTATCTTCATTCTCTGAGGAATAGTTGCTTTGTTATGAGGACACTGGTGTCTAATGTCCTTAGAGATAATTATGTTTCTTGTTCAGTATTTGATAGAGTAGCCTCTTTCAAGTGCAATTTCAATATGGATCTTTAAAAAAAAGAACCTTAAGGATGGCAATCCTAGCCTAAAATTTTTCCCAAAGACATCACATATTCATCATTATGTCATAAAATAACAACTTGAAACATGATAATTATAGATGTCATGACTTACAGTGTCCACACTGATAGTTCTGAACTTACATAGGATGAATTCATTGAAAAGTAAATATTTCTTTGATTTTTACAGTAATGGATGTAAACAGTAATGGGAGTGTAATTTTAGTTTACATTTCTAAGAAAAATACATAACAAAAATACTATGATTATAGCAGTACTCATGCTTGTTGTACTTTTTAGTCATGTGTCACACCATTAGTCAAATACATACAGATGTTTCATCGCACTGATTGCTGTGTACTTGAACTTTTACCACTTTGACACTGCTGTGGTAATTGTGTAACATCCCCCTTTAACCAAGGACCCATAAGTCATAAATTGGTAACCATTTACTAAATACACACTATAAGTAAACTGAATAAATGACTTTTATACCAAATTATGTGAGTGTGTATGACAGTGTAACCCTGTTCCACTGTGTGCAGCTCTGAGAGAAGTGAAAGCTAGCCATTACTTGTCAACTTGGAGCGAATTTGGCAAATTGTCAGTAACCTACCAAAGCCTCCCTTCTTGACATATTTCCAGTTGGAACAGTTTGTGAGTAGAGTTGCTTTCATGCCTCCTGCCTCGAGCTCACTGCTGTAAATCAAAGAGATGCACAAGCTAAGATCACATGGGAGGAAAAAATTCATCCTTTGAAAGGGTTACTGGGTAAAAATCTATCTTACCATCTGTTTGACAGATCTACCCTTACAAACCTTAAGTACTAAAAGCTGGAAACAAACAGAACTAGAATACACTCTCTCTAATAGTTTTAGGAGTGCACCTATAAAAGTCTCCTGTCACATCATAGAGAAATCATAGCTACACGTTTAAAAAGTATTACAGCCACAAACTGACACAAAGAGATGTTCTCAATATGTATTTTATTTTCTCTGATTTTTACTTGAGATATTTTCCTTTTAGGGTTTTAAACCTAAATGTTATCCTCCTCATTGCATATACATAGCTTTCCAACTTAGTTTGAAATTATTTGATTTGATTTAACTAAATCTCTGGGATACAGATTTTTTTAAAAATGTATTGAAAGAATCTATATTTGGTTAAAATTGTTTAGCATGCTATATTATGGACACATTTTGATGATGGCATGTATCTTAATGTACATAAACTACAGTGAAGAAGTAATAAAAACACTATTTGCATGTCTGGTTTCATGCTTTATTTATTTATTTATTTATTTATTTATTTATTTATTTATTTATTTATTTATTTTGGTTTATCGAGGTAGGGTCTCACTCTAGCCCAGACTGACCTGGAATTCACTATGTAGTCAGTCACAGGGTGGCCTTGAACTCATGACCATACTTCTACCTCTGCCTCCGGAGTACTAGGATTAAAGGCGTGTGCCACCAAGCTTGGCTACATGCTATATTTTTATTTTATGTGTGTGTGTGTGTGTGTGTGTGTGTGTGTGTGTGTGTACGGGCATATGTGTGCCATGGTGAATGTGTGGAAGGTCAAGCTCTGGTGTTGGCCCTCATGTCCACCTTGTTTGTTGGAGGCTGATCACGTTGTTCACTGGTGCAGTCATTACTACAGCTAGCCTACCTGCTTCCTGTCTCCACCTTCCATCTT
This sequence comes from Dipus sagitta, assembly GCA_036346955.1. Classification (NCBI taxonomy): domain Eukaryota; kingdom Metazoa; phylum Chordata; class Mammalia; order Rodentia; family Dipodidae; genus Dipus; species Dipus sagitta. Next base: position 127,390,932 of record CM070771.1, on the reverse strand, counting down.
GCTGAAAGAGGGCAGGGATTACAGATGTGCCACCAAATCTGATATCTATATGACTCCTTATGATCTAAACTCACATCCTCACATTTGCATGGCAAGGGCTTTACCCACTGAGCCTTCTCCCCAGCTCCCATTCTATGATTTATAATCACATACTTAGTGTACTATAAAAACATAACTCCACAGACTCTGTTACAACTCCACATCAACCCCAGGGGTTCCCTTTTTATCCTAAATATCTACTATTGTATGTGTCAGTGGCTCATTCCTTTTCACTACAAATTCATATATCATTGTTTTCAAGTACATTTTGTGTTTTCACTAGCTGAAGTGAATGTGGGTTCTATTATTTTGGGGTTATAAATAATACTATAAATATTCACATGTAAGATTCTGTATTGAATGACCTAGAAGTGGAATTGCTATGTGCTAGTGTGAATGCATGTTTAATTTTGTAAGAAATAGTTAAACTATCTTTTTAGATCGTAGCTATCCCATTTTGTATACCTGCTAACTGGAAATGATAGTTTCTTTTACAAGCTATCTTTGCCATGTGTTTGTATTATGAGGATTTATTTTTCTCACCTGTGGTCATCATTTTTAGTGCTATCTATCACCTTGTGGTATTCAATTGCATTTTCTTCAGAAATTATAATGTTCATAAACTTTCCATGTACTTATTTTCCCCACATAATGGAGTTTTTCATGAAATGTATGTTCAATTTTTGCCTATTTTCCAAGTGGATTATTTTTTTACTTATTGATAAGGTTTGAGAACTTAAAATATTTATCCTGGATATAATATCCACGACAAGTATGTGATTTTCACATGTTCTTCCTCCTCTGTGAGTAGGCTAAAGTTTGACTCTTTTAACATGGCTCTAGCAAAGCAACAATAGTTAAATTTTGATCAAGTCCAATGTATTTTTTTCTTTTTATGTACTAAGTTGTCATTTTTATAATTTTTTGTAGATTTTTCAGAAGCAAAATTTTGTTTGTTTCTGTGTTTCTTTTGTAGGCTTATTTAGATTTAATAAATAGCCAATTATGTTGTCTATAATAGATACTGATTTGTTTCATCTTTCTCAGTCTGTATGGTCATTTCTTTTTCTTCTCTTATTGCACTGAATAAAATTTTAAATAAATTGTTGAGTGTGTGCTGATTAGTGGTTGGTGTGCCTTTTGACCTGAAGAATTTAGATCACTACCACACTCCATGATTACTGCTTTCCATCCATACTCTTCATTTTTGTAGCTCTAAAACTCCCTCTATTCTTGTCTTTCACATCACATTTTTATCCTTTGTTAAATTTTATCACATAATATTTGTAATATTTATTTCTTTTTTTTCTCCATTTTTATTAATATTTTCCATGATAACAAAAAAAATCCCATGGTATTACCCTCCCCCCTTTCCCCTTTGAAATTCCATTCTCCATCATATCCCCTCCCCATCTCAATCTTTCTACTTACATATATACAATACCAACCTAATAAAAGCCCTCCTCCCTTTCTTTCTCTTCCCTTTCTATCTCCTTTTTTAACTTACTGGCCTCTGCTACTGAGTTTTTTCCTTCTCACACAGAAGCCCAATCATCTCTAGCTAAGATCCACATATGAGGGAGAACATGTGGCGCTTGGCTTTCTGGGCCTGGGTTACCTCACTTAGTATAATTCTTTCCAGATCCATCCACTTTTCTGCAAATTTCATAACTTCATTTCTCTTTACTGCTGAGTAAAACTCCATTGTATAAATGTGCCACATCTTCATTATCCACTCATCAGTTGAGGGACATCTAGGCTGGTTCCATTTCCCAGCTATTATAAATTGAGCAGCAATAAACATGGTTGAGCAAGTATCTCTAAGGTAATGAGATGAGTCCTTAGGATATATGCCTAGGAGAGCTATAGCTGGGTCATATGGTAGATCAATCTTTAGCTGTTTTAGGAACCTCCACACTGATTTCCACAATGGCTGGACCAGATTGCATTCCCACCAACAATGTAGAAGGGTTCCTCTTTTTCCACATCCCCGCCAACATTTATGATCATTTGTTTTCATGATGGTAGCCAATCTGACAGGAGTGAGATGGAATCTCAATGTAGTCTTAATCTGCATTTCCCTGATGACTAGGGATGTAGAACATTTTTTTAGATGCGTATATGCCATTCGTATTTCTTCCTTTGAGAATTCTCTATTTAGCTCCATTTCCCATTTTTTGATTGGTTTGTTTGATTCCTTATTATTTAACTTCTTGAGTTCTTTGTATATCTTAGATATTAATCCTCTATCAGATGTATAGCTGGTGAAGATTTTTTCCCATTCTGTAGGTTGCCTCTTTGCTTTCTTCACCGTGTCCTTTGCAGTGCAGAATCTTTGTATTTTCATGAGGTCCCAGTGGTTAATCTGTGGTTTTATTGCCTGAGCAATTGGGGTTGTATTCAGAAAGTCTTTGCCAAGACCAATATGTTGAAGGGTTTCCCCTACTTTTTCCTCTAGCAGTTTCAGAGTTTCAGGTCTGATGTTAAGGTCCTTAATCCATTTGGACTTAATTCTTGTGCACGGAGAAAGAGAAGAATCTATTTTCATCCTTCTACAGATATATATCCAGTTTTCCCAACACCATTTGCTGAAGAGGCTGTCTTTTCTCCAATGAGTATTTTTGGCATTTTTATCAAATATCAGGTGGCTATAACTACATGGGGTTACATTTGGGTCCTCTATTCTGTTCCATTGATCTACGAGTCTGCTTTTGTGCCAGTACCATGCTGTTTTTGTTACTATGGCTCTGTAGTATAGGTTAAAATCAGGTATGGTGATACCACCAGCCTTATTTTTGTTGCTCAGTATTATTTTAGATATTCGAGGTTTTTTGTGATTCCAAATGAATTTTTGGATTGTTTTTTCTATTTCCGTGAAGAATGCCTTTGGAATTTTGATGGGGATTGCATTAAATGTGTAGATTGCTTTTGGTAAGATTGCCATTTTCACAATATTGATTCTTCCAATCCAGGAACAAGGGATGTTTTTCCACTTCCTAGTGTCTTCTGCAATTTCTCGCTTGAGTGTTTTAAAGTTCTCATTGTATAGATTCTTTACTTCCTTAGTAAGGTTTATTCCAAGGTACTTTATTTTTTTTGATGCAATTGTGAATGGGAGTGATTCTCTGATCTCATCCTCTGTGTGTTTGTTGTTAGCATATATGAAGGCTACTGATTTCTGTGTATTTATTTTGTATCCTGCTACATGACTGTAGGTTTTTATCAGCTCTAACAGTTTGCTAGTAGAGTCTTTAGGGTCCTTTATATATAGAATCATGTCATCTGCAAATAATGATAACTTGACCTCTTCCTTTCCGATTTGTATCCCTTTTATGCATGTCTCTTGCCTTATTGCTATGGCTAAGACTTCCAGAACTATATTAAATAAAAGTGGGGACAGTGGACACCCTTGTCTTGTTCCTGATTTTAGTGGAAAAGCATCCAGTTTTTCCCCATTTAGTAATATGTTGGCTGTAGGCTTATCATAAATAGCCTTTATTATATTGAGATATGTTCCTTCTATTCCCAGTCTCTGTAGGACTTTTATCATGAAGGGATGTTGGATTTTGTCGAATGCTTTCTCTGCATCTAATGAGATGATCATGTGATTTTTGTCCTTCAACCCATTTATATAATGTATAACATTTATAGATTTGCGTATGTTGAACCATCCCTGCATCTCTGGGATAAAGCCTACTTGGTCAGGGTGAATGATCTTTCTAATGTATTCTTGTATTCTGTTTGCCAATATTTTGTTGAGAATTTTTGCATCTATGTTCATGAGGGAGATTGGTCTGTAATTTTCCTTTTTTGTTCTATCTTTGCCTGGTTTTGGTATCAGAGTGATGCTGGCTTCATAGAAGGAGTTTGGTAGAATTCCTTCTTTTTCTATTTCATGGAAAAGCTTAAGAAGCAATGGTGTTAGCTCTTCCCTGAAGGTCTGGTAAAATTCAGCAGTGAATCCATCTGGGCCTGGGCTTTTTTTAGTTGGGAGATTTTTGATAACTGTTAGGATCTCCATGCTTGTTATAGGTCTATTTAAGTGATTAATCTCATCTTGATTTAATTTAGGTAGGTCATATAAATCAAGGAAATCATCCATTTCTTTCAGATTTTCATACTTTGTGGAGTATATGTTTTTATAATATGTCCCTATGATTTTTTGAATTTCTCTGGCATCTGTCGTGATGTTACCTTTTTCATCTCTAATTTTATTAATTTGTGTCTCTTCTCTCTTTCTTTTGGTCAGATTTGCTAAGGGTTTATCAATCTTGTTTATCCTTTCAAAGAACCAGCTCTTTGTTTCATTAATTCTTTGTATTGTTTTTTTGGTTTCTATTTCATTAATTTCTGCCCTAATCTTTATTATTTCTTCCCGTCTACTGATTTTTGGTTTGCCTTGTTCTTCTTTTTCCAAGGCTTTAAGGTGAAGCATTAGGTCATTTATTTGCGACCTTTCTAATTTCTTAATATAGGCACTTAAAGCTATAAATTTACCTCTTAGAACTGCCTTCATTGTGTCCCAGAGATTTTGGTATGTTGTGTTCTCATTATTGTTTGACTCTATAAATTTTTTGATTTCCTTCTTGATTTCTTCATTGACCCATTCATCATTTAGTAATGTATTGTTTAGTTTCCATGATTTTGTGTATGCTCTATATCCTTTCTTGCTATTGATTTGTAGTTTGATTCCATTATGGTCAGATAGAATGCAAGGAATTATTTCAATTTTCCTGAATTTGTTAAGATTTGCTTTGTGTCCTAATATATGGTCTATTTTAGAGAATGATCCATGTGCTGCTGAAAAGAATGTATATTCTGCAGCATTTGGATGAAATGTCCTGTATATGTCTGTTAGGTCCATTCCTTCTATGACCTCGTTTAGTCCAGATGCCTCTCTGTTTATTTTTTCCCGGGATGACCTGTCAATTGATGAGAGTGGGGTGTTAAAGTCACCAACTACCACTGTGCTTGGTGTTATCTGTGACCTTAGTTCTAACAGTGTTTGTTTGATGAATATGGGAGCCCCCATGTTAGGTGCATATATGTTTAGGATTGTAATGTCCTCCTGTTGGAGTGTGCCCTTAATCAATATAAAGTGACCTTCCTTATCTTTCTTGACTAATGTTGGTGTGAAGTCTGCCTTGTCAGCTATTAGAATAGCAACCCCTGCTTGCTTTCTGGGTCCATTTGCTTGAAACACCGTTTTCCAACCTTTCACCCTAAGATAATGTCCATCCTTTGTAGAAAGGTGAGTTTCTTGGAGACAACAAATTGTAGGGTCCTGCTTTTTAACCCAGTCTGCAAATCTATGTCTTTTGGTTGGAGCATTGAGGCCATTGATATTAAGAGATATTATTGAAAGATGTGTATTTATGCTTGCCATTTTTTTTTTTTTTTTTTTGTGGTTCTGGTTCTACCTTTGCTCTCTTATATTAACTAGTATTTGAGTGTTGTTTGCTGTTTTCCAGGTTCCTTACATGTGTGTTTTTCTTTCTCTTCGGCATGGAGGATTCTTTCAAGTATTTTGTGTAGAGCTGGTTTTGTCTTCAAATACTCCTTTAGCCTGCTTTTGTCATGGAATGTCCTTATTTCTCCATCTATTTGAATGGATAGTTTTGCAGGATAAAGTAGTCTTGGTTGACAGTTGTTATCTTTCAGAGTTTGGAATACTTCACTCCAAGCCCTTCTGGCTTTGAAAGTTTGTGTTGAGTAATCTGCTGTGATCCTGATGGGCTTGCCTTTGTAGGTAACTTGATTTTTCTCTCTAACTGCTTTCAATATTTTTTCTTTGGATTGTGTGTTTGGTAGTTTGATTATAATATGGCGAGGAGAGGTTCTTTCCAGGTTTTGTCTGGCTGGTGTTCTAAATGCTTCCTGTATCTGCATTGGCACCTCTTTCCCAATTTGGGGGAAGTTTTCTTCTATGATTTTGTTGAAGATGCCTACTATACCTTTGGATTGAAATTCTTCTCCTTCTACTATACCCTGAATTCTTATATTTGATCTTTTCATAGTGTCCCGAATATCTTGAAATTCCCATTCATACTTTTCTATTAGTTTGTCTTTCTCTTTGTTGGATTGTATTAGATCTGCCACCTGGTCTTCTAGCTTAGATATTCTGTCCTCTCCTTCATCCATTCTACTGGTGAGATTTTCTACAGAGTTTTTTATTTCATTAACTGTGTTCTTCATTGCTAGTAATTCTGACTGGTTTTTCTTCATTATTTCTATTTCCTTATTTATGTCTTGTATTGATTTCTTTATTTCGTTAAATTGGTGTCCTGTATCTTCTCTGATTCCTTTGATTTCTTCTTTGAGTTCATTGAACATATTTACAATCATTCTTTTGAAATCTTTCTCAGGCATTTTCTCTAACTCGTTTTCACTAGAGGTCATTTCTGAAGCATTGATGCTTTTTGGTGGATTTATATTGCCTTGGTTTTTGGTGTTTCTTGTGTTATAATGTATATATTTTTGCATCTTGGATTAAGTTACTGCTTAGATTTTCCAGTTAGCTGGGTATCCTTTGCTGTATCTATTGATCTGATATTGTATATCTTCTATGTAGGAGATTAAGATGTTAGGTGTGGCTCTTGCCACTCTCAGAGTATCTAGACACGTGGTCCTAGGGGTTAAGTTTGCCTGCTATGGGGGTATTCAAATAGGTTGAGTGGAATAAAATACAGGTATATTCTAAAATTTAACTAAACCCTATACACATTCAGTCAAGAACAGCACCGAGCATTTATGCAAGATTAGGTATTATAAAAACCAGATCCTCTATCAACAAAGAAGTTAAGATTTCTGGTCTGTTGAGGGATCCAAGTCAGCTTGTGACCAGGTGAGACCCTTCCCTGGTTCAATCCCAGTTACCTCTTTGGATGCTTTTGGTCTCAGTCAAGTTGCTGGCTGGGATGTTGGGCCGCTGTTCTGCTTTCTGGAACTGGGTACTGGCTTTTCCTGTGGGGCAAACCAAGCCTGGCAACTGTGGCCCTGCAGATTGGCGCCCCTGATGCTGGATCCCCGCTGCTGCCGCTGGAGCTGCCGCTGCTGGGACCACTGCTGCTGGATCCGCCACTGGAGATGCCGCTGCTGGGTCTGCCCCCGCTGATCCGCTGGAGCTGCCGCTGCCGGGTCCTCCGCCTCTGATCCGCTGGTGCTGCCGCTGCGGGATCCGCCTCTGCCGCTGAAGCCGCTGGAGCCTCCGCTGCTGGATTCGCTGCCCTGAAGCCGCTGTGGCCGGTACCGGAGCAGCTGATGGTGTTTTTGGGGCTGGAGTCACGGCTTCCACCGCCGCTTCCGGCTTCCACCGCTGCTTCCGCTGCCGGGGTCTGAGCCGCCGCTGTTGGATCCCGAGTCGCCACTGCCGGAGCCCGTGATGCAGCTGCCGGTGCCCGTGCTGCCGCTGCCGCTGCCTGAGTCTGAATCGCCGCTACCGGGTCCCGAGCTGCCGCTGCCGGAGCTGCTTCGGCCTGCCCGTGTGGGCTCTGGATATCTCCTACTTCTCCGCTGCTGTTTTAATCTCTTATACACCTCCCTTGTGTATTTTGCTGGGTTTTCTTTGGCTTTTTCTCCCCTAGGCTGCTTAGGCGTGGTTCCTATGCCGCCATCTTGACCGGAAGTCTGTAATATTTATTTCTTGAGCTAATTATTTCAATTATTTTTTCTAGAAATAGTGCATAATTATTTCAATGTCCATTCTGACTTTTGAGAAATGTCTACCATTTTATTCTTAAAATATTCTTTCTTTTTACTATTTTTATTTTAGATAATTTTATATTTTTCATATTTTTGAATCAGGGTACTAAGGTTTAATTTATATAGTCAAATACAATTTTCTTTTAATACTGCCACATGACCCCATTAATTTTCAAGTGGGGATGGTGATCAAGTTCTACTCTCAATTCAAATCTCACTGAATTAGTCTTTTCTTACATGTCTGTGGCTTCTTATTTTGCTTTCATCATCATTTTTTAAGGTTTCATATGTTAAAGTTAACTAAATACATCATACAATACAGCTGCAAAGTCTTTCTGTTAAAATGTAAGAAAGAGATAACAGTAATACTAACAGTCAAGAAAAATGTGACTAAATTCTGCCTATACCACCTTTGCTATAAACCAATAGATCACATATATTTTATTGTATTTGTAGTCTTCTTTTCTTTTCCATTAATCTTTGGTTTAGCTTCATACTAATTTATTACACTTTATTATGATCTTATAGTAAGCCTTAAAATGAGGATGTATAAATATTTTATTATTTGTTCTTATTTAAGAGTTTTTATAAACTGTCTTAGGCCCTTCACAGTTTGGTTGTTTGGTTTTTCTGGTGCTGAGGATCCAAATGAAGATTTAAGAAATGTTAGGAAATCACTGTATCACTAAACCACACTTTCAGGTAATCCTTTATATTTGGTAAACAATTTAGAATGCTATAAATTTATATTAGAAAAAAAAGCTTGTAAATATGAGAAGTTGTGCAAGGATACTTTGCGTAGAAATGAACTGGTGTGAGCAGAGGTATATGGCACAGAAAAAATGAAATCTTTGGGCCTAAACTGCTACCCATTCACCTGAAAATTTTTTGGAAGATTACAGACTTGGAGATTGGGCCAGCTGACCTGCACTGGGGCAACAGGAAGAATGTAGACTCTTTTGAAGGGCCTGAGTGCCCAACGAATATTCTGTTCTTAAAAGTATGCTTTATTCCCTCCCTGGATTAACAAATTGGCACTGTACCTGGTATTGTGGAGTATAAGAAATGCAGGAAAGATAGGGTCATTGAGTTTGCAACATGGTCTTGTGTTTTGGAAATGGCCATGGGCAGTGTGAAGCAGGTTTGCTGGATGCCTGCATGGAGACCCAGTGGAACCATGAGGATGAACCATGGATTGCAGTGGAGACCCAGTGGAGATGCCAGGACCATGAGATGGCTGCTAAGGAAGCTGCCATCCCCAGATGAAGTTTTCAAGGATTGTCAGTAGCCTAGCTTGAAGGATGGAATTAGAACTCCAGAGACTTGTTCCTGGCTAGCATTATTGGACTTGGAGATTTGTCCCTGACTACAGTTGTTGGATTTGAAGCTACAGTTTGATGTTTGCCCTGGTTGTTTTAAATTCTATATTGGTTGAACATTTCTTTGCTATGCTCAATGCTGTCTTTTACAGTGTGAATATTTATTCTGTGCCATTATGGGATTTTTTTTGGGGGGGTGGGGGATTTTGGTATTATGGCTCAGTTAAAAGACCTTGGACTATAAGGATGTATGAACATCATTGGAATTGATAGAAACTATGGGGACTTTTAAAGTTGGACTGAATGTGTTGTATTTTATATCATGCATGGATATCAATTTATGGGGTCCCGGGGAAGAATGTGGTGGTTTCACTCAGGTGTTCCCCATAAACTTAGGTGTTCTGAATGCTAGGTTCCCTGCTGATGGAAATTTGAGAATTAATGCCTCCTGGAGGCAGTGTTATTGTTGGAGGTGGGCTTCGGGTATTTACATTCAAACCAATACACTGAAAAAGCAAAGCAATCCACAGGGTTCCTAGTTCTTCCTTCAGTCTCCTTACTGGAAGGCCCTGATCTGTTGTTTGCGTAACTACAGTTGTATCTTTTCAAGAACATGTTTTAAGTAGGACTAGAATGAATGCCACTTAAAAATATTTTATTTATATATTTATTTGAGAGAGAGAGAGAATGAATGGATACTCCAAGGCCTCTATCCACTGCAAACAAACTGCAGATGCATGTGCCACCTTGTGCTTCTGGCATATGTGGGTCCTGGGTCCTTAGGCTTTGCAGGCAAGTATCTTAACAGCTGAGACATCTCTCCAACCCTCTACTTCACTTTTAATGCCTTTTGTTTTGTTTGTTGTTGCAAAGTAGCAATTTTTTTCATTATAATCTGGTAACTATGAGGAGATTCTTCATATGTGCCTAGATTCTCTGTTTTGATTGTTTATACCTACATTGATTATTAGATATATTTACAGACTATTTCACAAAGCCTCCATCCTAGTTTTGAATGATCACTGAATGGCATTGACCTCTCCCTATTATCAGCAAGTGTTTTAACAGATGCTCCCTAGAAAACCTGAAACTTAGAAAAAAGAAGAAAGAAGAGGAGGAAGGAGGAGGAGGATAAAGAGGATGGGGAGGAGGAGGAGGAGGCAGTGAACGCAAAGGCGAAGGAATAAAGTATTTTCCAGTCTTGGTAGGTTGGCTTGAGCTGGGGTAGGGCTTCAACATTTGACCCAGACATTCGATTTCAACTTGGCCTTAACTTTCCTTTTACAAAGCAGAAAGTTTAAGGTCTGTCCAGATCTGATGCACGTGCATCCCACACTGTATACATGCATTTCTAATGTTCCTGGAAACACAGGCACTTTTAGATTACTTATTTCCCAAAGAAACTTTGTCCCCAGCTTCTCCTGTCCTATCTGGCTGATCTCCTGTGGGTCTTGGCATCAACTTTTGTCCACCTTGATTCAGGAATTTCTTCACATTAGTATGGTTTGTAGAGAGCACTCTTGTCTTCCTTGCATGAATGCCAAGGCAGGTTGAAAGAAGATGAGCACACTCTGTCATTCCTTCATGCACACAACATAGGACACATATGCATAATAACTTGTGAATGAGGTCCTTTGTGTTCCCACCAGAATCAGGAGCAAAGGCCTCATACAGGGAAAGTAGCCATCATCTCCAAGGCTACTAGAGATACTGAAAAAAGTTTCTCCACCATTTTAAGGTGTCTCTCTCTCTCTTTTTTTTTTTTTTCGATTCAGCATTCATTCAGTTGCTATAAACCTTGGACTATTAGCCAGAGTTCTGAGAATTTTAATTGTGACAGTTTATGCTTGTTTTTCAAAGATTTTATGGAGGGATGACTTCAACTGCATGCTCTATAATTTGCCAATATCCTACCTGAGCATTTTTATTTCCTGTGTAGTACACTTTTTGTTATGTCAGCGAGGGTTTAGCAAGAAAGGGAGAACTGAGAAAGACCTCCCTGAACAGATGGAGGATATGGACAGAATAAAGAAGGAGAAAGTGAAAGCAAGCAGAGCCCCAAGATTCTGTTCAGTGACTTCATGGCCCATTCTGACTTGAACAGCCTCTGTCACATGTATCCATTGCCAGGAATTGAATTGTTCTTCTACTCCTTCCCACCATGATAAACTAATGCCTCTGAAATAGTGAACCAAAATAAATTTTTCCTCTTGTTTCTGTAAGGTATGGTGGTCATAACTATATGAAATAAACTAATAAGATAAAACTGTAGGGATGGCATTATGGCTCAGTAGTTAAGGCGCTTGCCTGTGAAGTGTAAGGACCCAGGTTTGAGTCCCCAGTACCCACATTAGGCAGATATGCAAAGTGACACATGCTTCTGGAATTCATTTTCAGTGTCTAAAGGCCCCAGTCCACCCATTCTCTCTGTCTCTCTTCTCTCTATCTCTTTCTCTGCTTGAAAATAAATAAATAATTATAAAAAATTATTAAATGCTATGAATATTGGACATTTTTCGCCAGGCATGTTGGAGTTTGAGGCAGGAGGAACACTGTGTTTAAGGGCAGCCTGGAGTCTATAGTGAGACCCTGTCTCCAAGACAAGTTTTTCCTTTGTAGAAGTGATAAAAGTACTAAGATGAATATGAGAGTCAGTGATAGCTGGGTATGCCCACACATCTGCAATCTTAGCCAATGGGTGGTGAGACCCAAGGATCACTGGGGCTATCTATTGATACACTGGGGCTATCTATTGATAGCACCGGTGGGTTGAGGTAGAGACTCTGTTTCAATGATACACAAGAAAGTGTGTTGAGAGGAGATCACAAAATTTTCTCCTCTGTCTTCTACCTGAACATATGTGGGATGCTCACATTTGTATACTTGCACACACATGTATACACAAAACACAAAAGTTGTGCATTTACCATACATTCTACACACACACACTCACACATACACAATTCAACAATACAGACACACTATTTAGCTCCCTAAAATTATGAAGACCATTTACATGTATTTATAACTTAAACTTTATAACAAGTTGACGGGATCAAAATACTAAGTTACCTTATATAAAAGACTTAACTATCTGCAGGTTTTGGTGTCCTGGATGTTCCTGGAATCAATTCCTTGCAGACACTAATAAATAACATATATATATATATATATATATATATATATATATATATGTCATTATTTTTAAAATATTTTATGTATTTGATACAGAGAAAGAGAAAGAGGCAGATAGGTAGAGAGAGAATGTGTGTGTGTGTGTGTGTGTGTTTATGAAAGAGAGAGAAGGATAGAAGTGTGCCAGGGCCTCTAACCACTGCAAACAAACTCCACACACACGCCACCTTGTACATCTGGCTTATGTAGGTACTGGGGAATCAAACCTGTGTCCTTAGATTTTGCAGGCAAATGCTTTAGCTACTCAGCCATATCTCTAGCCCTACAATAATGCATTTATATCAACAGCATACACTGAAATGGCTGTTAATAAAATATATAATATATTTAATAAATTATGGCTTACTGTGCATGTTATATAAAATACATTATGTGATTGAATGATTGATTTTTGAAGAACTCTAAAGATGGCTTCCAAAAGGAATCTCAGCATCAAACTTTATCAATCCGATGTAGACAAATTTAGATAAAATTGACAGTTAAGTGTCCTGACAACACTATACAGCCAGACAGTTGTGCTATTGATCTTCCATGTGCTCTAGATTGCCCATCCTACATCATACAATAAGACACACCAGATCTGGCAAGCTCATGAACCAAACTTGTGGGGAATTGGTGGACTAGTGGTTGTGAATAATATTTCAGAATGATTTGATCTTGAAGTATACCAATCTCTTTTTCTGTCAGAACTCCTTGTGAATATTAGAGATATGACAGACTAAAAAGGTAGACATTATCATCCCATTGGTGATTGAATGCAGATGAGCACATCTCCTTTTCTCATAGTTCACTGTTCTAATGCATAAAGAAAGCAAAACATATCAATATGGTTATTGGGAAATCATTAAAAAGTTATGGCACCTCTAGACACTTTCCCATTTCTCCCCTCATGGTTTAAGAAATCTTCTATAAATATTGTATTAGAACAAGTAAAATAATATATCTTATTGTAATATAGAAAACAAGGAGCTTATAGGGGCTTAGTTCATCTCATTCAGAAAAAGGATAAAGATAATCATTGTGTTTAAAAGTCCTTTGTAAAGTTGACTATCCTTGTTTGTAAACATCAAAGTAATACAAGTTGAATTAAAAGTGTTTCAAAGGGGATGAAGTGGATAGAATTTTAATAAATTACTAAAATACATATTTTGTTTTTGTATATTTATTTGACCTTCAAAACTTTGGATAGAATTAATAGGATAAATTGTATTCGTAGAGTTGTTCTTTATATACTGCTGTCTGTCAGGCTTAATACTGTGGTTATACTAATTGGACAGCACGTCAAACTATCTTCTTAACATCTATGTTCCATGGCTGGGTACTACTTGCAGCCTTGAACACAGAAATTTCTTTATGCAAATAGCAGAAGGAATTACAGAAGTCCACAGGTGACAAAATTACCAAGAGTAAGTGACAAGTTTGTGTTCAGTCCTAAATATGACATCTAGACTATACCTTCCAAGGCTCAGGGAAACTTATAGAAGATAGGGTGGAAAGAATATAAGAAGGATGGGAAGTTGTGATGTGAAATATTGTTTCTGGATACAGCAATTCTGCTGTATCCATGGAGCAGCAGCAGATGATGTTTTCTATAAAAAAAAAATTAAGCCTGTTGAGCTGGGCATGTGGTGTACACCTTTAATCCCAGCCCTCGGGAGGCGGAGGTAGGAGGATAGCTGTTAGTTTGAGGCCACCCTGAGACTACATAGTTAATTCCAGTTCAGCCTAGACCAGAGTAAGACCCTCCCTCAACAAAAACAAAAACAAAAACAAAAACAAAAACAAAAACAAAAACAAAAACCAAAAAACCAACCTGAGCCTGTCAATACCTCACCATAGATGAGGGAGGGCTTCATGAGACTATACATGTCCCTGTGTGAATAATGGAAACGATGACTGATAGGGGAGGGAAAGTCTTGTCTTTTAACAGGAGGTTACTCTTCTCTGGGAAATAACCTTTCTGTCATGTTAATGGAAGAGATCATAATTTAAATAAGTGGATATAAAAATGAAATAAGCCAGGCATGGAAGAAGAATGGGAATCAAGTGGGAAAAGAAGGAACTTAACGAGGAGTGGGGAAAGAGAGAGGGTAAGTGGGGGGCGGGGAACAAAATGCATTGTATACATGCAATAAATTGTCATAAATAAAAGTAATAAAAATTTTAAAATGACATAAACTTAGTGGACTGGGGAAATGATTCAGTAAGACTGGGGAAATGATCTATAAGCACAAGGACCTGAATTAGAATCCCAGATTCCATGTAAAATTCTGTGTGTCATGGTGGGTATCAACAATCCTGGTTGAGGAGGCAGAGACCGGTAAATCCTTAGCTGACCAGGTAGTCTATCCAAATCACACAGCAGGACCATGAACCTCCTTCCCAAAAACAAGCATGTACTCACACCCAAACAAATAGACACATTCTAAAAATACAAAAATAACACAAATAATTTAAAATAAAAAAGTAATAGAATGGAATATATTAAAACCTATAAAATAGAATATTATGCAAATATATTTGCATATCCAATAAAATCATTTAGAGATTGTTATTGTTAATATTTTATCGGCATTGCTATATACACATTCAGTGTAATGTGATCATAACCCCCTCCCAATGCCTTCTTTTGTACCCTAACCTCTCCTCTTCCAATGAAGGCCCCTCTTATGTTCTTCTCTACGTTGGTGAGATTTATTTTGTTTGTTTATTTGTTTTTGCCTCCCTCCCCCATTCATAAGAATGATGATGGAACAGTGATATGTAGGGCTTATGCAGGTAACAGCAGTTGCCTGGAGGTCATGACAGTAACAACTACTCCATGTCCAGAAAACATTGTTCCAAAGTGCTCTTCCCTGTCCTCTGACTATTACATTTCACCAATATTCCTTGAAGCATGGGGGGAGAGATACTTAAAATAAATACTATGTGTTCATCAAAATAAAAACATTAAAAATAAAGTATCATTCCTTATAATAGGCTTCTTTCTTGTTTCTGTAATCAAATACAAAAAAAGAAAAAAGAAGAAAAGAAACAATTTAAGAAGGAAGAGATTATTTCAGTTTACAGTTTGAGACTAATGGTATATTCGTTTCAGGTGAAGGTGACATGCAATGTGTTATGATCAAATCTGCTAATCAAACTATATCCCCTCAGAAGTTTGTTTGTTTTGGGAACATTCAAAATTCTCTGTACTAGCTATTTTGAAGTAATAAATTAGTTGTCAATTGAAGCTATCATAATTTGCAGTGGAGTATTAGTGGTTATTCTCAGTACCTGACTTCATATGTGTACACACTGGACATCCTCTTCCCCCAAACCTCATGAGAAAATATTTTAAACATACACACAGTTATTAGGGAAAAGGTCCATAAGAAGGGTTTCCAGTGCTTTTATTCTTTATTTTGGGCTTTTACTACATGTGTTTAAGCTCTTTCATGAATATTTTGTGTATATTTTAGCATGTGTATCACATTGTATGAAAATAAAGAAAAACAAAATAAATTTCCCATATCGGTTACATCTGCATACCATTGAGAAGTCCTGTACACATACAATAACTGTATGAGCAAAATACAGATGTCACTGAAGGATATTAAAGAAAAACAAAACTAGTGCAGATCTATTTCATGGCACTGTGTTTCAATACTCAACATAAAAAACAATTTTGTTTGTCCCACATATGATCTTTAAATCAGAGAAATTTTATTGTAATTGACAATAGGAGCTATACTTACATAAACTAATGAACTCTAAATATTAATCCATCAGGGATAAATCTCACAAACATAATTTTGAGCAAATAAACTATTTTAGAAAATAATGTGTCCACCTCATAAATTGAAAACATATCATCCTAGGGAAGTAAGTGCAGTCCTAGATATTCTTCACTGGGAGATGTGCACATGTGCTCCTGAACACAAGTGCATTAAAATCAGAGCATCACTGAGCGTGAGACGGAGTGAACCTGAACTAGCAGAATCTACCAAATATTCAATCTATCATCGGTCTGTCTATCTGTCTTTCTACATAGGAAGGTTGGCCAAATCAATTTTAAATTTTATTTGGAAAAATAATATTACATGATTAGTCAAATGCATTCAGAAAAAATAACATTGCTTGAATCTGAAAGTTTTACTTCAGTATCACCCACTTTTGTTACTTTTAAAGTGAAGTCAGAGAAATGTGAGAATACTTCCATGTTTTTTCTTCTGAAGACCTCTAAAGAAAGGAGCTATCATGTTCCTTTAGCATCCCATTTTAACTGTTATTGACTTTCATTTTTGGAAGTGATTTCTGAGGCCTGAAGTAAATCTCTTATCCTTAAGCTTGTTTCCTATTTTGTCATCATGCTTTGTGCTGTAAGACTTCCCCTACTTCAAGACAATTACTGAGCTCTCATCATTTTTCCTCCAATAGCAAAAGCAAAATAATAGTTGTGTAAGCTATTTTCTATTTTCATTCCACTGTTGTTTTCCAAAATTTTCTTTTCTTTTTATTTATTCAGTATTGATAGGTGCAAAAAGGCTTTAAGAGGGTAGAGAGTAAGAAGCGAATGTACATACATGAGCATTATAATGATTTTTTTAATTTGAGAAATAGGTCTTCAATGTTAGTGACTCTGTGGTTAAATAGCATCAAAGTGTCATAATATCTAATAACTTTGACTCAAAAATTTGACAAAGTCCTTCCGATAGCCTATTTATACAACACAATGTTCAAATGGTACTATGTAGCTCTTTGTACAGTTTTACATTCATCATTTTGCTTCATTCTCAAAACAATTTCTGAATAACACTAGAATGGCTCAAAAAATATTGGCAAACACTTTCCATTCAGGGATGGTTTGTTAAACAGACATGGCTCAAGAGTGGCCAGATGGAAGGACTGAGTGGGGTAAGGCCAGGAAAGCTAGTGTGAGGGCTTACTTACACTCTCAGGGCCACACCTCACAGCTCCATCACATTCACCAATGTCTTTGCTTTCTAATCCCACCTTAGAGTCTCGGTTGATTAAATCATGGACCACTGATGATTTAAGTGAACCTCTGGCCTCTCTTTCCAAAGGAGAAGTTGGGGTTGAAAGTCACAACACTTCTAATCAAGGCATAGCCTTTCTAGTGACTGTTTCCTTATGTGAAGCTCGATAGGGGACCTTAGAGAAGAGCTTTTATGAGTATATTAAAGATTTCACAGTGTGGATTCCAAAATGTTTAGGAGAAAGAGGTGTGTGTGTGTGTGTGTGTGTGTGTGTGTGTTTGAAAGATACTCTGTAGCCCAATCTGGAACACTATTTACCCCACCACTGTGGCCTCAAAGTTGCACTAATCCCCCTGCCTCACCCTCTGGAAGGCTAGGGTTACAAGTATGAACCACTATACCAGGTTCTATAACTTTAAGCCCAGTGAGTCTAATTTAAGATTTCTGACCTCCAGTGTACTAAGATAAGTCTGTGCTGTTTTAAGCCATTACATTTGTGACAATGTGGTACAGATGCCATTGTAGGTTAATGCAAGTTTTTACAAACAGGTTATCAAATTTCTAAGAAGAAGGCTGAATTTCAAATATTAAAAACATAGTAAAAGCTCTGAGTGTTTTGTTGTATTTTCTATTTAGTACCATGCTTATAGAAGAAAGATTTTATTTTTCACAGTAATTTTCCTCTTGTACAGCTGTTTATATCAGTACAATGCAAAATGACAGGAGCCTGACATTTGAAGGAAAATACACTATTTTCAGATCAGATATCAGCTGTCAACTTAGATTGCCTGCATTGCTTCTGATATTTTACACCCCAGTTCACAAAAATTTTACATGCTTACAATTCACTTCTGGTGTGGAATATTTGCTAGAATATGTTGCATATGGAGTTCACAATACAGACACTTTTAGGTATAGCCTGTATAGATTATTCTGAGTCTGAAAGAATGAACACAGGTTAATGTTAAAAATAAATGATAGACTGAGAATACTGTAAGTAACTAAAATGAGTAAATTATTTATATCAATAAATATACTCAGAAATGATGGTGAATGAATATTTGATATTATTTATTCCTAATAGCATTCACTGTACTTTAGCTGGTATTGAATTTATATAGTAGCCCCAAATCAGAAGACCAAATAAATGTTAGCTAATTAGGGTCTGTTTTCAATTATGGGAATTCACAAACTATAGGAAGATGGGAAGAAATTCACTAATATAATTACATGTGTACAGTCTGGTTATCATCTTTGTTAAAATCCACACTTAGAGCCCTTCTGCATTACTTTTATTGAGATTAAAAACATAAAATCCTGGGCTGGAGAAATTTCTCAGTGTTAAGGCACTTGCCCACAAAACCTAACAACCCAGGTTCAATTCCCCAGCACCCATGTAAAGCCAGATGCACAGTGGTATATGCATGCGGAGTTCCTTAGCAGTGGCTAGACATCTGGCGAGCCCATTCTCTCTGTTTGTCTTCTCTGTCTAGCTGTGCTTGCAAATAAATTTTTAAAAAACCACAAAATCCAACAGCAAGTATTGTTTTAGTGAGAGAAATGAGTGATAGAATTTCCTTTTCACTTTCTAATAAATGGAGACATGGAGAAGTTGAAAATATGTGATTAGAAGAACATATAATAGACTTAAACAATGACATTTACATATTAGAACTACAATCTGATCTCTAGAAATAATCATGGTTTTTGACAATGAATAAAATATGTTTCCATTTTAATATTTCTTCCCAAAAGCAAAGATGAAATTGAATCCCTTCTTACTCCATTATCAGGTACAATTTCTTGTATCTACTAGCATCTAGTTAGTACTAGTATTATGTGTTGGTTCACAATGACAAGTCACAAGGTATTAACACTGGATAAGTAAAATAAAGAAATTCTACTTCCAAAAAGGCAGACCAAAAGTCTGAACCTTCACCAGGCCCTTACAGGGAACATCTAAACTACAAGACACTGGAGAGGGTAGGATCAAGACTAACCTTAATCTTCTACATCTTCCCTCCCTCCCTCTCCCTCTCCCTCTCTCTCTCTCTCTCTCTCTCTCTCTCTCTCTCTTCTCTCTAACTCTTGTATATTCGTTATCTTTGTCCTCCTTTTCTTAGTGGGCACTGACCTGTAACTCCCAGTACCAGCATGGGGCTATCATCCACAATGAGCTTTTGATCAGACAGACCTACAAGGTTTCCTAAAAGACAGACAGATTTCTGTCATAGTACTTGATGACCCACCAAAGGTTAGTGGTAAGACCCTACTGCTGAAGACACCTTATGTGGTTGACATGCAAAATGGAATGGCATGGCTGGAAGTTGGAAGAGAGTCAGTCCCCAGTCAGTCAGCACGTCTAGTGCCAGAAGGTGCTACATGGGCGACTGGGGGAAAAATGACCAATATCTGTCCAAGCAACTCATGGTCTAACCTACTTAGCAGCAAATAATGTGTTGTGATGCCCACACAAGTGCAATAGTGGCACACAGCCATGGTGGGGAACCAACTGCTCTTAATTTGGCTAACTGATCCCCTCAGTGGTATGGAACCCATAGCTGGAGCTAGGAAATAAGTCAGAACCATATCCAAACATAAGCCCACTGTCCAATATCAAGCTACCATCAATCATGGGCTACAAGAGGGCCTACACCTATTAAATTCTCTATTAAAAAAAGTAAGGGTTATCTCATTTTTCCTGGTGCTAACTTACTCTCCGTTGGAGAATCTGCTTCTCTTTTTCAGATAGATGTAGATCCTAAGGAGAGAGCCACCCCATCATACCTCGCAAGGGCCCTGGCTGAAACTAAGAAAAATTGGCGAAATAAGCAAGGGTGCTGTTTTCTCGATGAACCAGATACCAGAAGAAGGGGGAAGGAGATCAACACAGAGAAAAATCAACTCCTACCAAACCAGAAAACCAGAGCCTCAGAGGCCCCCAACACCTCATCACTGAAGCAGACCAAAAATGAACCCAACATGGTTCAGGGAAATTTTGCAGAAGAGGGGGTGGAAAGAATGTCAGAGCCACATATTGGGTCATGATATGCAGAGACATTTATCTTACCCATAACTGTGGGCTGACTCCACAATTCATGACCCATAAACCTCAACAAGGAGGGGCCAGGGGGAGGGGGTAGGTCATGGATGAGCCTAATAATGGTACCAAACTGACTGTATTTGCTGAATACAAAACTAATTAATAAAAAAATAATAATAAATACAAAAAAAGAACAGGTACTTTGAGTTCAAGACCAGCCTGGGCCACATAATTGAGGCCTTGTCTCAAAAATAAATAAGATCTAATGATGCAAAAAAAAAAAGAAAAAAAAGAAAATTTAACATTTTAAGAGGTGTAGTATTTATATTTTTTACCTAAATAACCATACTTGATCTTTATAGTTATGATTTTAGATTTAAGTATAGTTTCTTTAAAGAACATATTGGCAGAATTGTTCTTTTCTGAAAAAAAAAAATTAAGAGCTATAGTGAAGAAAAAATAGTACTAGGAAATAAGTATGTGGACTGTCATTTATTATGTTCCCTCATTATCTTATTATTATCTTCAGAAGCTTATTACAAAGCTAACTATGTTGAGTGCTTCCAAGAGATGGTGTTAGAACTTATCTTTATCTTATAATTATGACATTTCCTTCATTATAAACAAAACAATTTCATCTATTATGGAATTAACAGATTCAAATTATGTTGGAACTTAAGCTCTATAGTATGGTATGGTATAGTATGGTATGGTATAGTATTATAGTATCTATATGCAATTTCTTATCTTTTTACAGAGGCTTGATGGAGCTTCTGTATACCAGTCTGGCATTTTGTGTCCTACACAGGTTTCTTAGTAGGGGGCCACTGGGTGTGGCTATTTAGCACAGCTTTACAAGCAACATTAGCCAAGAAGAAGACCCTCCCTGAAATGCACTCTCTCCAAAGCATTACCTTTTTGCAATTCATGAAAGTTAAATGCATTATAGGTACCCCTGCTTTAGAAAACAAATATCTCTTATTAATTCTTTAACCTTTTTATCTGAGGTCATAATCATTTAGATTTACATGTTGATTTCCATGGAAACATTACAACCACTTTGATTTATCTAATTAACTGTAATTATTGCCTTTTATATATGAAGATATTCATATATCTGTTTTAGTATTATACTATTCTTGGCTCAAAAGTTTCTTTGTAAACAATTTGGCATGGAACTCACATTTTTCCATAATATGTTATTGTAGAGAAAGGAGGCCAGAGCAGAGCCAGATGGGCAGATAATCCTTCAAGCCCCCTCTTTGCCCTGCCAAATGTTATAAAATATAAATAAGGCCATAATTTCACATTTGGAGGGGCAACATTGTAGCTCATCTAACTATTTCAATATCATGGATGAAAAATCACAGTTCATTAATTCAAAAAGTTCAACAAGTAACAAATACTTTCTTCCCCATTCAATATCAGCCCTCCAATCTTCTGTCTAATTTCACTTAGGTTCAGCTCATCAGTATTGTGTTAACTTTCCCCTAACTGTCCTATTGATTGATTGATAGATACAAATTTACGTATTTCTTTTTAGGGACTACACATAGATTCAAGTTTCTTAATTATTAACTGATTTAAACCCATCAAAATGTGGTACATAGTATTAATGCTTCAGTTTGACTGTAGGAGAAACCAAGACAAGTAAATTCACATTCTCAAAGGATTTTAGCTGATAACATATCTGAATGAAGATCTAAACTCATTCCTCCTGGTCCTGGATCCTGATTAGGCACTGTGTTGTCAATCGTCTTTCAACCCTCTCTCTCTGTCTGTCTGTCTGTCTCTCTCTCTCCCCACCCAGTTCCAACCCACAATGCATAGTGTACCAGATCAACAGTGACAATACATTTATTAAGCATACTCTTACAATATGCCTTTATTTTTTAAGAAATATTTTGTTTATTTATTTTGTGGGAGAGAAAGACACACAGAGAGAGAAAATGGGAACATCAGGGCCTCCAGCTACTGCAAAGGAAATCCAGATGCATGCTCCACCTTGCACATCTGGCCTTATGTGGGTTGTGAGGAATCAAATCTGAATCTTTTGGATTTGCAGACAAAGGCCAAGCCATCTTTCCAGCCTCCTAGTATGCTTTTCTTTTTTTTCTTCAATATTTTTTATTATTAACAAGTTCCATGATTATAAAAAATATACCGTGGTTATGCCCTCCCTCCCCCTACTTTCCCCTTTGAGACTCCATTCTCCATCATATCTCCTCCCCCTCTCAATCAGTCTCTCTTATTTTGATGTCATGATCTTTTCCTCCTATATTGATGGTCTTGTGTTACACCTTCTAAGGCTCAGGGTCTATTGCTGGAGAGGTGGTGGAAAGAATGTAAGAGCCAAAGGAAGGATAGGATTCCTTACAGCATGTTCCTCCCAGACACAAAATGGCCTGGATATCTGTGACCTCATAGTGCCTGACACTACCAATATGCTTTTCTTACTACCTGCCTTTATGTCACTCAAAAGTGGCTTAGCCAGAACAAAATGCCTGAGCTGAAAAACTTAAAAGGAGAAATATTTATTTTGCCTCGTGGTCTCAGGCTGTAGCTGACTGCTTCTGTTGATTTAGAGCCTGTGGTAAGGTAGATCATCATTCCAGGGAGCACAGGGCTTCTTACATCATGGTAGCTGAGAATCAATAAGAGAGATTTTTCTGGGTGGAGATCCCCTTCAAGGCTATGCCCTAGTGACTGAACGTCCTTCCTCTAGGTCCTCCGTCCTAAAGATTCTACCATACCCAGTAATGGCATAGTTTAGCTACCAAACCCTTAGCGTAAGAACCTTTGGGAGACGTTTCAAATCATGACAGATACCCTTCTCAACTTCTAGAAACCAAACCAGTTGGTGAGCATTTTGAAAAGTGGTAGCATGCATGTTAGGCATCTCATATGCCTAGTTTCTATCACTATATTTTCCTTCAGACTTTCAGCCTATGGCATGCACATTAAAAGATGATGATAGAAATGAAAAAAAATGAAATATTGTTTATTAATCTGAACAAGCACTTCCTATCTCAAAGATGTAGGGATTTCTGTAAATGATTTTGCTACTGTAAGTAACAAAGTTTTCAGTTTCAGCACTCTCAATATAGATTTCTCCCATCTCAGAATGAAGTGTGCCTTGCAGATATGCTACTGTTCCCAAGCAATCACATCTACTAAAGCCTTAAGTCCCTTCCCCAGACCTGTAACAGGGCCATGAAGAAGGAAACTGAACATGCATCATCTCCTAATGTGTCCAGTACTTAACTGTAGCCTCAGTCCATGGTAGACAGACTGAGGACGTCAGTTGAAGGGCCGGAGGCACTGGTCATGCCACAAATACTCCTTGAGTGTTGCAAATTGTCATGATTTCTGTCTTTGCATGGGAGGAGAAAAAACAGGTACAAGAGAGTACCACACACCATCTTTAAGGAGCGTTGAGTATAAGATCACTTAACTTTGAAAGAACAGACTTTTAAGCTAAGACTTGACATAAATTTAGTGAGCACCAAAGTTTATCAGTATTAAGGAAGAGAAACATATATTAAGTATAACAAAGGGCTAGATAAAGCTACTCCTGGGGTTCAGGAAGTAATACCCCAATATAAGGCATTTTAGTATGTATGAAAACATCAGAAGCAGAAAAGCCACCTTTCTGTTCCATTCTTCTCCCCTGAAATAGGTCAAGAACCCCAGGAAGGTTTTCTGGGCTGAAGCAAGATAGAAATCTTCCCAGGAGTATAGCTTCCCTATAGGCTGAGGAGAAGAGAATTCTCACCTCTATAGACCAAGGGACTCAAAGTATCTGAAAACATGGACCTAGATCAGGTCTTCCTGGCTTATTACCACTATATCATACCTCCGTTGTCTATATTTTGTTACATTTTTCCATGAGTCTAATTCATCAAACCTTGCATAAAAATATACAATCTCTTCTGCTTCACCATTTTCTTATGTAGTTACCCATGTTGCATAAAATTTAAGTTTGCATGCTTGTTCTTTCTTATGTTAATAAAACTGCTTTTGTTTTAAGACTCAAATATGATCCTAAGATGAAAAACATAGTGTTTTCCAATATACTACACATGTGAAAAATGTGGAAGTTTCTGGAAAATGCTATGTCTAGAAAGGCTTTTTACATCACAGGAGAGAGATCAGAATAAAAATCACCTTGAAACGTAGGTAAGGAGAGAATTCTGCAAGAGGCTATTAAATATATATCATATGGGATTGGTGCTGGAACTCAGTGGCAGGTAGCTTGCCTGACAAGAATGAGTCCCTAAGCCCATTCCTAGCATTGTAAGTGCACACACACACACACACACACACAATACATGCCATGGCTTCTTAGAGTTCTGTGGAAGATTCTGAAGTTCCCCAAAGACATTACTCAGTTGCCATATAAATTGCATTGCTTTTAAACAGTTTTAAACAGTTTTTAAAATCTATGAACAAAAATTACACTGAAGAATATAATCTATCAAATTTTAGCCTCTTAAGAAAAATCAATATAGAAACTAAAACTGCTTGGCTCTCTATGTGCAATCACAGAATTTCTAGTGAAAAAAAAAAAAAAACATCATTAAGGGGTCCAAGATATGGCCCAGTTGGTAAAATGTTTACTGCAGAAGCATGAGGACCTGATTTGGATCCTCAGCACCCACATAAAACTAGACATGGTGGGTTATGTCTGTAATGCCAAAGCTGAGTAGGTGGAGACAGAAGGCTCCCTGGGGCTTGCGTGCCAGTTAGATGAGCCAAATAGATGAGGTCCTGATTCAGTCTCAGAAAGTTGGAGAGCATTTGCTGAAATCACAAAATGTCAACCTCTGGCCTCCACACACACACACACAGACACATGCCCAAACACATACAAACATACATATACACCCCTGAATATCACTTATATACATGCATATCTTTCAGTAAAAAGTTTATAGCACAGTACCAATAATGAAAAAAAATTGCTTATCCTAAGCATATCTACTTTATGTCAGAAATGCTCTGTTAAATTAACTTCAAAACTCATGGGAATGGGCTGGAGAGATGGTTTAGCAATTAAGGTGCTTGCCTGTGAACACTAAGAACCCAGGTTTGAGTCCCCAGTACCATGTAAGCCAGATGTACAAGGTGCCAGATGTACAAGGTGGCACATGAATCTGAAGTTCGCTTGCAGTAGATGGATGTACTGGCACTCACATATTCTCACTTTCTATCTCTCTCTTTCTCTTAAATAAATAAATAAAATATATTGAAAACTCACAGTATGATGTAAATGTGGTTAATATTTACAAATATTGCATTTTTACCTTCTGTGAGGTAAAATAGCTAACTTTGAATCTAGATGTCTATTGTTGCTTAGGAATAGGCTATTGATTAACTATCTTGTAAATTGTGCTCATTCTAAGAATTGACACATCATAGTTGGCCAGCATCTGATAATTTAACTAGTGTTGGTCACAATGACAATATATATAAAAAAAAAACAGTTTGTTCTACTCTGACACAAAAGTCACTTACAGTAAAAAAGAAATGCTATGATACTATTTATTTGTCCTCCAGGTTTATCTTTAATTTCAACAAAATAAACCTGTCTCCACCATGTTTTATGCAGTGAATTTTGAACAGGAGTTTCTATGGTTCTTGCTAAATAATGTCATCATTATGTAACATAGACAGTGTGCATAAAAATAAATCTTTTAACTACTAACTGCAAGAACTGATTAACTTAACACTATTAAAATATGATTTAAGTTTAAAATTTGATGATATTCAAATAATACTGTATTATGTGTGTTATGAAAGCCTTATCAAGAAGAAGCTTATTAAATTCATGGCTACTTAAATTGCAAAAATGTTATATGAGTCAGTGACTAGAAAATGCAATCTGCAATTCAGTCGAGACAGGAATATCCATTTTTCTTTTTATGTGATATTTCCACATGAGGTTATTGTTTCCTAGAATGTTTGACACACATTCAACTAAAGAAGGAACCATAAGATGGGGTTTTCTTGGAAGTTCTTAGTTTAAGCATATTAATGTATGGCATATCATGATATTTTTGTAAAAGATTTGGAATCCATTAATATAATAACTTTCAGTATCCAAACTTTATAAATGACCATTCATACTCTAGCTGAAACTTACATACTGTCAAGGGACTGCCCCGTTGTTCCATAGTCATCTCTAAACCAACATACTGTGGAATTCACAGTAGATGTGATGCAGAAGAAAATTAAAGGAAGCATTATTTTGCAAATGTGCCCAAGTGGTTTTACTCTTAGCAAATGATAATTGTTAAAAAGCCATGTTTTAAAATGGCATGGGATAATGCCACAGAACTGGTTTGTTTTGCTATGGCCTGACCTTCAAATTGTAAGCCTTCAATTATGTGATTATTGCAGAGGCTTACAAAATTTCAGTCACCTGAATATGATTGGATGCCTTAAATTAAATATTTTAATATTTCAAAGAAAATAAAAGCTAATTATTTTTCACAGGTAAGAAACTTCTTTGATTAAAGCATATTATTTATCTGTAAGCTTAAATACAGAAACATCCAAGCATAAAATTATTCTAAAGCATTTTAATTGACAATTTTCATTTACACAGATAGTGTATTTTGATTTTAAACACCTCCTGTTACCTTCTTTGGTCCGCTTCTCCCACTCTCCTGACACTGTACTAACTAGTACATCCTTACCTTGATGTTTTATATGTGAATGTGGGTGTGGGGTCGTTTTGATTTTTGCCTCTGTCATTCATGGTGGCAGGTTGATAGGCTCAACATTGAGCCAGTCATGTTCAGTTAATAAGTGAAACAGGGAGGTCATGAATGTTATGCCTATTGCATGTCTGAAAGACAACATTCCAAATCACTCCTTCCCATCCTCTGGCTGTGACTTTCTTCCTCTCATCTCTTCAGAGGTGTATCCTAAGCCTTGGTACTTTGATAAGTTTTTTTTTTTTTTCTTAATAGATTTCTTTACAAAAATCAGGCTACTTGAAAACTAATTTCTAGGATAATGATTAAAAAGTATGAAATCATTATATAATTATACTGGACATAAACAAGTACATCTGAATTGTGGGTAGTAGCAACTAGATTTCTGAATGTTAGAGAGAGAAATTTTAAATGTGAAGCTAGAAAATTCATGTGACTCTACATTGGAATCAAAGATTTCATTCTGACCTCATGGCTAGCTTACTACAGATTCAGATAATGAAACTGGATGATAAAAAAATATCTGTTTACACATGGTCAGTAAATATTTCATCACTGCTCACTGCTAATATCTAGAAGCAGGTACCTTATGGTACTTTTAAGGTGTTCTTGAGTACAACGGAACCTTATGTGTCTCTTAGGTGGGCTCCGTGACTCAGGTCCTGAGGTGCCAGGCACGCAGGGTCACACAGACCTTCCACTGAGTCAGTGGCCATTTTAGATTCTTGTCTTTTGAATTTGACAAAGGCAATTCATTGACCACAAGACTATAAGATATACTTTTGGAAGAATTATACTAACACTTAATAGAAGGAAAAGACTCCTATCTGTAAGGACAGGAGAAAGTCTTTGGGAGGAGGAAACTCAACAGGTGAATTTGGTTAGGGTTTTTATGGAAAGGGGCAAAGATTTCTACATGCCAAGGACGAGATTCAAAGTTACTGTGTGACAAAAACCAGATTTCACAGTTTCTAAAGGAGAAAGACCAGGTTTCAGTAAAATGGAGCAATATTTCCAGAAGTCTTAGGTAGGGATCAGAGTTTTGTCATCTAGAAAAGGTGTAAACTTAATCTAAAAATCTTTCCTGGAGGGTGAATCATTCCAGGGAAGCAAGACATAAGGAAAAAGAATCCATGTTCTGACATTTTTCATTTTTAATTAAGGAAAAATACCATTCACTTTGGGGTTCTGTTACCCTGACTGCTTAGCCAGTTTCTGTCTCCTATCACCTAGAGCTTAGTTTCTAATACCATTTTCCAATTAAGGAAATCAGAACCCTTGGAAAAACATTTACTTCTAAGACTGGGACTGCAATCATACAAGATGAGCCTGGAGCATTTTAATTTATGAGACTAACTGTAAGGTAGTGCTCAACCAACCCCAAAGGATGGGCATGCTGGCAGAACACAAGGACCAAACAGAAGTATTTGTGGTGGTCAACCCTGAGTTGTCAGTTAGAGGAACACTGGTAAGCTAACAGTTTTGCATGAAGATGCTGATGTTAGCACACTCCAGTAGAATATTAAAATCTAAACGTAAAGAGAAAAACCTTACAAATTTTGTGATTAAGAACAGGTGTACTAAAGGAAAATATACTACCAACAGCTTTCTGTGTATAAGAAGAAAATTGAAGATAGAGTTTAAGGGAAAGGACAGAGTTCTTGGAATTTTGTTTCCAGTCAAAATTTATAAATAAGTATGGAAGCAGAATATCCCAACCACAATATTTCTAGATCTAAAAGGATGTCTCCCATCATGGCTTAGTTGAGAGGGAGAGTAGAATAGTGGGGATACAAAGTAAGACAGAGAGAGAGATTTCTAAAAATTCTGCCACATAAACTGTTAAAATTTGGGGGCTAGAAATATTGTTCACTGGCTAAATGCTTGCTTGAAAAGCCTGATGGCCTGGACTTGATTCCCCAGTACCCATGTAGAGCCAGGTGCAAAGTGACACATGCATCTGGAGTTCATTTTCAGTGGCAAGGTACCCTGGTGTGTCCATCCTTTCTCTCTCTCTCTGTGTGTGTGTGTGTGTCCCTCTTTCTCTGCTCTCAAATATATAAATTAAATATTTTTTGTTTATTTTAATTTACTTATTTGAGAGTGACAGAAAAAGAGAGAAAGAAAGAGAGAGAGAGAGAATGGGCGCACCACGGCTTCCAGCCACTGCAAATGAACTCCAGATGTGTGTACCCCCTGCACCTGGCTAACATGGGTCCTGGGGAATCAAGCCTCAAACCAGGGTCCTTAGGCTTCATAGGCAAGTGCTTAACTGCTAAGCCATCTCTCCAGCCCAAATTAAATATTTTTAAAATGTCAAAATTTAAAAACAATATGTTGATACCAAAAATGAGTAAGGGGTCTTGTGCCAAGTTACATCATAGGAAACTTTGGAAATGTGTTTACAAAATAATAAAAGGATCCACATACTATGAATATATTTGTTAATTGTTAAAGAGATTTAGTTAATGAGTAAAATCATAAAGCAGAAGAAACTTGAAAAATAGTAATAATAAACAAAATGGAGCCGGGCGTGGTGGCGCACGCCTTTAATCCCAGCACTCGGGAGGCAGAGGTAGGAGGATCGCCGTGAGTTCGAGGCCACCCTGAGACTCCATAGTGAATTCCAGGTCAGCCTGGGCTAGAGTGAAACCCTACCTCGAAAAACCAAAAAAAAAAAAAAAAAAAAAAAGGACTACTATTTGTTTCAAGCTTCTATATCAGTTAACTTACTCAAACCATGAGATGGTAAACTGGTATATGTAAAGGAGGCCTGTCATCATTCATGGCCACTTATCTTTGTAAATCAATATTTTCTCTATTCTGTACAAGTGAACATCAGAATGACTTCCATATTGAGAGTGATAAGAGACTTTACTCTCATTCCTAATTGTCAATTGAAATTTACTTTAAGATATAATAAATAACTTTACAAAAGGCTCATCATTCTAACTTTTTGCTTCCTTGTAAATATATGTTAGATAATTGAATTTATAACATTCCTATTGCCATGCTTTTCAAAGATTTCATGGATAGATTTTTGTAAAGGTTTACATACGAAAAGTATTTCAATGCCCGGCATCGTTGTGCACGCCTTTAATCCCAGCACTTGGGAGGGAGAGGTAGGTGGATCACCATGAGTTCGAGGCCACCCTGAGACTACATAGTGAGTTCCAGGTAAGCCTGGGCTAGAGTGAGACCATACCTCAAAAAACCAAAAAAAAAAAAAAAAAAAAAATTCAAACTATGGCTGTTGGCAAATGATTTTGGATAGGAAGGTTACATTAACAGAACTATGGTTTAAAGTAAGAATTTTTGGGGGAGTGTGATAAAGAGCAGAATATAAGACAGAAAATAAGTCACATAATTTCCTAGTACCAATTTTTATTTCAGGAACATAGAAAACCAAAACCTGATGGTCAGAGACCAGAATAAAGGCACCCTACAAAATGCTTATTTGACATGAGCTGATTTTGAGGTATGCATTTGAAGAAACTGTAGATGTATACAAGCTCTGCAAATGAGAAGTTTAAACTTTTGTAAAACAAATATATATATTTATAAAGGAAGTTATTGTTTTTTGGATATTTTCCTCCCAAAATTCCCAAGGAATGACTGTAAGTGAGGAGATCTCATACATATGAAGAAAGGAATTACTTCAGTTCACTCCCTGTCACCTTTCCATTTGTGGGCCTAAGCCCTTTATTATTATTTTTTTTTCTGTTTCTGTGAACAATGGCATTTAAACTCAAATTCCAACCTGCTTCCCCTTCCCCTGAGCATCTCTCCTGCAAACATAGTGGATTCAGCTTATTAAACTTCTATTTGTTTATCTTGTACTAATATGTGGAGGGATTCAGGTTTGTTTAGAGTTCACTTGGATAGTGTATTAAGGGTTTAATTTTAGGCTGGCGATATGGCTTAATGGTTAAGGTGCTTCTCTGCAAAGCCAAAGGACCCAGGTTTGATTCTCCAGAACCCATTTAAGGCAGATGTACAAGGTGGCACATGGGTCAGGAGTTCGTTTGTAATGACTAGAGGCCCTGGCATGCCCACTCCCCTCGATCTGCCTCCCTCTCTCTCTCTCTCTCTCTCACTTTCTCCCTCTCTCTCTCAAATAAGTAAATAAAAATTAAAAGAAAAACAAAAGCAAAAAAGAGATTAATTTCATATGTGTTTAACCTGATGGGAAGCAAAGCAACTGAACCTTGTATTTTTTGGTAAAACTAACATTTTCTCTGCAATATTTAAAATTAAACCTTTTATTAGTCCAGGAAAAGCTGAGGCAGGAAACAGTAGCAGCTTGGGGAGAGTAATTATTTCTGTTCTATTGTGGAGAATGTTTGAGCCTTTGATTAGTTGCACTATATGGTACTTAGCAGCTAACCAGCCTTCCCATGATTAACAACACATGAGAACTTTTTGTGTTAGCAGTGTACTACACACCCATGAAATGTTGGCTTTATGTGTTGCTTACTGTCTTAAGTCTTGTTTTAAAAAATACCACTCATTTTCTGGGGTGTGTTTGGAAATGCTTAGGCTATCAACAGCATGCAGTAGTAAGCAGCAGGCGAGGCGAGAGGGGACCTCTATGAAATGGATGCAAAAAGCTGTGGGTTGTACACCATTAAGTGTTCCCAGTGTGACACTAATGAGCTTATGATGGCCTCACCGAATTATTGTTTCTGCTCCAACCCAGTAAATTACAGTATGCACAAATTAAATCAGTGGGACTCGATAGAAACTGGTCTTCATCAAGAGCCACATTTGTAAGAATTAAAGAAACACATAGTTAATCATACTTAATCACACTCATTGTCTCAATTCTATTAGGCTTGCTAAGCCCTCCCAAATATTTAGGCAAAAGGTGTGTGTGTGTGTGTGTGTGTGTGTGTGTGTGTGTGTACATGCCAAGCACACGTGAGTGTATTTGCTCTAGGTTTAAGGAACAATTTTCTTTCATTTCCTGTTTGACCCAAGTGTGACTGTAATTCAACTTCAGATCATTCCAAGCCATTTATAATGTGAATGGTGAAGACAAATTCCAGTTCAGTGTTCATTATTAAGGAGTAAGATTATCATTATCACATTTGTATACATACATTTGTTACTGGATATTTGTAGCTTTCATTTTGATTTCAGAGTATCTTTAAAGCTGGGATTTGGTAAATTACATGTCATTAAGTAGCAATAATTCATGTGATATAGTCTAAAAATGTCCTTTAAGAGCCTGAGGAGCAACTGCAAATGTGTCATCTGTTGTACGAAAGAATGGCCACATTGTGGAGATGAAATTAGCCACATTGTGGAGATTGACTTCAAGAATAAAACAGCAACTGCCATTAAGCTTGGAAGTGGGAGAAATAAAATTTATAGACATGGGATAGCCACTAATTCTTATTACTTCACAAAAATATTATGTCAGCCAATTAATACATGCAGCACTTCTTGTCTAAGAGTTAAAGAAACATTCAAAACACTAACCAAGTCCAATTCCCAGTTTTTCAGCAATTCTCATTACTACACAGATTTTGGCATCAGAAGAAAAGTAAAATACCCATAAGAATATTTATGCTAACGTCACTCCTACTTTCCATTTACTATGAGCAAACTGAGCAATCTCAGTCACTACTGTATTAATTGGTAATCATGTTACTGGGGAAGGTCAAATTAAGCCATTTTGGTTATAGCAGGAAATAAAACTGCTTTCCCACAGAAGCAGCCATCTTCCTGCCCAACCTCTCCCACCTGGCTCCAGCCACTCTGCATTTCTCAGAGAACAGCTTAACTAAGAGGACATTATTCCTCTGTAAGTAAATAACCCAGGCTCTTGGTCCTAAAGTGAAAGGTAGCTACACGTTGGCAACACAGCCTGCACATGCGGAACTCCAGTGTTGATTAGCAGGGACAGAACATCGGAAACCGTGAAGGCTTTTGAAACCTTAATAGGAAGTGATTCTCTCTGGATGCAGATTTATTGATACTGACAGCATTGTGTTTTTTTTTTCTCAATTTTTTTTTTATTTTAAAGTGCAAGTACCTTGGACATGGAAAAATACAGGAACCAAATGAATAATGAAGAAAAAAAGCTCAGCGGAACTGAATGTCTACAGCTCCATATAGAACCCAAGTGTGCATTTGAAGACAGGATAGGAAACACCGGGGAGAGAGAGGGAAGAAGTTTAGGTAGGAAGGAGGGAAGGAAGAAGAATATTTCCAAAGGACTTTTAGCAAAACTTTTTGAAAATAAAGAGCCTCTATAAATTTTTCAATGTTTACAAAACTCCACTTCTTGTTTCATCTATTTCTTTTAAAGGAAAGCCTATGATATTTATCAAGGTTACCTGAAACCTGGCATCATTTGGGAACCATCTCACAATGTCCTTATCTATTCTAGCCAACAAAAGATAATGATGTAAAAGTGAATGTCATTAAAGAGGTAAGTGTGTTAAAAAAGAAGAAGAAAGAAAGAAGTAAAAAGAATGGCCTGAAGAAAGCACATGACAATCTTTCCAAACACCAGTCTCTTGATATTTTTGTTAAGAAATAAAACAAGAGCTTCTACTAAGCTTTCCCAGATTTATTTGTGGTTGAGTCAAAAACTGAGTCACTGAATGTCTGAGTTTAGAGAAAATCCCAGTCCTGTAATTCAATCTTCCCAGTATGGTCAAATACTCCATTTACTGACACAGGGGACATAACTAGAAATGACACACTAGAAGCAAGAAGGCCTCTGATGTTTAACCCAGGGCTGGATGCTGACTATTCCACCCCAGAGCTGGGCTCCCAGGAGGATACTCTCCTTTGGGTGCAAAGCAGCAACATGCCTCAGCAAGTCTGAAAGTGCTTAGCTTTCACAACCCACTCCCACCTCCTTGAAGAGGCTTTTTGTGCTCAAGACAAGATTTCCTTCATCCTTTAAGATTGTTCTATCATAGTAAATAGACTCAGAGCAAGCAGACCTTCAGTTGCAATCTTCTACTAGGAAACAAATTGCAAGTGTTAACACTGTACTTACCAAGCAGTACCCTTGAAGGAGTTCAACATTGGCTTAATATATAACACATAGTGTCACAGTCAGGAGTTGGGGGCCACTCAAGGACTGAAGAAAGGATTGGCTTCGATGCAAGGGTGGAAAGGGCATGTACATGACAAAGTCATTATGTACAAGATTTAGATTTGAAAAGTGTGATAGAAACATGATAGGGCAGAAAAAGGGGTGATCCCTTTCCTGCAAATAATGAGGTGTCATGGCCGACACATTGTAACAACAACAAAAAAGATTAACAAGAGAAACACTAATAGATTAATTTGATTGTAATTTTATGTGCTTATAGTTCTAGAATTTAAGTCTTAACCATAGGCTTCTTTCGAATGAGGACATAGAGTTTCAGAGTAAATGATCCATCCATATGCTCAGGTTCCACCAAGTACAGAAACCCATGTAGAAGCGTGACTGGAAGTCCCAGTACTAGGCTGAGGCTGGAGTTGGGGAGTGGACCCAGCAGGGCTGTTGTAACTCTTCTTGGACTCTCTGTGCTGCATTTCCTTCCTTCCTGGTATGTTGAGAAACTCTTTCTGAAACTGGTCTCATGACCCATATCCAAACAAGATAGGTCAGAGAATTTCCTTAGAGGCAACTTTTACACAGAAAGATGGAGACAAGATAGAAGGTTGCTTTTTAGGGGTTGTGGCTGGCCTGTGAGGAAAAGGATTCTGCTTTCTACGACTTGGGGGAAAAGGAAGTCTAGTTTTATTTACTTTGAGGGAAGATGAAGGATGACAAGAGAGAGAAAACTTTGATGAGAAAAACTTTGTTTATTTGGACTTTATCTTGGAGTATATGCTGTAATGTGGATTTTAATGTCCTCCAAGGGCCAATATGTTAAAAGCTTGGTCCTCATGACAGTGCTATGAGGAGGTAGAGAACCTGTAAGAGTTCTTTAGGTCTATAAGGTGGTGCTTCTGACCGGGTGCTGAGCCCTCACTGTATTCTGCTTTCTGTCTTTCACATCTTGGCCATGAGCAATTTCACTCTACTCATGCGTCTGCCATCACCTGCTCCCACACCATTTACCGCAAAGCAGTGGGGTTAATGAATCACCCTTTGAACCTCTAAAAATGTGAGTCAGAATAAAGTGTCTTTCTTTAAAAATGGCTGTCTCAGGCATTTCATTATAGCGACAGAAAGCTGAATAACAAAGTATCATTTTCTCATCCACAAAAAAGACCATTTCCTACCTGCCTCCTCAAAATGTGAAATTTCCTTGAGAATTTCTCATGGGCATAGACTGAGATCCCTGCACAATGGCAGGTGTCCTGGCACAGCATGTGTGGTTACAATTGGAATCAATGTGTTATTGTTTAAAATTGCAGGTTATCAAAAATATTTGGGTCAGAAGAAATTGGAAATAAATGTAGAAACAAGGCATATATTTTAAAATACCAGCTATACAGTTATAAGGACTTGGCACTTGCCACCAAACAGCTACATTAACGAAAATGTGGTATGAGATTATTTAAAGCTGTATTTATCAAATATAAAGTTTTATTTGACATAATATTGTCATACGATCTATTTTAAACTTTTTGGAAATTACTTGATCTGAAGAAGTTCCTAGGTTTTGGTTCAGACTATGACTTCAGTAATGCACATAAAAAGTATCTAGTATATTCCAACTAGTTAAAGTAAGATGAGCTAGCCAATGGACATTGATCTTGTGGGGGGCATGTCCTCATCATACAAGTTCATCTTGACTATGTGTGCACCTTTCTTTTGAGGCTGACATCTATGTTAGATCTTGAGTATCCTAGGAGTCTGAGAGCCAGTCTGCCTCCTTCTTAGGACATGGTATGTGAAATTCTCTTCGAATCTCTCAGTACAGATAGCAATTTCAGACTCTGGGTACAGCAGTTTTGATGGCACACAGAGATGGCCACTTCCTGAGAAGACAGGATAACAAAACGATGCAAGGGAATTGTTTTTAAACAGGGCACACCATAGTTCTCATGGTACTGGTCCACCCCATCCTGCATCCCCTACTTGTTTGTAAATCATGTTGCAATCAAAAGGCTTTATCTTACCCATAACTGTGGGATAACTCCACAATGCATGACCCATATACCTCAACAAGGAGGGGCCGAGGGGAGGGGTAGGTCACGGATGAGCCTAATAATGGTACCAAACTAACTGTATTTGCTGGATACAAAACTAATTAATAAAAAAAGTCAAACATAAAAAAACAAAAGGGTTTGAGAGATCTTAAAGAGATTACTATGTTCTCTGATCTCTGAAACCTGTGAACATACTTGCTACATGGGTAGTTAAATAATCTAATACAATCAAGGTACACAAATGGCCTATTGTCATGCAGTATCAGAGGAAGGACCAATAGATGTCTTGTGCTTGTCTTCATCACCGTCAAGTATAGCACTTATTTAGGACAAGGACAGAGAAGGTACAACACGTTGAATTTAAAACGAGGCTCGAATATTTTTTCAGAAAATACATTTGGAAACCATGACTTTTAACTTGCTGGATACCAATATAAATAGATAAAAGATAAGACAGGCTCAGTGCCACCAGGGATAATTTAATACTCAATTTCAAAGACAACATGAATTTCGAACTTTGAAGGAAAGGAACTGGTGATACATAATTTAATCTAGTTCTCAAGTGCTTACATTTTAATTTGCACTGTTTAA
Source organism: Dipus sagitta (assembly GCA_036346955.1). Taxonomy (NCBI): domain Eukaryota; kingdom Metazoa; phylum Chordata; class Mammalia; order Rodentia; family Dipodidae; genus Dipus; species Dipus sagitta. The sequence goes on along the minus strand of CM070771.1, from coordinate 127,354,229 downwards.
ACACCACTCATGAGACAACAGGGACTTTAAACCACATCAAAAATCACAGAATGCAGCACTTTATTTTTCAGGCAAGTTTATTAAAACCAGGTAGTTGAATAACAAGTAACTAGAGTAATCGTGAAAACATTTTCTTCTTTGTTTTGTGATAAAGATGGATGGCAGCACAGTTAGAAAGGAGGTTCTATTTTCCAGAAAAAGGACATTCATCTTTATAATATCTTTCTTTTCAGGTAAGGCTCTGATTTCTGAATATAATATAATCTCTAATAAACCCTATTTTGTGGTTCAATGGCTGAAATTAAAAGTTTAGAAATACTTATGTTTATGCCATAAATTATCACTTTAAGTCACAGAAGTTTCTTTTTGCAGACTGTATTGACTACTGACAAGACTCAAGCCTTGTCAAAGTGGTGACAGTAAGTAATTGTGTGTTCAGCACTTCATCACCCTCACTATGGCTCTGAAAATAATGTGGAAAAAGACGTGGAAAGAATCTAAGAGCCAGGGAATAGGGAAGAGAGCTGTGGAATGTTGTCAACTGGCCATGACATGGCTGTTTAATTCAGTGCCTTATAGACACTAACATTACTTGCACAAGACCTGTGCAAGGTTGAGTTCATCAACATTCCATCATGGCATGTGGCCCCCATCCCTCCCCTGAGGAGTTACTGATAATTAATGCTTGCTGGGGAAAGCAGAGACATTGTCTTTACTTACGTAGCCAATGGTAAGTTGCACATGCTCCGGTGAATAACCTCCCACCCATGCTCATGCAAACAACTATAATTAAACTCAGTTACACACACCCCTGAAAGACATCAAAGTCGAAGATGAACTAAGTAGAAAAGAAATTTAATTGGAGGAAAAAGTGGGGAGAGGGAGAAGATCAAAGGAGAGGATTATGATCAAAATATATAATACACATGAATAAAATTATCAATAAGTAAAAACAAAGCATTGGAGTCAGAGTTTATTTAGAAAGTGACCTCAGAAAGATTGATCAGATGGAGAAAGCACAAAGGCCAGTATTAAGTATCTTTTGATCAGGTTGCAGGTTAGGGCCAGTAGTGTATTAAATGGTGCTTCCTAAAAATATATGTCCATGTCTTGACCCCAAGACCATGAAATATCAACTTACTTAGAAAAGATAACTTTCTAGTTATATGACTTTCAAGATCTTGATATGACAATGATCTTGGATTAGGATAGACAGTCCAATGGCGAGGCATTTAGAGACAGAAGATAGACATCAAAGTGGACAAAGCAGCATTTGAAATGATGTAGTCATGGCCACAGAGCACCTGGAGGCATGAGAGGTGGAAAAAGAAAGGGCAGATCCTCCTCTAGAACTCACCAGGAAGTGTGGTTGTGCTGGCCCCATGATTTCAGTCTTCTACTTCTGGATCTAAGAGATGATAAACTTCAGCTCTCTTGAGCCTCCAGATTTACAGCAACTTGTTATAGGAACCCTAAGAACCTAATGCAGGTCATCTCTCCCAGCACATCCAAATTTTTTCACAAATGCTAAGGAAACCAGAGAATTTGTCCACTAACTTCCATACAATGTCTGTTTAGGATTGCCTAAAATACCTCCCAGACTTCTGGGCAGATTGCAAAGCTAGGCAGTTGTGGTTCCCTGATGCTGGGAAGAGGCCTCTGACTGAGAAGAGACTGGGACACTGGAGGAGGGAAGGCTACTGGCATGAAGCGTAAGGGTGAAGGACAGCAAATTCTATGGCACACACATATGCTCTGTGGGGCATGAGTATTTCTCTTTTACACACTAGTGTTATTTAAATTTGTTAACATGTTTGTTTCATTAATTTGTCTTTTTTCTAATATTACCATCATTTTATCTGAGTCATTTTTTTTCTGTGTAAATGAAAACTAACCACATGTTTTAATTCAGTCAGGTGGCAAAAATGCCCTTTATCCTGCAAGAAATTGAGTCTATATCATCCAGTTTGAAGAAGGTCTTGCATTTATGTATATTCCAGGCTGGCTGTTCTTTCCATCCTCACTTTCAGATGGAGTTTGATTTTCCTCTGGCTTCAAACCTTTGTGTGAAATGCTAGTTAACAATCTTATTTTTGTGCCTTGTATGGGGATTATTTTCTTCCAGATGTACTTACGTGTGATTCTCTTTGTTTGGTTTCTGGCAGTTTATGTCTGATCATAGTGTTTCTTTATTATATGAAAACTCCACAGCACTTCTTGAGTCTACAGCATGATGTCTTCTTTAGTCTTGACTGTTCTCAGCCTTTATTGATTCAGTTGCTCCTTCAGATCCATTCTCTGTCCTATTTAGAATTGCAAAGATGTCATCACACATTGTATCTTATATCATTTTGAGTTTATTTTCCATATTTTTACTTTTTCTTTCACAGTGATTTTATTAGGTTAGTTTCCACTCTTGACAAACCCTGTACCTATTCTGTTATTTAAATTACTTACTGCATGGTTCATTTCAAATAGTGGAATTTTTAGTGCTAAAACAGGCATTTGTTTTAACTGATTAATTTAACCAAACTAAAATTTATGAGCAATTATTAATTTTTGTCATGTGTACCCATAACTATTATAGATAAATAGATGACATAGATGAGAATGAAAAAATATTGACACCTAACTTCAGTTTTCTGGTAAAAACTTAAATGACAAAATGCAGCATTTTACCAATGAATTGCCATGGATCAAACTGCTACATGAAGGTCTGTTTCTGTCATTTGCAATATCTGTTTCAAATACAGTTAATTCTCCTCCTGCTTCATTTTCAGTAATCAGGTCCTGGTACTGTAGGGAGATGAGACAACACCATCTTACTTCAGAAAGAAGTTATTGTTTAAGCAATAAATGATGGAGTTTGGTCCATCAGTCGCACATCTGTAATCTCAGCATCTGGAAGGCTGATGCCAAAGAATTGTGTGTTCAAAGTAAGCCTAGGATACATAGCAAAATCCTGTCTCAACAATCTCAGTCAAACAACAGCAAGAGACATAAAGAAAAAAATAAATAAGAAAAAGTAAACACCGGTCTTTTGGACCAGACAAGGCCTTCTTTAATACCTGGGAGGACAGCTGTGGACCTCTGCTCATTCCTCAGAGAAGGAAGCTTTTCAGATAATTAACTTGAATTCCAGGAGTGCACCTTTTCAGTGGTCCCTTATTCCCCATCTTCTGTTCTCTTCTGACTGCTAAAAGTTTCTAGTGGTGTAAACCTGTAGCTATCTGTGCTTCCTTTAACTTTCCCTTATGCATTTCCTGAAACAGAAGCTGCCTCAGAGGGGAAAGACTCCAAGAACTTGGGGCAGAATCTGGACCCCATGAAACCTATGTGTACAAACTACTATTTAAATCATAGAGCAACAACTGACTTTCTTTGCTTTTCCAATTTATGCTCATTTGTTTTCAATGAAACCATTTGTCTAAAATAAGTTAATATTTTTTTTACTTTTATTTTTATTTTTTTGAGTTAGAGTCTCACTCTAGCTCAGGCTGACCTGGATTTTACTATGTACTCTCAGGGTGGATCTAAAACAAGTTAATTTCTTACTACTACAAGTTCAGTCACTGTTTTAAGGAGGAAATCCTAATTGATAGTAAAATTGTAGTGAATCATATCAGCAGGAAATGTGAAGACATTTAACATTGAGTGTCTCTGGAGGTTTTGTTTCCTCATAATCATTAGCACTACCAGTGCAAATGCCATCCATTTTATGAAGGTGGGAATAAAACAGGATGAAAAGGTCTAGATACCTCAAGAGATTGTCATTATTATCCAGGCTTATTTTTAACCTCCAAAATGCTACACAAAAGCACCACAGGTAGTTATTTCTTTTAATTGATTATTGAATTCAATTAAAGCTAGTTTTTGACAAATATTAATTTTTGTCATTGTGCAACCATAACTATTGTCACTGCTGAGAACAGATAAATGAGAAAGAAGGAAATGAAATAATATTGATACATGATGGACACACAGATAGAGAGAAGACAGATGGCAGTGAATTTATAATCAAGTTGATTAGAAAAGAATAAATCACACAGGAAATCAGATAGCATATAATGGGATTTATAACCCAATGTCTTTAAGTTTAGAAATTATAATATAAAGATTAATAGAGTAACAGTAATTATGAGGAGGTATAGCTATTATTGTGAAAAAGTTACTTGTGTATTTGCCTCCAAAATGTCTACTATGATTATGATCCCAGAGATAGAAGTTGTTCATTTTATTCAATGTGCTTATTCTTCTAATGTGTCATTATCACCATTACAAGTCCCAGAATGGGACAGTGTGCATGTTTATGTGTGTGTTTGTGTGTGTGTGTAGCTCCACACAGAATATTCTAGTCAATAACTGAGTTTTTGGAAAAAATCTCTTTAAATGAACTATCATTTTCAAACAAGTAACAGATTAGGGGCACTTGTTATTAAAGCACTTGTATTTTCATGTAAATATGAAATACAATGAGTATTTTTCATGATAATTTTCACAAGAAAATTGGAATTTCTTGTTGTGATGTTTCAGTTTTATTGTATTAGCCAAAGGTATGAAAGGACTCAATTATTTTTAGTCATTTCTAAGATTGTATACTTTCATTTTTATATTTATTTATTTCTTGCTCTGAAGGAAGCCAGAGTAATAATAATAATCAACGAAATGATTTCTTTATAAATATAACGTTAAAATTGTGAGGTTTAAATTGTAAATGCTTTAGTAAAAAATATATTTTGTGATAAAACTGTTACTTTAAAAATGAAATAACAGTTTATGTTAAAGCATAAATAGGTGAGAAACATTGTATTAATCATTTTAATATCTACATAAATGTAACATTGAATAAATTCTGCATTAAAAATGAGAGAAAATCTATTTAGGAATACATATATATATATATATATATATATATATATATATATATATATATATATATATATACACACACATATTCAAAAATACCATCCTGCATTAAGAACCAGAATAAAATATGGTAAATACTACTAAAAGTGTAGTAGAAAGAAAGTAGAAAACTTTAAAAAATATATTTAAAGATGAGAGAACAGTAACAAATGCTGGAATACACAAAAGAAGACTTAAATAAATTCGCAGTTCTTCCGTGTCCTTTCCTGTGGTGCTAGTCATGGAAACCAGGCCATCCCATGTGCTAAACCCAAGCTCTACCTCTAAGCTACGTTACCAACTTTGTTCTGCTGCATTCTTAAAGAGAAAATGCCAACAATATTATAAAATAGTCCTATTAATAACAATCTTATCATACTTATATATGTAATATTTCTATAAATTATAGAGATTTTAGAACTATGTTTAGACTCTGAAGACACAATAATTTTAATATTATTTGCTTTGTAAAAATTTATAGCATTTTATAAAACTAATACTATAAAAACAGAATGACCCATGCTTATAATGATACTGAATGTGATAGAAAATTCAGAAATCAGGGACTAGAGAGATGGTTTAGAGGTTAAGTGCTTGCCAGAAAAGCCCGATGACCTGGGTTTGATTCCCCATCACCCACATAAACCACCTAGATACACAAAGTGGCACATGCATCTGGACTTTGTTTGCAGTGGCTGGAGGCCTGGGTATGCTCATTCTCTCTGTCTAGCTCTCTTCTTTCTATTTCTGTCTGCTTGCAAATAAATAATAAAAATATCAAGAAAATTCAGAAATCCATCTAAATTCATGTGGCCTCCTTTTACATTTAATCAAAAAATTAACTTATTCATTTTAAAAAATATTATTTATTTATTTTAGAGAGGGAGGGAGAGACAGAGGCAGAGGAAGAGGCAGAAAGAGAGGGAAAGAAGGGCCATGTCAGGGTCTCCAGTATTGCAAACAAACTCTAGATGTATGCCTACCTTCTGCATCTGGCTTATGTGGATACTGGGAAATTGAACCTGGGTCCTCAGGCTGTGCAAACAAGTGACTTATCACTTACAATTTCTCCAGGCCCCAAATTTCAATTTAAATAAGAAGATATAGATTAATAATTAAGCTAGGGCAAAGGAGTGACATTAGGAAAATAAATTGGATTCCTATCTGATACATAAATAAATTCAGAATTGTCCAAAAAATTATAGTTGAAAATTCAGCCATAAAATATTAGGTGAGGGCTGGAGAGATGGCTTAGTGTTTAAGCGCTTGCCTGTGAAGCCTAAGGACCCCAGTTTGAGGCTCGATTCCCCAGGACCCACGTTATCCAGATGCACAAGGGGGCACACACATCTGGAGTTCGTTTACAGTGGCTGGAAGCCCTGGCGTGCCCATTCTCTCTCTCTCTCTCTCTGCCTCCTTCTCTCTGTTGCTCTCAAATAAATAAATAAAAATAAGCAAAAAATTAAAAAAAAACTTCCCTTCTCTGTTAAAAAAATATATTAGGTGAAAACAAAATGAAACAAAAAAAAATCACAGAATCGTTTTTATTTTCAAACTGACAAAGGGACCTACGTATGGTGTATGTTTCCAGAAGACTTAAGATAGATCATCAATAAATTAAATTATAATAAAATTTAATGCTTCTGCTTAAAGAAAACATAAATTCAAAACATGTAAGTGTGGGAAATACTTGTAACTCACATCACAAGGAATTAATTTACTTAATGTGTAAACATTTCTATCAGCTATAATATTCTGGCATAAAATTTATGAAATATATGGAAAACCAGTTCAAGAATATAACATACAAATACTTGTCTTTTCTATCTATTTTAAAGACAAAAGAAAGTAAAAAACTATTTATAATAAGGGACTGCAAAAGTGCAGGTTATATAAAAATATTGTTTTCCTTTATGCATACTAACAAATTCTAACCCATGTCCAAGGTACAGAGGCATCTTCATGCTTACCACAGGAAGTATAAATTGATATAACTTTATGAGTGTCAAATTAGTACTACTTAAAAAAAATTTTTCAAAAATGCTATCATCCTTCTTCCTTATCCATACTGTGCGACTGTATGTAGGTCCTACATAAATACCCACACATTAGTTGTTGCTTGTTAAGAATATTATGACATATTTATATAATAAAACTTGCAGTTATCAAAAAGAATTAGAAAGTAAACATTTTCAACAGCATTTTATGTAGCTTAAGATTCAAAGATCTCTAAAGTATTTTCCTTTTGCAAGTGTAGTATGAGTGGTATTATATGTGTAATGTATGGACATGTATATGCAGATTAACTGGCAAGGACATCGAAGCCAGTGGAGAATATTGGGTATTCTTCCCCTATACTTATTCATGTATCTTGAAATGGAGTCTCTTTGAATGCAAAGCTGCAGTTGTGGGTCACCTTTCTCCCCCGGACTGGAGTTACAGATATGCATGGTCATGCTCAGCTGTTTTACATGGGTCTTGGGGATTTAAACTCAGGCAGTCTCAGGCCCTCTCAGGCCTTCATGCTTATGGAGTCATCTCCTACAGTCTCCAAGATATTTCTTATAAAAAGAAATCATATGAGAAACATTTTTGTATTAATTTACAAGAAGGAGGTGGTGAGGTGGAGAAAGCCCTACCATGAACCCTTTGGTTGTCTCAGATGAACCCCAGTGCCAGAGATAGATCTCTACCTGTAGTAGACAGCTTCAGGCTTGCTGAGATTAACTTCCAGACCAGATGCAGTCATGGAGGAAGGGATGTATTAAGGCTTACAGACCCAGGGGAAGTTCCATAATGGCAGAAGAAGCTGCCTGCATTCATTGGTCCAAGCAGAGAGAGAAGCCACAAGCCTAACAGCCACACTACACAGCACACTTCAGGGACTCCAGGAGCAACTCAGGCACTTTGCATATCTTTAGATTGGAATCTTAAATCTACCACCATACCTTAGGACTAGACCCTAAGATTCATCTCCTCCAGTCAGGTGGCTGCAGATCCAGATTACAAACCAATAAAACACTGAATATATTGGGGGCCATCTATTCAAAATACCACACTCCACCAGTGAGATGTTGGTGTTCAAGGAGGCCCAAGAGGTCCCCAAAACAATACAGGATATTGCTATTGACCTTGGCTACCCATCTGAACTAACTGTTCATACATTATTGCTGAAGACACCACATGCTGTAATCACAAGACATTGAGAAATCGAGATGGAACTGAGTTAGTAGACACCACCCTGCTAGATAGCTGCCATAATGCTGGTAATGTAATGGGGAAATTGGAGTTCCGGGGTGCTTCCTGGAATCCCAAGCACTGAGTTCATATCTATAAACTAACCAAAGATTTGTCAATTCCACATTCAAGAGAATGATTTTTAAATTACCACAGTTTATTTAGATTTTACAAAGAAGTGCAGAAAGGGGAAGGCTGGGAGGTAAGGGGAGTTAAACTATGGTTGGGGGGGGGAGAGAAGTTCACCACATAGAGCCCATAAGCCCATGTGAGCCACGTGGAGCCCAGAAATCCATGTGGCACTGAGGAAAAAGCATGGAAAGAAAAGAGAAAAGAAAGTTCAAGGAGCTCCTATCATGTGGGTAGCTGGGGGAGATAAAGAGTCCTTGCAGAGAGTCAGGGCTAGGGGGCAAGAGAGCAAGAAAGCCTACCTTCCCCTTGCAAAGGAATGTATAATCTTAGGGTGGTGGGCTATCTTTGGGCCCAGGTAAGCCAGAAGGCCAGCTGGTTGGTTAGGACTAGGGGCTGTCTCAGGAAGAGATTAGCTTAACTTGACCAACCACAAGTTTTTAAAATCCTATGAAAGACCTCCCTCCCAGGAGGAGTCCTGGCTGTTTGTGGAAAAACAGTACTTTGGAACTAGGCAACAGATAGGAAAAACTACTGCCCTTTATACCTTCAGGGAACCAGTCACCCTAACTCTACCCCCCTTTAGTTAGGTGTTATGTCTGCTGCTGGGGGATCAAAAGTCATGAAAAGTCTTAACAAGCAGTGGATCCTACAAGCTGCACAATCAAACAGACAGGTATTGTACCCATGAGTGCAATAGTACCACATAAGTTATGGGAATAACCAACTACTCTCTTGGATTTGAGGTTTGCTCAGTGGGAGGGAATTCATACATGGAAATAAAAACTGAGTCAAACATCAATAACTTGGAAGGAAATAGGCTCTAGGTAGAAGCTATTAATATTCTTTTGCTAAATGGGTACTTTAAGCCCCTTCTAAATGTCTATGTCCATTGATTAATTCTGCTCTCAATTTTTTTGGTTACAGAAACTTGGTTTTACAGATGGGTTTGAATACCAGAGAGAATCAAGATTCATCAAGGTGCGGAAGAAAAAGCCCAGTGTTTAGTCTTGGATAAGTCATCTCCACACTCATCAGGGCTCAGGGAAAATTGCAGAGGAGGTTGCAGAAAGATTAAAGCTATTCTTACTCCTAGCCAGAGACGCTATTTCACGGAGATGGGAATAGATAATGAAGGCACTCAAAACTCAACAAAGCTGAAAATAAGAGGAAGTTCAGAGCTTAGCACTAAAGGACACATCTCAGTGATTCCCCCCAACTCTTGCAGAAGAGAGGGAAGAGAGAATGCAAGAGAGCCACTTGGTGCAAAGGAGTTATTTAGGGCACTGTCTTTCAGATATTAATTTACTGGTGTATTCAACCTCACAGTGGTTGCTGTTACCTCCACAAAAGCTGCACAATTCTGAGGTCATCAACCTTTGACTTAGAAGATGGAGGACAAAAAGAATGAAACATCAGGGCTGGAGGGGTGGCTAAGACACTTGCCTGTAAAGCCAAAGGACCCAGATTTGATTCCCCAGGATCCACATAAGCCACATGCACAAGGGTGGTGCTGTGTCTGGAGTTCATTTGCAATACCTAGAGGCCTTGGCACACCCATTATCTCTCTCTCTCTCTTTCTCAAATATATATATATATATATATATATATATATATATGTGTGTGTGTTGTGTGTGTGTGAATTTTTAAAAATGAGACATCAAAACAGAAGAATAACTTGAAAGAGGAGGGTGCTCAATGGCAAAAAGGTGAGGGCAGAGGATGAAACAGGGTAATAGGATAAGAATGTGATGAAATTACAGTATGAAACTTCTTAACCATATTTTTGAGGTAGGGTCTTACTCTAGCCCAGGCTGACCTGGAAGATGGCCTCAAATTCAAAACAATTCTCCTTCCTTTGCCTCCAAAGTGCTGGGATTAAAGGTATTTGCCACCACAACTGGCTTCAGTAAAAACATTTTTTTAATGAGAAACATGTTTTTGTCCAACTGCTTTTCTATTGACAATTGGTATCCATTGTGTATGGTGTATTTTGATCATAACCCCCTTTCTTCACCTTTTCTTAATCCCTTCCTACCACTTTCCACTAACTCCTTCCTTTCAGCCAGTTCCTCTTCTATTTTGATGTGTTTCTTTTTTTCTTTGTGTGTATATATGTCACCCACTGAGTTTAATTAGGGTTTGACTGCATAAGCATGAGTGGGAGGTTAATAATCAGAGCAAGTGGATATCACCAGTGGCTATACCAATACAGAAAATGTCGCTAGTTTTCCCAGCCACCATTAACTGCCAATAACTCTTCAAGTAAGGGTAGGAGCCTCATACCCTCCTTCATCATCCATGACAGAATAATGATGGATCTTGTGTTGTTTACAACAGACACTGTAAGATTATCAATAAAATGGCCTTGTCATGCCTAGAAGACCAGGTTCCAAACTACTATTGATAAATTGAATTTTGTCTGAAATTTAAACTCCAGTACTTGAAAATGTGATTGCATTTAGAGATAGGAGCATTAACGAGATGACTACCATACAATGAATTGATACAGCTAGTTCCTTATCCAATATGATTGGTGTCCTTTTAAGAATAAGAAATGTGGGGAGCCGGCTGTGGTGGCGCACACCTTTAATCCCAGCACTCGTGAGGCAGAGGTAGGAGGATCCCTGTGATTTCGAGGCCACCCTGAGACTATATAGTAAATTCCAGCCTGGGCTAGAGTGAGACCCTATCTCTAAACCCCCTCCACAAAAAAATGAATAGGAAATGTGAACTAGTATGGAGGTGGTTGTCTGAAAGCCAAGCTGAGAGCCCTCAGAAGACACCACACATTTAACCACTAGAACTACAAAAATTCAAATTTTTGGTGTTAAATCCTTGTCAGCTTTGGTATCTTCTTATGGTGGTACTATCACACTAACATATAACCACTTGTGTAAAAATAACATTTATACGTCTGTTTGCTAGCATGTCAGCTGCTGGCGTCAGCCACCCTCTGCAGATAGTTATATAGCAACTTAGCTAAAGATCTGGGGTAGGTCCAATATTATACAACCAAATCACTTCCCTATAATTACAACTGAACACATCATGACTATTATATTGTTTGATAAGGTTTTATATGTTCAGTGACAACAAAAGTTGGAATTAAAAATTTGGGATGGGAATATGGCTCAGTAGTTAAAGGTGCTTGCTTGCAAGGCCTAATGGCTGGAGCTAATTTCCCCAGTACACACATAAATCCAGATGTACAAAGTGGCCCATGCATCTGGGATTTCTTTGTAGAGGAAAGAGGTCCTGACCTGCTCATGCTTGCTCTTTCTTCTCTCCCTTCCTCTCTCTCTCTCTCTCTTGCTCTCTATCTCTTCAAAAATAAAACATTTTAATAAGAATTATTAGTTTGAGGACATTTGTTATCTAACCAAATGGTTAGTAGTGCTAAAAAGATTAAATTTCAGTGGAAGCTGAGGATGAGAACACATTTTAGCTTTTTCTTGAGCAAGTAAAATAAAAAAAAAGAGCTAAGCTGTAACCCTATTGATTATGAGAAGATGGTATAAAGTTAGCAAACAGGAAAGAGAGGAAACAGAAATCTCCTATTTTATTTCTGTCTTCCCTGTCAAAGAGAATGATCTTCAGACTGGAAAGAGTGTAAAATATATTGGGTATGGGGAATTGAAACTGAAAGATAAGTGAAGAGATTGCAAGAAAGCACCCAGCTACTCAAAATAAATCCAATTTCCTGGACCCAGATGAATTCTAAAGAACTGAGAGAACTTGTAGCTGAGAGCACTTGGCTAACATCACTAATCATTAAGGGGATGTTAAAGAAGAATAAATGTTATCCTGGTTTCAAAAGTTTCTGAAGATTCCTTCTACAAACCATGGGTACATTTTTTAAAATTTTATTCTTTTATTTCTCATACTTGTTATGTCGTTAAAGAATTAAGGTTAATCAGTTGAGCTGGGAGTTTAAGGCAAATAAATTACTAATTAGGATTAGGTTCACAGGATGTAGATCATGGCAAACCAACAGCAGAGCAGATGTGTTGTTTTCCTCTCTTCTTGCAGATCATTGTGGTCATGTCTCTGTTATGGCCAATGTGATGTTGTGGGGGAGCTTTTTGATTATATACATGTTTCCTTAAATGGATTGTGAGCACCACAGGATATGGAGAGTGCTGTAATGCAGAATCTGGGCCTTAAAAAATATTTTATATGTATTTGCAAGCAGAGAGAGAGAGCGAGAAGAGAAGAGAGGATAGGAAGAAAGAATGAATGGACACCACAGGGCCACCAGATGCTGCAAATTAGCTACAGATGCATGTGCCACTGTGTCTGGCTTTATGTGAGTAGCGAATCCAGGTTGTTGAGCTTTATAGGCAAGTGCCTTAACTGCTGAGCCATCTCTCCAGGCCCCCAAATTTAGGTTTTGACGTTCTATTCCTTAGTTTGATATTTAATTGACACATAATGGCTATATATGTTTCCAATGCACAGTGTAATGTTTCAGTGTCCAATGATCAAATCAAGGTGTTATCATGTCTATCACTCAAAGACTAATACTTTCTTTGTGGTAAGAACATTCAAAATTCCCTCTCCTAGTCATTTTGACACACACACACACATTTTTTTTTTAATTTTTGATGTAGGGTCTCACTGTAGTCAAGGCTGACCCAGAATTCACTGTGTAGTCTCAGGGTGGCCTTGAACTCACAGCAATCCTCCTACCTCAGTGAGGTGAGGGATCAATCAGAAAGAATCAGGCAATAGTATGTAAATCAATCTGTCTTCTTTCTTGCTTTTAAGGATTCAATCGATGTGAACTGCTCACATGAACATATGCATGACAATGTTTATATACCCTCTGAATACTGGCTGTAGGCTCTAAATTAAGAAATGATAAAAAGGAATGAATAGAACTACCTAAAGAGCATGTGTAGATTATTGAGCAATTTTAAAAAACAATAGCAATGGTAGTGAATAATTGCCCTCAAGATGATGAAGGAAGAGAAGTCACAGTCAGTTCAGTGGTAAAAGAAACAGGACAGTATATAATAAAACCAGGTTATTTATACAGTGTTTAAAGCAAGTGGAAAATCTTCAAAGTGTAAAACATGGGTACGATGGAAATATATGAAATGAGTCAATGGGAGAGCCTTCTATGAGAAATGTTCATGTAACTGAAATTAGTGAAAGTCTCTAGAGTCAATGTAGATCAATAAGAGTAATCTTTGTCTATGATAATGGATATAGAATGGGAAGAATAAGCAATAACCCTATTCCAAAGGCTGGGTTTAAAAGTTTAATATGTAAACTGTGTAAACAGATAGTTGAGAAAAATGTTAGTACTGAAGAAAATACAAGCTGGAACAAAATTTATTTTTTCAATTAAAGTAACAATAGTATAGAAATAATAGTAAACTTGATCAGTAATTCAAAGAAGAATTTTCTTGTAATCCTATCCAGAAATAATGACATCCCTCAATAATATGAAAGGAATTCAAGTGAGGATAGATGGTGAGATGCTGCACTATTAAAAAACTAATTAATCAGCAATTAAGATATGGAGTTGAATGATTTTAACATTTTACAATTATTTCATTGCTTTTTGGTGATAAATTTTCTATGTAACTTGAAACACAAGCATTAGAAAGTGCTGATTAAATATGTTTGCCATCATTTCAGCATTATCTAAATCAATAATTCCTCTTTCCTATACTCTCATTATTTTGAAGTCTCAAAAGACTTCAAACAATAATTTGTAGATAGACATTAGATATATAGATAGATGACAAATATCTAATAGATGATAAATAGACAGATGAATAGATACACAGATAGATGGCAGACAGATAAATACATAGGTGAGCTATAGTACTTTATATCATCATTCTTCCTCTGGGCAAATCATGATGCCATCTTGAAGAGTAGAGAATGCTTTTTCTGGTAGCCATGGCAACTTTGAAACAGGACAATGCAGTGATATCCACATGTTTGTTCATGGCAATATGGCTATTAACACTCCCTAATAGATGGAGGAAGAAAGGTCACAAGACCTTCCACTAGGATTCCAGCAATTGGTTCTCTTCACCCTAGTGCTAGCTGTAAATAATCTTGGGCGAAGCTAGAGAATGCAGGAAAAAAAGGAAGTTAACTGGAGGAGGAGACTCCTTGACATAGCTAACATGAGGTAGCTACATACATACAGGATGAGGGAGAACTTTGCAGTGCTTATAGCTGCCTTCGAAAAATCCACATTCCTAGAAGAAACTCCGCACTTATGCTCTGTAAGTAACCCAGTAAACTCATTGCTTCACTAAAATTGAATTTTGGTGCAATCGTTACTTTGGTCTGACACTTGGTGCCATATCTGGGTGAGTAACATATGTTTGCATCTAACTAGTAATAAAATTTATGCAACAGATGAAAGTAGATGACAGAAGGAAAGAAATAGAGAGGAAGAATAGACAGGTCAATCCAGGTATATAACTATAAAGACAAATAAATAAATTGAAATAGATTTTAAAGCTTAACTACTTAGATACTTTAAAATAAAAATAGCTACTAAACCACCTTTCTTCAATAGTATCACAGTAAATTATCAATGTCATGTTATCAGAATACATAGTAGAAAGATGCTTATTCAAGTAATATTAAAAATAAATTCTTCTTAACTTCTAGAATTATATATAAATAATTTAACATGATCAAACTCTCAATGCTTTAGTGTAAGCATTGTCTTCAGAGCCACATGTTGGGTCATGATACACAGAGACATTTATCCTACCCATAACTGTGGGCTAACTCCAGAATGCATGACCCATATACCTCAACAAGGAGGGGCCAAGAGGAGGGGGTAGGTCACGGATGAGCGTAATAATGGTACCAAACTGACTGTATTCGCTAAGTACAAAACTAATTAATAAAAAAAAATTCTCAATGATAAAAGAAAATAAATAAATAGAATTCTCTATAAAAAATCTTAAAGAGAAAGTAGATCCAGTTATTTTAACTCTTTAAATAAAAAGAAAACATTTTTTGTGAAAGCCGAAACGGAATTTATTGTAAACAATTATAAAACAGAGAAATTTCTCTGTTTTTTCAGACAATTGTGTAACATCACTGAGAAAGTAGCTTAAAGAAAAGAAGAATCAAACTTTAGAGCAGCAGACAGAATTAGTACACAGAAATCTGTCTTGTATGCGGGGTATTATTCAGACATGGCAATGAATGACTCTAGTCGTGTCTCTTTTCCCCACTACTGAAGAAAGGAAGGCTGTATCTGCACTGGGCTCACTTGAGAACATCTACCCACAAAACTTCATTCCAGCCAGGCCAGTAGCAGTGCTTTATGACTTTGCCAAGAAGCAGGAAAAAAAAAGATGCCTGAGATGAGTGTTTCAGTGCAGCTCAGAGAATGACAAGCTGTATATTTTCTATGGCCCTGTATAATTCAGCTCCAAAATGACTCATTCCTCCTGTGAGAGGGCAAGCTTTAAAAATTAGCCCATTTTCCTCTACCTCAAACTCTGGTGCTCCCATTAGCCAAACCAAGCAAAGACCACACTTCGAAAGAAACCCAACAGCAAACAGCATGGCGGGGCCATAGAAGGTCCATTTGTGAGCAGATTATCATGAAGGCAGTTTGTGGTTAGGAGCCATATGACTGGAAACAAAGTGTATTCAGAAGAGTCAGATTCCTTTTAAAAATATTTTTTAAGTGTGCAGAATAACTTCAAATAACCATTTTCTTTTAATGTGTGTGTGTGTGTGTGTGTGTGTGTGTGTGTGTGTGTGTGTAATGTAGTGTGTGGGGTGTTTTGTGGGATGTATGCACGTGTATGTGCCCTTGTGGTGTCCCTTGCAACTGTCTGCATTGATTGGAGTAGTTGGTGTAGAACACTGGGTGTCCAGCTCCAGCACTCTTTTCCCTGGTCTATTTTGAGCCAGAGTCTCTTTATAGATTCCGGAGTGTGTGTGGCTCCAAAGACTCACAAGTTTCTGTTCCCTTGGGCAGTCAGGGCTTTAGGGATGTGTGGCAATACTCACTTGTTTTATGTGGGATCTAATGATTTGATCTCTGGCAGTCATAGACCACCTAAGGGCCTGATTTGGCACAGGAAACACACTTTACTGATCCATCTCCCCAGCCCTAAACCATATTATATGTAAGAGAATGTTTAAATTTAAAATCTCTAACCACAGTTAGCTTAATGATTACACAGACATTACTGATGTGTTGGCTATACCTGGCTACAGACTATGATTTCTAATACCATACCTGATCAAAAGATTCAGGACTCCACAGACCAATAGGTGACTCCAGAAATAGGCTACATAACACCTTTCTAAAAATTAATTGAGGACTTTACTGTATGAGCATTTATATATTGGTCATATTCCCATCTGGTTATACTTTTATGTTCCCTCTCCCCTGCCCCTATTCCTCTGAGGGCCCTGTTCAGTGGGGCTAATGGTATTCTCCGTAGGGTCATGAATGCACTAGTCATTCTCTATCTAGGGGAACAATGCCTCAGAATTCTCCTTCCCACCCTGTGCCTCTTACATTCTTTCTACTCCCTCTTCTACAATTATTACTTGCTTTGGTGTCAGAACACAAAATGTGTTTAAAAGTGATGTGGAGTGATGTGAAACATACTGTAGATAGAGGAGCCTGGATGCATGGGTTCCCACTGGCTAAACTGAGGACAAATTCTACACCACAATAATTAATAACAGTAAAGAATTTTAAACTCTCAGAAGAAAGGATTGTCTATTAGTTCACATGAATAATAAGTAATGATGAATAAGGGATAATAGATAAGCTTATTGAACTGACAGGAAAGAAACATGCAGGGGATGGTGGAATTGGAATATCATGATTTTTCAATTCTCATAGTAAAAATTGGATCAAGCAATAATTACCAATGAATGATCAATATCTAGAATGTAATCTATATGAGGAAAAGTATATTTACATGGTCATAAAGAATTGATGGTCAGGGATGGAGGGATGGCTTAGTAGTTAAGGCGTTTGCCTGCAAAGCCAAAGGACCCAGGTTCGAGTCTCTGAGACCCACATAAGCCAGATGCACAAGGGGGTGCATGCGTCTGGAGTTCCCTTGCAGTGTCTGGAGGCCCTGGTGCTCCCTCCTTCCCTCTCTCTCTCCATCTCCATCTTATTCTGTTAAATAAATAAAATATATAAAAAATTTTAAAAAAAGAATTGATGATCCTGTGGTGCTGAAATTGGACAACATATCAACATGAACATCACCAATGAGGGACAAGTGGACTTCATGTGCCTCCAGAGAGGATTTTCTGACAAGAGCACAATGTCATTTCTTATGCCAGACATGATCATGATTAAAAAAATCATAAAAATCAACAGAATGAATACCCTATTTAAAGAAAGAGACTTTTGTCAATACTTTAATTGCTAATAGTTAATGTTAGCCAGGAATAGTAGAATCAGATCCGTAATCCTAGCTAGCTGGATTATGAGGCAAGAGGATTAATTGCAAGTTTGAAGATAATTTGGGCTATAATAGTGACTTCTGCACCAGTCTGGTATATATGGCAAGACACTGTCTCAGAAAACTGTACATAAAAATAAAAACATTAATATCTACTTTCTTGAATAATAGCACATCCAGAAGCCATAGATTGTTACTAGAAAATTTTCAGTGCCAGGCATGGTATACCTTCCAGTGAGCTGTTGGCCAGGGAGATCCCTGTTGCCTCCAAAACATTATGGACTATTGCCAAGGCCCTTGGTTTCCCGTGAGAAAGAGAAGGCAAAGTCACTGAGAAATCAAGATTGTGCTGAGCAGAAAACCTTCTCCCTGTAGCCCAGCCAACAGAAACCTGGAAAAGCTGCACTGTATGCAGCATTATGGGAGACAGAAGCAGTGAAAAGAGTTGACACTGGAAGCCTCAACTTTGGCCAGACAGTCCGCATGACTGAATGAGTGCAATAGTGTCATGTCTGCTCAGAGGGAAACCAACTACTCTATAATTGGACTAAGGTCCACTCTATGGGAGGGGATACATGCCTGGTACTGAAAGACTAATCAAAAGCCTATGGCAGGGGAGGTCATGAGCCTTAGGGGTTTAAATCCTGCTTGCTCTTGTCTGAATAAATGCATATATTACTACTCTCACCAAATTGCCCTGAAAGTACTACACATAGGCTCATATTCATATATTAATGTTTCTCTCACTTCTGATTAGAGAAGCTTCTCTTTTCGATGGCGATGACCATGGGGATGACCCAAAAGGCAACATAGTGCTGAGAAGAAGGAACAGAGGAGTGTCCAGCACTGAAACATCTCACACCCTCCAAGGCTCAGGGTCCATTGTGGAAGAGGTGGCGGAAAGAATGTAAGAGCCAAAGGAAGGGTACCACTCCTTACATACAACTGTCAGGACAGAAATTGGCCTTCATATCCAAGACCTCGCAGTGCCTAGAAATACCTACACAAGACCCTCATAATTGGACAAAAAGATGATGATATCAGATTAAAAGAGAAACTAATGGAGAGGGGGAGGGGATATGATGGACAGCAGAGTTATGAAGGGGAAGCGTGGGAGGGGAGGGGTGGAAAATACCATGGTTTGTTGTCTGTAAGTAAAGAAGTTGGCAATAAAAAATATATTTTAAAAGTTTCAACATGAATTTAGGAGCTGGCATCAATAAACTTTGTATGTGTTTTGTTTGATTCTAAAAAAAGGACACTAGAAAGGTTTAAAGTTAAGAAGAATTGAGAGACAAAACAACTAATAAAAAAGCTAACCCTAATGTAGATTAGGCAATGTAGGTATATCAAGCCACTACCCCAGGCAAAATTGCAAGATAACCAGTACATCTTAAAAACTTATTCTATAAATCTGAAAATCATGTGGTTGGGGAACAAAATATTCCTATTCTTATGAAAATTAAATAGAATCTTTGAGAGTATAGGGTGTTGGTGTAGGCAGATTACTCTCAAATGATACAGAAAATACAGCTCAGGTACACACTCAGAAAAAAATATGGGGAAAACTTCACAATATGGAATTAAAGTTGAATTTGGATAGAACATACTGAGCATTCTTGGTAGTGTTGATTTCTTCCTCTTTGCAGTATTATTTTTGCATGTTTATTTTAGGTGTAAAATTATTATATTTTTAATATATATATATATATATATATATATATATATATATATATATATATGTATTTATTTATTAACAACTTCATACTTATAAAAACCGTGGTATTTCCCTCACCTTCCCCACTTTTCCCTTCATAACTCTGCTCTCTGTCACATACCCTCCCTCTCTCCATTATTCTCTCTTTTAATTTGATGTCATCATCTTTTTCTCCTATTATGAGGGTCTTGTGCAGGTATTGCTAGGCATTGTGAGGTCATGGATACCGAGGTCAATTTCTGTCCGGACAGTTGTATGTAAGGAGTGCTACCCTTCCTTTGGCTCTCACATTCTTTCTGCCACCTTTTCTGCAGTGGACCCTGAGCTTTGGAGAGTGTGAGATGTTTCACTGCTGGACACTCATCTGTCCATTCTTCGCAGCATCATCTTGCCTTTGGGTCATCACAGTGGTCATCGCCATTGAAAAGAGAAGCTTCTCTAACCAAAGTGAGAGTAGCATTAATATATGAATATGAGCCTTATGTGTAGTGCTCTCAGGGCAATTTTGTGAGAATAACATATGCATTTATCCAGACAAGAGTAGGCTTTATACACCTAAGGCTCATGACCTCCCCTGCCATAGGCTTTTGATTAGGTTTTCAGTACCAGGCATGTATTCCCCTCCCATAGAGTGGGCCTTCAGTTCAATTACAGAGCAGCTGGTTTCCCACAGAGCAGACATGCCACTATTGCACTCGTTCAGTCATTTGGTCTGTCTGGCCTAACTTGAGGCCTCCAGTGTCCACTGTTTTCACTGTTGATGAATTCTGTCTCTTATAAGGCTGCATACAGTGCAGCTTTTTTAAAGATTTCAGTTGGCTGGGCAACAGGGAGAAGGTTTTCTGCTCAGCACCAGCTTGATTTCTCAGTGACTTTGCTGCTCAGGCATATGAAGTCTTCAGCAATAGGGTTTCACCATCTCTTTCTCACAGGAAAACAAGGGCCTTGGCAATAGCCTATAATGTTTTAGAGGCAACAGGGACCTCCCTGGCCAACAACTCACTGGAAGGTATCCCATCCCTGGCACTGAAAATTTTCTACTAACAATCTATGGCTTCTGGATGTACCATTATTCAAGAAAGTAGGTTTTCATATGTCTCATTCAGAATATCTTGAATTTTCATTGACGATTCCTCTCACCCTTCTTTTATACAATCTCTTCCCCTGACCTCGCTTAGGCCTTTCCCCTCCCTGTAATATGTTCTTCTACTTACTTATACACAATACCATCCCCTTAAGACCTTCCCTCTTCTCCCTCTCTTATAGCTTTTTTCTAGCTTGTGGGACTCTGCTACTGATGTTTAGTTCCAGTTCACACACAAGTCTATACATTTGCAGCAATTTACCATATGATCCAGCTATAGCACTCCTAGACATATATCCTAATGACTCTTCTCACTACATTAGAGATACTTGCCCAGTCGTGTTTATTGCTGCTCTATTCACAATAGCTAGAAAAATGGAAGCAGCCTAGATGTTTATCCACAGATGAATGGATAAAAAAGATGTGATACATTTATACAATGGAGTTCTATTCAGTAGTAAAGAAAAATGAAATTATGAAATTTGCAGAGAAATGGATGGATCTGGAAAGGATTAAACTGAGTGAGGTAGTCCAAGCCCAGAAAGCCACATATTGCATGTTCTCTCTCATATGTGGATCCTAGCCATGAAATTATTTTTAAATTAAGTTTTCTCAGAAGTATTATTCTACAATTAAAAGGTAATATGATGTATGGTATGTAATTTTATCATATTTTGCAGAATATAAATTCTAATTGGGGTTGAGGCCTTGTTGCAGTCAGGTTCGCATTGCTGGCAGAAATCACCTGACCAAGATTAGCTCGTGGGAAAAAAAAAAAGTTTCTTTTGGCTTAAAGACTCAAGAGGAAGCTCCATAATGGAAGGAGAAAATGATGGCATGAGCAGAGAGTGGACATTCCCTCCTAACCAACATAAGGTGGACAACAGGAACTGGAGATAGTGTGCCAAATACTGGTATGGGAAAACTGGCTATAATACCTATAAGCCCACCCCCAACAATGCACAGCCTCCAGGAGGCTTTAATTTCCAATTGCTATCAGCCTGGGAGACTAGCATTCAGAATACCATACCTATGTTTATGGGAGACACCTGAATCAAACCACCACATTCTGCCCCTGCCCCCCATAAACTGATATTCATGCATGATATAAAATACTACACATTCAGTATGACTTAAGAGTCCCCATAGTTTTTATCAATCCTAATGACGTTCAAGCATCCCCATAATGACACAGAACACTCACACTGCAAAAGATGGCATTAGGCATAGCAAAGAAATGCTCAAGCAATACAGGATTAAAAATTCAAACAGAATCAAACTGTAGCGCCAAGTCCAACAACTCTAGCCAATAACAAGTCTCCAAGTCCAATAATTCTAACCAGCAACAAGACTCTTGTGTTCAAATTCACTCCTCCAGCTAGGTTACTCAGAATCCCGGAAAACTTCACCAGTGGTGGGCAGTCCTCCCCAGAAGCCATGAGGAACCAGCATCTCCACTGGGTCCCACTGCAACCCATGGTCCATCTTCACAGTTCCACTGAGTCCCCATGCAGGCATCCAGCAAACCTGCCTCACACTACCCATGGCTGTCCCAAAACACAAGACTATGTTGCAAATTCAATAACCCTCTCTTTCCTGCATTTCTCACTCTCCATAGTAGCAGGTGGGCTGCCAACTTGCTAATCCAGGGGGGAAAAATCAGATCCTCAAAAACAGGACACTACTCCAGCACCTAGCCCCCCAAAAGACTGCATTCTTTCCATTGTCCAGATGCAGGTCATCTGGCCCATTCTCAATGGCCACAATCCCCAACAAAATTGCAACTGAACAGGCAGCGAACACAGCCCAAAGATCTCACCCTAATGTGCCATATCCCTCTGCTCACACCAGTCCACCTTCATGCAATGAAACCCCGCACAAATTCCTAGGATACAGACCCAATACCAAGCCTCCCACACAAACTACCCCTAGCCCAGTCCAGGCAAAACTCCCTCTCACCCTCATAAGCCAAACCCCACAGTCCATAGTTCTTACTGCATTCAGGTCTTTCAACTCTGACCAGAATAGTTCATCAAGCTGCACTTACAGCACTGCAAGGTGTCTTCCAGGCCAAGGCTTCAAATCCTTCCACATTCCTTTTGAAAGTCAGTTCCAAAAGGGCAAGCCATATAGTCAGCTGTAGAGCAGCAATCCCACTCTTCTGGTACCAACTTTGCTGTTGCAGTTAGGCTCATACTGACGGCAGAAATCACCTGATCAAGAGCAGCTTTTGGGAAAAAGGGGTCCACTTTGGCTTATAGACTCAAGTAGAGGCTCCATAATGGCAGGGGAAAATGATGGCATGAGCAGAGGGTGGATATCACCTTTTGGCCAACAACAGGTTGACAATAGGAACAAGAGAATGTGCCAAACACTGGCAAGGGGAAACTGGCTATAATATCCATAAGCCCACCACCAACAAATACGCTGCCTCCAGGAAGCTTTACTTTCCAATTGCTATCAGCTGGGGAGACTAGCATTCAGAATACCTAAGTTTATGGGGGACACCTGAATCAAACCACCACAAGTCCCAATATGTATCTAGAAAAAGTGGTATCTAAATAAATAAAACATTTTAAAACATATTTTTAAAAAGTGGGTGCTGGAAAGATAGCTCAGAAACTAACATGCAAATCCTAAAGATGCAGGTTCAAGTCCCCAGTACCCAGGTAAACCAGATGCACAGGGTGGCACATGTTGTTTGCAGTGACTAGAGACCCAGGCACACCAATTCTCTCTCTCTCTCTTTCAAATAATAAATAAATGATTAAGATATCTCTCATAAAAATGGTTTCAAGGATGGTGAAATAATCTAAATAAAATATTTTAACTTGACCTTATTAATACAGACTTCTTCTAACACAGTACTGATGGTAGCTTACAGTCTTTCACTAAATGGTTTTGTAGTTAATTTGATGCTGATGTTAGAAGTGCCTGACAAAATATGAAATATGAAAAAAAGCATTTCTCTATTCTCTATAACATTCTCATGTACTTGTAATATGCATATGATGCTTAGCAATTTATCTGAGAGCAGAAATAGCAGCAATATTGAGAGACCCAAAGCTATTTTGTAACCAGAACTAACGAAACTTTAAGGACAGAGGACAAGAGACTGTAGAAATTAACTCATGTATTAAGTTACAGGATGAACTTCAACCCAAACTCAGTAGCAAGAAGTTATTTCTGAAGAATTTCATGTTACTATAGAAACATTGAACGGAAGTAGTCCACATGTGCAAGACAAGAATAATGCATGCATGTCTTATAAGAGGAGTGCAATTAAAACACACTCACCAGAGGAACAAGCTAAAAAGAATTAGTAGTTTGGCAAGCTAAGACACAGCCCTAAAACACTCATAGTGTATAACTAATCAATAGATCCAGGATATCCACAGATTTTTACGACCTTTTTTGCATTAGGGAAAAGGCCTCATTTAGCCAGCAGGGCGTGGTTCTGTGGCACACTTTGATGACACATCTATGGAGATGAAAGTGACTAGTGTGCCCTGGAGGTTCCCACTCACTCTTGTTATGCCAGTATTGCCACCTGTCTCCTCACCCTCAGACATTTGACGTATCCAGGCAGAATCCTCAATGCCAAAGTCAACTGGGCAATATTTGACCTTGGTATCCCTTCTTCTGCCCTCACAAAATTATAATATATGTTATAATAATAATACATAATTATTATTTCTTAGTAATAATTATAGCGCACTGAACAGTCAGATATTTTATTAATTCATCCCAGTGGGGAAATTCATAACCTCTTTTGGGGAAACTCTTTCTTTTGCCATCATCTGTACAGTTTGCAGCAAGTGGAGCCCTAATGTAGACCAACCACAAGCACTTTCTATCAACTGTGAACCTTAAGCAAAGCTTAAGTATAAGCAAGTCTGAAAAAAGTCAATAAATTTAAAGCAGATTGGGTTTAATTAACCCAGCAACACTGTCAATGCCAGCCTACTTTATGAAAACATTCTCTCTCTAAACTCTTCTTGCTAGGTGTCCCTCTATGGTTCCTCACCAGTCACTGCCTATGTCTTAAAAACTAGTTTTAGGGCTGGAGGGATGGCTTAGCGGTTAAGGCAATTGCCTGAAAAGCTAAAGGATGCAGGTTCGAGTCCCCAGGACCCACATTAGCCAGATGCAAATGGGACACACATGTCTGGAGTTCATTTGCAGTGTCTGGAGGCCCTGGCACACCCATTCTCTCCCCCCTCCCTCTTTCTCTGTCAAATAAATAAAATAAAAGATATATAAAAACTGGTCTTATTATTTGCTGTTAAAGGAAACTTTGATGCAGAATTAATCACACATGCACACACAAATGAAAGTATAGATACCCACATGCACACACATGTGAATACATATGTGTATGTGCATTCACACACACACACATATACAAGCATACATACATTCCCACACACAGCTGATTCAAATGATTGCTAATTTTAACTTTCTTGAAAGACATTTATTTTCTTTCAAAAAATTCTAATTGGCAGAAATAATAAAATTGATGAAAGACTTTTGACCTCCATTACCTTTTAATCTTACCCTTGGTTATTCTAGCTTCTTATCAGTATGAAAAAAATTATGCATACACATATACAATGCACACATACGCACACATACACACACAATGAGATATAATCTCTAGAGTTTTATCTGCATCGGCATACTGATTTCTCTGTATATCTTTGTGCTATAAATACACATCCAACATATGGTATATATTTTAGAATACATATATATCAGAGTTCCATGGAAAATCAATTTCTATTGCATGCTCTTGTACTGACTACTACAGAGAAAGAAGGTAATTTCTGGAAGTCTGTGAAGTGGAACTATGGGTGTTCTGAAAGAGGTCACCTGGTCCAGAGCTTTGTTCCTGATTTATGATCTCTCACTCAAATCTGGAATGTAGCTTTAATTTTAACTCAGTACTGGAAATCAAGTATAGGATCTTTCCACATGCCAAGCAGTATTCTATTAATGAACTGTAACCCTACTTCTTGCATCTGGCTTTTAAATGCTCGCTAAGTACTTGTGTAAGTATTTAAAACTTAAACTCTTAGCCTGTGGCAATGATTAACTCAATATATGAATTTGGTAAACTAATTTTGAAAGTGAGGTGAAAGCCCAATATACTCTTAAAATATGGGGAAAAAAGAAAACAATAATATAAAAAAGTTGTAAAAAGAAATATGGCACATTTCTTCACATTGAATCTTTCACTACCTGGGTCTAGGTATCCATCTTGCTGGAGTTGTCATTCAAGGGAGTTTCCACATCCCAGAGAAACATACTGATATGCCATCAGCCTCACATGTAATGCTTTTTTGCTCTTTCCCATCTATGGTGGCTGCTCTCAACACTAGATATTATCAACCTTATTAACTTGACCACTTAAACATTTTTTCTTTTTTTTGGTTTTTCGAGGTAGGGTCTCACTCTAGCTCAGGCTGACCTGGAGTTCACTATGGAGTCTCAGGGTGGCCTCGAACTCACCGCGATCCTCCTACCTCTGCCTCCCGAGTGCTGGGATTAAAGGAGTGCGCCACCACGCCCGGCTTAAACATTTTTAATTCATGTCTGATTGATCAGTCCTTTGTTTCAGCTCACCTTCCTGTTCTACATTTTCTGCTCCAATAGGACCTCATTCCACTTTTCTACAAGACACCTTGCAAACAATCCTTACTTCCTCTCTCTAATTCAGACTCCACAGTATAACTTTTAGTTCTGGTCTAGATAAAGTAATCTTCACATTTGACATAGAACTCTTCTGCCCTAGTAGAGAACTACTCTGGCATGTTTCCTTCTTTCTCCTTCAGCAACAAATACATTCTCTCTACTACTGCCTAGACCTAGCAATCTACACCTAGAGCCCCCATCACATTAACCTCTGCACCCATCCCCCTATTGAATCCTTTTCAACTATACTAGTGCCTCCACCTGCAGAAATCATATGAAAACTGGAACTCACACCCACCACCTAATAAAGGTCCTCGGAACTCACAATCACAACCTGGTATAGACCCTTTGATATTCTTCTATTTTGAGAAAAGCTAGAAGATTTGATGTCCATATTATTAAGTTCTTAGTGATATTCATATCTTCCTATCAGCCTTTCTACTTCTACGTTCTCTCCCCCATGTGCCACTGCAATCACAGTTTTGGTCAGCAGAAATCATTGTCCTTCTGTATCTAAACATCAGCTCTCATGTCTCACTGTAGCAACATTTGGAACAGTTGATTGCGCCTTTCTTTTTACATTTCTTTATTCAACTAGCTTCCAGAATATCACAGCCTTCTGGCTTTCCTCTTATTTCAAAGAACTTTCTTTCTTAGTCTACTTTTCTGGCTTTTCTTTCTCTTTCAAAGTTCTAAACTTCCACAAACTCAGTTCCACACATTATTTTTCACTCATGGATAATGTATATGCTGATACGTTAAGAATCATGTCTTCAGCCAAGACATAGGCCCTGAACTTCACGTTTATATTTGACACCTACCTCTGTGTTTCACGTAGACATTTCACTCTTTAGAGAATAATATCTTATCTCAGCCCTTTAAAACCTTTTTCTTTTCATTGTTTTCTTTTTCAACAAATTATACCATCATTTATATAGTTATGAGGATAAGAGCCTAGATTCCAGATGTTTCTCCTCCCCTATTCTCAATTAATCCAATTTTTATCAGGCTTCGTATTCCTATGATTACCACTATAGTACGAGCTTTGGCTATTGTGGTAAACCCCTAACTGAACCTTTCCTGTCCCCACCTGCTGCTGATATGTTGCCCAACCACCTGATTCATCTTTTCAATATAAAAGGACAAAATATTCTTCCATCTAAAAACCTGTTAGAGCATCTATTAAATGCAGAATAAAAATTTAAAAAGTCTTATGAGGGCCTATGAACATCTTCATCATCCTTTCTGTCTTCTTCAACTCTTCATATCTGTTCTACGTTTCACTATTTTAGTTGTACTTTTCTTGCTATCTTGGGCGCTTACCTTCCTTCCTATGCTTTCTATTGGGAAGACTCCCATGTTTCGCCGTCTCTGCTCTCATGCTATTAAGTGTCCACTGAAATGAGTACTCTTCATAGTCCTGCTGCCAGTCCAATCAAAGTAAGCACTTTCTCTGTCACTAGATAGCCTCCAATCTACTTCAAAAATGTTTCTTCATAACAATTTTCACACTATGATATCGCAGCATACCGTTATGTGTTCATAGTACATTTTCCACATGAAATGGTGCAAGAGACAATAAGGAATATGATGCTAGTCCTCAAATCAATCAAAAGAGCTCATAAATATTGTTGAATAAATTAACTAACGTTTTGGCTTTGAGCAATGAATTTTAGTAAGATTAGATATAATATGATGTTTTGAATGAGGTAAATTGGGTGGATAAAAGTACTTGATTATTGTCATCATAACTGAAAGCATTATAATTACATACATTAAATAATAAATTGCTATTTAAATAATAGAATCATAGTATGGTAAAAATATTTGTTCACTATGTACGAAGAAGAAAGTTATGAGCACTTCATAATAGGGAATTTCAGAGAACTCATAATACTATTTTCTAGTAATGGCTTCTACTATTTCTCTTACATAACTGGAAGTGCTTAGAGTTGTAGCAATTAATATACTCATTCTTTAAAGAGTTTTTGAAGGTAAGGATTCCTTCCTATCACCCAAATAACTGAGTGTTTATAAGGAATAAAGAACTCGCTAAAATATTCATATCAGGTATGGCATGTGACCACGTAATCACATGCTTGGAATTCACAACATGATATACCCTCTTCCATCACAAATTATTTCTATCCTTATCACCAGGAACTCCACAACATTTAAGTGACTAAAAGAAATACAGTAGGAGCCGGACATAGTGGCGCACGCCTTTAATCCCAGCACTCGGGAGGCAGAGGTAGGAGGATAACCACGAGTTCGAGGCCACCCTGATACTCCATAGTGAATTCCAGGTCAGCCTGGGCTAGAGTGAGACCCTACCTCAAACGCCCCCCCCCCAAAAAAAAAAAGAAAAAGAAAAAAAAAGAAAAGAAATACAGTAGGGCTTAATCACACTGAATGCATGGTACAGCATGAAACTCAGAGTAACAATCTCTGCTTAGTGAGAAAACTTTATAAAGGAAATATTCAAATTCAGCTTTGAAAGATATGCATCTTGTTAGAGACAGGACCAGAAGTAGGAGTGAGAATGTGGTTAGGGCATAGTAGGAAGGCTGTTTGTCCACTGCTTATCCAGTAACAATATTGAGACCAGATGTAATCTCCAAGCACAAACCTAGGCATTTACATACACCCAGTGGGCTACGTATGAACCACTTTTTTTCCAGTAGCAACCTCTCTCAGTGACTTACAATTGCAAACATCATCCTCATGCTCATAAGGCTTTAGGCAGGGTATGTTTCTGCTGCCCTTGACTTAGGGATACTGGCCACGCTGTATCACAGATCTTGGGCTAAGATTTGGGCCTGCTTCCTCAGCTATCCTTCCTAGGCTCAGCTGGAAGGTGCAGTGGTTATGGAGCCTTATCTTCTCACACTGACTCAAGATGACAGGACAACGAAGAGAATTATGACGACCCTTTTAGACAGGTCTCAGAACTGCCTGATGCTTCCTCACCTCTTCTCATCACCCAGGGAAGTCCAAAGAGATAGTCTTTCAGAGACCCACGGAAATATGGAGGAGTGATAAACTGGGGATCACAATCAAACCTACCACAGGCAAAACACAATACTTTAACGTTTGTGCCCCCTGTGGAAAAAGTAATCATAAAATAGAAAAGTGGCATGGATAGATGGGAGACCAGAATATAAGAATTACCAAGAAATTGTTTAAGCAGTAGAGAAGGAGTGATGAGATCCTTGGATAATGAATTTTTGGTGGTAAAAGATAGAACTGGATGAGAAAAAAATAATGGTACTGTGACAAGGTAGAACCACAAAGACTGTGTGGCAGTCAGGATGGGAGGAGAGAAAGAACATCAAGACGATACCACAAGCCTAATAGGAAAATGAAAAGCTGATACGAATATGGAGCAAAGAGTTAGACACCAGAACAAAACACTTGGCACATGGCAACAGCTTATTGTGTGCATATGAACCCGGACGTGGATACTGTGGGTGAGAAGTGAATGGCACATGAAGGGCAGTGCCACAGGTAACCACACACTCAGTGCATTACTCATTGTCTCAGCCACACTGCCATGACTGGCGAGTTACCAGTGTGCCTCTGACCTGCACTGTGTCTCTACTGACTTTGCATCTCCACTTACAAAGGTTGTTAGGATCTTCTTTCCATCTTCTACCTTAGAGGTATGAAACAGAAGGGCAACCACAGCGGTATGAGTGAGCCAAATCCAGCACTTTCCACATTTAGTACTAAATAAATATAAAACTCTCAACTAATTTGTTTATTGACCTTTTAATTTGGCTATCTAAGGGAAATACTGGGCATGGGGAAAAGTACAAAGATTGAAAATCAGATATGTGATGTTGAAAATGGAAAAACAATGTTATCTTATAGATAGCACTATAAGTAATGAAAACAATTTTAAAGACAGAGAAAGAAGGTTGCCAGGACGGCTCCCAATCACCTGGAAAGAAAAAAGTCAGTAAAGGGATGAGAAAGCAACAAGAAAGCTAGATTTATTTTTAGTGTGTCTATTCTACAGAAGGAAATGAGGACATTTTTTATAACAAAGGCCATTTTATAAGAGATTGGATTGTGTCTTTTCTGAAGTTATAGATTCACTTCAGAAAATAAAGTGTTGGAAGTCACCAAGAAAGTATAATACTCAGTAAACATTTCAAAATAAAAAGTGAAAAAGTAAAAATACATATACTGCTCTCCTTAGAGAATTCTATGATGAGAAATAATTTGTTACCATTGGTGCTTTTGTGTGCTGAACATAGAATATCATCTTAACAATTGAGCATAAGTCTAAGTAGATATCTATAATAAATATAGATATTTTTGGAATATATTTATATTACTTAAATTTGCCACACATTACCTTATTTTGTAAAATTAAGATAGCAAAATTTAAACTTATTTACTACAACTAACATTTGCTATCCTTAATTTAGTAACTAATTTAAATTATTTCTAAGGTGTCTTAACTCAAGTGCATCTTATAGCATTGTTTCTCTTCATTCTATCTATATGGATGTTTTGAACTAATAAGGGGGCTGAAATGATTTGTTATGTACATCAAAAATAGAAGTGTGTTGTGGGAGGCTGAGATATGAGGTTTTATTATCAGGGTCTCATTGGTTGTTGTGTTTTAATTTTGGGAATGAATGTCTGTTGACTTCTCAATGATTTCATTGAAGGCTTCCTTAGTAGGAGTAGGCATCCTTGGTGGAGATCTTTGTTTTCTGACTTTCATTGGCTTTGCCTTTCCTCATTTGTCCTTCTGAGAAAACATCTCTCTAAATTACTAGAACACATTTTTGTCTTTATTATATATATATATCTCATATAATTCCAATAATAATCATACATCAAATTGTGTTTTTTTATGTCTTGAAAGCTTGTTTAGAAATAATTAATTTGGAACTAGAGAGAAGGCTTAGTGGTAAAGGTGTTTTCCTGAGAAGTCTATGGACCCAGGTATGATTCCCCAGTATCCACATAAGCCAGATGCACAAGGTGATGTATGTATCTGGAGTTCATTTGCAGTGGCTACAGGCTCTGGCACATCCATTCCCTCTCTTCCTCTCTCTCTGCCTCTTTCTCTCTCTCAAAAAAATAAAAAAAAATAAAATAAATAACTAAGAAATAATTAATTTATCATTTGTATAAAAGCATATCAAGACAAGCATCATTATGCACACCTATAATACCAACATTAGAAAGTTGAGGCAGGAAGATTGTAAATTCAGTGCCAACATGGGCTGCACAGCAGGACTGTGTCTCAAAAACATCAAGAAGACCAGTTGAACCTAGAAAGCACTATACCTGACATGGAGGAAATTCTAAGAACATTAGTCATATAATTGTGAGCATTCTAGCCTCAGTGATTAATATCAGCATTTCAACTTTTTAAAAAAATTTTTGTTCATTTGTATTTATTTATTTGAGAGTGACAGAGAGAGAGAGAAAGAGGGAGAGGGAGAGAGAGAGGAGAGAGAGAGAGAGAGAGAGGAGAGAGAGAGAATGGGCTCGCCAGGGCTTCCAGCCACTGCAAACGACCTCAAGGATGCATGTGCCCCCTTGTGCATCTGGCTAATTTGGGTCCTGGGGAATCAAGCCTCGAACCGGGGTCCTTAGGCTTAACAGGCAAGCACTTAACCTCTAAGCCATCTCTCCAGCCCCATTTCAACTTTTTATTTAAAAGTAATGATAATGTTAAAAAAATCATGTAATGGGAAAAGTGACAGGATACAAAGAAATAAAGTATAAAACAAAAGGGAAAAATAACATAAATCATAAATATACTGCTAGAGTACAGTATAAAGATATATGTTAATAAATTTGGCAACGTAGATGAAATTGGAGAACTTCCTCACACAAAACCATTAAGGCAAGAAAATATAGAATATCTGAATTAAGTATTGTAAAGCAAAATAGTTATCAAGAACTTTCCACCTAAATACAAACACCCTTCAAGTAAACTTTCAAAGGATGCATAATCATGATCATTACAAAGATGTTTCAGAAATATTTAAAGAACTGGATGATCCCAACTCACTTTATGAAACATAAGATTTGAAGAGAACAAGCAGCATTCTCTAGGTCAGAAAGAGGCAGCTGGAAAATATAGTGTAAAACAAGATGGTCTAGGGAGATACATCAGCAGGGTAAAGTATTTGTGGTGTAAGCATGAGGATCTAAATTCAGCTACAAGCACCCATGTAAATGTACGGTGTGGAAGTGGTGGGTAGTTGTAGGCATGAGGCTGGTTCCCTAGGGCTTGCTTGCTAACTAGCCCAAGTCAGTGAACTCTGGATTCAGTGTGAGACTCTGTCTCAAAAGATAAGGTGGGACACAACTAAGGCAGACACCCAATGTTGATAACCACATGCACATGCATATGCACACACACAAGCATTCACACACATTCAAACATGTATACACACTTATGCAAGCAAAAAAATGTGACATTTAAGGCTGGAGAGATTTCTTAGTGGTTAAGGCACTTGGGTGCAAAGCCAAAGGACCTTGGTTTGTTTATCCTGGACCCACATAAGCCAGATGCACAAGACGTTGCATGTGACTGGAGTTCATTTGCTGTGGCTAGACGCCCTGGCGTGCCCATTCATAATCTTCTCTCTGTCTCATTCTCTCTCTCTCTAGCTCTGTCTCCTTCTTTTTCTATAATTTTATTTTTTATTGACAGCTTCTATATTTACAGACAATAAACCATGAAATTTCCTTCCCCTATCCCACTTTCCCCTTCACAACTCTGCTCTCCACCATATCCCCTCCTTTTCCCCATTAGTCTCTCTTTTAATTTGATGTGATTAACTTTTTCTCCTATTATGAGGGTCTTGTGTAGGAATTTCTAGGCAATATAAGGTCATGGATATCAAGGCCAATTTCTGTCTGGACAGTTGCATTGTAAGGAGTGGTGCCCTTCCTTTGGCTCTTAAATCTTTCTGCCACCTGTTCTGCAATGGACCCTGAGCCCTGGAGGTTGTGATAGAGATGTTTCAGTGCTGGAAACTCCTCCATCCCTTCTTCTCAGCACTATGTTGCCTTTTGGGACATCCCAGTGGTCATTGCCATTTGAAAAGAGAAGCTTCTCTAACCAGAAGTGAGAGTACCATTAACTTATGAATATGAACATTAAGTGTAGTGCTTTCATGGCAGTTTGGTGAGAATATATATACATTTACACAGACAAGAGCAAGCTTTATACACTTAAGACTCATGACTTCCCCTATCATAGGCTTTTGATTAGTTTTTCATGACCAGCATGTATTGCCTCCCATAGACTGGGCCTTCAGTTCAGTTACAGACAGTTGTTTTTTCCCAGAGTAGACATGCCACTAGTACACTTGTTCAGTCATTTGTCCAGTGTGGCCAAACTTGAGGCTTCCAGTGTCCAATGTTTTCACCACTGATGACTTCTGTCTTCCATAGGGCTGCATACAGTGCACCTTTTTCCAGCTTTAGTTGGCTGGCCTACAGGGAGAAGTTTTCTGCTCAGTACCAACTTGATTTCTCAGTGACTTTGTTGCTCAGGCATGTGAACTGTTCAGCAATAGGGTCTTATCATCTGTTGCTCAAGGGAAACCAAGGGCCTTGGCAATAGCCTGTAATGTTTTGGAGGCAACAGGGGCCTTCCTAGCCAAAAACTCACTGGAAGGTATCCCATTCCTGGCACTGGAAATTTTCTAGCAACAATCTATGGCTTCTGGATGTGCCATTATTCAAAAAGTAGGTTTTCATATGACTTATTCAGAATATCTTGAATTTTGATTGAACCCCCCCCACACACACACACTTCTTTTGCACAATCTTTTCCTCTGGCCTCACTTAGGTGAGTCCATTCTCTGTAATCTGTTCTTCTACTAACATATATACACACCATCTCCTTAAGTCTTTTCATCTCCTCTCTCCCTTATGGCCTTTTTCTAGCTTATTGGCCACTGCTACTACTGATCTTTGGTTCCAGCTCACACACAAATTTGTACATTTGTAGCTATGATCCACATATAAGAGAGAACATGTTATGTTTGGCTTTCTGGACCTGGGTTACCTCACTTAGTATAATCCTTTCCATATCCATCCACTTCCCTGTGAATTTCATACTTTCATTTTCTTTGCCACTGAATACAACTCCATTGTGTAAATGTACCACATCTTTATTATACATTCATCTGTGGAGGGATATCTAGGTTGGTTCCATTTCCTAGCTATTTTGAATAGAGCAGAAATAAACATGGTTGTGCAAGTATCTCTAAGGTAGTGAGATGAGTCCTTAGGATATATGCCTAGGAGTGCTACAGCTGGATCATATGGTAAAACTATTTTTTAGCTGTCTTAAGAACCTCCACACTGATTTCCACAATGACTGTACCAGGTTACATTCCCACCAACAGTGAAGGGTTCCCCTTTTTCAGCATTCTCACCAAAATTTATTGTCATTTGTTTTCTTGCTTTTAGCCATCATGACAGGAGTGACAAGGAATCTCAGAGTAGTTTTAATTTGCATTTCCCTGATGCTTAAGAATGTAGAACACATTTTTAGATGTTTATATGCCATCTGCATTTCTTCCATTGAGAATTCTCTAGTTCCAGAGCCCATTTTTTATTTAGGTTGTTTGATTTCTTATTTTTCTGTTTTTTATGTTCTTTATATATTATGGATATTTATCCTCTGTCAGATGTGTTGCTGGCAAAGATTTTCTCCCATTCTGTAGGTTGTCTCTTTGCTCTATTCACAGTGTTCTTTGCTGTACAAAAGCTTTGTAATTTCATGAGATCCCAGAGGTTGAATCGTACTTTTATTTTCTGAGTAATTGGGGTTATATTCAGAAAGTCATTACCTATGCCAATATGTTGAAGGGTTTCCACTACCTTTTCCTCCAGCAATTTCAGAGTTTTGGGTCTGATATTAAGGTCCCTGATTCACTTGGATTTAATTCTTGTGCATGTAGAAATACAAGTATCTACTTTCATCCTTCTACATATAGATATCCAGTTTTCCCAGCACCACCTGTTGAAGAAGCTCTCTTTTCTCCAATAAATGTTTTTGGCATTTTTGTCAAAACTCAGAGGGCTGTAGCTGCCTGGATTAGCATCTGAGTCTTCTATTCTGTTCCACTGATCTAGATGTTAGTATTTGTGACAATATCATGCTGTTTTTGTTACTATGGCTATGTAACATAGCTTAAAAATAGGTATGGTGTTACCACCAGCCTTATTCGTGTTGCTCAAAATTGACTTGGCTATTCAAGGATTTTTGTGCTTCCAAATGGATTTTAGGAGTTTTTTTTTCTATTTCTGTGAAGAATGCCATTAGAATATTAATGGGGATTATATTGAATGTGCAGATTGCTTTTGGAAAGATTGACATTTTCACAACATTGATTCGTCAAATCCAAGATCATGGGATGTTTTTCCATTTCTTTTTGGCATCTGCAATTTCTTGCTTGAGTGTTTTAAAGTTCTCATTATACAGATCCTTCATTTCCTTGGTTAACTTTATTCCAAGGTACTTTATTTACTTTTATTGTTTTTTATTAGCATACAATGAATAAGGTTTTATTATGATCATTTCAAACAAGTTTTCTCATTACTTTTTTTTGTTTGTTTGAGGAAATTGTGAATAGGAGAGATTCCATGATGTTTTCATCTGCATGTTTGTTGTCAGTGTATAGGAAAGCTACTGATTTCTGAGTGTTTATTTTCTATCCTGCTACATTGCTAAGTGTTTATTAGTGATAACAGTTTCCTAGTAGAGTCATTAGGGTCTTTAGGTATAGAATCATGTCATCTACAAATAATGGTAATTTGATCTCTTCCTTTCCAATTTGAATCCCTTTCATTTGTGTCTCTTGCCATAGCGCTATAGCTAAAACTTCTTTACTATATTAAATAAAATTGAGAAAAATGGACACCCTTGTTTTGTTCCTGAATTTAATGGAAAAGCTTCAAGTTTTTCCTCATTTAATATTATGCTGGCTGTAGGTCTGTCATAAGTATATTTTATTATGTTAAGATATGTTCCTTCTATTCCCAGTTTACATAATACTTTACCATGAAGAGAT
This sequence comes from Dipus sagitta, assembly GCA_036346955.1. NCBI lineage: Eukaryota > Metazoa > Chordata > Mammalia > Rodentia > Dipodidae > Dipus > Dipus sagitta. The sequence continues at coordinate 127,317,953 of CM070771.1, read as the reverse complement.
GCTGGATTTCACTGAATGCCTTTTCTGCATCCATTGAGATGATCATGCGATTTTGGTCCTTCAGATCATTTATATGATGTATTACATTTATTGATTTGCATATGTTGAACCATCCCTGCATTTCTGGGATAAAGCCAACTTCAATAGGGTGAGTAATCTTTCTGTTGTATTCTTGTATTCTATTTGTCAATATTTTGTTGAGAATTTTTGCATCTATGTTCATGAGGGAGATTGGTCTGTAATTTTCTTTTTTTGTTCTGTCTTTGTCTGGTTTTAGTATCAGAGTGATGCTGGCTTCATAATAGGAGTTCAATAGAATTCCTTCCTTTTCTATACTATGGAAAAGTTTGAGAAACAGTGGTATTAGTTCTTCCATCAAGGTCTGGTATAATTCACCAGTGAATCCTTCTGGGCCTGGACTTGTTTTTAGTTGGGAGACTTTTTGTAAATGTTTAGATCTCTGTACTTGTTATAGGTCTATTTTAATGGTTGATCTCATCTTGATTTAATTTTTGTAGGTCATATGAATCAAATAAATGATCCATTTCTTTCAGATTTTGAAACTTTTAGGCATATATATTCTTAAAGTATGTTGTTATGATTTTTTGAATTTCTTTGGTATCTGTTGTTATGGTTCCTTTTTCATCTGTAATTTTATTAATTTTTGTCTCTTCTCTCTTTCATCTGGTCAGATTTGCGAAGGGATTATAAATTGTTTTATCCTTTCAAAGAGCCAACTCTTTCTTTCATTGATTCTTTGGATTTTGGGGGGGGGAGTTCTATTTCATTAATTTCTACCCTAATCTTTATTATTTCTTCCCATCTACTGATTTTTGGTTTGCCTTGTTCTTCTTTTTCCAAGGCTATAAGGTGAAGCATTACATTGCTAACCTGTAAACTTTCTAATTTCTTAATATAGCCACTTGGAGCTATAAATTTCCCTCTTAGGACTGCCTTCATTGTGTTCCAAAGGTTTTGGTATGTTGTATTCTCCTCATCAGTTGATTCTATGAATGCATTGACTTCCTTTTTGATTTCATCAATGACCAATTCATTCAAAAGTGTACTATTTAGTCTCCATGAATTTTTATATGTTCTGTAGTATTTCTTGTTGCTGATTTGCAGTTAATCCTATTGTGGTCAGATAGAGTGCAAGGGATTATTTCAATTTTCCTGTATTTGTTGATATTTGCTTTGCATCCTAGTGTATGTTCTATTTTAGAGAATGTTCCATGTGCTGCTGAGATAAATGTATATTCTGCGGCATTTGGTTTGATGAAGTTGGGAGCTCCCATGGCAGGTGCATATGTTTTGGATTGTAATGTCCTCCTGTTGGAGTATTTCTTTAATAAGTATAAAACGACCTTCTGTATCTTTCCCCATTAATGGTTTGAAGTCTATCCTGTCTGGTATTAATATAGCAACCCCTGATGTTTCCTTGGCCCATTTGCTTGAAATACTGTTTTCCATCCTTCCATCCTTCTAACTTAAGACAGTGTCTATCTTTTATTGAGACATGAGTTTTCTAGAGGCAACAAATGGCAGGACCCTGACTTTTAATCCAGTCTGCTAGCCTGTGTCTTTTGGTTGGGGTATAGAGGCCATTGATATTGAAAGTATCTATTTATTCTCACCATCCTTCTTATTCTGTAATGCTTCTTCTTTTCCCTTTACTCACTTGTTTTAACTGTTGTTTGAGTATGTTTTCTTTTTTCCTATTTCCTCCTGTGTGTGTTTTATTTCTCTTCAGTATGAAGGATCCCTTCAAATATTTTCTGTAGAGCTGGTTTAGTTGTCATAAGTTCCTTTAGCCTGTTTTTGTTGTGGAATGTCTTTATTTGCTCATCAATTTGGATAGAGAGTTTTGCAGGATAAACTAATCTTGGTTGACAGTTGTTATCTTTCAGAACTTGGAATATATCATTCCAAGCTCTTCTACTTTTTAAAGTTTGTATTGATTAATCTGCTGTAATTCTTATGGGCTTGCCTTTGTAGGTGACTTGCTTTTTTTCTCTAACTGCTTTCAATATATTCTCTTTGGCTTGTGTGTTTGTAGTTTGATTATAACATGGCAAGGAGAGGTTCATTCCATGTTTTGTCTGTTTGGTGTTCTAAAAGCTTCTGGTATCTGCATTGGCATTTCTTTCCCAATTTGGGAAAAATTTTCTTCTATGATTTTGTTGAAAACACTGACTAAGCCTCTGGATTGAAATCTTCTCCTTCTACTATATCTTGAATTTTTATGTTTGATCTTTTCATAGTGTCCTGAATATCTTGTATTTCCTATTTATACCTGCCTATTAGCTTGTCTTTCTTTTTTTTTGGACTGTATTAGGTTTGCCACCTGGTCTTCTAGTTTAGATATTTTGTTCTCTCCTTCTTTGGTTATCTTCCTTGTTGCATTTATTATGGATAACTGTGTTATGTTGTTTCCATATATTTGGAAATTTTCAGAGACATCTGTGCTGTAATTTTAGATTCCTCGTGTTCTCACATTTTCATCTTCATTCACATTTAATCTCTGTCAATCAGTTCACAAATAGCACCTTTTTCCTTATGTGAGAAGGTTTTTTCATCCTGTGACATTCTGTACTCTGATGACTACTTTGTCAGATATTACTATAATGACTACAATATTCTTTGTGGTTGGTTATAGATTGTTTTCTACATGTACATTTTTAAAACTGTAACTTGTCTTTATTAATAAGTATGTTTCTTAAATAGAACATGACATTGAATCTTATCTTTTAGAATTCATTTTAACATCCTATATTTCAATGAAAATTGTTATATCTTTTGTACTGAGTATGATTATTATCTTGTTAGTCTTACAGCTATCCTTTTGTCCTTTATTTCTTTTACTTTTCCTATATGTTCTTTTTCCCAATTTCCTTCTTCTTGATATTATTTGAAATAATTTGTTAGATTTATGACTTCATATCCAGCTCCTAAAGAGAGATCAAATAGAATATGTTATGCATATTCTTGTCATAGCAAAGAGAGAGAGATACAGAGAGAGAGAGAGAGAGATTGACTTTATACAACTGGCTCATGAGGTTGTGGAGGTACAAGCTCAAAGTCTGCTGGTAGGCTGTAGTCCCAGTGTACAACAGACAATGGAGTTCAAGACAGCCTGCTGGAAGAATTCTTTTTCTTGCAGATTATCTTGGTTCTATGAGGACCTCTAGCTCTTTAAATGAGACTACCCCAAATCTACTTAACTCAGCCGACTGATTTAAATGTGAGCATATTTTAAATAATGCTACCACACAAGCAGCTGGGACAGTATATGATCTGAGGAGTGGTCCTAGCCATGTTGAATCATAAAATTAAACATAGATACAAGTTTAACTGTTTTCTTGGCTTTTATATCAATCACTTTCTTATAGCTGTGAACAAATACCTGACCAGAAGCAATGTATGGAAAGAAAAGAGCTTAAATTCAGCTTACTGTTTCAAGGGGAAATTTCATAATGGAGAAAGCATGGTGGTAGCAGTGAAACATACCTAGCTGGTTTCATTGCCTGAGCAATCATGAAGAAGAGAACAGAAAGCTGAGCCAGGACAGAAAACCTTAAGGCCAATTCCTAATGACCCACTTTCTCCAAAAAGGCTCCACTTCCTGAATTCTTTACAACCTTCTCAAACAACATCATCAACTGTGGACCAATTGTTTAAATACATGAGCCTATGGGAAGCATTTTGCATTCATATTTATCATCTTATTAGTAACAAATAATTGTCTTATTGTAATGCCTGATTTAAGATTTGTAATAAGCATCTTTAACATTTTGATATCCCATATCCAAGTGATATGGTATCATTTCAATTACAGTATTAGAATTCAATAAAATATGCCATTTGATTCCCCCATGACATTTTGCTAATACTGTGATTTATTTTACTTTATTTTTTTTCCAGGCCAAACTCTATCCAGCTTTATTAAAGATACTTTTCATAAACAATCATGGTATTTCAGGCAGGACATGGGCAGACACTCAGTAACAGTATACAAGAACTTTCAAACTCCTTGTATGGACTACCAAAAATCAGAGAGCCACTATAAAATCCAATGAGCCAGGCGTGGTGGCACATGCCTTTAATCCCAGCACTAGGGAGGCAGAGGTAGGAGGATCACCATGAGTTCAAGGCCACCCTGAGACTACACAGTGAATTCCAGGTCAGCCTGAGCTAGAGTAAAACCCTACCTCAAAAAACAAAAGCAAAAATTACAACGGAGTTTTCATGTGATGCTTTGAACAGGGGAGTTTACAGTGAGGATTGATATTTCACATTGTTTAACAACTTTCACAAGCCGACCCTCACTTTCAGGAAATGAAATGAAAATGGAAGGATTATTAATCTGAAACATCCACAATGTTTTAGAAAAGGAGCCACAGCTCTTGTGAGGAACACTGCCATCTCAGTGATGTCACTGCAAAGTCCAGGTCAGCTCACACACTGGCAGAACCAATGTGAAGGGGTCAGGTCCCAACAGGTCTCTGGTTTTAAGGGAGTTAAGTCTATGCTGATGGTGGAGGGGGGAACATAAAAATGAACTCTGAGTTGTCTCATGCCACGAGGCATTTGTGCCAAGGTTGGCTACTGTGTCAACACAAGGGAATCCCTCCTCCCCAGAGCCAAGGGGAATCTTTCAAAACTAGCAGGGAAAGGTGTTTTCCCATCACTCCAGCTTGGGAGACCTTCCGTTAGTGACACTTGTTCCATCCCCTCCCCCCAAAACAATGAAGTGTTCTGTGTGCTAACAACATAGCTTTAAAAAAAAAGTAAAACAAAATTCTGCATTTTTATAAAACTTGATAAAAAATAGTATTTCAAACTGTACAGTCACCAGAAGTACACAGTTATCAAAAACGCACACACTTCACTTGGCATCTCTGGCACCTTCAGCTTTCTGTGCCTGGTCTGTTTTGGCATCTCCGCTTTCTGCACGGTTATTCCCCTCGTTGTCAGCATCAGCTTTTCCCTTTGGGTACCTTCTCTCCCTTCTTTGCAGGGGTCTTTTTAGGCTTGGGCTCTGGCTTTGGAGGAGCAGGTTTAGCAGATAACCTTGCGGATCTTCTCTGTGGTTCGTCCTTCACCTTGGCTTTATCTCTTTAGCATCCCCTTCAGCCTTTCTTTTGGGCATGGCGGCAGCGAGGGGGGGAGGGTTGTAGGTGCAGAACGCAGGGATGTGGCGGCGTGCGGCTTTGGTCTGTCCAGGGGTCGTCCTTGCTTCTTCTTCACACTGCTCCTATTTTACTTTAGCATTTGTTATTCATTATATCTGTATGAACAATTATCTTTTAAATAGTTTTTTGTGAGATAATAATCTCCTGTGGGTGATGCAATGAGTTCTCTTCATTTATTTTGCACATCCAAATTTGCATCTGCCATTCTGTCTTTTTTATTTTTCATACAACTCCCCTCAACATTTCCCAATACAGGTTTCCAGTGATAAGATACTTCACCTTTGTGAGTGTAGAAATGAGACCATTTCACCTAGAGTTTCAAAACATAGTTTTCCTCAGTATGAATTTTCTCTGGTATAATTTTCATCCTCAAATGTCCAATTACTTGCATTGTCTCAAATGGAAAGTCTGCTATCACTCTTATCTTTACTATAGATGTAATGGATTGTTTTCCTATAATTTTTAAAGATTTTCTTTCTCACTATCTTGAGCATTATTCTTTTTTTTGTTTATTTTTATTTATTTATTTGAGAGTGACAAACAGAGAGAAAAAGAGGCAGTTAGAGAGAGAGAGAGAGAGAGAGAGAGAGAGAATGGGCACTCCAGGGCATCCAGCCACTGCAAACAAACTCCAGATGCGTGCGCCCCCTTGTGCATCTGGCTAACTTGGGTCCTGGGTAATCAAGCCTCGAACCCCGGTCCTTAGGCTTCACAGGCAAGCGCTTAACCACTAAGCCATCTCTCCAGCCCTTGAGCATTATTCTTGTATGTATTTTTATATAATTGTATTCCTTTTTGTGCTTGAGGGTTCATTTGTCTTCTTTGATCATTGAGTATTTGCTCTCATTAAATCAGCAAAGTATTGGTTATTACATCTTTAATGTTTGGTATCTTACTGCTATAGTTGCACCAATTACACCTGCATTATGATTCATGAGGCTAAATTCGTCTTTCCTTAATTCTCTGTCTCTGGTCATCATTTTTGAAATAACCTATCATATGTTTTAAGGTTTATTGATTTTGGTTATTAAATATTTAACTGTTCCTTAATCCTGTCCAATGTAATCTTACATACTGTAATTTGTGTCTCACAAAGTATAATTGATAGCTTTTAAGAACCTCCCATATATCTGCTTAACTTTTGGACATATGAAATACAGTGATAATAGCTATTTTAATGTCTTCACATGCTAATTCTATCATGTGTTAGTTCCTCTTCTACATGGTTTGATTAAATAACAAGACTTAGGGATTTTTCAATATTTTTTTTTTATTTCTAAGTATTCTTGTGCTACATTGGTATGCATTGCTATGTTACATGAAACACTTAATAATATTGAGTTTTAAGATTAAGTAAGACTTAGGGGTTGGATAGATGGCCCACAGTTTAAAAGTACTTGCTTATAAACACTGATGGCCTAGGTTCAATTCCCTAGTACCCACATAAAGCTAGATGTACAAAACTACTCATGTGTCTGGAATTCATTTATAGTGGCAGGAGGTCCCAGCACACCCATACTCATTCTCTATTTCTTAGTCCTTCTCTTTCTATCTTTCTCTCTTTGTCTCAAATAAAGAAATATTTAAAAATAAAAAAAGATTAAGACTTATCATGTGGGACCAGAATGACTTCAGTCTTGGGATAATTCTTCCTGGTACTGAGGCCATATCATCTTCAGTGCTCTACTCCAGAGCTTCATAAACTTTTTCCACCTCCAACTATTTTTTAGTGTAACTCCAAGAATACGTGTATATAAGATACATATATACAAATGAAATGTTTTCTAACAATAAATTCTAATTAAAATTTTATTTTAAAATAATTCTTTGGTATACTTAAAATTTTTAAATTTATTAAAGTTGAAAGCAAATTTATATTGTAAAAATGGATGTGGTTATTTTTCCATAAAGAATTAAATTTTTGATAAATATTTGATACCACAGGACATAAACCATCTTATTTTTTTTAAAGTCGATTGATATTTTGACTTTATAATGCTAATGCTGAGAGTACCATTTGGCATAAATATGTAGCTAAAATAGCAGAGCTATGTTTAGAGTCGTTTTATAAATTGTTAGGTATTCTAGCCTACTTCCAAGCCAAAATTTATTTAATATTTTATGAAATTCAAGTCAGTGACCCAAACAGTAATTTTGAAAACCAAATACTCTAACACAATGCAATCTGAATATATACTGATTTGATATGGCTAATTTGTTGAGAATTGACAGTAGGAAGACATTCAGAGACTTTATTTTTCATAGTCAAAGCGTTATGTTTCTACAGGAGCAGGCAACTTTGTATTTTCAGTGAAAACGCTGAAGCTTATACAATCATCTCAACTCTAAGTCAATGGTGTTGCATATGTGGTAGCATGCATACTACAGTGCACACTTGTATGCTTACAAGCAAGGCCCCAGTGAGGTCGTATTGTGTGACACACGTTGTCACTCCCAGAAATACCTTGAATTTCTTACACACTGCATTCTGAATTCATTTTTTAGTCAATGTTCCTTTAGCAGCCTTTTTGTTGCATATGTGCCACAGTTCTGTTATCCTTATGGGGTGATAGCCCTACACTTAAGAAACTGCGTCTAAACATGTGCAGTGAATCAAGAGACTTTCAGTTTGGCTAGAGAGTCATGTCTTCAATGGTTAGTTTTTATGTTTGTTTTTTACTTATTTGTTTAATTTCACTTATATTTTATCTCTCAGTTTGGAAACTGAAAAATAAACCCTATTCTATTTTTGTGAGTTAAATCTTCCAACATAATTGTCTGCAGGAAGAAGATATCATGAGATTGGAAGTTTAGGGATATGTTTATTTATATTTTTTTTAGAAATGAACCTTAAGAACAATGTTTGTAGAAGTTATGTCAGAATAGAACACTTTTTATATATTAAAATCTAAATCTTTAGCATTTTTTATTAAAACATATTAGTTTACATATATGGAGTTCAACATGTTGGTTTGTTACTTATATGCATTATGTGAGGATAAGTCAGATTTTGTTTACTACTTTGTGTGAAACCAATTTTTCATGTGTGTTTGTATATGTGTTGTAGTGTATTCACATGTGTGTGTGTCTGTGTGTGTGTGTGTGTGTATGTGTGTGTGTGTGCATGTAGATACACATGTGCCAAGGGTATGTGTATGGAGGCTGGAGAAAAGCCTAGAGTGTCTTTTACTATTGCTCATCCACATTCTTTTTTTAAGCAGGGTCTCTATAAATACAGAGCTCTCAACTCTTTCATCAGGGAGCCTCAGCAATTCTCCAGTCTTCATTACAAACCATGCCCTGGGGTTACATATGTGTGTGGTCAATTCCCAGCTTTTCATATGGGTCCTGGGAATTGAAACTCAAGGTAGTCTCAATCCTCTACGCCTTTGTGATTAAGTGACAAGTAACCCCTGAGCCCGTTCCTCATGGAGGTAAACAAGCTGCTCTCTGATGCCACAGTTAGTTCCAGGAAAGCCCCAGTACCAAGGGTTGGAAAGTTCCCAGTTGGTGGTTGTTCAGGTAGGACCCTAAGGCCTAAAATGGCATGGGATATTTATTGCCTCAGCTCTTGTTTGCCCACTAGCACTATATGGTAAGATCCTACTGCTGAAGACCCCATATGAATCAGTTACAGGAATGTGAATACTAAAATTGGGACTGAGCACCATCCTTCTCCTTACTGTCAAGCTGTAATAATAGAATAAACTATTATGCATATTGCTGTTAAAGAAAAACCATCCATAATCTTACCCAATAGTGGGTCCTCCCTGCTTGCACAGCAAGATGTACTTACTGGTACAACAGATTTTACTGGAGGCCCATTACAACGGAACAAATCCATTCCTGGTACTGAAAACCTAGTCAAAAGTCTGTGGCTGGGAAAGTCATAGACCTGGAGAGACATTACTACTGTTTCACTAAATGAATATGATAAGTTGATGAAATTGCCTCCTAAAAAATCTGTGTTATGCTTATGCCCAGATATTAATGTTGTTCCTACCATTAGTCTAAGAAACTTCTTTTAGAAAAAGGTGATAGATAATAGGAGAGTCCAAATTCACCAAAGTGCTAAGAATAAGTGGCTGTTGAGTGTTTATCACTAAATAAGACATCCCTAACATGTCCTCCAAGGCTCAGAGAATTCTGCAGAACTAGTGGGGTCAGGGAGAAATTAAGAGACTAAGGGTGGGAAGTACTTTGGATTACTCTCCCCCAAACCTGTAGGATCATCCTATTCATGATCTCATAGCAGCTATTAGCTGCTGTTACCAGCACAAAACTTGCACAATATTGAGCCTATTAGCATTTCAACATGGATAAGAGAGATGGGCAAAAAGACATGAAAATTAAAGAAATGCTAACTGAAGAGGTTCAGTGGGATAAAGGTGAGGGATGGAAGACAAAAGAAGATAATGGTAAGGTATTATTATCCAATTATGGTCTGCACATATATGAATATTCTGAATGATAAGTAAAAAGTAATTTAAAAAAGTCATCACGATTGAGGAATATGTCAATGATTTGCCAGTGCCAAGCTCAGGTGTCCCTCGTGATGAAAGTGGGGAGAAATTAGTTTCTTATGATGCTATTTAATAGCATTTGAGGTGCTCCACCTGCACTTGAGACCATCCTGCATACTGTTAGTATTATTATGGATATTTTATGAAACATTAACACAGCCAGACTTGACCAGGTAGATGCTGGTGCTGTCTATGCCACCGAAACCATCTACCATCAGCACTCAATCTGCAATACCTGTGTGTTAGCTGACACTGCTGATCTGGGCTATGACAAGCTGGTGACTCTTCTGGGTAATTTCGAACAGGATTGGTAAACTTATTCTAGAAAAAAGCCAGAAAATAAATATTTCAATTGTTGTAACCCAGGGGCGTCCAACCCACCTTCCTGGCATGCATGCAGCCCAGGATAGCTATTAATGTGGCCCAACTTCAAATCGCAAACTTACTTAACACAATAGGAAATATTCCACAGTTTGCTTTGTAACTTGTGTGCTTCTCAAGTATGAACTTTGTATATGATATTGTGTCACAATGACTCACAAAATAAACATATGTATGCTCTCAATAAAAGAAGAAAAAGGAGAAAAGACAAATGAAAAAAGAAAATCTCCTGATGTATCTGGTTATCTTTTTGTCACATTCATAGATCTCATTTCTTTTAGAAGTTGATGGCAATTTTGTTTTTACTTAATTTTCATAGTGCATGCTTCCTGGATGCTTAGTAATATCATCAGTGGATGTTTTGTTGTTACTTGTTTAGCAGTCCCCTTTCTCTAGCAGCTTAAAGGAACTGGTATTTATCATAGAGTTCTGAGCTTCAGGAACACACACACAGCTGAATGCAATGTCTCTGCTGCAGGAGCTCTTATAAAGATGCAATAAATGTGCTGCTGGGCTGTGTTACCAAAGCTGGTGACTGGAGAACAGCTCTTCCCAAACACTTGGATGATGCTGATCTCAGAAGAACCAGATCCTGGCTGACTCGTATTACAATTGGAAGAGCATGTTTTCATCACTGCCTACTGGCTGAAAAAGACATCAGAGCCTCTCTGTGGGATTGTGTATAACATGGGAGCTCATTTTTCCTGGAGTTGGAGTAAGAGGAGAAAGGAAAAAGGGAGAGAATAAGATGGAAGTCCTATTGTTTTGGTAACTTGATCTTAGAAGCAGTATTCCAACCACTTGAAAGGACACTATAAGTCCAACCCACCTCAAGAAGAAGGGAAACACAAGGAGGTGGATGCCTGAAGGTGGGGTTCACTGGAGCTTTATGAGAAGCTGCTTGCCATTATATATCCATTGTTCTGCTTGTGCTAGGTGGGTGATAGGCTCTTTCAAAAAATATGTCTAAGTAATCTCTCCCTCTAAGGAATTTCTTAAGACATATATTTCTGTTCAGTTGCTTGACACTGATTTTGTTTTTGTTATTGTTTGTTGACAATGTTGGAAATGGAGAAGGAGAACTCACATGTAGACACTGGAAAATGACTGTCCACCAGTAAATAATTAAAATCCACACCTAACTTCAATTTATCTTTTAACTTCAAAATCAGAGATTTGGATGTAAGATGGGAAGAATGATACTGGTTTTATACTGCCTTATCAAAATATATGTGATTGTTGCTTTATAAGAGGGATAGCTAGGTGGTATGGAAGGACTATTTTTCACTGTCATTGAAAAAAATGCCAGATTTATGAGTTCTTTACAAATTTGTCTTGCTTTTATACTGACAATAAACAACATGAATTAAATACAGTCATAATACATTATTCTTTAATAAAATACTTTAATGGATAGTAAATAATGAGATATTTGTGACATAATAAATATTAACAGATAAATTAAACATCTATTTCCCCCATAATTTTCAAAACTTATAAGCCTGTGAACAAGAATGCTCTCCTTCAATTGAAGGAAAGCTTCTGAGAACACTTTAAACATTTAGATAAAATGACTTGAAATTATGTTTTTCCTATTTATTTTATCACTAGGTGCTATAGTGCTAGAAGGCAAAATTTCATTTATCTTTTCTCTATGAAATGCACATTCATATCTAAAGACCATTCTGTGAGACTATAGAATTGTAATAAAGTTTGCTATAAACCACATTACTTCCTATCCATAAAATATAGCTGCAAGTACTCACAAAATCATGCTAGACATAGCAATTAATGAGAAAGTCAGATTGGTTCTAGATGATTCTTCCAAGGGACCATTACTCTAAGCAATAGATCCCAAGGCTAAATGACCTAGCTAAGAAAATGTCATTTTTATAATAAATGTATTGGTCAAGCAAAAAGCCATATTTAAGAATTAATTTAGCAACATATTAAATTATGTGTATATTATTTTTAATGACTATATTATAAAGCCAGGAGATACAGTTTTTCCTATCTATTTTTAAAATATCATTTTTTATTAAAGAGGGATTGAAAATATGAGTAAGAGCACACCAGGGTCACCTTCCACTGCATATGAACTCCAGGCCCATGTGTCACTCTGTGAATCTAGCTTTACATGGGTACTGTGGAATTAAACCCAGGCCATCAAGCCCTTGCAAGCAAGCACCTTTAACCATGAGCCATCTTTCCAGCACTCCTATCTGTTACTTACATATCAGGAGAGACATTACCATGACAGCTATCTTGCAGAAGGAAGGAAGGTAGGAGATGTGTGCACTTTCCCTTCAGTCCAGACACTCAAAGGAAGTTATAGAGGCAGGGATGCACCCAGAGGATGTATGTTGATTGCTGCAGTTGCAGGAGGATGCCTCTGACAGATTTCTTACTTCCCCCTCTATTCACGAATACTCAGAGAACTTCCTTCAGCTTGCTAGACCAAGGGTAACAAGTGTGAAATTAAGACTTTAATGTTTTCCTGCCCTTCAATTTTGTCTCTGCCCTTCTACTTCTTTTTAAAAATTTAATTTAACTTAAATTTTAGTCTATAGGTCTACAGATAATTGTCACTATGACATTGTGTTTTGTTTTGTTTTCCTTCCCCGTTTTATTTCCCTCTTTTGTCTACCATCCATAGTCCTCCTACTTCTTAAGAAAAAAAAAAAAGAAAGAAAGAAAGCCGGGCATGGTGGCGCACGCCTTTAATCCCAGCACTCCAGAGGCAGAGGTAGGAGGATCGCCATGTGTTCAAGGCCACCGTGAGACTCCATAGTGAATTCCAGGTCAGCCTGAGCTTGAGTGAGACCCTACCTCAAAAAACAACAACAAAAAGAAAGAAAGAAAGAAAGAAAGAAAGAAAGAAAGAAAGAAAGAAAGAAAGAAAAGGAAAGGAAAGGAAAAGAAGAAAATTATATTGCCCTTACTTACTTTTTGTTTTGAGACTCTCTTGACACAGATTCAGGCCTTAGTTAATTTATACATTTGGAAACCAATATGATTGAAGAGATGAATCCCAATTTATAATGATTGAATTTACTGATTTTTCCACCTTATCAGGGAGTGAAAGTGACAGTATTCAAGAGGATGAATGCTTGAAATCTCTAATTTTGACCTGCTCCTGTGCAAGCAACCTATAGCATGAAGTTCACTTCTAGCCCTCGTGGTGCTGGGTAGAGGCAGTAGCTGCAGCTCCGAGTCAACCACAAGAGCATATGGGAAACAACTGACAACTCTGATGGGTTTTGTTACTAACTGTGACATTCTTGGAACCTGTATATTTATTGCATTTTTGTCTATCTGTGGATTTGTCAGGGTGTAACCCCATTATAATCAAGGGATGTGTGTAATCTGAGTGGAATGTGAAATAATTAGAGTTTTCAGTTTAGAATTCTATATGAATATAACCATTATATCAAATATTTTAGTAGACCTGTAATAAGCAAGGCTTGCAATTAAGTAATTTTAAACAATTTGTTCTCTTTGGGATTTGGTAGATAGCATGCTTGTAGACACTTGCAAAATCACAATGTCTTTTTGATAAAGAATTTAATCTCTCCCCCCCTCTTTTTTTTGAGGTAGAGTCTCACTCTAGCACAGGCTAACCTAGAACTGACTCTGTAGTTCCATGCTGGCCTCAGGCTCACAAGGATCCCCTAACTCTGCTTCCAAAGTGCTGGGATCAAAGGCGTGCACCATCACTCCTGACTCCTGGCTCTTAATTTCTTTTGGAAAGCAAATCATATCTTATTTTTCCTTAATAGTTATAATTTTTTACTATGGTTGCTAACTTTTAACCGGGAGTTAGTCCATATATGATAAAATTGCTCCCTATAAATTCACAACTTTCTTCTGGAGCTATTGCTGAATGCTATTAAAAATAGAATTTTTAATTGGAAGCAAAGTAATTTCAGATTATTTTCTCTCTTCTGTTCAAAAACCAGCAGTGCTTTCTTTAAGTTACTGATGATGTCACTATCAGTGTAGAGAATACATGCAGACTTCTATTTTCATCTATCTCAGGAGATGCAACCTATAAGAGGTCTCTCTCTCTCTCCATATGTGTATATGTATGTATATATGATTCAATTTATCAATTGATCAATCTTTATATATATATATATATATATATATATATATATAGAGAGAGAGAGAGAGAGAGAGAGAGAGAGATAGGTATAGATGTACACATACATAGATGCATTCTTTCATAAGATCATCATGAATGAATCTGTATGTGTGGATTGTTCTTTGTGGTGTTTTAAGCAACAAATGCTAGCATTTGTTTTTTGATAATTGAAATGAAAGCTGGCAAGTATTTTAAAATTTATTTTGCAACTAAATTATTAGAGTACATGTGAAACCCAGGAATATAGCAATTTATGTCCACTTTGTGCAGAAGATACTTAATGCTATAAATCTACTGATTTATGACAAATTCATCTTGATGTTTAAGACAAACTGTGCCTCATGTGTGGTTGGTAACCAGACATCCTTTGCTTCTGTGCTTCATGATCTGTGGCAATTATTACAACTACATTAATGTAATTTAATTTCAGGTTAAATAGTAAAAGAATTTTTTCTCATTTCATTTTTTATCAGTTTTTTCTTTCCTCTTTTTTATGGACATATTTTGTGTGCAAAGAACACAAGTTGGTACCTTGCTGGGGATGGAGGTCAGCCCCATGGAGATTTTGGGTTATGCATTATGGGGGGGGACAATAGCTCTGTGCAAAATATTCCAACTTGTGGCTCTAACAATCTTTCTGCCCCATGTTTGGCAAAATTCCCTGAGCCATTCTGGGAGCATTTTAAATCTACTTCAGTGGTGGGTACTTAGGAGCCTCTGGATCTGTGGTTAGGTCGGTGTTGAGCGTCCTCGGTATCTTTTTCCATCACCCTTATGCTGATAGCAGATTCATTAAGAAAGCAGCACTCTTGCTCATTTACCCAATTTCTCCATGGTTTCAGCTGGGGCTGGGGTGGAATGCACTGGGTCATTTATCTCCTTAGGCCCAGCTCCCATCTGAAAAAGAGAAGCAGATTCTCCAATGGAGAATGATGTCAGCACTGGTTAAATGGGATAACTATTATTAATTTAGAGAGAATTTAAAGGGTTTAGACTCTCTTATAGTCTAAGGTTAGTGGAAGCTTGACAATGGAAAGTAGAATCATTATCTGGATATGATTCTGACTTGTTTCCCAGTTCCAGATATGGTTTCCTCTACACTGAGCAGATCTATTAGCCAATCCAAGAGCAATTGATTACCCACCATTGCTGTGTGCCAATATTGCACTTGTGTGAGCATCACATCAGGTTGTTCGCTTCTGAGTTGATTGGACAGATGTTGGCCACTTAACCCCAATAGCTCATGTAGCGCCTTTCATCCTTAGATGGGCTAATTGTCTGGGGACTGGCTCTCCTCTGGATTCCAACCAGGTCTTTTCATGGTCCATACCAATAGCATTTGGTGTCTTCAGCAGTAGGGTCTTGCCATTAACCTCTGGTGAGTAATCAAGTGCTATGACAGATGTCTGTCTTATTTGCTTTGGGAGATCTAGTAGGTCTCTTTGATCAGCAGTTCATTATGGATATGTACCACATCTTGTTACAAGGAATTAAAGGCCAGCACCAAGGAAAAAAGAAAAAAATAAAAGAAAAAGCCAGAGAAGAAAGAAAAACAGGAGAAATTTGAGGTTAGGTTTCATCTCACTGTCTTCAGGGCCCTTCGTTTCAGGTGCTCCATCTAAGGTCCACTTGAGAGTTCTACCTTTTCGTCTGACTTTCAGGATATAGGATTCTATGGTACCCATCCTTTCCCTTCCCTCAAGCCCTACCCTCCCTATTGTCCAAGCCTCAAGATTCTATTCAGTTATTTCAGCAATTTGGGCTGCTCCAGGTTAGGAACTGCAGATGAGTGAGATCATGCAACAGTTATCTTTCTGTGATTGTGTGATTTTACTTAGAATGTTCAGTTCCAAGTTCAACCATTTTTTTTTTTTTACAAATTTCAATGTGTTGTTTTTCCTTAATGCTAACCAGAATTCCATCATGTAGACATAACACAACTTGGTTATCCATTCATCCAATGATGGACATCTGGGTTGATTCCAGAGTTTAAGTATTATGAATTGAGCAGCTATAAACATGGTTGAGCAAATATTTCTGAACTGAGATGTGGAGTTTTAGGTTAGGGATGTTGAACATTTTCTTAAGTGATTGTTAGCCATTTATAATTCTTACTCTGAAAACTCCCTATTCAACTTTCAGCCCCACTTTTGGAGTGGGTTGCTTGATTTTTTATTGTTTAGTCTTTTGAGGTCTTTGTAGATTTTAGATATTAGGCTTCTGTCAGTGGAATAGCTGGCAAAGATTTTCTCCCATTTAATGGGTAATCTACTGGCTGTACTTATGGTATGTTTGTCTGCGCAAAAGCTTTTGAGCTTCATGAGATCCCATTGGTTGACTGCTTGTTTAATTTCCTTGGCTACTGGGGCTTTGTTCAGAAAGTCTTTTCCCAGTCCTATATCATGGAGAGTGCCTCCTACATTTTATTTCCAGTAGTTGAAGAATTTCAGGTCTAATATTGAGGTCTTTAATCAATTTGGACTTGATTTTTGTGTATGGAGAAATGAGTGGGTTTAATTTCATTTTTCTACATATAGTAATCCAATTTGTCCATCACCATTTGTTGAAGATGCTGTCTTTCCTCCAGTCTACATTATTGGCACCTTTGTCAAAGATCAAGCAGCTATAGTTGCTTGTGCTATGGTCTGGGTCTTCATTTCTGTTCCATTGGTCTATGTTTCTGTTTTTATTCCAGTACCATGCTGTTTTTGTTACTATGGCTTTGTAGTATAGTTTTAAATCAGGTATGGTGATAACACCAGAGTTGTTTCTTTTGCTGAGGATATGTTTGGATATCCAAATTAGTAAAAAACATTTGATTTTTTACTAACCACCACATATTTTAACCAAAAATATATTTAAAAATCTGCCATTACATAAATGTGGCTTTAAAATGTCCTGTGAAATGTGAAAAGGTTTTGTATCCAGCCTTAAAAATTTCAAGAGTAAAAAATTGAAGAAACTATTCCAGAAACAGCCAAAGATCTAAGGAAGTTTTGAGCACTACCCTGCAAGGATATGTGACAGACCTTTTATGAAAAATAGCGAGAACAATCCACTATCACAAGATTTCTTCAATAGTTCCTTAAAAACAAAACAAGACAACAAATACTGTCTTGGAGAGATGATTTCCAACTAAAACTATAATATATAGTTTAAAGAATTAGAAAATATAAAACTTGGATTTAAGAAACAAACAACAAAAAAATCGTCTAATCTCTCTAAAGAGAAGAAACAAAACACACACACACACATACATATCCAGCTCTGATACTGACTGGGTTTCAAATCTCACCTGTCCCACATCCTCTCAAGTCGCACTTATGATTGCAATGTTCCTACTACCTACCTGTGCTCTGCCTTCCCATTTCTTCCTCCCCATTCCCTCCATGAGCAACAATAAGTCCAGGACCAATCATCAGGTTTTCTAGCTTTTCCATATGTGGTTTTAGAACTATCTTACTGCCAACTCCCACAGCTCCTACTTTAACAGATTTCAACCAACATTGGTTGTAAAATATTTTTAATATTTATAAAAATAAAGTGGTCACATTACACACACATTAGAGATTTAAGTTTTTACGACAGTAAAATGATTTAGTTTTTATTGTAATAGTGTAGAGATTTTCTTTCCTTGTTATTTTTCTCTAAATAATGCAGTACAGCTATTTACATAGCATTTACATTGTGTTAAGTATTATAAGTAATCTAAAGACTGATCTTGAATCATGGGTTCAAAGCTCTCAAGCCAGCACCACTTGGCCTTGCTGATTTTGAGCCTGTGACACAGCAGAGAGCACTTGTCTAGGCAGCACTACTCACTCATGGCAGTTAAAAAGCAACAGCAACAAAAATAAATAAAGAAATAAATAAATAGAGAGAGGAAGGGGTCTAGGGTTTGTGGTCTCCTTCAAGGGGGTGCTCACAGTGACCTCAATTTCTTCCATTATCAAAGAGAGGCAAGGGCCAGCAGCCTCTTGTCTCCATCAAGGACATGCCCACAGTGACCTCACTTTCTTCCACTATACATCACCTTTTAAAAAGTTTCTATCAACTAACCAAGGGGCCATCGGGGGGCCAGTTAAGATCAAAATTTTGCTAAAGGTATAGCTCAGTACTAGAAGGCAAAGCCCAGGGTTTTTTTGTTTGTTTGTTTTTGTTTTTCAAGGTAGGGTCTCACTCTAGTTCAGGCTGACCTGGAATTCACTATGTAGTCTCAGGGTGGCCTTGAACTCTCCCTGATCCTCCTACCTCTGCCTGTGGCGGCGTGCTGGGATTAAAGGCGTGCGCCACCAACCCCGCCTCAAAGCCCAGGTTTTTATCTCTAGCACCGCTAAATAAATAGATACATAAATAATTCCGTTTAAAATGAATCTGTTACAGTTCCCATTCTCCCTGACACCCCACCCATCAGGCAGAGGGATACCTTTGATAAGCCTGCCCACTTCCTGTACTCCTTCCAAATCAACTACATTTTGGGTCCTGAAACCTGCATGCTTTTCTGGACTGGGATTTCTTATTTGTGATTTGGCCTATCATTAAATCAATGTTGTCTCCACCTGTGGTCCTTCTGCTGCCGTGGCCTCTGCTGAGTTTAGCATTCCTGAGCTAAGCCACATTCGATGCCACATGCCCCTTTCAGCTGTGTCTTGCCCCAAGCCTGCCTGCTGCTCTGCTTTCCCTGCCCGATGACAAACTCTGAGCTCTGAGCCAGGATCAATGCTGACAGTGACAGAACAGGTCTAAACCAAGGGGCAGATTCCCTGGCGACAGTGTTTAGCTAGGCCACTAATGAAAACAAGTCTCCGTGCTTGACAAAATGCTATCTTTTAACCTGGAGGATTGTGTCTTCTACTATAAAGTAGTCTGATTCAGTATTTCTTTTTTTTTCCTATGGCGATGATTGGCTTTTCTAGCATTCTTTGGAAAATGCATAGATGAGTTTGTTTACTGGGGACCAGTTGTGTTCCAGCAGGTAACCAGGTGCTAGGAATGCAGCCACAAGAAGTTCTGAGAATTCAAGTACAGCATGTAAAATGTGAAGGACGGATTTAGAAGCAAGGTCAAAACAATTTCAATGTCATTAACATGAGTTAGCATATTATCCCCCATCCCTTTACATAGCTGAATTTCTTGACATGCTAACAGTGCTTGCCATGATCTTCTAAAAAGTAAAAACAAAACTTTTAAAAACTATTTAGCATCACAAATGAATTTATATTGGTAAGTTTGCAACATATTTCAAGTAACTCAACCATTAAAACTCAGAAAGTGCTATGGGTAGTAAATCTTGATCAACTCTGCCTCCATAACTAATGTATTTTTAATATGTAGAAAGCTAAGAATTTTTTTTTTAGTTTTATTTATTTGAGAGAAACAGAAGGAGGCAGATAGACAGAGAGAGGGAGAGAAAGAGAAAGACTGGGTGCACCAGGTTCTGTAGCCACTGCAAATGAACTCCAGACGCATGTGCCACTTTGTACATCTGGCTGACGTGGGCCCTAGGGAATAGAACTTGAGTCCTTTGGCTTTGCATGGCAGCATCTTAACCCCTAAGCAATCTCTCCAGCCCAAGATATTTAATCTTTAAATTATATTTTGTTTGTAATAGGCACCTAGCAACTTTACATATTTATAGGGTTTGGTGTGACATGTCAAATACATATACACAATGTACAGTGATCAGATCAGGATAACTGGCATATTGATCAACTAAGGAACACTAAAAACTCTCTCTGCTGGCTATTTTTAAATATTCAATTAGTAATGCTACCAAAGTTTTCATACTAGGTTACAGAACATGATGGGTCCTATCAATTGCACCCCCATACACAGTAACCATCCTTTCTCCACCCCCTTTTCCCTCACTGACACCCTTCCCAGGCTCAGTTCTCTTCTTTGAAATCAATCTTATAGAGAAGTTCAATTTAAAATTGGTCTTAAAATGTCCATTCTCCCCAGCAGGAAATTTTATTCTTAATAATATGCTCTCAAACAATGCCATTCATGCCACTAAAACCTGCAAGTAACTTCATGCTGGCATGAACCACACTTCATTGTTTCCCCCATAGTCTCTATGCATGAAGAAACTGTTATTTTTCTTTCTGACTTTACGTTTTCTGACTGTCTCTCATCTTCTACTATCTACTGGGAATCTACTGTTTTTCATTTTTCTTTTTTCTTTCTTTAACTTAAATCATTTCAAATAATGCACTAGAATTTATTTTTGCAAATTCCCTAGCCAGCTGGTTATGTTCAGACTTCCTATCCAAGTGCAACTTATCATTAAAAGAACAAGATTAATCACCATCAGCTTAAGAAAGTAAAACAAAAATGCCAAACAAATCAAGAAAAACAAATTTCATAGGGAGGTTTGGTATATTTTATCTCTTTAAATTTGAAATGCAAGGATTAGGGATTCTAGAAACTCTTATGTCTGTGGTAGAAAGCAAATGAAACTTAAAGGAAATGATTTTCATCTGAATGCAAGGATGTTGACAAAGTAAATCTTTCAGTCTCATAGAACACAGCCGAAGTGGAAGCTAATTTACTGCTGGCTGATGTCAGAAGCAATCTAACTTGTCCACCACAGAAGCTACACAAAGAACATTATTCATAAGTAAACTACCTTGATAAGAAGCCATCCTCCCCGCATAATTAGGAAATACAATGACCAGAGCCAGAGCTGGGGCTTTAATAATAAAAGACAGTAAATCCTCTTTATAACTTTCATGACATAAAAGCAAAATATAAAGGAGGAAGTCAGAGAATTCCAAGCTGATGTCACCTCCAAGCAGTTAAAAATAGCAAATTATTTTTTTTCTAAACTGAAACAAATGACTATATCTTTTGATTCTCAAATACGTTATACAGCCAGTCCAATGGAATGCCACTTTTGATTCACCAATTTAGCAGTAATTATTTAACAGAGCATTACTAAAGAATTATTCCAGAATATTAATATAGACATTTATTTGTTCAGTTTGGCCAATATTTTCAAATAAGGATAATTTTTGGTATGTCCTGAATTTTTAAGTCCCTTTCAGAAAAGTTACCATGGGACACCCTGCCTTTTTTTTTTTTAAGGTCATTCTTTTTTTTATTTTTTATTTTTCTTTATTAGTTAGTTTTGTATTCAGCAAATACAGTCAGTATGTTACCATTATTAGGCTCATCCGTGACCTACCCCCTCCACTTGGCCCCTCCTTGTTGAGGTATATGGGTCATGCATTGTGGAGTTAGCCCACAGTTATGGGTAAGATAAACGTCTCTGCATATCATGACCCAACATGTGGCTCTGACATTCTTTCCGCCCCCTCTTCCGCAAAATTTCCCTGAGCCATGTTGGGTTCATTTTTGGTCTGCTTCAGTGATGAGGTGTTGGGGGCCTCTGAGGCTCTGGCTCTCTGATTTGGTAGGAGTTGATTTTTCTCTGTGTTGATCTCCTTCCCCCTTGTGCTGGTATCTGGTTCATCACACCCTGCCCTTTGAAAGGTTCTAGGACTGAACTTTTGTCACAGGAATGAATACTATTTAGCTCATAGGAACTTTTCTTTTAGCAACTTCTAAATGTCCCTAACACTTGGGCCTCTGTTTCCCATGCTGTGGGCCAAAGGTCCTTCTTCAAGGTTGGGAAGCACAGTGAATTCACCTTTTGACCTTTCTCCATTAGTTATGCTCAAATTTAATAGGCACTGATTATTTTTCTGTTTCTTTCTTTTGTACTCCCTCCACCATCCCCTTTCCATGTGATCCTCTCTTCTTTCCAAATAGTTCTTTTTATATTTTGATGTCTGATACCCTTTCCTTATCACCCATGACAACATGTAGATAGAGTCAATAGTGTGCAGGTCTTATGCAGGTAACAACAGCCACTATGAGATAATGAAGATGACTGGTTTTTAATAGATCATCCATGTGGATGTTTTCATCCAGAGACTAAACTTGGTCACTGGACCCTCCAAGATAGTCAGAAGTTATTGATTCATCTTCTTTTTACATTACAGTTACACCTGTTATGATGATATTTACCTCTTTGTATCAACTGCTTTAAGAATTCACTTGCATAATTTTTAAAAATCCAATTAAATATAAAGACACTTATAAAGAAGAATAAACTTAATATTACAAATCCGGCTACTTGGTTTAAACCATAGGTCTTTTTATTTAATTGAAGTGTAATTTGGGGAAGATGATGGAAGGAAGAGACAATTTGTTTAGGTAGTATTCTAATATTGGTAGGATTTCCAGCCATATTTGACATAAATGATAGCCTTTGACCCTAGTACTCCAACTACTATCTAGAACAAATTACCCAACATAAGTCCCAGGATCAGCTCTTTCTGATACTGTATCTACCTTCACACACTATTTCTCTGGCTTATATTTAGCAAGACTTGAAAAATACCTATACTTCTGCTATAGTTTATAACTGACAGTCAAGGGCTGGAGAGATGGCTTAGTGGTTAAGCACTTGCCTGTGAAGCCTAAGGACCCTGGTTTAAGGCTCCATTCCCCAGGACCCATGTTAGCCAGATAAACAAGGGGGCACACGCATCTGGAGTTCATTTGCAGTGGCTGGAGGCCCTGGCACTCTCTCTCTCTCTCTCTCTCTCTCTCTCTTGCTCTCAAATAAATAAAAATAACTGACAGTCAAAATCCCATGTATTAAAAGACTGCTCTCAAAAAGGCACTATTAGAAGGTGGTAGAAACCTTAATTTGGGGCAGGGCAGAAGATCTTTAGGTCATTACCTGCAAATTGAAGGCATTTGTGGAATCCCAGATTGCTCTTCTTCCCCTTTTGCTCTCTGGTTCATAATGTCAGTGGTTTTGATCCTATACACTCCCATGATGATTTGCTGTTTGGCCACAGGGCCAGTGAATCAAAGACTGAAATTTTCAGAACTCTGAGCCAAAATAAACCTTCTCTCCATTTATCTCCAATCCTGCAATGCTGAAATTACAAGTGTGGGGGTTTGATTCAGGTGTCCCTCATAAACTTAGGTGTTCTGAATGCTAGGTTTCCAGCTGATGGAGATTTGGGAATTAATAGCTCCTGGAGGGAGTGTATCGCTGGGGGGCAGGCTTATGAGTGTTATAGCAAGTTTCTCCTTGCCAGTGTTTGGCACTCTCTCCTGATACTATTGTCCACCTGATGTTATCCAGGCAGTGATGTACACCCTCTGCTCATGCCATCATTTTCCCTGCCATCATGGAGCTTCTCTCTCGAGCCTGTAAGCCAAAATAAACCTCTTTTTTTTCCCACAAGCTTCTCTTGGTAGGGTGATTTCTGCCAGCAATGAGAACCTGACTGCAACAGTAAAGTAGTGTGGAGGAGTGTTGTTGCTGCTAGACACTTGACTCTATGGCTTTGGCCTTTCAAAGCTGATTTTCAAGAGGAAAGTGGAAGGACTTAAAATCTTGGCCTAAGAGATGCCTTGCAGTGCTATAAGTACAGCTTGATGTACTATTCTGGTCAGAGTTGAAAGACCTGAGAGCAGTAAGAACTATGGACTGTGAGGTTTGGCTTATGAAGGTGAGAAAGAGCTTTGCTTGGACTGGGCTAGCAGTTTCTAGAAGCTTGCTTTTATGCCCATGTCTTGAGAACTTGTAAAAGGTTGCTTTGCATAGAAATTAACTGGTGTGAGAAGAGGGTTATGGCACAGAAAAAAAAAAAATCTTTGGGTGAACTGCAATTACATGAGAGATTGCAACCTTTGAGACTGGGCCAGCTGACCTGCACTGGGGCAACAGGAAGAATGTAGACTCTTTTGAAGGGGCCTGAGTGCTCAAGGAGTGTCCTGTTCCTTCAAAGTCGCCTTTATTTACCCCTAGATTAATAAATTGGCACCCTGCCTGGTATTATGGAGTATAAAAAATGCAGGAAAATGAATGTCATTGTGTTTACAACATGGTCTGGTGTTTTGGAAATGGCTATGGGCAGCATGAAGCAGATTTGCTGGATGCCTGCATGGAGACCCGATGGAGCCATGTGGATGAAGCATGGATTGCAGTGGAGACCCAGTGGAGATGCTGGGACCCTGAGATGGCTGCAAAGGGACAGCTGGCAGCTCTGGATGAAATTTTCCAGGACTATGAATAGCCTAGGTGGAGGGGTGGAAATGGAATACCAGAGACTTTTTGCTGGTTCAAATTATTAGACTTGGAGACTTGTCACTGGCTAGAATTGTTGGACTTGGAGCTAGAGAGTTTGGTGTTTGCCCTGTTTAAATCATGTATTGCTTCAGTATTTCTTTGCTATGCCCAATGCCATCTTTTTGGTGTTTATTCTGTGCCATTATGGGATTTTTGAGTTTATTTTTTGGCATTATGGCTCACTTAAGAGATCTTAGACTATGGGGATGTTTGAACATCATTGGACTTAATAAAAATGATGGAATGTTTTAAAGTTGGACTAAATGCATTGTACTTTACATCATGCATGAATATCAGTTATGGGGGCCAGGGCTGGAATGTGGTGGTTTGATACAGGTGTTCCCCCATAAACTTAGGTGTTCTGAATGCTAGGTTCCCAGGTGATGGCAATTTGGGAATTAATGCCTCTAGGATGTAGTGTATTGTTGGGAGCAGGCTTATTATGGGTATTATAGCCAGTGTCCTCTTGCCAGTGTTTGGCACACTCTCCTGTTGCTACAGTACACCTTATGTTGGCCAGGAGGTGATGTCCAATGTCTGCTTATGCCATCATTTTCCCTGCCATCATGGAGCTTCTCCCTCAAGCCTGTAAGCCAAAATAAACCTCTTTTTTCCCACAAGCTGCTCTTGGTTGTGTTATTTCTGCCAGCAATGCAAACCTGAGTATAACAACAAGCATGCTTTACTATGCCAGCCATTGTTTCCATGGGTACGGGGGGGGGGGTCAAACTCAGGTACTCGTGCTTTTAAGGCAAACACTTTCCTAACTGAGCCATCTCCCCAGCACTACACATTCTGTGTTCTGAACTTAAAGGGGCTTATGCAAAGCCATATGAGTAAAATAAATGTTCCCAAGTTGTTTTTGATAACTTAAAAATTGCCACAAGCAGCCAGAGCATCACTTAGTAAACAACCTGGCATGTAGATAGGCAATCTAATAAGATCTGCAGTTTGTGCAATGACCATGAGCCTTGTACTTGAAGTTGTTCATTCTTGATGCTCATCAAAAGACCATCAGAATCACTCAAAAAGGCCTGTACTGGGTTGTTCTTTTCTCTTCTCTCCACAGATCACAGTAAAAGCAATATTTAAAAATATAATGGAGACTATTAAACTATAAATTGTTAGGCTAAAATTTAAAATGTGAAAATAAATGCCATTCATTCACATGATAACTACTGAAAGAATCATCTGTGTTAGTATATTCTGAAATGGGTGAACTCAGTTGAAACCTCATTTGTTAATATTGGGAAGCCAATTAGATAGGTGGTCATTACCCAAAAAAGGACACATTCCCAGCTCTGGCCCCATAGTATTGGGCTAGTCTCCTATGTTAGGAAAATAAGATCATCAAGAGTTCACGTTGCTAATATTACATATTAATATTAATAATATTATTAATATTATTCCAAAAGTTAGTCACTTATACTAGCCATTTATTTTGTTCCTGGATATTGTGAGTCAGGAATTATGATAGGGTATTTTGGGGATGGTTTGTCTCTGCTCTGTGAAACAGCCCAACATAGGAACCCCAATAGCTAGGAATGACTAGGTTGCAAGCTTTGACAATTGTATAGACTGACATCAGCAGTCATATAGTTGACACTGATTTCAGGTAAAACTTTGACTGGGGTTACCAACTGAGCACTGCATGTGATGTTTATCCTTCTCCTCCCCACATTCCAGTGGCCACAAAACCTTTAGGCTCTGGGTTCCAAAGACAAATAAACAAGCACAGAATGGGAAAGATATGTCACATTTTCTGGCCCAGGTTCAAGTCACTCAGCTTCTCACCAAAACTAATAGTCACAGTGAATCACAAGTGTGCCTTTCTACAAGAAGTGTCAGAAGTGGTGTAATGTTGTATTTAAACCACCACAGAACCAAAGATGGCCCCAGGACCAGACATCACCGTGGCTTTCAGGAAAGATTTCAGCCACTGTCAACAACAAGGTGGAAAAAGCACACTGCCTCGTACAAGACACCCAGACCTTGAAGAACCTTCTCATCTCCTATATTTCTTCATCCCTAACAACATTTCAGCACTCAATGAATAATTGTTGATTACCTCCTCATGGCACAGCTCTGTGTTTACCACTCTGAACACAGCAGAAGAGCAGCTCTCCCATACCATGGACTGTGGAGAACACAGCACAGGGATGCCAGGTGAGCAATAGGGCTGTGAGTGAATGAGGGGCCCTAATGGACTTCAAAGCTCTTGTCTCAGAGTTTCTTAGTCACATAGCCCATTAGTGTTACTTAATTTACTTGCAAGAAAGACAAATACATTAATTCTGATGTTTCCTGTCCACATAGTACATCAGCTAACAATCACAGGTCTTTTACCTGAGGGTTTTCTAACATGGATATTGAAAGAAAAGTGAGGTTTCATATATATGAAAGCAAGTAAATAAATAGGAAACATCTGTTCCTAATGATAAAAGCCTTTGTTAGAACTTCTGCCTCTTTGTCCTCTTCTCCATTTTATGCACTGATCACAAACAAATTTAAGGAGAAACATTAAAAACAGAGAATTGGTGCATCTAAGTAGTTCTCCCTATGAACCAGGAAAATCAATAAACATTAGTATCATTGTAGCAAGTTTGATAAACACAATTATGAACCCTCACTTCCATCAGTTTGACTAATCCACATTAATTTTCAAAACTGCTTGGAAAATAGTTTTTTTCTAAAGACTTTTACTTTCCTTTTAAAATTTCTTCCAAAGACCTACAGATCAGGAATTAAGAAGTAATTGTTTCCACTCTGATGATGAGTTAAACTAAGCTTAGTTTGGAATGCTAGTGACAATGAACCTAAGATTATGTTGGGCTGGGAAGGTAGCTTTGTAATTTTCTTTCAAAGTACAGACTCTACTAATATAAAAAACAAAACATTTATCATTAGAAATGAAGGAGAGAGGCAGAGAGAGAGAGAGAAATAGAGAGAGACAGAGAGTATACAAAGGGAAGAAAAAACATTAAGCATCAGAATTAAAATTAAGTACAATATAAATGTATATACAAATTCAATTTGTATTAAATTAACAAATGTTGATTATATTATAAGTAAACATATATTGCCTTAAAAATATCCATCTAGGCTGGAGAGATGGCTTAGTGGTTAAGCATTTATTTGCCTGTGAAGCCTAAGGACCCGGTTCGAGGCTCAATTCCCCAGAACCCACATTAGCCAAATGCACAAGGGGCCGCATGCGTCTGGAGTTCATTTGCAGTGGCTGGAGGCCCTGGCATGCTCATTCTCCCTCTCTCTCTCTCTGCCTCTTTGTCTCTCTGTCTGTCGCTCTCAAATAAATAAATAATTTTTAAAAAATATCCATCTATGAGCTTGACAAATGTGAGGAACAAAAGCAGCAATATCTCTGTAATCAGGGGTTCCTATTGAGAAAGATGCATAATAACTACAAAGAAATAGGTAGGTAAGATGACAAAAATCTGTGATTCTTTGGGGGGGGGTGCAGGGTCGAGATGTTATCATTGTATTTTACAAGATAATAGTTTGTATGAATGAGGGCAATGTCAATTTTCCTGGATGGGTATCTAAAGCTTCTTTGAAGGGACAGTATTTCAGTAGACCTATATGACATAAATTAGGCAGTCAGATGTATGGTGAGGCTCTGTGTTTATATGGAACACTTAATGTTCTGAGGCAGGACTTGGATATAAGGGCATGAGAAAAGGCAATGATAGAGAGCAATTCTTAGGGACCTGTCAGCCAGGGAACTTGAGGTGTACTAACCTGCTTACAAACACAATGAGGAAAATAAAAGCACAAGAACTATTCACTTTTATTAAGAGGAAAATAATACTGAGCTGTGGGAAGGGGAAAACAGTAATATGAGGAAGCCTGCACAGTTAGTACATCTTCAAACAAGTATACAAATGGAAGTATTCTGACTTTGTATTACTGAGATAGGAACTCTAGCCAAATAAATCAATTACTAAGTTGCAGAAGTGTCAGTATCACAAGGGATTTATTTTCAAAACAAGTAATTTTAAGTTGACCTTTAAGGTTAGGAAACACAAAATTGGCAAATGGATTATGTAGTGGTTTGAATATATAGCCCTGTAGACTTGGGTAACAAAAGATAGAACTGAGAAACAGGCAATAACACCATGCGAGCTTTAAATCCTACCAAGTCATGGTCTGGATTTTCCTGGTTGCAGTACAAGAGGAAGCTGAGAGAAATTTCAAGGGCCTTTGAACAGAAGTCACAAGGCCCAAAGTCCAGAGACTTTTCAGGCTGGATTTTCAGAGAAGAGAGAGTTGCAGAAGCACTGTTGCTCCCTGTCACAACCAGTGTGGAGCAACCTCCAGACTCAAGTAGTCTTAGGGAAGACTTCTCACAACAACCTGGATGCAGTACTGAGGGATAATTAGCCAATTGCAAAATGTCATGGTTCAATACACTAAATTATAAAATCCATACACAAAATTATCAGTTTCATGTAATTTACTAGCATTCCCCAATAATTTCAAGAATATTTAAAGGGTCTAGAGAGATTTCTCAATGGTTAAGGCACTTGTCTGCAAAGTCTAAGAACCAGGGTTTGATTCCCCAAGATGCACAAGATGGCTCATGCATCTGGAGTTTGTTGGTTGTAGTGGCTAGAGGCCCTGGTGTACCCATTCTTTTTGTTTCTTTCTCTCTCTCTCTCTCTGTATTTATCTGCCTCTTTCTGTCACAAATAGATAAATAAGTTAAATATTTTTTTTTAAAAAAAGAATATTGGATATGATATCTAGAAACTAGGAAAAACTCTTAAATTCTATCCTTTTCATTGAACATTTTCAGGTTAAAATTTGCAATCACATAAGCAAAGTTAATTTAATGTGAGATAAAGAGAAAATATTCATTAGTCAAAAATATTTCAGAATTGACACAAATGAGAAGACAAGAAGACTAAGTTTTTACTGTGGTATTTTATAGTTTAAAAATTCAAAATGCAAAATATTTAAGCAGATACAAATTATTCTTTTAGGTATGCAAGCTATAATGTAGAAAATGGAAATTACTCTGGATAGGATTGTAAACAAATTATATATACTACAATAAAAGTTTATTGAAATTGAAGATATAGCTTAGAGTGTTCCAAAATAAAACTGAGAAGAAAAGATAATTAAGATAAATGAAAAGAGAATTAGTGCTGTATGGGACTTCAGAATTTTCATTGTTGCTGCTAAGGAAGAGGGTAGAGGAAAACTATTCTAAGGGCTAATGTCTAAAACTTTTCCAGATGCAATCAAAATTATAACTAATAATCCAGGAAAACCAAAAGACTCACACTTTAGAAATAAAGAAAAAAAAAACTACATTATGATATACCATAATGAAAATTATCTAAATTTTTAACAAAATGCAAAATAAAGACTTTATTAGGATGTATTATCAGCAGATCTGCACTGCATGCCATCCACATTCACCACAATCAGATGAATGAGAACACAGGAAATGGAGCTGGCTATAAAACCTCAAGGCCCACCCACACTGAGGCACTTCATGTTCTAAAAAATCACCCACCTGCCCAAACAGTGCCAGCAGCTGGGGACAAAGTGCTCAAATATATGAGCCTATGGGGGGCACATTTCCCTTTCAAACCACAACAGTAATTAATAGAGGAAGACTTAATTCTGTTACCACAGGTTTGAGAATCATTGAGCAGCTCAGTAAGAAAACCTGGAAGAAGCTACCTCATCTCCTTGTCTATGCAGTGCACAATGTGTACCTAATCCATGGAAGCAATATCTGACAGAAATAGCAGCCTTTTGTTTCTTGATAACTAGAATTGAATATGATTTTCCCAGCCAACTCTTCTACTTCAGGGAGATCATCACCATTCTGAGAGGATCCATTGGTCAAATACAGTCATCATCCTAGATCAGTTTCCCCAGGAAGAAGGGAAATAGAAATCCCCTTTCTTGAGTGAATCTATTGTTCAAATGGGCTCTCATGCATTAATTCCTTGTCTCTCAACTTAATTCAGTAGCCAGGTTCAAATAGCCTGGCCTTAATTTTTGTTTCATTGAAAGATTCCAATGTGTAAGTGTATGTCAAAAAATATGTGCAATTTAACATGTCAAACATAGTAATGTTATTTGGCAATGAATATAGCCTAAGATTATGAAAACAAAATATTGTAATGAGAGGTTTAAGACTTAAACCTTAAGATACTTGGTATTTAAAAATTAGATAAGGGCTGGACAGATTGATTAGTGGTTAAGGCACTAGCCTGAGAAGGCTAACAACACAGGTTCAATATCCCAGTACCTACATAAGCCAGATGTACAATGTGGTGCATGCATCTGGAGTTTGTTTGTAGTGGCTGGAGGCCCTGACAAGCCCATTCTCTCTCTCTCTCTCTCTCTCTCTCTCTCTCTGCCTCTTCCTTCCTCTCTCTCTCTCTCTTCTCCCTCTTAAATAACTGGATAAAATAAAAAAAATTAGATAAAAGAGGACGCTTCTACATCAGATTACATGGAAGATGAAATGGAAGGATTAGGTAGAAGAGGCATCAAAGAAAGAGTTTATCAAAGAGGAAGTGGTTCTTAGTGTAAAATTCTGCTGAGAACTCAGGTAAGATGGCATTGTGCAGTGCTCACTGATTTTGGACTAATGGAGAAGTTGGGTGGCTTTAATAAGATCCATTTTTGTTGTAACTATGTGGGGGTGGAAGTCAGATTGAAATGAAATGAGGAGTAAATTAGAGATGAGCAACTAGTGCTGTTGAATATAAATTTTTCAGGAAGATAGCTGAAAGCACCAAGAGAACAAGGATATGAGTCATAGTGGAGAGAAAAAAGAGAGAGAGAAAATGTGTGTAATAATAGAAGTGATCTGAGCATGGTAAAATGTGTTGTAAATATTCTATTAGAGAGGAATGGAAAGAGAAAGAAAGACAGGGAAAAATCTTACTAGAGTATCCATTCCCAAGTTAAAGCAAGCAGAGTCCAAGCACAGCTTGAAATATGCTCTACACAAGGGATTTATTTGCAAGATGGTATAGTTCTCTCCTTATTCCTGGCACATTGTCATATTTCAATAATTATTTTAAATGAACAGATGAACAACACAGAAAATTAATTTTTAAATCACTCATCCAAATAGCAAAAGTTTATATATTAAATCTTATGTAACAGCATGCCTTTAATCCCAGCACTCAGAAGGCAGAGGTAGGAGAATTGCTATGAATTCAAGGCCATAGAGTAAGTTCTAGGTCAGCCTCTGCTAGAGTGAGATCCTACCTTTAAACAACAGCAAGCAAAAATCATATCCAACCAGACCACTCATGTTAAACTTTGCTCTTTCTTCCTATGTGCAACTCTGCTGATATACTCTTTAATCTAATATGTTTCACGTTAATAAAATACTACTTAAAGGTCAAAGGAAGACTACTGGTCAAGGTGTCTGCCTAACCATGCCTACTAGCTCAAGCAATAAGACAGGAGAAAGAAATAAAAAGATAGAAATTGGAAAGAAAGAAATTAAGTTAGCCCTATTCGCAGATGACATGATTCTATACATAAGTGACCCAAGAACCTCTATCTCAAAACTCTTAAAGGTGTTCAATTCCTTCAGCAAAGTAACAGGATACAAAATCAATGTACAAAACTCAGTTGCCTTTCTAAATGCAAAAGACAAAGATACAGAGAAAGAAATTAGAGACATTGTCCCATTTTCAATACCAACAATAACAAAAATACCTTGGAATAATATTAACCAAGAATGTGAAAGTCCTATACATGAAAACATACAAATACTCAGGAGAGAAATTGAGGAACACTTGAAAAAATGGGAAGACCTCCCATGCTCCTGAATAGGCAGAATTGACATTGGAAAAATGGTAATCTTACCAAAGGCAGTATATAGATTTAATGCAAAACTAATAAAATCCCAACATTTTTCTTCACAGAGACAGAAAAAAAATGATCTCAAAACTCATATGGAATGGCAGAAGGCCATGGATATCCAAGAACATCCTCCGTAAAAGAAACACCTCAGGAGGCATCACCATAGCTGATCTAAAGCTGTACTACAAAGCCATAGTAATAAAAACAGCATGGTACTTCCATAAAAAACAGGATTATAGACCAATGGAACAGAATCAAGGGCCTGGACTTTGGATCAACTAAAGCTATGTGATATTTGACAAAGGCCCTAATAATGTAAACTGGAAAAATGATGGAATCTTCAAGAAATGGTGCTAGACAAATGAGATAACCATATGCAAGAAAATGGAACTAGATACATATATCTTGCCATGGACAAAAATCAAGTCCAAATGGATCAAAGACCTCAATATAAGTCCAGAAACTCTGCCACTGCTGGAAGAAAAAATAGGAGGAACATTTAATGATACAGGAGTGGGAAAAGACATCCTGAGCAAAACCCCAGTAGCTCAAAAAATTAAATAATCACTCAGCCATTGAGATTTCATGATGCTGAAGTTTTTTCTTCACAGACAAACATACAATAAGCAGAGCCAATAGATTTACCACAGAATGGGAGAAAAAAGTTTTCTGGATATACAACTGACAGAGACCTAATTCCTAGAATTGAAAAAGAACTCAAAAGCCTAAACAATAAAACATCAAACAACCCACTCACAAAATGGAACAGGGAACTGAACAGGGAGTTCTCAGAGGAAGAAATACAAATGTCAAACACACATTTAAGAAAATGTTCAACATCCCTAATCATCAGGGAAATGCAAATTAAAACAAATATGAGATTCCACCTTACCCCAGTAAGGATAGCAAGCATGAAAAAATCAAATGACAACAAATGCTGGTGAGGATACAGAAAAATGGGAACCCTCATTCACTGTTAATGGGAATGTAAGATGGTACAACCACTATGGGAAGCAATAGGGGACTTCTCTAAAGGTTGACTATAGAGTTAGGAACAGATCCAATTATTCCCTTATTGGGCATTTACCCTAAAAGTTCCATGACACAGTTCAGAGGTATTTGCTCAACAAAGTTTATAGCTGCTCAATTCATAATAGCTAAGCACTGGAATCAACCCAGATGTCCATCATTAGACGAATGGATAACCAAGATGTGGTATATTATATGATGGAATTTTACATAGCAGTAAGGAAAAATGACACAATGGAATTTGAAGAAAAATGGTCAAACTTGGAGCAGTTCATTCTCAATGAACTCACCCAATCACAGAAAGACAATCATTGCATGTTCTCACTCATCTTTGGCTCCTTACCTGAATCTTTGGGAGATGCTGACATACCTAATATTCATCTCGAGGACCAGACAATAGGGAGGGTGGGTGTTATGGGAGGGTAAGAGTGTGTGGGAGGGCACAAAACTGGACCCAAATGGAAATGGTACTAAAAAGTCCTATATCCTGAAAGACATACTAAAAGATTGAATCTTCATCAGGCCCTTAGAGGGAACATCTGAATAAAAAGTTTCTGGAGAGAGTATGACTAAGACTAATCTTCCTCTTCTCTCTCTCTCTCTTCTTTCTTTCTCTTTTATAATACCTATCTTTTTCTTCCTTTTTCTTCCTTGGTGCTGGCCTATAACTGCCAGTGTCAGGATGCAGTTAACATCCACAATGAGCTGCTGACTAGAGAGACCTACAAGGTTTCCCAAAAGAAAACAGATTTCTGTCAGAGCACTTGATTACCCACCAAAGGTTAATGATAACACCCTACTGCCAAAGACACCATATGTTGTTGGTACAGAATGGAGACCTGGCTTGAATCTGGAAGACAGTCAGTCCCCAGAGAGTTAGCATGTCTAGTGCCAGAAGGTGCTACATGAGCAAGTGGGGGAAAATGATCAACATCTGTCCAAGCAACTCGTGGTCTAAGCTACTCAGCAGCAAACAACCTGAGGTTATACTCACACAAGTGCAATAGTGGAACACTGCCATGGTGGGTAACCAACTGCTCTTGAATTGGCTAACGGATCTTGTCAGTGGAATGGAGCCCATAGCTGGAACTGGGAAACAAGTTGGAACCATATCCAAAATTGGAGTCTGCTATCCAATGTCAAGCTCCCACCAATCTTGGGCTACAACAGGGCCTATACCTATTAAATTCCCTCTAAAATAATAAAGGTTATCCGATTTATCTGTTCTGACTTCACTCTCATTGGAGAATCTGCTTCTCTTTTTCAGATGAACATAGAACCTGAGGAGATATTCAGCCATTGGCCCCTCACCAGGGCCCCAACTGAAAGCATAGAGTAATTGGGGAAGTGAGCAAGAGTGCTGCTTTCTTGGTGAAGCTAATACACCAGCACAAGGGTGTAGGAGAGAGACACAGAGTACACTCAACTCCCATCAAACCAGACATCCAGAGACACAGAGGCTCCCAAGACCTCATTACTGAAGTGAACCTAAAACGAACCCAACATGGCTCAGGGAAATTCGCTGAAGAGGGGAGTGTAAAAATTATTAGAGCCACAAGTTGAGACATTATGCACAGAAACATTGCTTCTTCCCCATAACTGAGGGCTACCCCCACAATGCATGACCTACATTCTCCAATAAGGATTATCCCTTTGGAGGGCAGAGTCAGGGAGGAGGCTAATAATGGTACCAACATGGCTGTTTACATGCCAGTACATACATAACTAACAAAGAAACAAAACATTCAAAGCAGCAGATGTTAAGTTGACTGCTTGTCATATGTTAGTTATCTTGATTGCTTCCTAGATGAAAGGATGGGACATATAATTTAGATTCAAACTACCATGTGACTTAAAATCATTAGATGTACAATTATAGTACAAATTTTGTCATGCCATTTACCATTCATTTAAGCTTTGGACCCTGTTCAAGTGTTTGTGAAGAAGACAAAATAGGAATGACAAGGGAACACACACTGTATGTGTTCTGTTTGTCATTTGGAGCAATCATTGAAACTATGAACTCAGGCTTGAGGCTGCCTGGATTCTGTGATCTTGCTATGAAAGCAGCAGGCACCTTGCTCCATCTTCTTGACTGAAAGGACACTGGGTCCCCCACTCCTGGATCCTCTGCTCCAGAGGGTTCTCACACAGAGTGAGTAGGCCTGAGCTCATGGTTGGTTCCCCACCTCCCAGTACCCTGGTCCTGGGAGCCCTGCTGCTGACTTGGGATGGCCTTGTCCTTGTGTGTGTGCTTCAAAAGGAAGTTGGCCATTTGCTCTGGTTTCCTGATTGACTGGCCTACTTGACAACAAATCAGAAATAAATATCAGCACCATCATAGTGGGAGACTTCAGTACTCCAGTATCATCAATAGATCCTCCAAGCAGAAAATCAACAGGAAAATAGTAGTGCTCAACAACACTATAGATCAACACGATCTAACAGACATATACAGAACTTTCCAGACTACACACTGCCTTCAACAACCCGTAGGACTTTCTCCAAAGTAGACCACATATTAGGCCATAAAGCATACCTCCATAAATTAAGGAAAACTGAAGTAACTTCCTGCATCATATCAGATCACAATGCACAAAAGATGTTGACAAGGATGTGGGGGGAAAGGAACTCTCATTAACTGTTGGTAAGAATGTAAACTTGTACAACCACTATGGAAATCATAATGGAGATTCCTGAAAAAGATTAGTTTAGAGCTACCAACAGACCCAGTTATTCCTTTAAGGGACATTTATCCTAAACGCTCCATGCTTCACTACAGAGATATTTGCTCAAACATGTTTACAGTTGCTCTATTCATAATAGGTGAGAACTGGTATCAACCCAGGTGCCCATCATTGAATGAATGAATAATGAAATTGTGGTGGATTTATGCAATGGAATTCTATCCAGCAGTAAGAAAATACAATACAATGGCATGTAACTTCTGGTACCAGAAATTGGTTGCTATCCACAATGACCTATTGATGGTAAAGAACTAAAAGCCCCCAAACAAGAAAGGTTTCTGTCAAAGCACTTGATTACCCATCTTATTGCTGAAGATACAGCACACTACTGACACAGAGCATGGAGAGACCTGGCTGGAATCCAGAAGATTTCCAGTTCCCAGACAGCCTGTCTAGTGCTGGAAAGGGCTACATGAGCTACTGGGGGAAAGTGGCCAACAATGGTCTGAGAAGCCAGAGCTCTAAGCTACTCAGAAGCAAACACCCTGGCAGGATGTACATGCCCGTGCAATAGTGGCACCCAACCTTGGTGAGTAACCAGTAGCTTTCTGATTGGCTAAGAGATCTGCTCGGTGTGGAATTAGGATCCAGATCAGAATCCTATGGAGACAAAGATTATGTTCTCCAGTGTCAAGCTCTCACTAGTCTTTAGCTAAAAGAAGGGTTACATACATCAAACTCTCCCAAAATTAATAATGCTTATCCCATTTAAACTATGCTGACTTCACTCTCTGTTGGAGTATCTCTTCTTTTTCAGAAGGTAGCAAGACCCGAGGAGATAAATGACCTCTCACACTTTAGCCAACCCCCTGCTGAAACCATAGAGGAATTGAGGAGATGAGCAAGAGTGCTGCTTCTATGCTGAACCTGAAAATCGGCATCAGGGTGAAGGAGACAGACCCTGAGGATACTCAACACCTACCAAAGCAGAGATCCAGAGGCTTCTAATAGCTCATAGCTGAAGTAGACTTAAAACTCACCCACCAAGGCTCAGGGAATTTTGCAGAAGAGGAGGCAGAAAGATTGTAAGAACCACAGATTGAGACATTATGCCCAAAGGCATTGTCTCCCCTCCCCAAAAGAACTGACTGCTGTTCCCACAATGCATAACCCACAGCCCCATAGACAATACCTGCAACCCCACTGAGGAAGGTCCCCATCCTAATGGGGACAGGGATGAGGGAAAAGAGGGTACCAACACATGATGTATCCATACAAAAATATGTTGTTAATAAAAATAATATCAATAATAATGATAAATAAAGAAAGCATGAATGATTGAAGGAAAAACAGAAATTTCTTTGACTGTGGCAAATAAAAGAAAATGTTAAATAATGAGTTAAAGATCCTAAGGAGAGAGCCACCCCATCGTACCTCAAAAGGGCCCTGACTGAAACTAAGAACAATTGGCGAAACAAGCAAGAGTGCTGTTTTCCTGGTGAACTGGGTACCATCACAAGGGTGAAGGAGATCAACACAGAGAAAAATCAACTCCTACCAAATCAGATAACCAGAGACCCAGAGGCCCCCAACACCTCATCACTAAAGCAGACCGAAAATGAACCCAACATGGCTCAGGGAAATTTTGTGGAAGAGGGGGCGGATAGAACGTCAGAGCCACATGTTGGGTCATGATATGCAGAGATATTTATCCTACCCATAACTGTGAGCTAACT
Source organism: Dipus sagitta (assembly GCA_036346955.1). Lineage (NCBI taxonomy): Eukaryota > Metazoa > Chordata > Mammalia > Rodentia > Dipodidae > Dipus > Dipus sagitta. Next base: position 127,280,236 of record CM070771.1, on the reverse strand, counting down.
CCAGAATGCATGACCCATATACCTCAACAAGGAGGGGCCAGGGGGAGGGCGTAGGACATGGATGAGCCTAACAATTGTACCAAATTGAATGTATTCACTGAGTACAAAACTAATTAATAAAAAAGAAAAAAAAATCTTCAGCTTAAATACGAAATTTTGTATTTGCAAACAAGCAGTTATCTTCTTAAAGAGAAAAGTTGGTGGCATATTTATGCCCCTTTGTATTTTCAATTTTATTAATTTGAACTTTTTGATTAATAGGTAATACTTCACTTTTTTTCTAACACCCTCTATTCCACTGCCTGGTAGTGGAGAGAACAACTACCTGACATCTGCATGAATTGCATAGAGAATAAACAGTTTGCAATGTTCAGCACTTAGTCCATCCCTCAGCAATCCATGGAGGTCTTTTTCCTAAAGTCCCCTTACAAGAAGGAAGTCAGCAATAGAAGAAACGTGAATGTCAATTGCTAGTTTTGGACTGTGCAATCATGAATTGAAACTAATGAAAATGTGGTCCCTTGGTGTTTTGCTTACCATTTATAATTCACAAGAGCCAAATTCTTTCTTCTCATGTACAAACAGGGTACTTAGAACTCCCAGGAAAAATATGAAAGGGTAGTTGCAACTTTGTGCATACAACAGTTTGGGTAATTGGGGTTTACTTTTCACAATAGCTTGTAAAGTTGCTACTTGAATTGTCAGTGTTTAGACTCGGATTGAGAGATGTGCATATGATAAATGTGAGAGGGTCCATGATGTGTGTGTCAGTATCATTGTCAAACATTCTTAGTGATGTTTATATAACCTCAGGACATATTCACAGAGAAGCAATCCCTACTGCCAAATGTGTAGGAGATGCTATTTTCCAAAGTAAACCTTTGCAATATAATGTGTACCCTGAATGGGCAAAGGTGGTGAGATTACTTCTTGCCTTGCAAACTTGGAGGCATTGTCTGGAGCATGCTGATAAAGTCCTCTCAATTTGTGTTTTTGGTCCAGAATTCCCTAAGTCAGTTGATGTACACTTTTTACCTCATTCATCTTTCTTGACAGGTCCTATTTCCTAAACTGAAGTTTATTGTGTGCCATTAATAAGCTGCATCATTTTTCTATTAAAAATTTGCATAATTGTTACAAAAATAAGTCTAGAAAATGTATTCCTCTTCATGGCTTTCTTTAACTTCTCATGATATATTCCATGATTCTTAGGGAATTAAAAGTTTGAACTTGTTTAAAAATCCAAAGGATATAGAATCTGTGAACTGACTCACCTAAGAGGGGAAAACACTGAAGATAGTAAACACCTGAGTCAGTTATAAATCTGATACTTATATTAATGACACTAGAATTAAAGTGCTAATGGCTACCACATCATAACAGAAGATGCACCATCACCTTGCTCAAAGACTACATACTGTCTGATGAAAGTTTGCTCTTGAGCCAATCTAAAGGAAAATACAGTAATTGGATCTAAGGCAGAAAATGACCATATAACGGAGTATCTTTAAACATTCCAATTTCAGATTAGTAGCAATGTATTTGCCAAATTTGATTTGTGCTACTAATGTGGCCTTTTGCTGCTACAAATTGTATAAAACCTCAAATGTGTAATAACTTTAAGAAGCCTAGTGTTGATGGTTTCTATCAGAAATGACAAGAAAACCATTTTATGTACATGAAAGTAACACCTGGTTCTTGTCCTTTTCAAGATAAAGACTTCATGCATAATTCTGTCTAGTTGAGACCATATGAAAAGCTTGAGAGGATCATGTTGTCCTCCTATGTGTATGTCATAAAAACAAGTAAGCAGGTAGAAATATCTTCTCTTAAAAACACAGGATTAAAAAAAATACACATGGCTGGGAATGGTGGCACATACTTTTAATCCCAGCACTCAGGAGGCTGTGGTCATAGGATCACTGTGAGTTTGAGGCTATCCTTGCACTATCGAGTGAGTTCCAGGTCAGCCTGGGCTAGAGTGAGACCCTCCCTTGATAAAACAAAAGTTCAAATAAAATAAAAATATACGTAGCCTCTGTTGTGTATGTGTTTGTATATGTGGAGTATGTGTATGTGTTTATCCGTGTTCATAAGAAAGGTGCTGTAGAAACCTAACAATTTGTTTAAATGGCTCCTTTCATGTTCACTCCTACTCTGATTGACTGAAATAAGAACTATCATACCTTCCTGACCAGTAAATGGCCTGAGTGAGGTAGTTTCTCTGAGTAAGGATGGAAGTGAACAAGTTCCATGCCTTTATTATCAGCGTTGCCTATACGTGGAAATGATGTATGCAAAAAGAAAAAAAATAATAATTTATTGTAGACATAAGTATAATTTAGGGATCATAAACTTTAGCCTTCTGCTTTCCAGATTCAGAACTAAGATGACAAAGTGGTTGACTGCTGGCATGAGTAAATGAGTAGTTAGTAGCTGGAAAATTTGCCATGAAATTGTGAACTGAGGGTGGATCAGCACACTTACAAGCCTTAATACTTTTTTTAAAATTTCACTTTGAGGATGAGTGGAGAAGACAAAATAAAATATCTATGTATAAATTTTGAAAAACTAAACATAGTATAGTATCCATAAGTCTTATAAAGGTATGTCTTTGAAAATAATTGGCTACACAGTCCACAAAGAATTGTAAAAAGAGTTTTGATTCTTTATAGACATAAAATACACTATTGAAACACCAGTACAGATATAAACAAAGGACAAAATAAATTGATAAAAGAAAATGAAAGACATAAAGATATTGGGCTGGAGAGATGGCTTAGTGGTTAAGCGCTTGCCTGTGAAGCCTAAGGACCCTGGTTCAAGGCTCGATTCTCCAGGACCCATGTTAACCAGATGCAAAAGGGGGCGCATGCCTCTGGAGTTTGTTTGCAGTGGCTGAAAGCCCTGGGGCACCCATTCTCTCTCTCTCTCTCTGCCTCTTTCTCTCTCTGTCACTCTCAAATAAATAAATAAAAATGAACAACAAAAAAGACATAAAGATAGATGAGGGCTGGAGTGATGGCTTGCTTGCAAATCCTAAAGACACTGGTTTGATCTGTCAGAACCCACATACATTAGATGCACAAAGTGGCGCATGTGTCTGCAGTTAGTTTGCAGTGGCTGGAGGCCCTGGCACACTCATTCTCTCTGTCTCTTTCTATTTCTCTCTCTTTCTCTATCTCTAATAAATCAATAAATGAATAAAATATTTATTAAAAAGACAGATGATAGCATGGAAACTAACAGAATCAACATGAGAAGATATGAAGTATACATTTGATAGTGTAGAAAATTGAGTCTGTATTTTAGGCTAAATTTTTATTCTCCTAGATTTTAAGAAAAAGGCCATATTTGAAAATCTTAGTACTGTGCTAGACATGGCCTGGATGTCCATGACCTCACAGTGCCTGACACTACCTTCACAAGACCATCATAATAGGAAGAAAAGATCATGACGTCAAAAGAGAGACTGACTGAGAGGGGAAGGGGATATGATGGAGAGTGGAGTTTCAAAGGGGAAAATTGGGAGAGGGAGGGAATTACCATGGGATATTGTTTACAATTACGGAAGTTGTCAATAAAAATGTTTTTTAAAAAAGAATATACAAAGCAAGGATATGCTAGTTTATATTTCCAGAATATTCTAAGACTAAAAAATAATATCAAAATGTAATCAAAAATTCAATCACGTGGGGGAAAGCACAGCAGGAATGCCTGAGAATTTTAACTTTAAACACATCAAACATGTAATTGTATAATATTTAGTAATAAACTATAATAAGGACTGCATGTAAAATCTGGATAATTCAGCTATGGCTCTATTTAGAGGAAAACTCAAAGCTTTGGAAGAAGTTCATTAGCAATTAGGCAAATAAGATTAATCTAATCTGGGCTAAGAGGAAATGATGTAGAAAGCACAGTTTACTGAAATATCACATACATCCTTTATTTGCAATCTAAAACTTTCTAAAGGTTGTACCTGGTGACATTATAATGCTATAAATGGCAATTTCCCATGCACTAAGCCTTGTACTTTCAGAACTCCTGTTACCCTGCAGATGGGAGCTGAACTAGCATGGCATGCATTGGTCAGGGTCCAACTTGCCTCTAGGAAGCATAATATCTCTCTTATTGACTTGCTGCATTTGAGACATTCAAAGAGTCCTTAGTTTACATACTCACTAGCATGGAGTTTCCTAAAATTTTACAATCTATGTTCTTAAGATAAAATCACATTTTTTTAGCTAAAATAATTATGCTTCAACACTAAATATCTTTTGATAGTGTCAGGTTTCATATAATCAGAATTGTTTTGAGACATTTCTTTATCTCTCTAGCAATGAAATATATATAATATATACATATATAATGTATTTCTTAATTTATAAAGTCCTAGAACAATTGATGGTTCAGTTTGTTATAGGTCAGAGAACTCTCTAAGACATTAGATAAAGTACAAAAACCTTCCTCTTTAGATCTTCAATTTTTCTTGACAATATTAGTATTCAAAACCATTTATACATAACGTGTATATTTCCACATGTGTGCACATGTCCATGGAGGTCATATGATAATCTCAGCATCATTCTCAAGTGTTGGCCACCATTTTTGAGATGTCTCTCACTAGCCTAGAATCCAGCAAATAGGCTGTAATTGCTGGACAGTGAGTTCTAGTGATTCACATGTCTCTGACACTCCAGAGTTGGCATTGTGAGAATGAACCACTGTACCTAGACTCTTTTATGTGTGTGTTGAAGATTAATCTAAGGTCCACATGTTTCAAAGCAAGTCCTTTATGCAATGAACTGTCTCCCTAGCCAGTAAAGGCAAGGAAAGAAACAAAGGAGAGAGGGAGAGAGGGGAAAGAAGGAAAGAAAGGGGAAGATGAATTATTCCAATACTCAAATGACATGATTTCCTTCTATGCAGTTGTGGCACGCATTAGATATAATTTACATATTATATATAATATTTTATATTACATATATCATATAGATTATATTAAACAGATTAAAATATATAAAATTAAGATAAAAGTAATCTCCAAGTTGGCATAATTGATTATTTAGAATAAATATATGTTCGAAATCAAAGCATAAGTAAAGTTGATGGAAAATATATGCATTTTACCCAATAAAGGTATTGGTGATATGTAGTAATTTCCCTAGAGCTAATCCATATTCTTTGGAAATGATTGTGTTCTACAAAAAACAAGTATGAGATTGATTGCAAGTTGCAAAGGATCCCATATTAAATTGCTATTCATTTTTTTCTCTGAGATTCAAAGATATTAAGGACACCTTTTACAAAATTTTCTTTGTATTAATGGAAAAATAAAGAAGTTATATAATGGTGGTTAAGATTTTTCTCAGCGTGACAAAAGATGTGAGATGACTACTTCAAAGGGAAATTCTTAATTTTGCTCCCAGATTTGGAAGTGAGTCTGTGATCATGTAGCCCCATTGCTGTGGGCCTGTGGTGAGGGACATCATAGCACAATAGGTGGTGAAGCAAAACTTCTCACCTCATGGCCAAAAGGACAGAGTCACGATTTGTGTCCTACAGTCCTCTTCAAAGTTATGTTTGCTAATGACCTCCAAATAGGCCCAGCCTCGTAAAGCTCCTACCACCGCCCCAGAGCACTAAGTTGAGGGACATGCCATTGACATAGCATCCTGTGGAGGCCATTCTACATCCAAACCGCAACTATCATATTACCTTTTATTCACTGAACCAGTCAGAAAAAACTCAGCATGTAATAACTTGAAAAGTATAGCTAAAAGGGTATAGGTTGTAGGAATCAGATCGCATGAAAGTGGAATCGCAATCATTTTAAAGAATGCAATATCAGTTACTCTTTACTTGCCACAAAATCCTCTGATGCTTTTCAAAATGTTGTTTAACTGAGTTCTTAATCAATTTTGACTAAAAATAACCCTGCTTTGAGTCTATGATGCACTTACCTAAAGTAATCTGACAATAGTAGGATTGTCCCTCAGCATCTAAAAGGAATTGGTTTCTAGACATTCTTCCTCCTTGTAGGTATCAAAATCTGTCCTTGACATAAAATAGTAGTAGCCTATGCACTATCTGCCATGTTCTTTAAATCACTTCTGGATTGCTTTTTATCCCTAACACAATGTAAGTGCTATATAGACAGTGTGGTACTTAGAATGTAAAATGTCCCTCATAGACCCATGAATCTGTGCCCCTCATGGACTCATATTTGATCCTCAGCTGGTGGAGACTTTGGGAGATAGATCCTTGCTGGAGGTGTGTCCCTGGTGTTGGGTCTTGAGATTTCAAATCAAGTCCCCAACCCCTTGTCAATTCTAGCTCACTCTTGCTGTTTCGTCCCTGCTAGTATGAGAAAATGTGAGCCCACTTCCTGCTCAGGTCGGCTGTGCTTTCCCTGCCCTGATGAAACTCTGTTTTCAAACGTGTAGGATGAAATAAACCATTTCTTTCCATAAGCTGCTTCTGGTCTACCTTCTTATTCCAGCAACACCAGTACAACTTCTATAAACACTTGTGTTTCATTACATATGGAATACTGTCAAGAGAAAAAAGCTTTTACATCTTTGGTTGGTCACATGCAGGAATACAGAACTCACAAGCACAGGTAAAGCCTACAAGAAAAGTAAGATCTCCAGGGCGTGGTGGCACATGCCTTTAATCCCAGCACTTGGGAGGCAGAGGTAGGAGGATTTCCATGAGTTCGAGGCCACCCTGAGACTCCATAGTGAATTCCAGCTCAGTCTGGGCTAGAGTGAGACCCTACCTCAAAACAAAAAAAAGGAAAAAAAAAAAAAAGGAAGCTCAACTTGAAATGGAAGGTGAAATATTGTGATGTTATCAGTAAAATGGTACAATAGTACATTGAATATTTATATGGCCATATGGCCATATGTCCAGAATTGTCATTGTCACATACTCCAGCTACATCTCAACAATCATCTTCATAAACTGCTACCCACAATTATTTCATGCAGTGTTAGCAGCCCCTGATGGCTGGCTTCCATTCCAGCCATTTACTATGGCAAGCAATTGGCCACAAGCTGGCACAGACTTGAATTAGGCTACAGTTTTGTCTTTATACTGATAGGTTTGCTCTTTGATAAATAAAGAAATAATGAGGAGTCTCTCTCATATTCTCTGTGTACTGTGTGCATGTGTGTGTCTGTCTGTCTACCTTTGTGTCAGATGAAATCATAAGATCTAATTTTTAATGGGTTTTGAAAATTCATTTTTTTTCTGGATATGCTCAAAGATCATTAAGAATAATCAGTATAAATAGTTTATGTTTTTACATACTTTTCAGCAAAAATGATTGGCTCTAACTTTTACATACAGAGTGAACAATGCCTGGGAATTACCCAGCCCAGACTCTGACTCCAGAAGACAATATACCCTCCATTTAACCTTCTACAAGAATTAGGGTTTTACCTCTTGTACCAAAACAAAAAAGAATAATAAATCCTTCATTGAATAAAACAAAATATTAAGTCTCAGAAGCAGAACCACTTCTCAGTTTTCCAAATAACTAGAGTAAAAAAAAAATAAAAATAAAAAGAGTTGAGAAAGCTTAGAAGCTCCTTAAGACATGATTGGTGACAGTTATATAAAGGGCTCAAAATAATTTTGGAAAAAAATGGAAGCATGGGAATCATGCAGTGTGATGGAGTCATTAACTATCATGACTAATGAGCAGCTGTCCTTGGCCCAATTCCTTCAGAGGTGTCCGAGTTCTATCATGGTTCTAATGAGAAGTGTCTGGCATTGTGGAAGACATTCCAGATGCTTACAAGAGTTCTGGCACAAAACCTGAGTTTTTGGTTGCACATAAAATAGACAAAAAACAAAACACTAATCCTAAATCAACTAACATCACTGCCAAGCTCTTTATTGGTGATGTGATAATGGGAGTTATTGGTCAAGTTATTGGTCATTTTTTCACTCTCCTGAGTGTCAGAGTCGAACGTAAGTGATGAGACAGAAGGAGCTAGACAATATAGTACAGTCATGGCTGCACAATGACAGGCACATGTTCCAAGGCTATGTTATTAGGCAATTCCATCACAGTGCAAAAAGCATAGAATTTAGACAAATCTATATAGTATAGCCCACTACAAATCTATGTCCCATGGGTGGGTGTTTGTGTGTGTGCCCATTTGTGTGATTTAAGGCCATGATGTACAACACAGTACAAGATTAATTTAAGCATAAGAGAAAAGACTAAATAAGAGAGTGAACACAAGCGTATTGACACTGCTGCTGTGTAACACTGTAACAGTGCACACAGGTTATAGTGCACTTCTCACAAGTAGAAGACACATTCACTAGAGCTGGGGAGATGGCTCGTAGTTTAAAGGCACGTGCTCCACAAGCCTGCTGATAGTAATTAGGCACCTCAGAAACCATGTAAGACTGGACACATAGTGTCACATGCCTCAGTAATCCTAAAACAACCATAGCAGTGGGAGGTAGAATCAGGAGTCTCAAGAAGCATGGCATGGGGGTGGGAGGGCAGCTTGTATAAGCTTTCCAGTGGCAAACAATGAGAGGGACTATTTAAAACAAGATGGAAGGAGAAGACTACCACACTAAGTTTGTCCTCTGACCTCTTCACCAGTATGCACTGTCCCCACAGTGCACAACACACACACACGTGCACACACACACACACACACACACACGATATCAAAGGTGCTTTCTCTAAAATATTCATTAAAAAGTATAGTACAATGAGTACATGAACCAGTAACATATTTCTTATGGCCAAGTAATATCTACTGAACATAATTACAGATGTTGGACCTGTGACAGCACAGCAGGTTTGTTGACAGCAAGATCATCAGTGTACCAAAGACATCACTATAACATCACTTGAAGGCAGGAATGTTTCAGCTCCCTGAAGTCTTAGAGCCTCATCTTTGACTGTGCAGTCTATATGGTACATGATTGTACTCAGGAACTTATAAACATCTCCAAGTTCCCCTTCTCTAATTCTTTTACAATTTCTTTCATCTCCTTTTCTTCCCACAACTCAAACTAGAGACAAGTTCCTCTTTAATAGGCAGAGAGATTTAACATCAAGCTCACGACTCAGACTGAGGGGTTCTCATTTTCACCATCACCACTGGCTACAGTTAGTGAAGTTTTGACTGAGGAGAGGATAGTTTGCATACAGGTAACATTTCTAAATAAATATTCCTGGTAAATTGCCTCAAAAGATCCCAAAAGAACACATTGAATTTCCAAACTGACAAAACTTCATTGTGATGTATTTGCTCATTTTCAATAAATATCCATATTTGTACTTATGAGTAACATTGGGTTGAATTCATGATGTATAAGCCCCCAAATCTATGGTAACTGGTTATGGAGGCCCTACAGGTCTAGTTCATTCTTCTTGGCAAATAAAGACCTGTGATTAGTCAGGATTTCATTATATAATAAAATATCTGAGGGCTGGAGGGATGGCTTAGTGGTTAAGGTGTTTACCTGCAAAGCCAAAGGACCCAGGTTCAATTCCCCAGGACCCATGTTAGCCAGATGCACAAGGGATGCATACATCTGGAGTTCATTTGCAGTGGCTGGATGCCATGGCACGCCCATTCTCTCTCTCTCTCTCTCTCTCTCCCTCCTCCCCCTCCCTCTTTCTCTATCAAATAAATAAATAATAAAATATTTAAAATATCTGAGATAATCTACTTCAAAAAGGGACAATTTTTTGAGCTGAGTTTGCAGCTCAGCCCATCAACAACTTGCCCATTACTTTGTGGCTAGAGTGAGGAGCTCAGCACATCAGGATCATGGAGTAGAGGACACTGTTCATTTCATAGAGGCCAGAAGGCAAAGGCAGGGAGAATGAGCCTGAGGTCTTAGTCTCCCCTGCAAGGCCATAGTCCTCAGTCATCCAACTTTTCTCCAATTAGGCCCTACCTCCTAAGGGTTACACCACTTCCCAATTTCACTGCCATGAAGACCAAACTTGTAATATATGGTGGATCTTTGGTGGAATAGTCCAGGTCCAATCTGTAGTAGATCCAAAATTGCTAAAATTTTAAGATCTTACATAATCTTAATCTGGTTTTGATAACAAAATTTAACAGTGGGCAAAACAGGATTCAGCACAAAGGAAGTTAATTCCAGCTTGTTCCTCTGCTATGTCTTCTGAGTTTGACATAAATTTCCTATTTCCCTCAATATATAATCAAAATGGATATTACTTCTGGGAGAATGAGTACTAGAGAATAAAGAGATTAGAATATTAACTGAGCTTTTTCTATTTCTGCCTAATATCATTTGAACATTCATCAGAACATCAAGAGCTTAATAAATAGTAAAATAACCAAAATCATTGCATTAACAGTATTGCATGAGTTTATAAGTTGTAACTGCAGATGTTGGAGAGACAAGCACTGGTGATTAAACATCCTTCTGGCAAACATGAATGCACTATTCAGTATTAATATGTTATATTGATAAGTTATTTCATATAGAATAGATTTACTATTAGAATAGGGAAAACATTTTTACTTTTTTTAAAACTTCCACATAAAAGTTGGTAGGACTGTAATTTTTAGAGAAAAAAATTTTATACCACAGAGAATGCAGGATAAGAGAATGCCATCCCAGACTTCTGGAGAAGCTTCAGCCCTTTGGAACATCTAATTGCGGTAGTTGGTCCATTTATGGTCAGCACTCATTCTGAAACACCTGGTGAGTTGTGTTAATGGTCATATGTAAAGTCATAAACAATTTCCTCTTTCTACCCAAGGAAAGCAGACATCAGGAGATGGAAATTTCCAGTATTTTGATGCCCAGAAAAAAATCTCCATTTCTTATCATGTTATACATCATCACAAATAGCTGTAACTTTAAATGATTTCCATGCACATTTCGTGGTTTGTGGTTAAATTCAGAGCCTTCAGTTAATCCGAGTGACCACACAAGTAATCAAGAGACTCCACTCCTTTTGCTGTATGTCACAGCTCTAGGAACTCAAAAACAATGTGACATCCTGTTTCTTAGCACATTGTTTTGCTAGGAGACTCTTAGATAAAGCACATGTAACCTTACAAATGCAATAAAGTCAACCTCTTATGTTTTACTAATAATATGGAAAGCTATAACATGGTGTAGAAGGTAACAATTTTAGAAGCACTTCAGGGCACGCAGAACTTTCACACATGGAAGCTGGAGAAACAGAAATGGAGTCCTCAAAGAGATGAGAGAACATGTGCAAAGAGAAGGGCAACATTTTCAACATTTCAACATTTTCTATCAGTGGTAAAGATTTAATAAGGGACTCAGACATTACTCAGTGGTAGACCACTTGCTTAGTTTATATAAAGTCCCAGGTTCCATTTGCAGCTCTGCAAAAATATGAACATTTAATAACATTCATATATCAGACATTGCATGAGGGCATGAGGACACAAAGAAAAGCATAGTATTCATTCTCTCTCTCTCTCTCTCTCTCTCTCTCTTTCTCTCTCTCTGTGTGTGTGCATTCCAGTATTGAGATTGAACCCAGTGTCACACATACTAAGCAGAAGCTACACCACCAAAGCATGCTAAGCAAGTGCTATACCACTGAACTATATCCCCAGCTTCCTACACTTCCTTTTAAATTTTATATTGACATAGAATCTCATAAAAATTCTCAGGGTTAGTTAAAATTATCTATAGAATCCATGCAGTCCTTTACCTCTCAATCTGTCTGCTTCAGCCTCCTGAGTAGCTGGGATTACAGATGTGTACAAGCATATCCATTTTGATGCCCAATCAATGTATGCCTTCCAATCTTTATGGTATGATAATAGCTGTACTTCAGTACATCAGAATATTTACAATCTTTCATTAAAATGCATGAAGCTGCAATGTTTTAGGTTTTTGATAGTAGGACTTTCTCTACAAAAAGAGAGAATATTAACAAGAAGCCCATTTTCCCCTGGTATGACTTGAAATCTTCTTTCTATACCAAAACAAACTAATTCCAGATCAGAATGACCAATATCTGATTTTTCTCTGAAGTTGATAAACCAGCATAGGCTCATGAGGCTTGGTTGTCTGAGATAATGTAATTTTGTTTCCAATAACAATGCAGTTATTTCTTTTTGAAGAGCAAAGTTTTCATGCTAGAAGTGGTGATGGAGAGATTAAGGTGATATTGCACATGTCACAACAGAACACAGCGAGAATACATTTTGGAAGAGCAAAAAAGTAAAAGTGACAGTCAACTCAACTATTCTAAATTGCCAGGGGCACTGAAACTACAGCAAAATAAAAAATCTCTATTCATTTCTTTTTCTGATTTTCTTTATTGACATGGGGTGACTGTGAAGATTATCAGCAGAGTATTGTTTCAATACTTGTTTTGTAAGACACCTTGTCATACAGTGTGGTTCTGCATACTTCAGATCTCAGAGCTAAACAAAAGTAATACTCTCACATCAAAACAGATATAATACAGTTTTCTTTAAATAGGTAAATGTGTAACACAGTTCAACACATTGCTTGTGAGCTAATTTTATCCAGTAAAAATCAAATAAGAGTAGAGGGGGATTTCCAGTAAAGATGGTGGGTTAGGAGCCATGCCAAACCAGTCTAGAGAGGGATTAAAGCAAAATCCCAACAAAATATACTCTTCTTCTGGGAAGTGAAGGGGTATAGGTTATTCTTAGACACAACGGAGAAGCCAATGAGACCAAGACCCACCAGAAAGGAGGAAAACAGTAAGAGTCCTAGTGAGGCCATCGTGGCCTGTGATCCATGGGTGCCTGCCGGGTGCAATCCCACCAGACAGGCAGCAGCAGCAGCAGATACCAAGCGACAGAACTTTCATCTCTATCAGCCTTCTTACAAATTTAAGAAATCTGAAGGAAAGAGAGCTGAGATCAACTAAAGAGCTACTGAAAGTGTGAGCAACTCCAGAAGTCTGAACTCTTATCCCCCACCATCAGAACTGTGAACCTCCACCATTCAGCCCCCAATGGCAGCTCAGCCAACAGAGCTGATCAGTGGTACAGCTGCACAGCACAACACAGAGGGATTGAGGCGGACACTCAGCATTGGCGAGATTGGAAGCTGCCCCAAAAGGTAACAAGCCTGAATGACAAAAAAAAAAAAAAAAAAACAGGTACACAGTCCTACAAGAGCTAATCTCTCTTTCCTTCACAGGACACGTTATGGGGTATATATTCTAGACTGGCTTTACCATTTTCAAATAACCTGTATTTGGGGGTTGAATATTGTTGCATTTTGTGGTTTCATATATATAGGGCCTTTGTTTTTCCTTCTGTCATTATTGGGGGCAGGGTCTGATCCAGATACGGGTGGACCTGGAACCCAATTCAGAACAGAAATATCTACCTCCCAGCTGACAAGATTAAGGGTGTAGAACAACACACACCCTTAGGGATTTTGGCTTTATATGACTATCTGTTTGTTTTAATCCCCACAATTGAATACTTTGTGCTGGTTTTCATTGATTGTGTATGTTACTCCATTGAAGTTTAGAATTTTCCAGTAAATTATTCCATGCAGTCCACTAGAACACTTGCTTAGCAAGCAAACTCAACACCTAGGATTACTTCTGTGACTAGATTGGGGTACAAGAGCCACACCTGGCACCTTGAACTCATATCCTGAGGGTATATAGAGGTGGATTGCAACATCTGGGAATACTGCAGATGAGTAGAAAACACAAGCATCAAATCAATTCAGGATGCAAAAGTCCCTACAATATAATACAAGAAACTGAAAGAATGAAGAAAATGCAGTCCCACCAAAAACTATAAATCCATTGGAAATGATCACTGATGAGACTGTTTTAGGTGAAATGCCTGACAAACTGTGGTGGTTTGAATAGAATAGATGGCCCCCAATATATTCAGTTGTTTATTTGTTTGTGGTTTGCATCTTTAGCCACTTGGCTGGAGACAATGCCATTGTGTGGATCTTAAGGTGTGGTGGTGGGTTTGAGATTTCAATCTAAAGATATGCAAAGTGTGCCGGGCGTGGTGGCGCACGCCTTTAATCCCAGCACTTGGGAGGCAGAGGTAAGAGGATTGCCATGAGTTCGAGGCCACCCTGAGATGACATAGTGAATTCCAGGTCAGCCTGAACTAGAGTGAGACCCTACCTCGAAAAACCAAAAAATAAAAAAAAAAAAATAAATAAAATAAAATAAAGATATGCAAAGTGTGCCTAGCTGGAGTTCCTGAAGTGTGCTATGGCTTTTGACCTTTAGGCTTGTGCTTCTCTCTCTCTCTGCTTGGTCCTGTGAAGGCAGGCCAGTTTCTTCTGCTTTTATGGAACTTCCCCTGGATCTGTAAGCTCCAATAAATCCCTTCCTCCATAACTGTGCCTGGTCTGAAAGTTCATCTCAGTGAACCTGAAGCTGTCTGCTACAGAATTTGGTACAGAGGAGTGGGGTGAGATGAACCTGACCATGTGGATGTTGATCTTTTGGAAACTTTGTTTTGGAGAAATGGCCATGGACTTGGTGCTTGCAACTGAAGATGTCTTCTGGAGTGGTAAGCCAAGTTTTATGGGCTATTCTGATGAGAGTCTGAGAATGCTAAGTGCAGACAGCATTGAACTTAGAGGCTTGGCTTATAAACTTTCTAAGGGGAAGGAAAGACTACAGAGGACTTTGCTAGAACTGGGATAATGGCATAAGGGCTGGCTGCATCCTGCTGCCCAGGCTCAGAGAATTTGATCAAGGTTACATTTGTAATGGACTGATGTGCTTGGCTAGAGATATTGGACTGAAAGTTTTAAGATTTTAAGTTGGAAAATGTGAAGAGTGGTCATGAATTGCACATGGCTCCAGGAGCTGCTGCTGAGATGCAGCATGAGGCACACATGATGCCCTGATAGGCTGAAAGAGCCTTTGGAAGATGGACCATGGTTTGCATGAAGACCTGAAGACGTTTTGTATATACCAGGACTGTGCAAGGGCTGCCATAGAGCGCATTGTTGGCCTGGGATGGAAATGTTCCCCGGGTACTCTGCCCAGCTGGAGGGGCAGAATTGGAAAGTCTGGAGACTGTTAGTCTCTGGGTATATTGAACTTGAACTGCAGAAGTTTTGTTTGTTTGATGGTGGTTGAGTTTGCATTGCTTTATTCTCTCCTTGATATGCCTTATACCACTTGAAAATGTTTACTCTGTGCCTTTATATGTTAGAAGTGTTTAACTTGTTTGATTTTACAGGTCTTCATATCTTAAATTGGTCAAGACTGTGGGGACCTTTGAAATTGAACTGAGTACAATTTATAATGTGTGATGGTTATAAATCTATTGGGGGCCAGGGGCGGAATGTGGTGGTTTGAATAGAATAGATGGCCCCCAATATATTCAGTTGTTTATTTGTTTGTGGTTTGCATCTTTAGCCACTTGGCTGGAGGCAATGCCATTGTGTGGATCTTAAGGTGTGGTGGTGGGTTTGAGATTTCAATCTAAAGATATGCAAAGTGTGCCTAGCTGGAGTTCCTGAAGTGTGCTATGGCTTTTGACCTTTAGGCTTGTGCTTCTCTCTCTCTCTGCTTGGTCCTGTGAAGGCAGGCCAGTTTCTTCTGCTTTTATGGAACTTCCCCTGGATCTGTAAGCTCCAATAAATCCCTTCCTCCATAACTGTGCCTGGTCTGAAAGATCATCTCAGTGAACCTGAAGCTGTCTGCTACACAAACATTTCAAGAAAATGATGGCATCTGTGTTCAAGGAAATCAGAGAAGAAATGAAGGGAATCAAAGAAGAAAGCAAAAGAATTAAAGAAGACAACAAACTTCTGAAAGAGAACACAGGAAAGCAGCTTAATGAAATAAAGAGGTCATTACAAGACATGAGTAAGGGAATAGAAATACTGAAGAAAAAACAGGCTGAAATCCTGGCTCTGAAGAATACAGTCAGTGAAATAAAATATTCGGTGGAAAGTCTCTGGATGAAGGAGAGAACAGAATATCTAAACTAGAAGACTAGGTGGCAGATCTAATTCAGTCCATCAAAGAGAAAGATAAGCTAATAGCAAGATATGAATGGAAATTTCAAGATATCAAGGACACTATGAAAACATCAAACATAAGAATTCAGAGTATAACAGAAGGAGAAGAATTTCAATCCTGAGGCTTAGTGTTTTCAACAAAATCATAGAAAAAACATTTCCTCAAACTGGAAAAGAAATGTCAATGCAGATATAAGAAGCTTTTAGAACATCAAACAGACAAAATCTGGAAATAACCTCTCCTCATCATGTTATAATTAAACTACTAAACACACAAAACAAAGAAAATATATTGAAAGCAGTTAGAGAGAAGAAGCAAGCCATCTACAAAGGCAAGCCCATCAGAATAACTGCAGATTACACAACACAAACTTTAAGAGCCAGAAGGGCTTGGAACAGTGTATTCGAAATTCTGGAAGATAACAAGTTTTAACCAAGATTACGTTATCCTGCAAAGCTATCTACCCAAATTGACAGAGAAATAAGGACATTCCACAACAAAAACAGGCTAAGGGATTTATGACAACTAAACCAGATCTACAGAAAATACTTGAAGGAATTCTTAATGCCAAAGAGAAAGCAAAACACACACAGGAGGAAATAGGAAACAATAAACCACATTCCAATAACAGTTAAAACAAATGAGTAAAGGGAAAACAGGAAACACTACAAAATAAGAGGAATGGTGAGAATAAATTCATACCTTTCAATAACTCTTAATGTCAATGGCCTCAATGCACCATCCAAAAGACACAGGCTTGCAGACTAGATTAAAAACAGGATCCTGCCATTTGTTGCCTCCAGGAAACTCATCTCTCAATAAAAGATAGACACCACCTTCGGGTGAAAGAATGGAAAATGGTATTTCAAGCAAATGGGCTTAGGGAACAAGCAGAGGTTGCTATCCTAATATCTGACAGGATAGACTTCAAGCCAACATTAATGAGGAAAGATAAAGAAGGTCATTTTATACTGATTAAAGCAACACTCCAGCAGGAGGACATTACAATCCTAAACATATAGGCACCTAACATGGGGGCTCCCAGTTTCATCAAGCAAACACTATTAGACATAAGGTCACAGGTAACATCAAATGCAATTGTAGTGGGAGACCTCAATACCCCACTCTCATCTATTGACAGGTCATCCTGACAAAAAATAAACATAGAGACATCTGAATTAAATGATGCGATGGAAAAAATGGACCTAATAGTTATCTACAGAACATTCCATCCAAATGCTACAGAATATACATTTTTCTCAGTAGCACAAGGAGCATTCTCTAAAATAGACCATACATTAGGACACAAAGCACATCTCCACCAATTTAGGACAATTGAAATAATCTCTTGTACTCTATCTGACAACAGTGGGATTAAACTGCATATCAGCAACAAGAAAAGCTACAGAGCATTCAGAAATTCATGGAGACTAAACAGTACACTATTGAATGATCAATGGGTCATTGATAAAATCAAAAAGGAAATCAATAAATTCATAGACTCAAATGATGATGATAATAAAACATACCAAAACATTTGAGACACAATAAAGGCAGTCCTAAGAGGGAAATTAATAGCTCTAAGTGCCTACATTAAGAAATTAGAGAGTTCACAAATAAATAATTTAATGCTCTACCTTGATTCCTTGGAAAAAGAAGAACAAGGCAAAGTAAAAATCAGCAGACAAGAAGTAATCATAAAGATTAGGGCAGAAATTAATTTTAAAAATCCAAATAATAAATGAAACAAAGAGTTGGTTCTTGGAAAAGATAAGCAAGATTGATAAACCCTTAGCAAATTTGACCAGAAGAAAGAGAGTAGAGGCAAAAATTAAAAAAATTGGAGATGAAACAGGCACCATATTAACAGAAACCAAAGAAGACAATTGTTAGGACATACTTTGAGAATTTATATGCCCCTAAGATTCTGAAAGAAATGAATGATTTCCTTGACTCCTATGACCTACCAAAATCAAATCAAAATGAGATAAAGCACTTCAATAGATGTATAACAATTACAGAGATCCAAGCAGTTATAAAAAGTCTCCCAACTAAAAAAATTCACAGGCCCAGATGGATTCACTGGCAAATTTTACCAGACCTTCATGGAAAAACTAATACCAATGCTTGTCAAACTTTTCCATGAAACAGAAAAGGAAGGAATTCTATCTAACTCCTTCTATGAAGTCAGCATCACCCTCATACCAAAACCAGGCAAAGACAGAAAAAAAAAAAAAAAGAAAAAATTACAGGCTCATCTCCCTCATGAACATAGATGCAAAAATGCTGAACAAAACACTGGCAAACAAAATATAAGAATATATCAAAAAGATTATTCATTCCGACCAATTTGACATCCCAGGGATGCAGGGATGATTCAACATATGCAAGTCAATAAATGTAATACATCATATATATGGTCTGAAGGTCAAAAATCACATGATAATCTCAATAGACGCAGAAAAGGCATCTGACAAAATCCAACATCCTTTCATGGTAAAAGTATTACAGAAGCTGGGACTAGAAGGAACATATCTCAAGTTAATAAAAGCTATTTATGGCAAACCTACAGCCAACATAATATTAAATGGTGAAAATCTTGAAGCTTTTCCACTAAATTCAGGAACAAAACAAGGGTGTCCACTGACCCCACTTTTATATAATATAGTACTGGAAGTCTTAGCTATGGCAATAAGGCAAGAGACACTCACAAAAGGGATACAAATTGGAAAGGAAGACATCAAATTATCACTATTTGCAGATTATATGATTCTATACATAAAACATCCTAAAATTTCTACCAGCAAACTGTTAGAGCTGATAAAAACTTTTACCAACATAGCAAGATACAAAAAATTTGGCATAGATAATGACTTTCTGAATATAACCCCAATTGCTCAGAAAATAAAACCATTAATCAACCACTGGGATCTCATGAAATTGCAAAGCTTTTGTACAACAAAGTCACTGTGAATAGAGCAAAGAGACAACCTACAGAATGGGAGAAAATCTTTGCCAATTACACATCTGAGAGAGGATTATTACCCAGAATATACAAAGAACTCAAAAAAAAAAAAAAAAAAAACCACAAAACAGAACAATAAGAAATCAAACAACCCAGTCAAAAAATGGGCTATGAAACTAAATAGAGAGTTCTTACTGGAAGAAATACAGATGGCATATGAACATCTAAAAAAGTGTTCTACATTCTTAGCCATCAGATAAATGCAAATTAAAACTACCCTGAGATTCCATCTCTGTTGAGTCAGAATGGCCACCATCAAGAAAACAAATGACAATAAATGTTGGTGAGGATGTGGTAAAAGGGGAACCCTTCTGCCCTGCTGGTGGGAATGTAATCTGATACAGCCATTGTGGAAATCAGTGTGGAGATTCTTAAGACAGCTAAAAATAGATGTGCCATATGATCCAGCTATAGCACTCTTAAGCATATATCTTAATGACTCTTCTCACTACCTTAGAGATATTTGCACAACCATGTTTATTGCTGCTCTATTCACAATATCTAGGAAATGGAACCAGCTAGATGTCCATCCATAGATGAATGGATAATAAAGATATGGCATATCTACACAATGGAGTTCTATTCAATCATAAAGAAAAATGAAATTATGAAATTTGCATGGAAATGGATGGATCTGGAAAGGATTATACTAAGCAAAGTAACCCAGGCCCAGAAAGCCAAACATCACATGTTCTCTCTTATTTGTGGATCCTAGCTACAAATGTATAGAATTGTGTGTGATCTGGAACCAAAATCAGTAGCAGGGGCCCATAAGCTAAAAAAAAGGCTATAAGGTAGGTAGGAGAGTGAAGGTCTTAAGAGGATGGTATTGTATATAAGTAAGTAGAAGAACAGATTACAGGGAGGGGAAAGGCCTAAGTGAGGTCAGGGGAAGAGATTGTTCAAAAGAAGGATGGGGGTAGGGTCAATAAAAATTCAAGATATTCTGAATAAGACATATGAAAATCTACTTTCTTAAATAATGGCACATCCGGAAGCCACAGATTGTTACTAGAAAATTTTCAGTGCCTGGGATGGGATACCTTTCAGTGAGTCATTGGCCAGGGAGGTCCCTGTTGCCTGCAAAACATTACAGGCTATTGCCAAGGCCCTTGGTTCCCCATGAGAAAGAGATGGTAAGACCCTATTGCTGAAGACTTCACATGCCTGAGAGGTAAAGTCACTGAGAAATCAGGTTGGTGCTGAGCAGAAAACCTTCTCCCTGTAGCCCAGCCAACGGAAAACTGGAAAAAGCTGCACTCTATGCAGTCTTATGGGAGACAGAAGTCATTGGCACTGAAAACAGTGGACACTGGAAACCTCAATTTTGGCCAGACAGGCCAAGTGACTGAATGAGGGCAATAGTGGCATGTCTACTCTGGGGGAAACCAACTGTCCTCTAATTGGACTGAAGGCCCATCTATGGGAGGGAATATGTGCCTGGTACTTAAAACCTAATGAAAAACCTATGGCAGGGGCGGTCATGAGTCTTAGAGGTATAAAGCCTGTTGTTGTCTGGATAAATGCCTATATTATTCTCACCAAATTGTTCTGAACACACTACACTTAATGTCCATACTCATATATTAATGCTACTCTCACTTCTGGTTAGAGAAGCTTCTCTTTTCAGATGGTGATGACCACGGGAATGACCCAAAAGACAACATAGTGCTGAGAAGAAGGGACGGAGGAGTGTCCAGCACTAAAACATCTCACACCCACCAAGGCTCAGGGTCCATTGCGGAAGAGGTGGTGGAAAGAATGTGAGAGCCAAAGGAAGGGTACCGCTTCTTACATACAACTGTCTGGACAGAATTTGGCCTCAATATCCAAGACCTTGCAATGCCTAGCAATACCCACACAAGACCCTCATAATAGGAGGAAAAGATGATGACATCAAATTAAAAGAGAAACTAATGGAGATATGCTGGGGATATGACAGGGACCACAGTTATGAAGGAGAAAGTGGTGGAGGGGAGGGGAGGAGAAGGAAATATCATGGTTTGTTGTCTGTAAGTATAGAAGTTGTCAATAAAATATATATATATATATTTGTTGTTGTTGTTGTTGTTTATTTTTAGTTACTTATTTGAGAGCAACAGACAGAGAAAGAGGGAGAGCAAGAGAGATAAAGAGAGAGAGAGAGAGAGAGAGAGAGAGAGAGAGAGAATGTGCACTCCAGGGCCTCCAGCCACTGCAAAGAAATTCCAGATGCGTGTGCCCCCTTGTGTATCTGGCTAATGTGCGTCCTGGAGAATTGAGCCTCAAACCGGGATGCTTAGGCTTCACAAGCAAACACTTAACTGCTAAGCCATCTCTCCAGCCCAAACATATATAAATTTTAAATCAAATGAAATGGAAGCAAAGCAGAATATATGGTATAGTTACACTTTTAGTGCATCTCACAAAACACACACACACATAAATGTGATTTCCTCTAACAGCTGATATTTACATTGAATGGTGTAATAAGGAGTATTTAATGATTTTCACAGTGAGTGAATATGATTGCTTGGTAGAATACACATCTGACTTTATGTAAAAGACTTGGAAAATAACAAAGCTGGAAGTAATGAAATAAGAAGCTAGCCTCCTGTACCAGGGTGAGCTCTTCTTTCTCCTGACCTCCTACTCTGGAAAATAACAAAGCTGGAAGTAATGAAATAAGAAGCTAGCCTCCTGTACCAGGGTGAGCTCTTCTTTCTCCTGACCTCCTACTCTGGAGTGCTAATTTCTTCAGCAGAAGTCGTACTGCTCACATGCTTGGCAAAGAGGTGCTGTCAGCAGTAAAGTGACAGCAGTAGCCCACTGGAACAGTCCTGTATGCTATGTGAAAGTTCTCAGATGCAGGTTGTAAAAGTCAAGACTTTCTGACGTCTCTTGGACTAAAGTCCTGACCATTATATAGAGTTGAAAAGTGCACAGAACAATACATAGTAGGCTCAGTCTGGTTTCAGAAATCTGTCATGCACCTTGCATGCTCCTAGGTTCAGTAGCTGCCACCAATAAATTTTGACTATAATACTTCAGTTGACCATGAATGTTTCCATCATTGGCCATGGAAAAAAATGGGCCAAATCACAGACTTTTTCAATTGAATAGAAAGAACTACACCACTCAAGGAGTTTAAGTACTTTGGAATAATACAATGTAGATAATTGATCCAATATACAGTAAACTTTACATGTGTAGCCTGATAATTAGGTTTAATTTTTCTAACAGTCCATTTCTTCACATACTTAGATCTCTCTCTGTCTTTAATTTTATTAATGGCCCTATTGCAAATTTATATACTCATATGTAAAGAAGTGGAAATTATATCTACATTTGTATATTTTTTGTAGGCAAAGCCAAGGTTCTAGGAAATGGGCTTGTATACTTTTGGAACAATTTTACTTATTTTATGAAGCTCCTTTGTTCTCATTTTTCTTTTCTAATTTGTTCTCAGGGTTATACCAGTTATAGGCTGTTTATATCCATAGTGGATTCAGTTAACCACTAATGACTCACAGAGGTAAATTTCCATACGTCTTCAAAATTCTTACTTTGTCTTTGAAGATGTAGTAAAAGAAGTATTCCATGTTCTTCCAAACATCATTTAAGAAACCAAGCAATAAGCCATCTCCTTTCTATGTGGGATAATACTTAAAGAATCATGTGTGTTTCTCGCCACATAATTTTGTGTACCATTCATTTTGAGTGCACATTATGTTGGGATAGTCTCTAGCACTAGGAATACCACAGATGATCAATTGATTTTTTTTAAAAAAAGTTATAGCCAAAATAAGCCTAGTTGGGTTTCCTGAAGTAGGTGGAGAAACAGTCTTATCATAGGTTATCCATTCTTCAAACACAATCTTACAGTCTCACTGACAGTCCTAAACCCTTGTTTCCTTTCCTATTAAAGATATGCTCATCCTTCCACACTATAAAGAGAACAGAAGCTCCTATGATCTTCAGAACTTCCCATCATTTACAGTTCCATATTTAGTCTTAATAGTAAATGATCATCAGATTTAAAATGTATGGAAAGGGCAGCCCTGTGTAAAATGTCTTAGCGTCTATACAGTTCTTCATTTCTCTTGCTATTTAAAATTCTTACAACTCAACTCAAGTAAATTGCAGGGAGTTGATATGTATAACTTTAACTCATTATGCATTGTAAAGATGAAGAAGTGAAAATAATTGCAGAAGATGGTGCTATTCCTCGGTTGCATAGTACCTTTCTTCTCTTTTGTAACGGCTGCCTCCTCACATTTCATTGTGTGCTTTTTATGCTGCAACAGTGGCAAGAAGATTACATTTAGAATTCTGTGAACTTTAGACAATAAAAAAGTTGCAGTATTTGCTCCCAATTGTTTTTTTGTTTCTTTCAATTTATCATGAAAAGGAATTTCAATCTCTTCAGTCTTATAAAAAAATTTCTGCCAAATATATTTGTTTGATATATAACTAGCAATCTGGAAAAACTTTAGAATATGTAAGTTTGTAAAGAATAAACCTTCACAGCAAAAATTCAGGGTCATTTTAAAAGTATGAAAAAATGGTAGCTATTACCAATGAATATGATTTTTCTTAATATTTTGCACACATTTGTTTAGCTACAAAACGTTTGGTCTGACTTTTCTCAGCAATTGCCTGTGAATTTCTTCCAAGACCACTAACATAAGTTCATATAACTTGAGGTTGTACACAGTGATACACAGATATAGCCACCAAGGGATTTAAACATAGGAAAAAGGCAAAGTAGCCCATGCCGTGTTGAAGTTAATATCACTAACTAGATCCAAAATTCTATAACAGAGAAGAACATTTGCCCAAATTCAAATCAGCATTCTGCCCTTCATTTACTTCTGAAAACATGGGCAAGCTTGCTTACTTTGCACAATTCAGTTTTGTCAACTGTAAAACTGGAAAGATGAAGGCACATACAAAATAGCAATGTTGTGAAGACTACATGTTTATACATGCCAAGCCTTCTGTCACTGTCAGTACTTGACTTACAGAAAATACTCAAATATGTGAATAGCAGTGGTTGTCCCCCTAATTCCATGTCATGAGGAATTACACTTTTCATGACCTCCCTGAGGGTCAGATTTTGTATATGAGAAGCAGAACCAGCCATTTCCATGCACTTAGTCACTTGAGTTGGCAGTTGCCCAGCACACCATTCAAAATAAAGGATTCCTACTCAGTCACTTCTGATTGCACATCACTTGGCACCAAGATGTAAGAACAATTCTTAGCCTGTCATGAAACCTCAGGGTGAAATAAATCATAGGAGATTTCCTGACTGCATATATGATATAAATATTTTAGTCATATTGTCACAATTTTGTCCTTTATATGTAAAGCCAGAAAAATTAGAATTAAAGATATTGGAACCTAGAGTAAATAAAACATTTAGCAACACCAAAGCTATTCAGTCTGTACATGTAAATTCAGAGCTTATAAGCAAGCCAAAATGCACAAGGTAAATAAATATAAAAGAAAACATTGGAGAGATACCTGATCGTGGCATCAGGAAAATTTACTATCACAATTATTTTGGTTTGTTTTTCCTGTTTTTAGTGGATTTTTTTTTTGGAGCAGTTGTAGCTTTTCAGAAGAAAAAG
Source organism: Dipus sagitta (assembly GCA_036346955.1). Lineage (NCBI taxonomy): Eukaryota > Metazoa > Chordata > Mammalia > Rodentia > Dipodidae > Dipus > Dipus sagitta. The sequence goes on along the minus strand of CM070771.1, from coordinate 127,255,578 downwards.
TTGGACAGAAAGTAGAGATCTCATGTAGCACTTTTCTCACCATTTATAAAGTTTCCACAATTATCAACATCTTGCTTTTCTATGGTGCAACCCCTGAACCAATATTTATTTATTTATTTATTTATTTGACAATGACAGACAGAGAGAGAAAGAGACAGAGAGAGAGAGTGAGAATGGGCGTGCCAGGGCCTCCAGCACTGCAAACAAACTCCAGACATGTGCGCCCCCTTGTGCATCTGGCTAACGTGGGTCCTGGGGAGTCGAGCCTTGAACCAGAGTCCTTAGGTTTCACAGGCAAGCGCTTAACTGCTAAGCCATCTCTCCAGCCCATGAACCAATATTTGTATGTGAACTAGGTCCTATGGGCTCCATTATTAGTGTTGTTCAGTTCTATGAGTATTAACGAATAAATATGTCCTGCATCTACCATTACAGTGTGAGACAAAATAGTTTTACTTCCTAAAAATTGTGCTGACCTCCACGTATTAATCCCTCTTTTCCTAACACAGAACTTATGGTAACTGGTAATTCATAGTTTTGCCTTTTACAAAATATTCTTTACTAAAATATCATGACATATAGTGTTTTCATACTGGTGTATTTCATGTAATAATATGTATTTAACTTCCTTCCTTGTGTTTCTGCAGTTTGATATCTCATTTCTTTCTAGCACTGAATAATATCCCTTTTGTGGATGTGCTGGAGCTTATTTATCTGATCACCTATTGAAAGACATCTTGATTGCATCAGCATCCTGACAACCATGAATAAAGCTACTATAAATATTCCTGTGTAGGTCTTTGTGTGGACATAAATTTTCAGCACATTTGGGTAAATACCTAGGAATGCAATAGCTGAATCTTATGTTATGGCTATGTTTAGCCTTGCTACAGGCTGCCAAGATGCCTTCCAAAGTAGCTACCCATTAGCATTCCTACCAGCACGGAATGAGCGTCCTGGTTCTTCACAGCCTTGCTGGTAATGCATGTGTCCATTCTAGCATATGTGCACTACAACTTTGCTCTCCTTGTTTGTGATTCTCTAATAAAAAACAGATTTAGCAATGTTTTTTGCTATGATTGCATCTCCTTTTACAAGATTTTTAAGCTCTTTTGCTCACTTTTTAAAAAGGAGTTTTTTTGTTTTCCTATTGTTGAGTTTTATATTTTGGATGTACAATTCTTTTATCAGATAGATGTAGGGTAAACCTTTCTAGATTGTGGCTTGTTTATTCAGTCTTACAAAACAGAAGATTTAAAAACATTAATTACTTACATAGAAAAAAATAGCCCATCATTGGAAGTAGCATCAATAAAATGATGTGTTGATTATTTTTAATAAGAAATTTACCCAAATTCATTTTGGAGTTTTACAAGGGTAACAATATACAAATGGATCTGTCAGTAAAAATGATCAACAAAAAAAGAATAATTCTACAAATATTTTAGGAGAAGTAAGAATAAATGTGCAAATCTGACTTTGGGTCAAGCAACTATAGCTACTTGATATTTGATAAAGGCCCAAACAATATACGCTGGAAAAAAGACAGCATCTTCAACAAATGGTGCTGGACAAACTGGATAACCATATGCAGGAAACTAAAACTTGACCCACACATTTCACCATGCACTACACTCAAGTCCAAATGGATCAAAGATCTCAATATAAGACCAGAAACTCGAATACTACTGGAAGAAAATTTAGGGAGTACATTCCATGATATAGGAATGGAAAAAGACTTCCTGAACAAAACCCCAGTAGCTCATGAACTTAAACCATCACTCAACCAATGGGACCACATGAAGCTGAGGAGTTTCTTTACAGACAAGCATACAATTAGCAAAGCCAATAGATTACCCACAGAATGGGAGAAAATATTTGTGGGTTATCCAACTGATAGAGGACTAATCTCTAGAATCTACAAAGAACTCAAAAATCTAAACAGTAAGAAGTCAAACACCCCACTCACAAGATGGGGCAAAGAGCTGAACAGGCAGTTCACAGAGGAAGAAATAGAAATGGCAAACATACACTTAAGAAAATGTTCATCATCCCTAATCATCAGAGAAATGCAAATTAAAACAACTATGAGATTCCACCTTACCCCAATAAGGATAGCAAGCATCAAAAGATCAAATAAAAATAAATGCTGGCGAGGATGTGGAGAAGTAGGAACACTCATCCACTGTTGGTGGGAATGTAGGATGGTACAACCACTTTGGAAAGCAATATGGAGACTTCTGAAAAAGCTGAGTATAGAGATACCAACAGACCCAGTTATTCCCTTACTGGGCATCTACCCTAAAACCTTCAAACCACAGACTAAAGAGATTTGCTCAACCATGTTTATAGCGGCTCAATTTGTAATAGCTAAGAGCTGGAATCAACCCAGATGTCCATCACTAGAAGAATGGATAACTAAGATGTGGTATATCTACACAATGGAATTCTATACAGCAGTAAGAAAAAATGACACAATGAAATTTGAGGAAAAATGGTTGAACCTGGAACAGATCATTCTCAGTGAACTTACCCAGTCACAGAAAAAAAATCGCCACATAGTCTCACTCATCTACAGCACCTAACCTGAATCTACCGAAGATACCTTAAATACCCAGCAAGCATCTCCTAGATTAGACACTAGGATGGAAGGGGAGGGAGGGGAGGGCATCAAAGGGGTGGGAAACACAAATCTAGACCTAAACGGCAATGGTACCATAATCTTCTACTTACTAAAAGATAGACCAAACGGCTGATCCTTCACCAGGCCCTTACAGGGAACACCTGAACCACAAGACACTGGAGAGGGTAAGATTAAGACTAACCTTAGTCTCCTACATCTTCCCTCCCTCACTTCCCCTCTCCCTGTCTCTCTCTCTCTTATCTCTAACTCTTGTATATTAGTTATCTTTTTCCTCATTTTCTTAGTGGGCACTGACCTGTAACTCCCAGAACCAGCATGGGGCTATCATCCACAATGAGCTTTTGATCAGAGAGACCTACAGGTTTCCTAAAAGACAGACAGATTTCTGTCAGAGTACTTGATGACCCACCAAAGGTTAGTGGTAAGACCCTACTGCTGAAGATACCTTATGTGATTGACATGCAAACTAGAATGGCATGGCTGGAAGTTGGATGAGAGTCAGTCCCCAGACAGTCAGCGCATCTAGTGCCAGAAGGTGCTACATGGGCGACTGGGGGAAATTGACCAATATCTATTGAAGCAACGCATGGTCTAACCTACTTAGCAGCAAATAACTTATTGTGATGCCCACACAAGTGCAGTGGTGGCACACAGCCATGGTGGGGAACCAACTGCTCTCAATTTGGCTAACTGATCCCCTCACTGGTATGGGACCCATAGCTGGAGCTGGGAAACAAGTCAGAACCATATCCAAACATAAGCCCACTCTCCAGTATCAACCTACTATCAATTGTGGGCTACAAGAGGGCCTACACATATTAAATTCTCTATAAAAAAAAAAAAAGTAAGGGTTATCTCATTTGTCCTGGTGCTAACTTACTCTCTGTTGGAGAATCTGCTTCTCTTTTTCAGATAGATGTAGACCCTAAGGAAAGAGCCACCCCATCATACCTCAAAAGGGCTCCGGCTGAAACTAAGAAAACTTCGAGAAACAAGCAAGGGGGCTGTTTTTCCTGATGAACCGGACACCAGCACAAGGGGGAAGGAGATCAGCATAGAGAAAAATCAACTCCTACCAAATCAGAGAGCCAGAGCCTCAGAGGCCCCCAACACCTCATCACTGAAGCAGACCAAAAATGAACCCAACATGGCTCAGGGAAATTTTGCGGAAGAGGGGGCGGAAAGAATGTCAGAGTCACATGTTGGGTCATGATATGCAGAGACATTTAGCTTACCCATAACTGTGGGCTAACTCCACAATGCACGACCCGCATACCTCAACAAGGAGTGGCCAAGGCGAGGGGGTAGGTCACGGATGAGTCTAATAATGGTACCAAACTGACTGTATTTGCTGAATACAGAACTGACTAATAAAAAAAAAAAATGGAAAAAAAAAAAAAAAAGAATAAATGTGCAATTCTCAAAAGAACATTTGAGAACTATGTATCAACTAGTCCAAATATTTATAAAAGCCTGTATATAGTATAATACATATAGTGCATTTATGTATATGTATATTATCACACACACACACACACACACACACACACACACACACACACATATATATATATATATATATATATATATATATATATATATATATATATTACATATACTATACATTTATAAATAGAATTCATATACCATATAAAATTAGATCACATATTCAGAAAGTCATGCCTCTACAAAATGAATATATAATTGAAAAATGCCTTCCTTATGGTGATATAATATTTTCCAAACATCAGAGTGTGCTTCACAAGCCAAGAAGACTATATTAGCACTTTGCAATACAATCTTATGGGACCACCACTTGATTTATGGTCATCTGTTGACCAAATGCCATGTTCTGCTTCACTGTAGATGTGTCAATGCTAACCCTTAGATTCATGAGGAGTAAGATCAGATGTAACTTGGTAATGGCAATTCCAACAATGTGGTGGAAATTGCAGATAAAGCAATGTGGAGAGGCTCAGTGGGAGAGAAATTATGAACAAGCAACAGAATCTTTGTTGTGGAGTCATGACAGCTTTTGATCTCGGCCCTTAGCCAAATATCAGAAGGAAATGGCTAGCTCAGTGAAATAATTAAATACAACCAACTAAGACAACAACTATGAGATAAGTAAGGGATCACACCATGAGAAGAATGTTGAGTCCTCATTTTCCCCCTCTATCATCTATACCATGACTAGTATGAAACATGGGCTTCATGGTTCTTCCTCTTGCTTCAGTGAAGGTGAAGGCGTATCCTGACCAAATCAAAGCAGGAATGTTGAATAGAGAACATTTCCTTTTCTGATGACCTAGTAGCAAAATAAAAATACTTTTGAAAATAGCATAAACCTTGACATCATCTCCTTCCTTCTGAGATGTTACTCCAGAGACCACATAGGACACCTCCAAACATTGATAATGAGAAGATTAAAAAGAAAAAGTAGATTAAAGACGACTGTAAGCCTGACAGCGAATATTCTTCATGAACATAATCAAAATAAAGATGCATGCAAGGTATCAATCAGTGACAAGAGTAAACACTGTGTTGCCAATACCCAATAATTAGAAGAAATACACTCACCTTCTAGCATGTAACACCTCAACCAGTAAGAGTTTCAGTCACATTGACTATGAAGGGTTGGCTACAACTTTTCCAGAAACCACTACTTAGGATTAGCAATATTATCCACTTAACAATTGTATTCTCAATGATTCAATATAAAATATAAACTATGATTATTTTATAAAGATTACTTGACTAAACATCACACAGCATCAGTCTGAACCCAAAGCAGCCATCCAATAGTATAAGGATGTTATGGCTCTCCTCACTGACCAGCAGGAAAATGTGGCATCTCTTTTGGTTCAGTAGAACAGCAAAGAGGGCTAAGTATGGTCCTACCTTCATTTCATCATGAACACATAACTAAAGTTAGAAAATAAGCCCAATACTGGAATCTCCAAGCTTGTCATAATATAATGGCAATTAAATTGACATCTCTTCTGCACCTCATTTTTAAAGGAATACATTTTTCAAATCCTTGACAGTCAAAAACTATTTAGATTATTTATGACATTTCCAATGAGTTAGTAACGTGTTTTATTGCATTACATTTTGCATAATATAATTTGTCACTATTTCTTTATTAAGCTTGTTTTATATTCATAGTTGTCCCACACTATATTTTCTTCTTTGTCAGCCCAGAACTTCATTATGAAGGATGAGGTTTTATAGTTTCCCAGCGATGCAAATGTCTACAGTGAATAAGTGTCATTATGCAGGAACAGAAATTTAGTTTTCCTCCATTAACCAGGCAAGCTAATGACTCAACAAGTTTATAGCTTGCCACAAAATTTGATAGCTCAATGTGAGTTAGAACAAATGAGAGCAACATGAATGTAAAGATTAGAGAGTTGTACTTTTTTTTTCTTTTTGGTGAATTTTCTAACTTTCCTAAATGGAGGCACACAATTCCCTGGGTTTAATAAGACCTCATCCTTTATCTTTTCTCCTGATTAAAAAGTAAAAGTAAGTCTTAGTTTATGTTTCCAACATCTCAACAGGTCATGTTCATCTTTCTACATCCAACTCAGCTGGTAGGCATAGTAAAATGGTGGTCATTTACACATACCTCCAAGTCAAAAACTCTTAATACTTCAAATCCTATGGAAATGAAAAAGCAAAGTCAATTTCAGACAGTGAAAGCAAAGTCCTTATATTGAACTGTCTTATTTCAAAATTCCAGAAACTTTAAAAAAATTAGGCAGGGAAAGTGCACAGCTTGCACTTCGCACTGCCTCACTGCCTTCTGTATGTATAGAAGACCGTTCCAAGATGGTCTAAATGTACAGATCTTGATTATTTCCCTGTTATAAAATGCATAGATTAAGGAAAAGTGAGTCAGGAGCCATGTACTCTACCCTTTCTTGGATTTTTACATTAGCGTGGTTTTATTATTCTATAATTTTACTAAGATTCATCTGAGGTGTTAGAGAAATATTTTCAAAAACATAGGAACATCCCAAGTACCAGAATATAGGAAAGTTTTCTACACAAAACACTGATTTTGTGACTATTCAGAAGGAGCAACAGGAGGCCAGCCCAGTGTTAGACAACGAAACTCTTGAAAGTCCCAGACCGAAAGGACATGTTCAGGAGGGAATGTTTAATACCTAATATCTGTAGAAGGTCAGGGAAGCCATTACCGAATTCACAACTATACCATGAGAAGAGAAACCAAATGCCTCCTGTTAAGGTGCTGCCAACTAGATCTGTTTAGTAATCCACAAACATCCCTTACAGGTGGGTCTCCAAGGTTGCTTCCAGAAAGGATTAACTGAAAGAGGAAGTCTTTCCCCCAGAATGAGCCCTTCCCCCACAGTGGGTGCCCCCTCTCAGAGGGGGACTTTATATAAGGAAACTCTGGGTGAAAAGAGCCCCTTTCTTCCTCCCACTTGGCTATCAGAGCTGCTGGTTGCCTTCCAGCCTGGAATGAAGACCAGAGTGGAATGAAGACCAGCATCAACTGAAGACCTGTGTGGATTGAAACCCAGCAGCTTCTCAGGAAGCCTCCAGGTCTTCAGTGCTGGATTGGGACTGCTGAGGCATCTGGCCATGTGGACTGAGCAACTACCGGGTTCCTTTATTCTTGGGCCTGCAACTGCTATTGGACTACCATAAACTAATCCAATAAATTCCCTTTTAAAAATAATTCATTCTTGCGGTTCTGTTCCTCTAGAGAACCCTGACTAATACACCCCCTAATTGTATATAAATAAAAATAAGAGAGGGGACAGGAGAGGATTCATTGTAGTTCATGGCAACATTAATATGATTGAGGAAAGATTACAGTAAAAATTTGTTAGACAAGAACTATACAGATCTTGTTCTTTGACTGAGCTAGTGAAGTAATTAGAAATATTTCTTTGAGTGTATTTCTTAATCTACCTGGATTTGAAGTTCTCACAAAGTGAAAATGTAGGACTATTTGATGGCCACGATCCCTTCCAGTCCAAGAATCTGTGAAGCCTACTTTCTTTACACAGACACTAAGGTTCTATTCAAACATCTGCAAATGAGTTCCAATTTGTTTCAAATCATGAAACTAGATACTTTATTCATTTATTTGAATACATATAAAAGTGAAGTGGACTGGAAACATAGTTCAGTGTTAGTGCACTTGCTTAGCATTCAACATGCCCAGTGTTCAATTTGAAAATTAAAAAAGAAAAAAAAAAATAGTTGCAAAACAAGAGCAGGAAAAGAAAGAGCCTGCTTCATAATAGAAATGTTGGTTGCATTTAATTAAAATATTTTCCACAATTTTTTCTTGAAGAGGACAGCAGCTGATATGGACAAATTCAAATCCTTTGGGGATTATTGTTTGAATTACTAGGGCTTAGATTCAGAAAAAAAATTGTAAAATGTTGGCCTAAAGTAATTTTTAAATCAACTTTATTGAGAAAAAAATTTCTTTTAAATGTAGGCTTAGATGAATTTGATAAATGTATAGTATTGCATTCCTACCACAATAATCATAACATAGAAAGTATCTGCCACTCTAAAATCTTTAATGGGTTCCTTTTCAATTAGTTTCCTTGTCAAGTTGGACTGAATACATTTGGCATCATGAGATGGTTGTTAGTGTATGGGAATCAGAAATAGAATATGGTGGGACACCAGCTGCTCTTGATTTGGCTAACTGATCCCCTCAGTGGTATGGGACCCACAGCTGGAGCTGGGAAACAAGTCAGAACCATATTTAAACATAAGCCTGCTCTCCATTTTCAAGCTACCACCAATTGTGGGCTATAAGAGGGCCTACACCTATTAAATTCTCCATTAAAAAGTAAGGGTTATCTCATTTGTTGGGTGCTAACTTTACTCTCTATTGGAGAATCTGTTTCTCTTTTTCAGATATACATAGATCCTAAGGAGTGAGCCACCCCATCATACCTCAAAAGAACTAAGAACAATTGGCAAAACAAGCAAGGGTGCTGTTTTCTTGGTGAACTGGGAACCAGCACAAGGGTGAAAGAGATCAACACAGAGAACAATCAACTCCTACCTACCAAATCAGATAACTAGAGACCCAGAGGCCCCCAAAACCTCATCACTGAAGCAGACCAAAAATGAACCCAACATGGCTCAGGGAAATTTTGTGGAAGAGGGGGCAGAAAGATTGTCAGAGCCACATGTTGGGTCATGATATGCAGAGACATTTATCCTACCCATAACTGTGGGCTAACTCCAGAATACATGACCCATATACTTCAACAAGGAGGGGCTAGGGGGCGGGAGTATGACATGGATGAGCCTAACAGTGGTACCAAATTGACTCTATTTGCTGAGTACAACACTGATTAATTTTTTTAAAAGCAAATAAAAAAAGTGATAGAATATGGTAGTGTCCTAATAACATCATATATTTGTGATTAAGTCTCATATTCGCTCCCCAGCCTGCAAGAGCAGGTGTGACCTTAGGGTCAAACCTTGAGGTTAATTAGAACAGCTCAAGACTCAGTAATTAAGACTACATCCACCCAGATATTTTACCAGGTGTTGGCCATGTTCCTGTTCATGCCATGATTTTCTTGCCATGATGAAATTCCCCCTCAAAACTGTGATCCTGAAATAAACCTGCTCCTCCTGTAAATTGTTTCTGGTTGGCTGTTTTATCCCGGCAATGAGAAGTTACCAATTTCACTGTCTGTGTTAAGCTTTGAAAATGTTTTCCGTCACTTGGCAATGTATGTGTAGGGTTTCTCTATGTCTTGTCTTATTTATGTTTGTCTCATGTCTTATGTCTATATCTTATTTCAGGCTACATAAAATTTTTTTTTTTGCCATGAAGCTTCTTCTATAATCCATGGGTTATTTGTTAGACAGTTATTTAATATCCTGGTATATGAATATTTTTCCAGATATTATTTAATTGTTTACTTCTAGGTTATTTCCTTCATATGTCAAATTATGTTTTTACTATTTCATCCCATTTATTTTAATAAGGCTATTATATGGTTCAGAAACTGGTCTTTTCCAATAAGGGAATTGACTCTTTGACCCTTGTAAGTCTTTCTCTCTCCATATTTAGTAATTTTTTAAATCTTAAGTTCTAGTTTGTCTGGTACTAAAGGAGTTACTTCACCTCTCTCTGGTTGCAGTTTGCATTCTGTATCTTTAGCTATCCTTTCAGATTTAGCTTATTTGTATCTTTAAATGTATGCTACGACTCCTATGAGGAACATAGAGAGTTGGATTTTGTTTTCTATTATTTGAACATGTTAGTGCAGATACATGTATCCCAAGTATGTGTGTGTAGAGCAAAGTAGAATCTCATGTTTCCTTCACTTGCCACTCATCCATGCATTTACTTGAAACAGGGCCTCCCCCTCAACTGAGAGCTGTTGTCCTAGATATAGTCCATCAATCATCCCCAGCAATTCTATGGTTTGTAGTTATCTTGTACTGTGTTTAAAGATGAGTGTGACTATACCCAGCTTTGTACATGGGTTTTGCAGAATCAAAATTGGCTGTCTCTGACCTACCTCCCTCAGGCATAAGCAGCAAGCACTCTTAACCACTGAGCATCTCCTCAAACCAGGACTCAGTTTTTTATCTAGCCTCTTTAATTCTCATTCAACTCAGTTATTGTTGTCATCAACATTGTTCAATTTATATCTCTTATTTTACTTTCCATTCTACATGTTGTATATATATCCCTTCACTGTTTCTCTTTATTGTATATTTTGCTTTAAGTTAATATGCCTAATAAAGCATTTTAATTCTGTAATATCATTATGTTTTCATTTAATTTATCAGTTGTTCTAAGACATATATTTATGCATATATGTATCTATATGCAATTATAATCTACTTCAGATCTAATATTTCTACTCCCATATTGCTTACCCTACTTCACCCTTGTAGTAATATTTTAATACAGATTATATTACCTTACAAGTCCAAGAGTAAATTACTATAATTATGACTTTATATAAGTTCATATCTATTAACAAGTTCCCAGAAATAAATATATTTTCAAACTGAACTTATTTGAATGACATTTTCCTTCTTTATTCTGTATCTTCCATTTGGGAGGGAGGATTAAGACAAGATCCCACTCTGTAGTTCAGATGAACCTTGAACTCATAGTAATCCTCAAATCCTCTCTCATGCTGGAATTATAGACCTGTACCATCAGCCCAGCTTTACTTCATGTCTTAATTGATAGCATACAACAACCATCAGTAGGAGGATTTTAAGCATAATTTCTGGCATCATTATTTTCACTTATTCCTCATATTACATCAGTGATAGATGTCAGGGGCTGGTGTGAGGACTGCCTTACCACTGTCAAAGTCTCAGTCTGACCAGCCTTAATTAAACAATTTCCTCATCCTTATACTAGTTATTAGTACCTCTTCTACACAATAGTTGTCTCAGTCTTCAACCACATACCAGGCACTCCTCCATACTGCCCCATCAGGTACTTTTAAAAAACACAAATCTGATTAAGTAAGTATCTGTTTAAAAGCTCAACTAACACAGTTTAGAGAAATGGATCAACAGTCAAAGGCAGTTGCTTGCAAAGCCTGCTAGCCCAGGTTCAATTCTCTAGCCATCTATGAAAAGCCAGATGCAAAAAGTGGTGTAAGTAGCTGGCATATGTTTGAAGTGGCAAGAGACCCTAAACCCCACCCCAACCCCACCCCACATATATGCAAATAAATATTTTTGTTTAAAAAGATCAAATATTTTGTATGTCATCTAAGGTCCACATAGTACACATGTGGCTATGTGTCTGTAGTCACCATCTACCTCTCCTCTTTCCAGCCCTCTCTTTTGGTGTCAATCTTTTTTAATTTCCCATGACACAGTTAGAAAACTTAACTTACACACACGCTATACACTTCCTGATTGATTCCTCTACTAATCTAAAAAATACTTCAAATGTGTCTTCTTCCTTTGAGAAATGCGCGTTTCAGGAATGTCCTCTGTCTTTGGAATTTTTATAGTCATTTCTAAGTACCCTGCTTTACAACCACTACTTTGGATTATAAATGTGTAGTTCACCATTTCTTTTCCCCTTTTCCACCCAACCTAGAAATCTAAGTTTCCATGAGTTTACAAACAGTAAAGGTAACTTTTTCTTATTAATCTAGGAATATGAAGAAATATTTGTTGAAGAAGACAAATTAACAAATGAATTTGAAACTAACGGGAAACAAATGATATCTTCCTAATATGATCCTGCACGTGGATCACTGAGGATTCCTGCATGTCTATGAGTGGATTGTAACCTCCCACATATTATTTAAAAATCCTTCCAAAATGCCTGCTGGTTTCTATTACTTTATCTCTACATCTAATCTCTGAGATAATTACTGATTTGCCTAAATTGTAAACCTTCAATCTGAAATAAAGCAGCATCTACCAAAGCCACACACATGTAAAAAGCACTGGATTCAATCCTTAATACCAAGCAAAAGGAAGAAAGAAATACATAGATTTTCATTTTCTATAATCATGTATAACAATGTTCTAATTGAACTATATTAATAGACTCTATATTGATTGAGACTGGTTGTAAGCACTATTTGTGACAAAAGAAATGAGGTTCTCAATAGGAATGTACAATGCTGAGTTTTATACAGAATCAGGAAAAAGCATTTACTAGCCATGGATTGGAGTGCAGAAAGTTCTATATATTAACATAAGCAAAATGAGGTTTCTGGCCTTAGGCATCAAATTCAATCATTTCATCTCTCCAAGTAGCTCTTTCTCTATTTTAATATCCCCACAGGCACACACTCACAAGGATAGGAATGATGGAAGTGATTTTGAATTTTAAATCCAAATCAAAGTCTAAATGGAGGACAGAACACAATATTTAGCATAGCAGGCTTAGCATCCTCGCTCTTAAGTCTCAGAAAATGAAAGGATCTATTTAAAAATCATGATAGAATAATGTTTGCTGATTGAGGTTCTTAATATAATTTGGCCTTTCAATTTTAGACACCAAACCCAAGTGTGGAGAAAGTAACCATTATACATTGAAACATCAATATGATCATAAAATTCTACTTTTGCAGTTACAGGCAGCTAAACACTACATACAAGCCATCAGTAAAATACTACATCTGTGTGGTAAGTTTAGTTTCATTAAAAAATTAAAACATAACTGACAAATGCATTCTCAGTAAAACAAAGCACACAAAATTACACAACATATGAAAAAGGTCGACAGTTAGCTTAATATTTATAGACTCCTGAAATTGAATACTTGCATTAGGCTATATCCTCTGTATAGACACATCAGGAAATGGACCAGAAATTAGGAGTCTTCACCATTCCTTAACATCCTGTGCAATGTAGACTAGGCAGTATCATGAAATCAGCTCACCTTCTGCATCACCAGCAGACAATTCTACCTTGTAAATAACTAACTCTTAATAGGCATTTGGAATTTTCATATTATTTATAGATGAATTCCAACATCCTGTTTCTGGTATTTTTGACCACTAGTTATTTTCATAGTTAGAATCTCATACTTGGCTATATTCTATAACCTTATTTGCAAGGGCTTTGTTTATGGTACTAATATAATCTATGTAAAGTAAAAAGGGAAAACTGAAGATGAATGGAGAAAAGTATACACAATGGAGTTTAGGTCAGCTATAATGAAGAATGTATGTCATTGGGAGGAAAATGGATGGTCATAATTATCATGTAAAATCAGACTCCAAGCTACAAATCTCATGTTTGCTCTCATATAATTAGTCTCAATTTTTTAAAGGCATTAAAGTTATAAAGGGACTAATTGAAGGAAGAGAAAGGACCACTGGAGTGGAGGAGGGGCAACAAGAGTAATGGGGATGAATACAAATGATATATACATTTTCAGTGAAAGTAGGAAAGTAATACTCATTGGCAATGGCAGGAGGCTCTCATGTGCCCATTCAATAACTCTTTCTCCTTGAAAAGTAATAAATACAATGTTTGGAAAAGATATTAATTTCCTAAAATAAAATAAAACCCAATAGAGAAATAAAATAACACTAAGATCATTCTTTCTTTTTTTTCTCATTAGGAACGATGAACATATCACAATATTGTATTCTAGGATCCAGTAGTTAATAGCACCTGTTTTTCAAGCATGAGGCCCTGGTTCAATCCCCAGAACCAATATAAAAATCTGGGCATGGCCATGTAAGACCATAAACCTAGTCCCTAGTGGTAAGAAATTGGATAATTGTTGGGGATCACTGATCAGTCAGTCTAATGGTGGGAGAACCAGCAGTGCCAGTGTTTCAATTACCTTCTTGTTGCTGGGACAAACATCCCACCAGAAAGAGCTTATGGGAAAAAAGGACTTGTTTAAGGCTTTCTGATTCCAAGGGAACACCATCAACGAAGCGGAAGCTGGCTCACATCAGCATCCACACCATGGAGAAACAACTGCCAGCATCTTCAAGCAAAAATAACCAGAGCTCAACCTGGCTCTCAATACATCTAGTAGGGCTGGACTGAAGATCTGTCCCCAGTGACATACCTGCTCCAGTTGGGCTCCATCTGCCAAAGACCAAGCAGGTAACTTAATCAAAAACACTTTGCATGTATGCCCAGAGTTCGATCCTTGGTATCTTCACTTACACTTTTTGAGCTAAAGAGATTGCTAAGTGGTTAAAGCCCTTTCATGCAAAGCCTAATGACCTGGTTTCAATTCCCTAGCACCTACATAAAGCTGGATGCATAAATTGGCAAATACATCTGGAGTTTGCTTGCATTAGCAAGAGGCTCTGGTGCCCATTCATTCTCTCTCTCTCTCTCTCCTTGAAGATAAACAAATAAAATATATTTTAAATACCTGAGTGTATGGGGGAATACATTTGCATTAAAACCAGTGCAGCTGGGTTCAGTGAAAGACATTGTCTTATCTTAAGGTAACATTGCAGGATAGAGGAAGATATCTATTGTAGTCAGTTTTGCATTGCTGGCAGAAATCACCTGACCAAAAGCAGCTTGTATGTGCGGGGGTTATTTTGGCTTAAAGACCTGAGGGGAAGCTCCATGGTGTCAGGGGGAAATGATGGCATGAGCAGAGGGTGGATATCACCCCCTGGCCAACATCAGGTGGACAACAGGAAGAGAAGAGTGTGCCAAACACTGGCAAGAGGAAATGGTATAACACCCATAAGCCTGCTCCCAACAATACACTGCCTCCAAGAAACATTAATTCCTAAATCCCCATCAGCTGGAACCCTAGCATTCTGAACACCTAAGTTTATAGGAGATACCTGAATCAAGCCACCACATTTTTCCCCTGACTCTATAAACCAATAATCATCCATAATATAAAATGAAATGGATTCAATCCAACTTTTAAAGTCCCCATACTATTTATAAATCCTAATGATGTTCAAAAATTCCCATAGGCTGAGACCTTTTAACTGAGCCATAATTAAAAAAATCTTCAAAAAAATACATAATGGCACAGAATAAACATTCACACTACAAAACATGGCACTGGGTATACCAAAAAAATATTCAACCAATACAAGATTTAAAACAACCAGGGTAAGTTTCATGCTATGCAGCTCCAAGTCCAACAACTCTAGCCAATGACAAGTCTCCAAGTCCAATAATTCTAATAAGCAATAAGTTTCTGGAGTTCCAAGTCCACCCCTACAGCTAGGCTACTCACAGTTCATAGAAAACTGCATGGGAGCTCTCCTTAGCAATGGTGTTATGGTCCACTCCATTGGGTTTTCATGCAGGCAATTGCAAAAAACCTGCTACACACTGTCCATGGCCAGTTCCAAAACACAAGACCATGTTGCAAATTCAATGACCCTCTCTTTCCTGCATTTCTTGTATTCCGGAGTAACAGGTAAAGTGCCAATTTGTTAATAAATGGCGGGGGCGGGGAGCAGACTTTGAAGAACAGGACACTTCTTGAGCACTTAACCCCTTCAAAAGTGTCTACGTTCTTTCTGTTGTCCCAGTGTAGGTCAGCTGACCCAATCTCAATTGTTGTAATCTGAATTGTAGGTGAATAGGCAGCAGTTTCACCCAAAGATTTTATTTCTGTGTCATATCCCTCTGCTCACATACATCTGTTTCTACACAATTGCATTCCATTAAACCACTTTTGCTTCCCCAGCAGTCCTTCTGCTTGGATGTCTCATTGTTTTTGTGCTCCACCATCATCTATACATATCATTTTTGTTTTCATGTGGATTAATAGTTTATCCCACAATATTGATGCAGTTTCCCATTTTCTCCTCAGTAATTAAAAATATCACCCCACCATCTACAGTTAGATACATTGCTCTTACTCTTTCATTTGGAATTTGTTATTTTAATCCTATAACATCTCAATGTATTTTTCTGTATAGTAGGAAAGCACTGTCTTTATTAGCTCTCTTACTTTTCCTGTGTGTGTTAGCTATTCACACACATTTTCTTTTCAAGGAAAAGTTCAGAACTTCTTAGTCAATATCCATGAATTTGTTTCAGGATGATAAATGTCTGCTTTTAACTTTTTTAACCTTCAAAATATTATCACTCAACAACAATCTGTGTGCTTGAAAAATTTGTGCTAAATTTTTTTATATAGCTAAGATCCTCAAACTTTGCCAATTTAAAAAAATATTATTTTAAAACTTTGCCAAATTTTAATAATGATTTATATGCATTTCAATAAATATAGGAAATTAAATTTATAACCAGCTTTTAATTCTAGAAAATTACACAGATATATTTAATTAGAATCAGAGTGAAAATGAAAATACATAGTGCCTTGAAATTACCCATGTTATCTTCTGTTCCTAATTGTACCAGTTTGATATTTATTGCTATTATATTGAAAATAGAGACATATTATGACTTCCCAAATGACAAGGTTGAAGAATTGGAAACAAAAAAATAACTGATGATATTCATGTTAAAAAAATCAACCAGTTAAAGTCTTTGGACAATGTTGTCCTGGAAGCACATAGAAGTTGATGACAGGGATTATTTGTGTCATAAGAATCAGAGCTTATTTCTTCTTCATCCATGAAGACAGCAAATGCACATCTACTCTGAGCAGGATTAATTTTCCCACTGTGCCCAGTTTCTAGTCTGGGACTACAGCTTGAAGCTAAAGGAGATAAGAATCTAGTAGCACTAGTAGCACTCAGTAGCTCTAGTCACAGATGCACAGACATGGTCAGATGTGGCCATCCACCACCACTCCATATACACCTGTCAGATGTGACCAGATATGTACCACCACCTGCTCCATGTGTACTAGTCACATGTGAATAGATAGGTGCTTTTATCTACCACCTACTCCATATGTACTAGTCAGATGTGAGCAGATGGGTGCTCCCTTCTACTACTCTGCTCCATTTGTACTAAGGAACCTATATGTAGACAGAAAAAGACCTCACATCATTCAATCATATAACAAAATTTCCACTGCAGTGAGAGAAAAGCCAATAAAATAAGAAGCCACCATCACCATCCAATGTTCCATTTGTAGGTCAGTGACTTCAGTTTAGGAGAAGGAAAGTTTATCCCCACATCCAGTTTCTGTAATAGTTTTGTGTAAAGATTCTTTCCAGAGGAATATCTTATGCATAATTAAAAGCTTGGCATCACTTTGAATGAAATAAATGTTATTGGAAATAAATACTGAAGAAGTCCATACCAAAGTGCATTGATTAACTGAAAATAATAGAACTCAGGCTGGAGAGATTGTTTAGCAGTTAAGGCACTTACCAGCAAAGCCTAAAGACCCATGTTCAATTTCTCTCCAGATCCCATGTATGCCAGACTCACAAAGGTGAAGCAAGTACAAGGTTGCTTATGCCCATTAGGTGGCACAAGCACTGGTATTCGATTGTAGTGCCTGAGGCCCTGACATGCTAATTCTTTCCCTCTCCCTCTGTCTCTCTCTTCCTCTCTATAAAAAAATTAAAAAAAGGAAATAATAGAAATCACAGGAATATTGAGTTTGAACAAATAAAAGAAGAATGATAACTCCAAATACTTTTAGCAACAATAAGTAGACTATGCTAGCTATAGATATAACAGGATTGAACAAGAAAGGGGGAACTAAAGAAGACCCTGCTTGAGTTTAGAGAAAGATCATGACTAGCAATATCTACCTGTCAAAATGGGACTTAACTTTAATTAGACCAAGTTATGGAATAATTTACACTCAATGGTATTTTCAAAAATCAGAGAAATCTGCTACTAATTAGTGGAAACTCAAAATTGCCTGTGGTTCTGATAGAAACATAGTAACCGTAAGTTACTAGGAGATCAAAGGGCAAGTCCACTAGAGATAAAACCATAGCCATTCGTGATCATAAGGCAGACTTTTCACATTCTCAAAATTGCATGACCCATGCAGTGAATTCACAGGTTGTACACTGCTGAGAATGTAGACTGAATTCATTTAATACATTCAGGCAATGAATGGATGATGAAACAAAAATATCAGTATGACATCAATGATGTTAATACCCTGAGTTGCTGCCTTGAATTACCTAAAATGTGTGGCCTGTGACAAAAAAAAAAAAGATTATGAAACATGCAGAAATAAAACATTGTGGTCCATATATAAGAATCAGTAACACATTATCAAAAACGTATTTTAAAAACAATAGAATTATACACACTGAGGAGACTCCTAACTCATCAAAGCAGAAAATCAGAGGCTGCTGAGAGTGCAACAATGAAGGAGACTTATAACATGCTCTCCAAGGCTCAGAGAACATTGCAGAAAAGGCGATGGGAAGAATGGAAGAGTAAAAAGCAGCGGGAGAGATGCAACGAGGCATTATCCTCCCCTATAGAGACTGACTTGTGCATTTATGAACCCACAGTGAATACTAATAACCCCACTGAGGATCGCTCCTGGAATGGAAGCAGGCTGGAGGGAAGAGGGAGATAAGAGGATAACCAATGGGAATATGACCAATATGTAGTATGTTCATATAATAATGTTCTCAATGAAAATGATGACATTGATATGGGATATTTCTAGGTAAAATGGTGAACTAGAATCTCCCTATCTATCTTCAACCTGGTGAAGGAGAACAGTGAAATGTAAAAAAGGACTCCTCCAAACACAGAGAGAGAACAGAACAGAAGGTTCAGAAAAAAAAAAATCACAAATATTGAGCTGGAGAGATCACTTTCCAGTTAAGATACTTGCCTGCCAAGCCTAAAGACCTAGGCTTCATTCCCCAGTACCTATGTGAAGTCAGATTCTCAAGGTGGTGCATGTGTCTGGAGTCTGTTTTCAGTTGCTAGAGGCCCTGGCTCACTCATTTTCTCTCTATCTGCCCCTTTCTCTCTTCTCACCTTCTCTTTCTCAAATAAACAAACAGAATACATTTTTTAAAGTTTTAAAATCACAAAGATAGCAACAGTGTACCTGAAAAATGTAGAAGAAAATGAGTAATGTATTTCACAAAACTGAGTCAAGCTATACAGAGTTCCAGCTATATGGATCTCCTGCAACGGAAGCAGAAGCAGAAGCAGAAGCCTAGTCCAAAAAAAAAAAAAAAAAAAAAAAACATGGCAGTCCTACACAAGATCACAGCCCTTGGCACACAGCCATGGTGGGTAAGCAACTGCTCTTGGATAGACTAACCGATCCACTCAGTAGAAAGGAAACCATATCTGGAAATGGAAAACAAGTCAGAATCATATCCAGATAATGATTTAATGATTCTGCTTTTCATTGTGAGGCTCTCACTAACCTTACACTATAAAAGTGTCTAAACCTTTACAATTCTCTCTAAATTAATGATAGTTATCCCATTTGACTGAGGCTGATTTCAATCTCTGTTGGAGAATCTGCTCCTCTTTTTCAGATGGGAGCTGGACCTGAGGAAATAAATGACCCAGTGCACTCCACCAGGCGCCCCAGCTGAAACCACAGAGGAATTGGGGAAATGAGCAAGAATGATGCTCTCTTAGTTAAGCTGACATCAGCACAAGGGTGATACTGAGGACACACAACAACTATCAAACCAGACATCTAGATGCTCCTAAGAGCCCATCATTGAAGTATATTTAAAATGCTCTCAGCATGGCTCAGGGAACTTTGTGGAAGTGGTGGCAGAAAGATTGTTAGAGCCACAAGTTGGGACATATTGCACAGAGACATTGCATCTCCCCCATAAGTGACTGCTTCCCCCATAATGCATGACCCACAATCCCCACGGGGTTGACCTGCAAGGTCTCTTCAGAAAAGGGGCAGGGAGGAGGTAGAGGGAGGAAGGAAGGAAGGAGGGAAGAAAAGAAGGAAGGAAGGAAGGTAGGTAGGTAGGAAGGAAGGAAGGGGAGAGGAGAGGAGAGGAGAGGAGAGGGGAGGGGAGGGGAGGGGAGGGGAGGAGAAGATTAAAGTTAGGCCTCACCATACACTCTCCAGGGCTCTGCGGTTCACGTGTTCCCTCTCAGGACCCGATGAAGTTTCAACCATTAATCTGCCTCTTAGGATATAGAATTTTATGGTACCTTTGTAATTTGGGTTCAGTTGTGTTCCCCCTACCTTTGCCCTCCCCTCCAACCCCAGTATTTTATATTCAGCAATTTCTCACTATAGTATCAACAGACATATATATAAATATTTATGTACAAATAAGGAAATAGCATGATTTTTAATATAAAACATGAAAATACTTGGATTTCAACAATACAAGAATAGCTAAAGCATTACTTCACTGATAGATACATTATACACTTACTAAAATTACTTCTTCTCAGAGAGCTGGATCAGCAGTTAAAGGTTTCTGCTTGTAAATCCTGCTGGTCTAGGTTAAACTCCCAGAACCCAGGTCAAGCCAGATTCACTCAGCTTGAGATCCTGGAACCTGTCCAAACAGACACACAAAACATACTCTATTCGGTCCTGGCGGCACATGCCTTCAATCCCAGCACTCAGGAGGCAGAAGTAGGAGGACTGCCATGAATTCGAGGCCACCCTGAAACTACAGAGTGATTTCCAGGTCAGCCTAGGCTAGAGCGAGACCCTACCTCAAAAAAACTCAAATAAGTACTTTTTTTGTTTTTTACAAAAACTAAGCATACAACCTTTCAAAGAAAAGAATCAATGAATCAGTAACTTAAAAATTAAAGTTAAAACTTTTTGTGACACTGAAAAATATTCAGAATTCCAGCATGCAATGCTACAGGGAAGTTATATATCAAACAATAGGTATCAATTCATTAAAGCTAAGTTTTCTTAAAGTAGGATGTGTGTGTGTGTGTGTGTGTGTGTGTGTGTGTGTGTGTGTATAATAATTAACAAAAGAGAAAAGGTGACCAGTGAGAAATAAACACTGATTATCTTTAGGTTATAAGAAAAAAAAATACCATAGCCTTCCCAATCCTCATATCTAGTTGTGGATTGGGGAGAGACAACGATTCCTCTAGTACACAGCTCAGCAGTAGAAAAGATGCCCATTTTGTCAGTCTCTATGACTCAAAGGATAGGAACCATCTTGAGAAAGAACATATTGTGTAAGAGTGATCTAATCTGGCATGAGAACATGAAACAACCACATTTCATGTAACCTAATCTAACCTGCCCTTGCCTGAGGCTGAGAAACAGCCTTGTAGGCAGTGAAGTGCATAGGGAAATGTAACCCTGCCCTCAATGACAAGGAGCCATAGATCTCATCAACAGAGAATAACCATGAAGTTGAGTAACCTTGAGGTGGAGGTCAGCCCAGAGAGGTCTGGAGCAACTTCTCCACTGTTCACTTTGCAGAGCCTGAGCACTTTGGCTCCAGAATCTACTGGACACCTTGAGCTACATCCCTCCAGCAGGGATATTAAAACAGAGAGAGTCTTGAATACATGAAGGCAGTTCCTCTACTTCTACTAATCTTGATGCTGTGGTTGATGTCCACACTTTCCACTCAAATGAGAGACAGCTCAGCTAGAGTATTAGTCACTCCAGAGAGAAAAATCTGGGGAGTCTTTGGGGAAATTGAGAGAACTTGTTCAGCTCTCAGACTGCAAAGAATAATTGATCTAACAAATGATCCTGGAACTCAAAGAAGGCAAGTTAAAGAACTGAAGACTGCTCTGGAGACAGGTCATACTTGTCCAGGAGAGGCTCAGCAGACATGCAAATGACTCCGCATGTGCCATGTGCAAATAGACAGCAGCCTCCAATTTCAATTTCAAGAACCAGAACGAAGCTGCTCCACCTCTTCATTCTTTCTTCATTGTTTTCACCCTTTGAAAGGCTGGCTGACTGAATTACAAGACAAAATCCACCTACCTGTTGTCTCCAAGAAATGCACTTAAATGGTGTGCATACCTACAGACTGAGAATCAAAGAATGAAAGTCGGTATATCAAGGAAGTGAAAGCTAAACACAAACTGTTGTAGCTACTCTGATGTCTAAGAAAGTTCACACCAAAATTATTCAGAAATAAAAATAAGACTACCACATAGTAATAAAAGAAATAAATCGAGAAGATACAACAATTATAAATATAGAAGCTCTGAATATTGGATTATAAATTTCATAGTACAAACACTATTGGCCATAAGAGTTCACATATATTCTGATATCCTAACTATTGATGACCTCAATACCACACTCACATATTTTTCTTCTTTTTTTTTCTTTGGGTTTTTCAAGGTAGGGTCTCACTCTAGCCCAGGCTTATCTAGAATTCACTACGGAGTCTCAGGGTGGCCTTGAACTCATGGCAATCCTCCTAATTCTGCCTTCCAGGTGCTGTGATTAAAGGTGTGTGCTGCCCACTGACATCTTTTCCTAAATAAATAACTTTAGCAAACAGTACATGAAGTAGGAAACACTGAAAGCTTTACCTCTAAAATAAGGAAAGAGACAAGAATCTGTTCTTACTCAATATAGTACTCAAAATCTTACATAGAACAGTAAGACAAGGGAAATGAAGAAAATGTATAGAAATAGGAAAGAAAGAAGTCAAATTATCTCTACTGGCAGACTACATGATGCTGTACTTCAGGTACCCTAAAGATAATAGCAGAAAACTTGCTTCTGATGAAGACTTTCAACAATATTGCAAGATACAGAACCAAAATAGAAAAATTCCTAATTTTTATGTATGTAAATAAACAATGACCAAGAAAAAAAATCAAGAAAAATTCCTACTTGCAATGACTTTTAAAAAGTACCTAGAAAGCCAGGTTAGGCCACACATGCCTTTAATCCCAGCACATGGGAGGCAGAAGTAGAAGGATTGCCTTGGGTTTAAGGCCACCATGAGACTACAGAGTGAAATCTAGGTCAGCCTGTCAGCCTGTGACAGACAGAACGAGACTCTATCTCATATATGTATATATGTATGCATATATATGTGTATATATATATATATATATATATATATATATATATATATACATACACATATTATACACCTAGGAATAAATAAGTCCAAGGAGAATAAAAGTATCTAAAAATCAAAGTTTGAGATATTTAAAAAAGATATTCAAGAAAGCACTAGAAGATGAGGGCCTTCCATGCTTATCAATTAGTATTATCATAATAATCTCAATGGGATTCCCCACAAAACTAAAAACAAACAACCCTAAAATTAATATAGAGTACAAAAGACAACAACTAGCTGATGCACTTCTACACACAAGGAGCAATGTGGGAGACAACACAACACTTAGGCCCAAATATGCTAGAGCCTTAGTAACAAAAGCATGATGAACATTGCCAAATGGAAGAGAAGATCCAGAAATAAACTGACCCAGATAAATACACCTATGTTTTCCATTATTTAAATTAATTTTCATTTGACGAAATACAGCCTCTTCAGCAAATTGTGCTAGGAAAACTGGACATCCACATATAAAATAATGAAAGTGGTTATATCTCACCCTACATTAAAAATCAAGACACTGTACCACCAAAGTCCTTTATAGAGAAACATGAAACTGTAAAACTGTAGAGGAAGAAATATGTAATAAAATAATTTTAAAGTGTAGGCATGGGCAAGGACTTTCTAAAAAGGACTACAATAGCTCAGGAAACCATCCCAACATTCAATAAGCATATGGCATGAAATTTAAAACCTTCTGGACAACAAAGAAACAATCTACAAAGTAAAGAGCCATGTGAACAGATGGGAGTAAATCTTTGCCAACTATACATCCTACTGGGAATTATTATCAAGGACCTTTGAGAAACTTTAAAGATTAAAGATCATAAAAATTATTCAGGCATTCAATAGATTAAATAAAGTCAACAAAACCTTTATTTTAAAATGAGAAAATGATAATAGAATTAAGATGGTACACTAGAAAATTTTGACTTTAAGAGATGCAATAAAGGAACAGAAAATTCTATATCCTAAAAGGCAGACCAAATGGCTGAACCTTCACCAGGCCCTTAGAGGGAACACCTGAGCCACAAGACACTGGAGAGGGTATGATGAAGACTGACCTTAATCGTCTACAGCTTCTCTCTCTCTCTCTCTCTCTCTCTCTCTCTTCTTTCAAACTCTTTTACATTGTCTTTTTCTTCCTTTTCTTTGTGGGCACTGACCTGTAACTCTCAGCATGTGACTATCATCCACAATGAGCTTTTGGTCAGAGAGACCTACAAGGTTTCCTAAAAGACAGACAGATTTCTGACAGAGTACTTGATGACCCACCAAAGGTTAGTGGTAAGACCCTACCGCTGAAGACACCTTATGTGGTTGACATGTAAAATAGAATGGCATGGCTGGAAGTTGGAAGAGAGTCAGTCCCCAAGCAGTCAGTGTGTCTAGTGCCAGAAGGAGCTACATGGGCGACTGGGGGAAAATGACCAATATCTGTCCAAGCAACTCATGGTCTAACCTACTTAGCAGCAAATAACCACACAAGTGCAATAATGGCACACAGACACGGTGGGAAACCAACTACTCTTGATTTGACTAACTGATCCCATCAGTGGTACAGGACCCATAGCTGAATCTGGGAAACAAGTCAGAACCATATCCGAACATAAGCCTGCTCTCCATTATCAAGCTGCCACCAATCATGAGCTACAAGAGGGCCAACACCTATTAAATTCTCCATTAAAAAGTAAGTGATATCTCATTTGTCTGGTGCTAACTTACTCTTTGTTGGAGAATCTGCTTCTCTTTTTCAGATAGATGTATATCCTAAGGAGTGAGCCACCCCATCATACTTCAAAAGGGCCCTGACTGAAACTGAGAACAATTGGCGAAACAAGCAAGGGTGCTGTTTTCTTGGTGAACCGGGTACCAGCACAAGGGTGAAGGAGATCAACACAGAGAACAATCAACTCCTACCAAATCAGATAACCAGAGATTCAGAGACCCCAATACTTCATCACTGAAGCAGACCAAAAATGAACCCAACATGGCTCAGGCAAATTTTGCGGAAGAGGGGGTAGAAAAATTGTCAGAGGAGCATGTTGGGTCATGATATGCAGAGACATTTATCCTACCCATAACTGTGGGATAAGTCCAGAATGCATGACCCATGTACCTCAACAAGGAGGGGCTAGGGGGAGGGGGTAGGACATGGATGAGCCTAACAATGGTACCAGATTGACAGTATTCACTGAGTACAAAACTAATTAGTAACAAAAAAGAACAGAAAAAGGCTGGGGGCATCATTCCGTTGGCAAGGTGCTTATAGCACAAGCATGGGATCCTGAGTTGTGACTGCTGGAACCCACAAAAATGTCAGGTATGCTGGCTTGCAACTATAATCCCAGCAGTCAGATGGCAGAGACAAGAAGAACCCCAGGATAAAGTGATGAGCTAAGCAACCAAATTCAGTAAGGTCATGTTCAATGTGAGACCCTGATGCAATAAATAGGTTGGGGAGTGATTAATACACCCCAAATTTCCACTGGATCTTCACACATACACACATGCACAAATACATGTGTGCCCATAGACATGTGAACAAGCATTCACACGTGCATACACACTGTATGCGCATCAAAAATAAACAAAAGATATAAAATATAAAATAGACATAGTATCTGTAAATCCACCCATATTAGTCATATTAAATGCGCATGGATTAATCAGTCTAATCAAAAGGAAAAGCTTTTCAGTCAGGTAAAATAAGCAAGACCCAAATATGTTCTCTGTGTAGGAGACACACTTTATATACAAAGATACGAACAGGTTGTAAGTTAAAGGAAAGAAAGATCAAGAAAATCCTAACAATGATTTAGAGGCTATGCTACTACCAGACAAAACTCCTTCATAATCATAACGCTTTTAGAAATAAATAGAAACATGAACAACAGTATCTAATCATAATGCTTGAGATTTCTACCTCATTATACGGCCCCCCAAAGTAAACCAAAAATTATACATAGGAAACAGTGTTAAAAATAGAAATCTCTGAGCAGAAGGTACAGGAGTAAGCCTATAAGATCTTGTGTCAAACTCGACAGAGATCAACAAGCAGCAATAAAAGGGGACTGGGGAAAGTAGCACAGGTAAAGTGACCTGAGTTCAGATTATGAGAACCTGCATAAAAACTGAGCATGGTGGCATGCACCTGTAACCCCAGCACTAGAGAGCAGAGATGTAGGTGAGTGGGACTGTGCTACTTGCTGGCCAGCTTCTCTAGCTGAACCTATGAGCTTCAGGTTCAGTAGCTTTGCTTCAAAAAATCAGATGGTAACCAACTGAAGCACACTGACCTCTATCCTCTAATGTGCACACACATGACAACCATCTGTGCCCACACTTATATGAACACACATACATATATATACACATACAAAAAACACATGCACACACAACAGAACATAACACATGATAAGGTAGATGTCATTAAACTTAAGATGTTTCTTGCATCAACTGAAAAGAGAAAAGCATTTGCAAATAAAATATCTAATAAGAAACATGGGTCCAGACTGGGGATATGGGTGAGTGGATTGAACACTTGTCATGCAAGCATGAATACCTGAAATAAGGTACACAGACACCCCATTAAAAAACCTAAAGCTGAGCTGGAGAGATGGCTTGGCAGTTAGGTCGCTTGCTTGCAAAGCCAGAGGACCAAAGTATGATTCCCTAGAAAGTATATAAGCCAGATGCACAAGTTGGTGCATGCATCTGGAGTTTGTTAGCAGTGGTCAGAGACCCTGGTTTACCCATTCTCCATCTATCTGCTCCCCTTCTCTCTTTCTCTAATAAATAAATAAATAAAAATATTTTTAAAAGCCTAAAACTGTAGTTGGACTGTTTTAGTTTATGTTTTTTTCCCTCAATATGAAGAGTGTAATGCCAAAAGATTTCAAAACAAAGTTATTTATACTTTATTTGCCATATAGCTCACTCATTTAAAGTATATGGCACAGTGCCTTTAAGTCTATTTCTAGAGTTGTACCTCCATTACCAATTTCTACCTGTCCCTGGTCCTACCTTGTGACAAATACTAATCAACTTCCTACTTCTGTGGATTAGCATATTTTAGATGTTAATGTGACTAGATCACACAATTATTTGTGAGGGACTCATTGATCATATCTTAAGCTCATAAGAATATCTTGTCTTAGAATAATGAATAATGAATGCTGACCCGTTAAAAATCTGGAACTTCAGTGATCTTTTTGTATGTGTATATATATGTATGTGTGTTCATATAAGTGTGGGCACAGATGGTTGTTATATGTGTGTACATTAGAGGACAGAGGTCAGTGAGCTTCAGTTGGTTACCATCTGATTTTTTTGAAGCAAAGCTACTGAACCTGGAGCTCATAGGTTCAGCTAGAGAAGTGTCTCTGTATATCTGATTTGGTAGGAGTTGACTGTTCTCTGTGTTGATCTTCTTCACCCTTGTGCTGGTACCCAGTTCACCAAGAAAACAGCACCCTTGCTTGTTTCGCCAATTATTCTTAGTTTTAGCTGGGGCCCTTTGATGTATGATGGGGTGGTTCTTTCCTTAAGATCTGCATCTATATGAAAAAGAGAATCAGATTCTCCAACGGAGAGTAAAGTTAGCACCAGACAAATGGGATAACCCTTACTTTTTTATAGAAAATTTAATAGGTGTAGGCCCTCTTGTAGCCCAAGATTGGTGGTAGCTTGATAATGGAGAGCAGGCTCATGTTTGGATATGGTTCTGACTTGTTTCCTCTCAACAGAATGGGGTGGTCTTGCATTGATGAGAGAAACCATGTAACAAAAATGGCTGATTTTGAGTCAGGGAAATAATTTCATCAGTAAAGGGCTTGTCTCATAAATGCAATGATCTGAGTTTGATTCCTAGTAGCCACATAAAAGCTGAGTGTGGTTATGATCCTCTAATCCCAGATAGAGACAGGATAATTCTCCAAAACTTGCAGGCCAATCAGTCTAGCCTAATTGGTGAGCTCCAGACCAGTGAGTGATCCTGTCTCAAAAGAGGTGGTCAGGGACTCTAAGTAACAACACTTGGGTTGTCTTCCTGCCTACACAGACATAGACACATACTTGAACACATAAGAACCTGTATATGAATACATATGCACAACTTACAAACAGACTTATGTAAGAAATTGCCTGCTCTTCTCATGGTAACTCTGTGACATGAAACAGCAGGTAATGATCTGAGCATGGATCCTTTCTAACTACCTTGGTTCCCACAAATGGCAGATTACTCAGAAAATATATGTAAAAGTGTCCACCCTAAGGACAGAGTGAGAAATATGTACTATTTATATTAGTTGCTAAAAATCTTCTGTGTATATTCATAGAAGCAGTAATTTTGAATCATGTGGTAATTCTATTTTTAATATTTTTCCCAAAATCTCATTACATTTGGGAATATTTGAAACTAAGAATTAGAGTATCTTCTAATTATAAATGTCCACTCTTGGTACCACTGATTTCTCTACAGCTTCTTGTTCTCACTCTGTTTTCCACTACTTACATTTGATCAAATAACAACTGTCTTAAAAATTATTATTTTTTTTAAATTTTTGTTTATTTATTTATTTGAGAGCAACAGAGAGAAGGAGAGAGAGAGAGAGAGAGAATGGGCGCGCCAGAGCTTCCAGCCTCTGTAAACGAACTCCAGATGCGTGCGCCCCCTTGTGCATCTGGCTAACGTGGGTCCTGGGGAATTGAGCCTCGAACCGGGGTCCTTTGGCTTCACAGGCAAGCGCTTAACCGCTAAGCCATCTTTCTAGCCCTAAAAATTATTTTCATAATGACCAAATAGGAAGATCAACTACCCCCTCTTAATAATTCAAGTCAATTCAACTCAGCTATTTTTTTTTATTTTTGTCCACATCTAAATGCAAAGATCCATTCAAGAAAGAGTTAATAATTTCAAAATTGTAAATATTGTAGCCTTAAATAAATGGGGTTATAGATCCTGTGCTGAGTGTTGGTTTGTGTTGTAATTATCTTTGCATTGCTTGAAGAAAACATCTGACCAAAAGCAGTTGATGGGAGGAAGGGGTTTAGCTTGGCTTACAGTCTTGATGTCAAGCTCCATGATGACAGGGAAAAAGGTGGTAGAGCAAAGGCTGGATATCACTTCCTTGACAACACAGGTGGACAACAACAGCAGAAAAGTGAACCAAGAGCACTGGCAAGTGAGAGGCTAATAAATGTCAAGGTCAGCCCCAGCAACACACCTCCTCCAAAAAACCTCCACCTCCCAAATTGCCATCAGCTGGGAACCAAGCATGCAAAACACATGAGTATATGGGGGATGACTAATTTAAATCATCATATATATATTTGGTTTTCAAGGTAGGGTCTCACTCTGGCCCAGGCTGACCTGGAATTCACTATGGAGTCTTAGGGTGGCCTCAAACTCATGGCGCTCCTCCTACCTCTGCTTCCCAAGTGCTGGGATTAAAGGCATGCACCACCACGCCTGGCAAAACCATCATATTTTCTTAACAACTATGTTACGAACTTAAAAATACTTAGTAAATATATTTATTTTAATTAGATTTTCATCATTATTATAAGGCCCCTGATAATTGTGACACTATGAAAAAGCTTATGACTGACATTTCACCCATATATACAAGTGGCTGATGAAAATTTTTGTGACTAGATGAGATAACTAAGAGCCATTAAATACAACATACATCAGAGAAAACCAAGGGTGGAATATTTTTTCCAATACCAAAATGGAAAAAGAAAAAGTGTCTTAATAGATCATAGAGATCTACTCATTCCTCCCTGTTGCAGTCAGGTTCTCATTGCTGGCAGAAATCACCTGACGAAGAGCAGGCTTTTTTTTTTTTTTTTTTGGTGGTGGGGGAACAAAAATGTTTGTTTTGGCTTATAGACTCTAGGGGAAGCTCCATCATGGCAGGGGAAAACAATTGCATGAGAAGAGGGTGGACATCACCACCTGACCCACAGAAGATAGAAACCAGGATCAGGAGAGTATTCCAAACACTGTCAAGGGGACACTGGTATAACACCCATAAGCCCACCCCGCAACAATACACTGCCTCCAGGAGGCGTCAATTCCCAAATTTCCATCAGCTGGGAAATTAGCATTTAGAACACCTAAGTTTATGGGGGATACCTGAATCAATCCACCACACCCACCATGTAGCACAAGCATGTGCTAATTCAAAATACGTATTAATTTTGAGGCAAAATGACTTAAGTTCACTCACTGGTTCCTCTGCTTAGTTCATCTTACAAAGCTTTTGTCTATTTGTATGAGATAATATAGAATTATTTCATTTGTCATGGTATGAAAGCTTTACTGGTAATTTGACATTACAATAAGAAATATATTAAGTATTAGAAAAGAAGTCAATAAATGTGATCTTCCCACATGATTTTAATAAGCTATCTCCCAGGGAGTAATTTCAAAGGCATAGTTGGTTGATTGAATGATAGTGGCTGTACTATATAAAAACCAATTCAATCCAAGAATGATTGAGATCAATTTTATCTAAATCCCAGGAACATAGGTGGAGCTATTGAATTAGTAAAACTTGGTCATGTACAGAGCTCTATTCCAGTAGGTTTGTGCAAGGGTCCTATGGGCGGAATCCAGGAGCTACTATATACAAACAGGGACAAATGACAAGTCGTGGTAGAGCTCTGCCATAGCCCAGAGCTTGGGTAGGTAGCACCTATGAGTATTTACACACTTCAAATCCACCTGTGGTGGAATAAGGGACTGAGTTTACCCAGATTTCTAAATCATCCAATCAGAAGGAGAACTGGAATTTGGGGAATAGTTGGACATAGCCAAGAACTGCTTCAGAGCCCAGCTGGAATGATTGATGTACTGGTCTTCCCAGAGTCCCAGACATTTTGAGAAACAAATGTCTCCCAATTTTCTGTTAGCCTAAGATCAGTTTTTACAGACTGTGAATGGTTGGTTTTACTTCTGAAGAATTCTCCATCCATATTTCTTGGAGCATATGATCACAATACCCCTTATACTACATTTGCATAAGTCAGACTTGCATGATTTTCAACCCGGTCTTAGAGCACTTTTAACTCTTCTGCTCTGGAAAAGACCCTGAGACAATTTCTTCATCTGTAAACTAGAATGGATAGTGCTGGCCTCTAAAGGCCCAGGTGTGAGGCCTAGTGGAACTTCCTGAGCCTAGCTAAAGTTTGGTGATCTGCCTCTGGCCAGACGTGACTCAGCAAGACGCCTAATGGCTTCTTACCTGCTACCTCCACATGGGAGTTAGAATTATCATTTCAATAGTCACAGTTTACTATTGGCCCTTACCTTTCCCCACCATCCTACAATCCCCGCCTTCACCCCCAACATTACATAGGCAACTGTTCATAGCAATAAATCGAGTTCCTGCTTCTACAAGACTCCCGACTCAGTGTGGTTTTTCTCCGGTGGCCAGGAGAGGTCTGAGTCGTCGGACGCTCATCTCCTCCTCAGCCCCTCGGGAGGAACCAGCGGGCCTGGTCCTTCCCTCGGCACTACCTGCCCCCGCCGGCGGAGCCCGGCATCTGGCGCCTAACGTGCGGCTCTCGGAATCCGGCAGACTAGTGCCCCCTGAGAGACATTCGTTGAGGAGCTCAATCGGTGTACATATGCGGGTGAGCGTACCCCCATAAGTAGTCTTTATATTTAATGTGCTAAACTTTGCTTCTATAACCTGTACTTGTTGATCAACATCTCTTTGTTCTCTTTCTCTTTCCTTTCACTTTTAGTTTGCAGACAAGCTACATCTGCGGCTTTTGTACAGCATGTTTACATATCTTTTGGATCCTTGTGGTTGTATTGTACTCATGTGTATGTGGGTTGCTATTGCCCTAATTTTATGGACATTTTTCTCTCAACTTTATAATGTGGGACAGTCTAACTGTAAATCCAATCCTGCCTTAGAATCTCTCAGGGCACTCCTAAAGAGTAGAGGGCTTAATTTGACTGATAATCAGGCTCAACAGACCTGGGATTGCCTTCTCAAACTGGCGCCATGGCTGCCAGAAGGAAATCTCTTTGGTTGGGACACGTGGGATAGGGTAGAGGCCCTTGTTTGTCGGGCACATGTGGAGAAGGGTCAAATACCCCCCTCAGGGGTCCTCCCTATGATCTCAGCCCTCAAGGCCTGCTTCCCTCCAAGGCCAACCAAACATAAACAAAAGACAGAAGAAAAAGATAATATACAGCCTAATCCAGCTACTCCTCCTGGAGATACAGCTTTAAAAAAACCCCAAAAGGATGCATCTTTATGCTCCTCACTCGATCCCTTTGAGAGTGCTCCCTGGCCTTCCGGGGGACCTCCTCCACCTCCTCCATCAACTAACCCTTTCTGGACCCCCTCGGCCCCTCCTTCATATTCGGCCGCCGAGACCCCCTCAGCCCCTCCATATTCGGCAGCCAAGCCGTCAGAAAATAAAGCTACTTTTTTATTTCCCGTCAATCTAAATCCTGGGGGCAATCGCCCTGCTGCCTGGTATCCGTGGGAAGCTCAGGACCTTAAGGAGCTTAAAAAAGCGGTCTCGGAGGATGGACCCAACTCTCCTTGGGCTGAGACCCTGTTACAGGGCCTTGCCCATCAACCTTGTACAACCCAAGATTGGAAAAATCTAGTCAGGGCTGTCTTGTCAGGTCCCCTATACATTAAGTGGTGTGCCTTTTTTAGAGATGAATGCCATGCACAGGCAGAACGAAACCAAAATCAACAGCCCCCTGTGCCGATAACTTTTGGGATGCTCTCTGGTACCTCTGATCAATATGCTACAGGCACTCAACAGGTGGCTATACCTGACCCGTATAGGGACCAGGTCAGGGCACTGGGCTTGGCGGCATGGAAAAAGCTTGATGAGGGACCCTCTGAAACTCCCCTTATGAGTATTACTCAAAAACCATCTGAGGATTTGGCTACATTTATAGATAGGGTGGAAAAAAGTCTCCAAAGAAAATTTCCCCCAGGGGCATTACGGGATCAGTTTACTAAAATGTTGGTCTGGGATGGGATGACGGCCGATCACCGCCTCGCCTGTGCGGGTCTCAAGGACAACTCCATGAGTAGATGGATTGTAGCCACCAAGGACGTTGGCACTATCTCCCATCAGGCTAGGGCCATGGCTGCCGCCCTTCAGGAAAATAAACAGAGAGATTTGGCCAATACGATCTGTGCATTACAGTTAAATTCTAAAAACTTGACATGTTTTGGATGCGGGGACGAGGGCCACTTTAAAAAGGAGTGCCCCAACAGGACAAAGCCTCCTCCGCGCTCTGGGGGGACGACCAACGCCCCTCACACCCTTTGCCCTAAATGCAATAAAGGGTTTCATTGGGCTAAGGAATGTAAATGGAAGTTTAACATACAGGGAAAGCCTTTAAACTCCTCCAGGGGCTTCCCCCAGCCCCGTTAAATAAGGGGAAAGAGACCATCAAAGCCTATTGGACCGTCCCCCTGGTCCCCGGCCTTAGACCCAAAATTATTTTGAATATTGGCAATAAAAAATTCAAACTTCTCATTGACACTGGAGCGGACCGAACGGTCCTGAGAAAGGAGGAAGTGCCCCCCTCCTGGCAGCTTGTGCCCGGCCCTCCCCTACTGGGAATTGGCGGGCAATCCACCTCCTGGGAGACTGCCACGTGGCTCCCTTGGACTGACCCAGGTGGGGACAGGGGAAAAGTCCGCCCTCTCGTGGTGACTGGGCTCACTGCTAACTTACTGGGGCAAGACATCCTTGGAGATGCCGAGGCTTTCATCACTACTGACCATAAGGCCTTTTATAATGATTTGTTAGATAAAAAAGAATATCAACAACAGTCTGAGGAAGGGAGGGAATATCATCCCAATTATAGAGATGACCCTTACTTTGAGCAACTCAGACAAAAGTACTCCAATAAACACCCCCAATTCTAAGGGCCACTGCCCAGCCCCCCCCATTTAAAATCCAGTGGAGACCGGGGGATCCTGTATGGGTTGAGCAGTGGCCTCTCCCTTCTTCTAAGTTACACCAACTCCACATACTTATTGATCAACAGTTGGAGGCCGGACATATTCGTCCCTCCACTAGTCCCTGGAACTCTCCTGTCTTTGTCATAAAAAAGCCTAATGGGTCCTGGAGATTTTTACATGATTTAAGAAAGATCAATAAACGCATGATCCCCTTCGGAACTCCCCAGAGGGGACTCCCATGGATCCCAGCTATTCCCAATATATACCATATTACTATCATTGACATTAAAGATTGCTTCTTCTCTATCCCTCTCCATCCAGGAGACATGGAAAAATTTGCATTCTCTGTACCTGCTGTTAATTTTTGTGGCCCAGATAGGAGATTTGAATGGACTGTCTTACCTCAGGGCATGGCAAATAGCCCACCCATTTGTCAATATTACCTGTCATCCATTTTCTCTTCTCTTATCAATCTCCCTGATACTCTGTTTTATATTTACATGGATGATATTATTCTTGGGTGCCTAGATTCCTCCACACTCCAGGACCTTACCCACCAATGTCTAACTATCCTGCATACTCACGGCTTTAAAGTAGCTCCAGAAAAAGTTCAAACTGTGCCTCCCTTTAAGATCTTGGGCTCAATCCTTACCCTAGATACAGTTTCACCTGTTAAACCACAACTTTATATTCAGGATTCTTACACCTTGCCTCAACTCCAGAAGCTTTTGGGAGAAATTAATTGGATGAGGCCTTGGATACCCATAACTACTGAAGAGCTGTCCCCTTTATTTGACCTCCTAAAGGACCTTAACTTCTCCTCTCAGGTAATTTTGTCCCCTTGTCATCAACAAATTTTTCATAAGGTACAACAGGCTATAAATACTGTGACCCTAAAGAGGTTCAATCCTGTGCCTCCAATCTGGGCCTCTCTGGCTGCTTGCAGTACAGTTGCCTGTACGACCTTAAAACATTACTCAGCCACCTTCCCCATCCCCGTCCAGCTTTTCCCAATGTTTCCCCTGGAACTTGCATTTGGGCCCCGCCTTCCCCTAATAATTCCAGTATAGATGTGGGATACATTCATCCTTCCTTCTGTACTTTTAACACAGCTGATCCCAATGCTCAATGCTGCCCACCTTCTGGAATGGTTTATGTTTGTGGAGGCGGGATGGCCTATGACTTTCTGCCCACCAATTGGACGGGCCTTTGTGCCCCAGCCACCTTAATCCCAGATGTAAATATCATCCCTGGAAATGAGGCCCTCCCTGTATCAGAGGGAGACCTATCTTCAACAACAGCTAGATTCCCTGGCTGAGGTAGTCCCACAAAACAGGAGAGGACTAAACCTACTAACGGCCGAAAAAGGAGGCGTATGTTTGTTTTTACAGGAAAAATGCTGCTTTTATGCCAATAAATCAGGAATCATCCAGGACAAGATTAAGAGGCTCCAGGAAGACTTGGAGAGGTGGCAGCAGGATCTCCAGGACAACCTGCTGTGGACGGGCTTATATGAATTCTTACCCTACCTTCTCCCTCTACTTGGGCCCCTCCCCCTCCTTCTTCTCCTTTTCCTTCTCCTCACTGTCGGGCCTTGTGTAATTAATAAGATTACACAATTTATTCACCAATGGCTAGAGGCAATAAAACCTCATCAGGTCAAAATACAGGCTGGAAACTCAGGAATTAAGTTCCTCAGATGACCCACTGCCACCTCCTCTGCCCTCCATGTGACCAATGACGGGTAAGATCCCCATAGGGGGACAACCTAAGACAGGCCATGGGGTGGGTTCTCACCGAGCTAAACACATGGTACCCAGTGACGGGTAAGATCCCCAGAGGGGGACAACCTAAGACAGGGGCCATGATGAATGCTCTGAGCTAAACACCTGGTACCCAATGACGGTTAAGACCCCCAGAGGGGGACAACCTAAAACAGGGGCCATGGTGACTAATGCTCTTACAAAAACAAAAGGGGGAGATGCTGGCCTCTAAAGGCCCAGGTGTGAGGCCTAGTGGAACTTCCTGAGCCTAGCTAAAGTTTGGTGATCTGCCTCTGGCCAGACGTGACTCAGCAAGACGCCTAATGGCTTCTTACCTGCTACCTCCACATGGGAGTTAGAATTATCATTTCAATAGTCACAGTTTACTATTGGCCCTTACCTTTCCCCACCATCCTACAATCCCCGCCTTCACCCCCAACATTACATAGGCAACTGTTCATAGCAATAAATCGAGTTCCTGCTTCTACAAGACTCCCGACTCAGTGTGGTTTTTCTCCGGTGGCCAGGAGAGGTCTGAGTCGTCGGACGCTCATCTCCTCCTCAGCCCCTCGGGAGGAACCAGCGGGCCTGGTCCTTCCCTCGGCACTACCTGCCCCCGCCGGCGGAGCCCGGCAGATAGTACTATCTATCTTGCTGACTGGACGTCTGGATTGAATTATCTCATTTGCATAATTGTTTATTTTCAATACATTTTGAATACATTTCAACATTGCCTAAAATATCCATTAACTAGTTTGTGCAGCTCTGAGAAAGGATACTCTACTCTTATAAGAAAGACGCAAATGCATGTTGCCACACAAGTGCACATACATAAAAGCTTGTTACTTGTTGCTATGGATATTGTTAACTGAAAAACAGATGGGCAAGGAGGTCAAATGGAACAGCATCTATTAGAGAAACACATAATTATAATTTGGGTACATTGAATCAAAATAATCTTGAGCAATAAATCTTTTGGAGGCCAGCACAGGTAAAGCAGGTTTTGTTTGCTTGTTTACCTTCTTTCTTTTAGGGGATTTTCACAAAAGGTTACTTTTGGGGGTAGTTCATTGGCTGGGCACGAATGTACCTAACTACAAATGCAAATGCATTCTGATTGGTTCACTGGGGTACTTTCCAAGAACTGTTGAAGGCCAGTGAATACTGACTTTGGTGTTTATCCAAGTTCATTGGAAAATACCATGGTTTGACCTTTAGCAGGTAGGGCTGTAACCTCTTCTCTCCAAACTGCACTTTAGAGGACCTTAATTGTTTCATTTTCTCTTATACAGAATAAGATTAGTTCAGGAAAAATAAATGTTTCTGTGGAACCAAGAAATACACTTTCAAAACCTTTCACTAAATGATCTACCCATTAAAAAAGTGGTTACCCAGGAAATGTCTAGCTCTATCCCATCAGGCTCATTTGCCATGGTAGAGGGAAAGGCACACAGGAAGGAGAGAACACTTCTTGATTACCTTAATACCTCACATTTTGGTTAAAATGTGGGCCCATATGCATTCTAGGAAAATATTGACTAAGACAATTAGCTTTTTGTTTCCTAGTAAAAAATTAGTATTCACATTTGACACGGCTTTATTTCATTGCACTAACTTTTGCTTCCATTTTCTTTACTTGATTGCACTGAAATGAGTATTCAAAAGTCTTCTGATGAGCAAAGGCAAAGAATGTCAAAGGGCACATCAATACGCTTAGTCTTTACTTGTGCCAAACTTAAACTTGTATAATCATATTTAAAGCTGCATTTTCCATATGTCAATAAGCTTGCAATAAAACTATATGGAAAGTGGAGAGCAGGCAACATCTACAGAATCATGTAAATTCAGGTGGCACAAAAAACCCAACACAACAAGAGATTTCAAGAATGATTCATCATATAGGTCAAATAATTGATGATGACCTTGTTAAAATCAAAATTAAACCGTTATTGGGTTAGAATAGTTGCAGAAACAGCTTGAAAGAGAAACTAAAAGATTTTTATTTAAAGAACAAACCCATTATATGTTATTATGGTTTTTCAAAAAGTCTGAATTTAGTCTTTGACCAAATTGTAAAATAACAGATACTACTATAATACTTTTAAGTTTATTTAGAGATATTCTTATTCCAACACTGCCTTATAATTTGAATTTCTTTAGAAATTAAATAAGTACTTCAGTATTCTTAGCATATACACTAATGAGTTTTTTTTTTTAAGTTCAAATTCTTACCCCCTAATTTCCTGGGATCCTAAATGAACTCAAGTGAGGGTAATGCTAGTCTGTCACTATCACATATATGGGAGTGCATATTGTCTAGCATTTCTCATTCATTTTTTGGCTTTACTAAGAGGAAAGATAATAGAAGAGTTTCCTGATATTATAGTAAGTTTCAAGCCCAGTAATTAATTATTTCAGAATTAATTCAGCCTGGTCAGTGAATATAGCTTCCAAATGTCTATGAAAGGAATTGGAGTGCTGGAAAAGTGTTTGAAACAAGGAGCAACATGTAGGCTGGGCCTTTGTAGAGCTGGGTCTCATTTATCTTATCTACATAGTGGAACATTTGGTGGTAGCTCAGGTGGGCACCAACATGGTTGGTACCTAGCATCAGGTAGTTTTGAGCATTCTCTGAAAGATGACAGTTATGGACACTTTCTCAGAGAGGCTAAGTCTAAGGAGGTAGATATGGGATGTCTATCTTTCTTTGTATATTGATTGGTAAGAATCCCAGCTATAGGCCAAAGCTTTGAAAATGCTAAAGCATATTAAGTCTGAGGTTAAATTATAGAAAACTTTAGGTACATTCAAAAGTGAACATAGTAAAAGAAAATAAATGCATTTTTCTCACCTTTCTGGTCTCAGTTTGATATTATGCATTGTATGTTATAAATTCTGCCATGATATTTAGAAATATTTTCTAAAATACAAAAATAAGGAATGAACCACAAGAAATTGGGAGTATAAGGAAGTTTTAGACTACTAAGTTCCTCTAAAGATATGTATATCCAGAATTCTTGGATCTCCATCATAGTTATTCAACAAACTTTATAGCTTATTGCCAAATTATGACACTGTTCACAAATGACTAATCTTTCACCAAGACCTCTCATTACCTGATTTTAGCAGGAATTTCATAAAGAGGCAACCGATTGATCCCAATAAATATTCATTTCAGACAATACCACCAAACACAGATGGCCTGCCCTTGACTTTGGTATACATAGCTGACTATTTTGTGTCAATAATAATGCAATGCTATCCTTCTATCAGAGCCCTTGGGTGAAATACCTTGAGTGAAATAAGTTCTGCTGGCAAATCTTTCCTATGTGTGTTAAATAATTAATCCACTCACATAATTTAAACTTTTTATTGAATGCTTTCATAAGTTTGAACAATACACTATTATCACAATGCCCTGCTATGACCTCCATTTCCGTTCCCAATTCACATATCTACTGGACACCTTCTTCTTTCCAGTTAGACTCTCTTCTGTTTTTCCATCATCATTTTTCCCTATTATGCAGGTTTTGTGTAAGTCTTATCACCCACTGTGAGATCAGGAGTATCAAGGCCACTTTGTGTCTGGAAGGCAGCATTGTAGGCAGTTGTCCCCTTCCTTTGACTCCTATGTTCTTTCAGCCATCTCTTCTGCAGTGGTACCTGAGCCTTAAAGAGTTTAATATGGACATCTAACTTAGTGCTGAACATTCCACTATCACTTCTCAGCACTGTGGTGAGTTTTGAGTGCCCCCCATGGTCATCCTCATCTGAAAAGAGAAGCTTCTCTAACCAAATGTGAGAGTAGCTTTAATATATGGGCATAAACATAAGTGTTTAGAGTTTTAAGGGCATAATACACCCATTTATCCAACAACATTAGTCATTTCCTTCCTAGGGCTTGAGTTTCCCAAGCATAGGATTTTGACTAAATCTTCAGTACCATGCATGGATCCTTTCCTGTGGAGCAGGTCTTTAGTCCAATCAGAGAAGAGTTGGTATACCCCACAGCAGACATGTTGCCATGCACCAGTTGGCACATTTGGTCCTGTTTGCCAGCTGTAAGGCTTGCCCACTACTCTTTAAGACAGCTAATGACTTCTGTTCCCCAAAGGCTATGTGTCCATACATTTCTAATAGGCCAGTATTTCGTACATCATGCAGATAGAATTAAGGATCCACTATTGATTGTAATATTGATATTTCACCCACATAATGCTATGGTTTGGATGAGTTACCAAAAATGGTGCCCATGTTAAAGGCTTAGTTTCCAGCATGCTGCTATTGAGATGAAGTCCATGGCAGGTAGCACCTCCTATAAAGTCCATAGATCATTGAAGATGTGTCATCAGGGATTGTTGCTCATCACATAATATGAACATCTTGTCCTTTTACATGGTTTCTACTTTACTATTTTGTAACCTTACCAGTGGCCAAAGGAAATAGGGCTGCTCAGTCTTAGCGTAGAACATTTTAAATTGATAGCTAAGTAAACCTTTTCTGTGAGAACTATTTCATTATACTAATGTGAACTTGAAAGATTCACCATTTTTCATATACATATGAGGTAATGTGAAAAATCCATATAAACCAAACAGGAAACTCTATAATGTCTAGACATTTAACAGAACTCAGAAGATAAATATTAACTTGTACATGCTGGAGTCTGAATTAAATTTTATGATTCTTTGTGTAATGAAGGTATAAACTGCTCTAAAGCTCAGATATGCTGCCAATAAGAAGGTGTGGTTTCATTCAAATAAGATAAGTATAATTGTACTTCCCTTTGCTCCAAAGAGCCAAAGGAAAAAGGAATCAATTCATGAATTTACAACATGATACCTGCTGAAGATTAGCGTACCACACTCATGCCTACCAGCTGTTCACTGGTTAGTCAGAACAGCCTGTTTCTGTTCTCCATTTAAGTGCACTTATGAGATCATAAACACTGTCCTTTTTCTGATAACTGGCCTTCAATTTTGTGATGACTACTTCTCCAAATCACAGTCCATTCTCCACACCAGAATTAAAACTAAATTGGATATTTTTATTTCTTCCCACTGCTAACACATTGCTGGGTACTGTTTGCTATCAAGGCATCGCACAAGCTGTTCCCAGTTTAATGAGTATTTGTACCAGACCACAAATTTCAAGGTCAACTCAAAGTCATGCAGTATTGTGCCAGGGTGAGAATCTGTGAGTAAATTTTCTTGCCAGTTTTCTCTAAATGTGATTTCCATATTCCTCTTATAGGGTCCCTTATAGCAGCTAACAGGGAGCTCTCACTGATGCTTCACCCACAACAGCACAACTTCAAAAGACCATACCATTCCATCTGGCTTCTGACTGTCCTTTCAATTTAGGTAAGTATCACATGAGTTTAAAGTCAGGATACTATCTGAATGTTTATAAATAAGACACATCACCTGAAAGGGCATCAGGACCTATTCTGAACATTATGAGCAAGGCTTTGGCTAGTCTGCACATACAAAATGACAGGACCTCAGTCTTGTGGTGTACTCTCATGGATGCTTTTAATATCAACACAGTTTAATGCATGACCAATTCTGCTGCAGTGATCAGCATAAGTCATGAGACACATTAAGTTAATGTCTCTACATTAGTTTCTAATGCATGTGTCCACAGCCTTCACTCACCAAATGTTGCGAGTTCAAAAACCAGATATTCAGGAAAGCACCATTTCAGGCCACCAGGGTATTATGTGTCTAGATGCAGTGGCTATGTTATTTTCCAGAAAAAAAATCTATGTGCTGAGATCATCAAACTGCTGCAGAGCATTGGGAATGAAGTGAGAAATTTATGTGCTGGAGTGGATACATATCAAGGACGATGGAAAATAATAGACATTACGAATTAAAAGGTTAAGGTCTTTGGTTAGCAATTAAAATATCCAGCACCTTGGACAAGTCAAGACCTTGAAATAGTTTTAACCTTGAAATCTACACACACATGCACATAT
The DNA here is from genome assembly GCA_036346955.1 of Dipus sagitta. Taxonomy (NCBI): domain Eukaryota; kingdom Metazoa; phylum Chordata; class Mammalia; order Rodentia; family Dipodidae; genus Dipus; species Dipus sagitta. Next base: position 127,213,828 of record CM070771.1, on the reverse strand, counting down.
CTTCCTCCTCTGTGCTGAGCTCAGGCTTCCTGCGGGTGTGAGGCCAGTGCTCTCTGAAGGAAATATAGCCAAGTTACCCCCTCCCTAGCCAACAAGGCTATCTGCTCTTCCTCCTCCCTCCAGTCCTGCTCAGTGTGGGTAGACCAGGGGAAGGTGAAGCAGGTGGTGTTGAGGTCAGTTCCGATAGGAAGCTTCAGGACTGCCTCTGCCTCTTGCAGCTCCTGACCATTGTTGCATGCCTTCAGTATTGTCCCCTGCCTGGGACTGGTGACTTGCCATCCATTCTGTTCTTGAAGATTCTTCATCTCTCTCCACCATGCCATCTACCTCAGTCCTAAATCTTCATTCCATTCTGTGATGCACTCTAGCTTTGGTCAGCAAGTTCGAGTAATTCTCCAGTAACTGTCCCTCACTCCATCACCAGGACTAGAGTTATAAACATACTTGGCCAACCAAGATTTATTTATTTATTTATTTTTAACAAAGGAGCTGGGAAATCAAACTTAGGCAGTCTATGGCCCTCTCAGGCCCTCATGTGTGCACAGTGCTGGGATGACTGCTGAGCCTTCTCCCCACTGCACCCCCCACCCATGACTATCACTATTGTCCCACTCTTGCACCAGTAGACGTACCTTTCCTGGCAGGTCAGCATGCAGGTCTACAGAGGACACTATTTCTCCTCCAGCAGCCTGCATAGAACCTTCCAGCACTGTGGAAGCTAGCCAGAAGGAGAAATCCCAGCGCAGGGTCCAGTTTAATTTTTGTGCCTTGTAAGTGAAGTGTGTGGTGTCTATGAAAGAAGATATTTCCACATAGTTCTGGTGGTTAACAATGAGCATTGGAATAACCTATATTGTGCTGGGGGTCTCCTGGGACCCCTGACCAACTACTCACAAAGAGGTATGGCATAATTAGTACTGAATTTCATTTAATGACCTATTGTTTCTGGGAGTAGACTTATCCACCCATGGGTACCAAAATACTTCTATTCAAACCAAGTGTTTTTTAATATATTTATATCATATATTTGAATAATTACAGATTCTCAAATAGTGTCTTGGTTTGTATGCTTTCATATTTTCAGGTTCAGAGATAACAGGATTTTCTTAACTATGTGAGTGTGTGTGTGTATGTGTGTGTTTTCTTTGTCAGATGATTTCTGGAAAGAGTTTGACAACATTGCCTGCCAAGATTTTCTTTGCAAAAGTATAATCCCATGCAATTGCTGTGAATGAAACTGCTGATATTGGCCAGTGTTACTATATTTTCCATATAATGTTGCTAAAATTCTACTACTTGCTATTTTACTTGTCAGTTTATCCCAGGAAAAGCAGATTTTATTTCTATTTAGTTTCAAAAATATATCTTCACAACTTTTTGAAGAAGTTTAAAGTGTTTTGGTATGTATTTTTGGTAATGTTGTAAATTAAAAGTCTCAGGTTAGAATTTAATTTTAAGAATATCTGACAGTTACAGTATAAACATAATCATTTATTTAGCTTGAGTTGTTTTTTTTTAGTTCAGCAGCTCCTAAATAGGAACACACATTCTAATTAGTTTTTAAATTTCAATTAGAATGCTCTAATAACTCTTAGCTTCTGACATTTCACTTTGCAGGAGGAATAAATGTAGCAAAATTCCTGCATAGACTTTCACTAAGAGCAAAACCATGACTTAATTAATGCAACTAAATGTAAATTTATATTCTTTGAGGTTCTGATTATTTGTTAATTGGGTGCCAATTGAATTACAAAACATATTTACTGAGGTTGGACAAAAATATGTAAGTCTGTTACCATGTATATTTGTTTGTCATGAAATATGTTTTTCATAATTATACCATTGATGAAACATGGATACTTTTCTATAGAAATGAGGTCTTCATATGCACCCATATACCTTGAGTCTAAGTGGTATTATATGGATTTTCTATTTGGCAACTTTAATTGTTCTGTTGATTATGAAATATATGGTAGTTCCAATCTCCTAGAGGGCTAAGAGATAACATTCCCATTCTGTTTGTATATGTACACAGGTGGAGCTGAGTACACATTTATGATTCTTTCACATTTTGAACAGGGAATTCCAATATGAATATTTTTCAGCAAAGCAAGCATGCTATACCATGCATAGTGTTGCAAATTACACACTAAAATTTCTTTCCTTTTAACAGGGGAATAACTATATGCATAAAATATTCAAAATATGTCAGGCATATAATATTTTGAAGATTTAAAAGTAAAAAAAAACACCTAATAAAAGAAATGTTGAAATTCTAATGTAAGGGGAAAATACAACTTATCACCAATACAATTTATCCCCTACATAAGAATTCTCTGTACTTTTCACACACCAATGTTCATGTGGAATGAAAGTTGTTCTCACCAAACCTGTTCCAAATCAAAGTAATAGTCCAAAAGGATGCTTTCTAAGGGACTGCAGCATTTCAGGTACAGAATGATCTCAAAGTTTCTGAAAGAAATCACAGGATTATAAAGAGTTCTGTGGATGTCTGTGTGTAACACAAGAAACCATGGAGCTTCATGACACTGCATGATGTGTAGGGAAAGATCACTCCTTTCCTCATGGCCTTTATGAATAATAATTAGATATAGGTAAAATGTAATGCCTTAGAAAAGAAGAGGAATTATAAGAATTTTTTTAAAATCTTTATTTGTTCAGTTAATTTTTCCCTTGGAAAATGAAATTGAATATAATTCCAGCCTCAGTATGCAAAACAAAGATTTCTTTCCTTTACCCAAAACTTTTCTTTATAGCCTTCAGACATAGATACTCATGAGTAAAATAACCATGTGTGTGCATGCATACATAAAGCGACATGTGCTTTGATTTGTTTTTGAATGTGTACTGTAACAATATTATATCATGTCTCTAGCATAGATTAACTCCTATACACATTTACAACCAGACATAAAATCATATTTAGATATACTACACGTAGTTTCAAGATAGAATATTTTAAATACCAATTTTAAAATTACTTATTTTTGAATTGGAAAAAAAAAGATGAATATCTTTGGCAAGCACCTAAAAAATAAGTGAAAAGTTTTAAGACAATGAGTAAAGAAACTTTGAGAAGAATCAGAAAAAAATATATTAAAGGGTTATGGCTTCAAAGTAGATAAAATCCAAATATTTCTCAGGTTGAGAATAAGTGACTCTTGTAAGCTCAGCCTTAAGGAAAATCTATATCACCTCCGACATTGCTCAGGGATCATCATAAAAGAGCGGCCAGAATGTAAAACCCAGAAAAGCAGTGGAGTTCATGGGAAAATTTCCTTGACCTCTCAGTAGCCATGACTACTATAAGACTGGGTCAATAGCCATTCAATCATGAAGAGAGGAGGGTGCTCATGAAGCCCCACCTCTTTGTGGAGATCTATTAGCAATTAATAGTTACTGGGGAGTGTAGTGATTTGAATAAATTGTACTCCATGAACATGTATTTTGTGTATTTGGTCCTCAACTGGAATGTAGGAAGATGGGGCTTTTCTGGAGGTTGTGTGTTTGTGGGGATGGACTTTGGGGTGTCATAGCCAGCTTTCCCTTGAGCTACATCTTAAATCACTCTCTTGCTGCTATTTACCACCTACTGTGCCAAGAAACTACATCCAGTCTCTGCTTGTACCATGCTTTCTTCTGACATCATGAAGCTTCCCCTCAAAATGTAAGCCAAAATAAACACTTCTACCATTAACTGCTTTCTGTCAGTTGTTTTGTCCCAGCAATTTCAAAGTAACTACAATAGGGACAAAGATATTTTCTTTACTGCTGCAGCCACTAGTAAGCTTCCCATGATCGTGTAAATAATTCTTCAACCATGCTTTTTTGGGAAGAAGAATAATAGGATCTGTAATAGTAGGGAGATAAAGAGAGGGTAATGGAGAGTGAATATGATAAAGAGCATTATATATGTGTGTGTGAATTATATAACTCTGTTAATTATATAGTATTTTATATATGATAAAATTATATATAAAATAATCATATATATTATATTATATAATTATTATATAATATTATTGTATTATAATAAAATATCATTATATAATTATTATATAATAATTCGAAAATTGAATATATTATATATGTGTGTGAAACACTCATATATATGAAACATACATATATGAAAAACCGTAAATATAAAAATGTCATAATGAAGCCCCTTATTAAATGTAATTAACATATGCTAATAAAATTTTTTGTAAAGTTTAAATTAAAAATAACGCCACATTTCACAGAAAGTTAATGATAATTTCTCTAGGAAATTAATTTCAAATGCAATCAGGAGAGTAGACAAATATATAGATAAATACTTTTAAACAAATGTATACTTTGCATGTTTATTATATATGTACATGCATATACATTCTCAGTACTAACTCTTTTATGAAAAAAAATAAATTTTATTTCAAACAAACAGCAAACTAAATGTTTGTACTATTTTTGAAAATGGTATAGAATCAGAGTAATCTTTCTAGAATTCTAGAACATGAATCAAATATTCACTGTATTAGTTATCCACTGCCTTCTAATATGTTAATCATAATAATAGCATGTCAAAACCATATATCTATCACCACCCTGTTTCTGAAAGTCAGGCATCTGTGCATGGTTTATATGGTCCACCTTCTCAGGTATGTCACAGCTACAGTCATGATGCTGACTTTGTAGTCTCATATGAAAGCTCAGGAGAGGAAAACGACCCACTTGCAAACTTATCAGCCTGGTCACTGGCAGGACTCAGTCCCTTGTGGGGTTATTGGCTGCTGTCCAGGGACTGCCATCAGTACTCATCTTTTCACTTGGCAGCTTGCGTTATCAAAGAATAAGCATGCAGGAAAGCAGTAGAAGGAGGCCAGAGCAGCATGGTGTGGACTGTAATTAAAGAAAATATTGCTCTATGCTTTTTCCGTATTCTATTCATTTAGAGCAAGTCATTGGCTCTAGGCAACAATGATAAGAATACTTGAAGGTCAAGAATATTGAGAAATATCTTTGCACTTCAAAGGCACAATCACTTATAAAACAATACATATACAAGAAAATATCTTTGGAAGCTTTGTATCATATAACTATTGTAAAAATGCTTGCTAATCTCTTAGTTTTAACAAAACTTCTTACGAAACCTCTAGGAATGGTAACTCTTTGTGAACTAGATCCTTACCTGTAATGTACAAAACACATTGATGCAACATTTGGGGTCTAGGAGGGGCCTCCAAAACCCATGAACCCCAATTTTGGATCCTTACCCTATTTTAACAAATAATTGATAACAATGAACTCAAGAGGAATAAATTATCAATTATTAGCTTATTTATGGAGAAACAATAAATTTAAGGGTTTATTTAAAGGAAATCCAGGTCTATGAAAAGGCTGGAGCACAGTTACAAGCATATAGACGGTACAAAGTACACACTCATGTGGAAGGCACTGCATAGTTCATGAGCATCATTTATGAGAAATTGTAGTCTATTAAGAGGCTGGAGCAGGGGCACATGTATGTGAAAGATAAGACCTTGGATCTTATGTAGAGAGATTTAGAAGAAACACACACTGTGTGGAAGGCACATCATCTGTCCTGAGCCTCCCCATGGAAGAATATTGAAAGTAAGTGGTGACAGTTTAAGAATAGGTGAGAGAGTATCAAAACAGAAACTAGGAAATTCAGGTGAGAAATGGTAGTATAGAGAGAGTTACACCCATGGTTACCCTGATTAGAGAAATTACACAGGTAGCAGAGTCTAGAGGACATTCTCATCTGATAGATCTAGAATATAAAGTAAATAGACATGTGGTAGACTCAGAGATCAGAGAAAAACTATATAGTTAAGTGAAGGGAGAAGTTACCCCCAAAGCATAAAGTAGAGACAAGCAAAAAACTACCCCACCCAGGCCAAGAAACAGTGCTCTCCTCTACCCAGCCAGGCTAGGTAAGGGAAAAACAAGCTTACATATGTCCAGATCAAAGGACAGTGAGATGGCAGAGATCAGCATGGACAAGCCTTTTTAGTCCATTAAAAACATGGATTCAGGTTTGTAAAGGGAGACCTGATTGGTTTGCAGAACAAGGGGCTTATGCCAAAGGCCAGCCCACCTAGGTAGTGTGTTAAAACTGTGACATCTGCAGTAGCTGCTGCAGCTGTTGTGGGTAAAACTGTATCAGACACAAGTTCCATATCTGCTAGGGTGGGGTGGCAACTTCTAGTTCAATCTTTGGGCTCCTGTCCATAACTGAAACTAAAAGAAGATGCCTGTCTCCTGAGTCTCCAATATCAGTGTGATTATTGGATTGGCTATGCATGTTTTTATTTATGTACACAGTGTATACAGTCATGTTGTTACCATCATTAGCCTCCTCCCTGCCCTCCCCCTTCCACAGGGGACCCTCCTCATTGGGCAATATAGGTCATGTATTGCGGGGTTAGCCATCAGTTATGGTTAAGAGGAAATGTTTCTGCGCATAGTGCCGCAACCTATGTCTTTAACATTCATTCTGCCCTCTCTTCCACAAATTTTCCTCATCCATGTTGGGTTAATTGTAGGTCTGCTTCAGTGATGAGATCTTAGGAGCCTCTGTGTCTCTAGATATCTTGTTTAGTAGGAATTGCATGTTTCTATCTCCTTCACCTGTGCACTGGTACCAGGTTCACCAAGAAAGCAGCACTCTTGCTTATTTACCCAATTACTTTTAGTTTCAGCTAGGGCCCTTTAGAGGTGTGATGGGCTGGCTCACACCTTGGGATCTGTGTCCATCTGAAAAAGAGAAGCAAATTCTCCAGTGGAGAGTAAAGTCAGTGCCAGATAAATGGGATAACCACTCTTTTTTAGAGAGAGAGAATTTAATAAGTGTAGGCCCTCTTGTAGCCATGATTGGTGGGAGCTTGATAATGGAGAGTGGGCTCATTTTTTGATATGATTCAGACTTGTTTCCCAGCTCCAGCTATGGGTTCCATTCCACTGAGCAGATCAGTTAGCCAAACCAAGAGCACTTGGTTTCCCACCATGGCTGTGTGCCATGATTGCATTTGTGTGAGCATCACATCAGGTTGTTTGCTGTTGAGTAGCTTAGACCATGAGTTGCTTGGACAGATGTTGGTCATTTTCCTCCAGTCACTCATGTAGGACCTTCCGTCATTAGATAAGCTTTTGGGGGACTGACTGTCTTCCAGGTTCCAGCCACATCACTCCATGTTCCATTCCATCAGCATATGGTGTCTCCAGCAGTAGGGTCTTACCACTAACCTTTGGTGGGTCATCAAGTACTCTGACAGAAATATGTTTTCTTTTGGGAAACCTTGTAGAATTCTCTGATCAACAGCTCATTGTGGATGGTAGCCACATGCTGGTACTGGCAGTTATAGGTCAACACCAAATAAAAGGAAGAAAATGATAGGTAATATGAAAGAGGTGAAGAAAGAGAAGAGAGAGAGAGAGAGAGAGAGAGAGAGAGAGAAAGAGAGAGAGAGAGAGAGAAACAGGAGAAGATTAAGGTCAGTCTTAATCATATCCTCTCCAGGGCCTTGAGATTCAGGTGTTCACTCTAAGGACCTGATGAAGGTTCAGCCATTTATTCTGTCTTTTAGGACATTAGAATTTTAAGGTACCAATGCCATTTGGGTCCAATTTTGTGTTCCCAAACCTTACCCTTACCCTCCCCTCCCACCCAATCCACCCTATTGTCTAGTCCTAGAGATGCTTATTAGGTATGTCAGCATCTCAGGTAGATTCAGGTTAGGAGCTACAGATGAGTGAGACTATGCAATGATTATGTTTCTGTGATTTGGTGAGTTCCCTTAGAATGATCTGTTCTGGGTTCCACCATTTTTCTTCAAATTTCCTTGTGTCATTTTTCCTTACTGCTGTGTAGAATTCCATTATGTAGATATACCACATCTTGTATCCATTTGTCTAATGATGGACATCTGGGTTGATTCAACTCTTAGATATTATGAATTGAGCAGCTATAAACATGGTTGAGAAAATCTCTCTGAACTGAGGTGTGGAGCTTTTAGGACAAATGCCCAGTAAGGTAATAACTGGGTCACTTGGTAACTCTACAATCCACCTATTTAGGAGTCTCCATATTGCTTTCCAAAGTGGTTGTACCATCTTACTTTCCCACCAACAGTGGATGAGGGCTATTTCTACACATCCTCACCAGAATTTATTTCCTACTTTTTAATATATATATTTTTTATTTTTTATAATTAACAACTTCCATGATTGTAAACAATATCCCATGGCAACCTCCTCCTTCCCCCCACTTTTCCCTTTGAAACTCCATTCTCCATCATACCCTCCCCAATCAGTCTCACTTTTATTTTGATGTCATGATCCTTTACCTGCTGTTATGATAACCTTGTATAGGTAGTGTCAGGCACTGTGAGGTCATGGATATCCAGGCTATTTTGCACATTGTAAGGAGTCCTACCCTTCCTTTGGCTCTTACATTCTTTCAACCACCTCTTCTGCAATCAACCCTGAGCCTTGGAAAGTGTGATAGAGAGCTTTCAGTGCTGAGCACTCCTCTGTCACTTCTTATCAGCACTGTGATTCCTTCTGAGTCATCCCAAGGTCACTGTTATCTGAAAAGAGAAAGTTCTCAAATGAAAAAGTGGGAGTAGCATTAATATATGGGTATTAACATTAAGAGAAGTGCTTACTGGGTAATGAGATCAGCATAGTATATACATTTAGCCAGACAGCAGCAGGCATTACACCCCTAGGGCTCATGACTACCCATGTTGTATGGATTCATTATCAGAAATTTATTCCCTCCCATGGAGCAGGCCTCCAGTCAAATTAGAGGGCAGTTAGGTTCCCCTGTAACACATGTGCCACTATTGCACCTGTTGGCTAATTTGGCCTGGTTGGCCAAATATAAGGCCTGAAATGTCTACTGTGGAATATCTTCACTGGTGACTTCTCTCTCTTCCATTGAGTTGCATGATGTGTGGCTTTTTTTATATTTCTGACAGCTGGTCTACATGGAGGAGGTTTTCAGTTCAGTTCCAGCAGAATTTTTCAGTGACCCTGCAGCCCAAGTATGTGGAGTCTTCAGCAATAGGGTCTTACCATCTATTCCTGGTGGGAAACCAAGGGCCTCAGCAATGGCCTATAATGTTTTGGGAGCATCAGTGCCCCTCCTGGCCAACAACCCACTGGAAGGCATCCCATCCCTGGCACTGGAAATTTTCTAGTAACAATCTATGGCTCTTGAGTGTTCCATTTTCCAAGAGACACCATCCACAGCCTCCCACCCCCAACACCAGCACAAGTGCCAACAAGTACCAGAGAACTGGGGAATGGAGTGCACCTACACAGCACATGGCACCAGCAACCAGAGCATTGATCCAATGACCCAGGCAGCATACCTGAGCCCACAGCATAGCAAAGAGGGACCCAAGCGGGAGGGCAGCATAACTGAGACTAAAACAATCCCAAAAGGTAATTGGGATTACACCATGTCAGTATCCCACAAATAAGCCTGGTATATAGGCTTGAATCAGAAGTGTTATTTGTACCTTCCATGTGAGGATAAATTATATGTTAAGTCTGATGGGTGGTCAGATACGCCCTTCTTAAATAAGCTATATTTGGGTCTTGTCATTTATTCCTTCCTGATTTAGTTCCTTTATCTATCTATCTATCTATCTATCTATTTATTTATTTACTTACTTACTTACTTACTTATTGCCTTTATTTCCTCTTCTGTTGTTCGTTAGGGAAGGGTCTCACTTGATCAAAAACTGATTTGAAACCCTCAATAGACCAGAAACCTTAGCCTCCTAGTTAGCAAGATTAAGAGTGTGGGGCAACACGCATTCTAAGGGACTGTGACTTTGTTAAAGGATCCAGATGTCATAACATCTACTCTCACATAAATACTCTCTGCTGTTTTTCATAGAATGTGAACATTGTTTAGTTAAATTTTAAAATCTACCTGTAGTTTTCTCCACTCAGCCTACTTGAATTCTTCTTAAACTTTTCCATAAAATAGAAAAAGAAAAAATACTACCAAATTCCTTCTACAAAGCCAGCATCACCCTGATACCAAAACCAGGCAAAGATAGAACAACAAAAAAAAAAAAATTACAGACAAGTCTCACTCATGAACATAGATGCAAAAATTATCAACAAAATATTGGCATACAGAATACAAGAATATATCAAGAATATTTTCACCTTGACCTAGTAGGCTTTATCCCAGAGATGCAGGGATGGTTCAACATATGCAAATCGATAAATATAATACATTATATAAATGGACTGAAAGACAAAAATCACATGATCACCTCATTAAACTAAGAAAAACTGGAGAAACAAGCAAGGGTGCTGTTATCCTGATGAACCGGATACCAGCACAAGGGGGAAGGAGATCAACACAGAGAAAAATCAACACCTACCAAATCAGAGAGCCAGAGCCTCAGAGGCCCCCAACACCTCATCACTGGAGCAGACCAAAAATGAACCCAACATGGCTCAGGGAAATTTTGCGGAAGAGGCGGCAGAAAGAATGTCAGAGTCACATGTTGGGTCATGATGTGCAGAGACATTTATCTTACTCATAACTGTGGGCTAACTCCACAATGCATGACCCGTATACCTCAACAAGGAGGGGCCAAGGGGAGGGGGTAGGTCACGGATGAGCCTAATAATGGTACCAAACTGACTGTATTTGCTGAATACAGAACTGACTAATAAAGAAAAAAAAGCATTTGATAAAATGCAACATCCTTTCATGATAAAATTCCTACAGAGACTAGGAATAGAAGGATCATATCTCAACATAATAAAGGCTATTTATGATAGGCCTACAGCAAACATATTACTAAATGGAGAAAAACTTGAACTTTTCCACTAAAATCAGGAAGAAGATAAGGGTGTCCACTGTCCCCACTTTTATATAATATAGTACTGGAAGTCTTAGCCATAGCAATAAGGCAAGAGACACAGATAAAAGTGATACAAATTGGAAAGGAAGAGGTCAAGTTATCATTATTTGCAGATGACATGATTCTGTACATAAAGGAGCCTAAAGAATGTACCAGCAAACTGTTAAAGCTGATAAACACATATAGTTATGCAGCAGAATACAAAATAAACACTCAGAAATCAGTAGTCTTCCTATATGCTAACAACAAACACACAGAGGATGAAATCAGAAAATCACTCCCATTCAAAATTGCATCAAAAAATAAATAAATAAAGTACCTTGGAATAAACCTAACTAATGAAGTGAAGGATCTCTACAATGAAAACTTTAGAATACTGAAGGGAGAAATTGTGGAAGACACTAAGAAATGGAAAAACATCCCATGTTCTTGGATCAGAAGAAGCAATGTTGTGAAAATGGCAATCTTACCAAACACAATCTACACATTTAATGCAATCCCCATCAAAATTCCAATGGCATTATTCACAGGCATAGAAAAAGGAATCCAAAAATTCATTTGGAAGCACAAAAATTCTGAAATATCTAAAACAATTTTGAGCAACAAAAATAAGACTGGTGGTACCACCATACGCGATTTTAACCTATACTACAGAGCCATAGTAACAAAAACAGCATGGTACTGGCACAAAAACAGACATGTAGATCAATGGAACAAAATACAGGACACAGATGTAAGCCCAGATAGCTACAGCCCCCTGATATTTGACACAAATGCCAAAAATATGCATTGGAGAAAAGACAGCCTCTTCAGCAAATGGTGTTGGGAAAACTGGATATGTTTCTGTAGAAGGATGAAAATAGATCCTTATCTCTCTCCATGCACAAGAACTAAGTCCAAGTGGATCAAAGACCTTAATATCAGACTGAAACTCTGAAACTGCTAGAGGAAAAAATAGGGGAAACCCTTCAACATATTGGTCTTGGCAAAGACTTTCTGAATAAAATCCCAATTACTCAGGCAATAAAACCACAGATTAACCACTGGGACCTCGTGAAATTACAAAGCTTTTGTACAGTGAAGGACACTGTAAATAGAGCAAAGGGGCAACCTACAGAATGGGAGGAAATATTTGTCAGCTATACATCTGGCAGAGGATTAATATCCAGGATATACAAAGAACTCAAAAAAATTAAATAATAAGAAATCAAACAACCCAATTAAAAATGGGCCATGGAACTAAATAGAGAGTTCTCAAAAGGAGAAATACAGATGGCATATAGACACATAAAAAAATGTTCTATATCCCTAGCCATCAGGGAAATGCAGATTAAAACTACATTGAGATTCCATCTCACTCCTCTCAGATTGGCTACCATCATGAAAACAAATGAGCATAAATGTGGGCTAGGATGTGAAAAAAATGGAAAAAAATTTACACTGTTGGTGGCAATGCAATCTGGTCCAGCCATTGTAGAAATCAGTGTGGAGGTTCCTGAGACAGCTAAAAATAGATCTACCATATGACCCAGCTATAGCACCCCTAGGCATATGTCCTAAGGACTTGTCTCATCACCTTACAGATACTTGCTCAACCATCTTTACTGCCACTCTATTCACAATACCTAGGAAATGGAACCAGCCTAGATGCCCCTCTGCTGATGAGCGGATAATGAAGATATGGCACATTCACACAATGGATTTCTACTCAGTGGTAAAGAAAAATGAAGTAATGAAATTTTCAGGAAAATGGATGGATCTGGAAATCATTATACTAAGTGAGGTAACCCAGACCCAGAAAGCTAAATGTCACATGTTTTCCCTAATATGTGGATCCTAGCAACAAATTATTGCACTTCTGTGTGAGTATGAAGAAAACTCAGAAGCAGATGCCAGTAAGCTAGAAAGGAGATATAAAGGGAATAGAAAGAAAGGGAGGGGAGAGGACTTGAGAGGATGGTATTGTATATATGGAAGTAGAAGAACAGATTAATGGGGCTTAAAAGGCCTAAGTGAGGACAGGGGAAGAGATTCAGTAAAGGAAAGATGGAGGGAGGGCTAATCAAAATTTAACAGGATATAAATAAATCATATGGAAACCTACTTTTGTGGACAATGGAACACTCAGGAGCCTTAGATTGTTACTAGAAAATTTTCAGTGCCAGGGATGTGATACCTTCCAGTGAGTTGTTGGCCAGGGAGGTCCCTGATGCCCATGAAACATTACAGGCCATTGCCAAGGCCCTTGATTTCCCACCAGGAATAGATGGTAAGAGCCTATTGCTGAAGACTCTACATACTTTGGCTGAAAGGTCACTGAGAAATCCTGTTGGAATTGAGCTGAGAGCCCCCTCCATGTCGACCAGCTGACAGTCTGAAAAAAGCATGTTCCATGCAGCTCAATGGGAGAGAGAGAAATCACCAGTGAAGATATTCCACAGTGGACCCTGCAAGCGTTATATTTGGCCAAACAGGCTAAATGAGCCAACAGGTGCAATAGTGGCACATCTGTTATGGGGGAAACCAACTGCCCTTTAATTTGACTGGGGGCCCACTCCATGAAATTAATACATCCCTGATACTGAAAACCTAGAAAGGATGGGCACCATCTTAGAATGAAAGGTTGGAGAAAGTTATTTCAAGTAAATGTGCCTAGAAAACAAGCAGGTGTTGCTATTCTAATATCTGACGAGGTAGATTTCAATCCAAAGCTAGGAAAGATAAGGAAAGTCACTTTATATTGATTAAAGGCACACTCCAACAGGAGGACATTACAATCCTAAACATATATGCACCTAACATGGGGGCTCCCAACTTCATTAAACAAACACTATTAGAACTAAGGTTACAGATAACACCAAACACAGTTGTAGTGGTGACATCAATACCCCACTCTCATCAACTGACAGGTCATCCCAGCAAAAAATAAATAGAGAGGCACCAGTGTTAAATGAGGTCATAGAACAAATGGACCTAACAGATATATACAGGACATTTCATTCAAATGCTTCAGAATACACATTCTTTTCAGCAGCACATGAATATTCTCTAAGATAGACCATATATTAGGACACAAAGCAAATCTTAACAAATCCAGTAAAATTGAAATAATTAATTGCATTATATCTGATCACACTGGGATCAAACTATAAATCAATAGCAAGAAAAACTATAGAGCATACACAAAATCATGGAAACTAAACAATACACTACTAAATGATGAATGGGTCAATAAAGAAATCAAGAATTATATCAAAAAATTCATAGAGTCAAAGCCAGGTGTGATGGCTCATGCCTTTAATCCCAGCACTTGGGAGGCAGAGGTAGGAGGATTGCCATGAGTTCGATGTCACCCTGAGAATACAAAGTTAATTCCAGGTCAGCCAGAGCTAGAGTGAGACCCTACCTTGAAAAAAAAATTCATAGAGTCATATTATAATGAAAACAGAACATATCAAAACCTTTTGGATACAATGAAGGCAGCCCTAAGAGGGAAATTTATAGCTTTAAGTGCCCATATTAAGAAAATTAGAAAGGTTTCAAGTAAACAACTTAATTCTTCACCTGAAATCCTTGAAGAAAGTAGAACAAGGCAAACCAAAAATCAGTAGACAGGAAGAAATACAAAGATTAGGGCAGAAATTAATGAAAAAAAATCCAAAGAATCAATGAAACAAAAAGTTGGTTCTTTGAAAGGAAAAAAAAAAAAGATTGATAAACCCTTAGCAAATCTGACCAAAAGAAAGAGAGAAGAGACACAAATTAATAAAATTAGAGATAAAAAAGCACCATCACAACAGATACCAGAGAAATTTAAAAAAATCATGGGGTCATACTATAACAAGATATACACCACTAAGTTTGAAAATCTGAAGGAAATGTATGATTTCCTTTATTTATATGACCTACCTAAATTAAATCAAGATGAGATTAACCACTTAAATAGACCTATATAACAAGTATGGAGATCCAAGCAATTATCAAAAATCTCCCAGGTAAAAAAAGTCCAGGCCCAGATGGATTCACTTGTAAATTTTACCAGTTTTATGGAAGAACTAATACCAATGCTTCTTAAACTTTTCCAGAATTTATTTGTATTTGATTTTTTTAATGTTTAGTATCCTTACTGGGGTAATGTGTAATCTCATAGTTATTTTAATTTGCCTTTCCCTGGTGATTAGGGATGATGAACATTTTCTTAAGTGTGTGTTTGCCATTTGTCTTTCTTTCTTTAAGAACTGCCTGTCAAGTTCTTTGTCCCATTTTGTGAGTAGTTTGCTTGATTTTTTATTGATTAGGTTTCTGAGTTCTTTGTAGATTCAAGAAATTGGGCCTATGTCAGTTGGATAGCCAGCAAATATTTTTTTCCCATTCTGTTGGTAATCTATTGTCACTGCTTATTGTATGTTTGTCTGTGAAGAAACTTTTCAGCTTCATGCAATCCCAATGATTAAGCGGTTGTTTAAGATGCTGAGCTAGAGCCGGGCATGGTGGCACACGCTTTTAATCCCAGCACTCGGGAAGCAGAGGTAGGAGGATCGCCGTGAGTTCGAGGCCACCCTGAGACTCCATAGTGAATTCCAGGTCAGCCTGTGCTAGAGTGAAACCCTACCTAGGAAAGAAAAAAAAAAAACCCAAGATGCTGAGCTACTGGGGTTTTGTTCAGAAAGTCCTTTCCCATTCTTATATCATGGAAAGTTCCTCCCATTTATTTTTTTCTTCCAGTAAAAGTTTCTTCTTTTCACAGAGGTTGAGAAGCAGCAATCCTGACAGAAGGCAGCTAATTTCTATTAGTATTGACAAATATTTTCTGACTTAGAAAAAAAATTAAAGTCTCTTTACCCTTAGATCTTTCTATTCTCTACTTCTCCCAAAACCACTGGATACAAAATCTGAACCATCAAAATGGTTTGATTTAACAGGATATTTTTCATGACTCCAATGAAAAACATTTCCCACATAGACTTGATTACACATCATCTGTTTTCTCCTAAAAAAATTCTCTATTTTTAAATAAAATATCCCCATTTTAGAATGTATGATTGATTCACAGTTAAAATATTCAGAATAGCCTAACAACTTTCTTATAGCTGCCTTTAGGAAATATATTTTCTAGAAATAAGAGCTTAGTAGTTGTAGAAGTAATCTTAATCTTTTATTTCTTGCATTAAGGTAGAACTCACCAAGCCAACACCTAAATCAAGTAGAAACAGTTGCACAGCAGCAATCGCAAATGAACCCCAAGTTTTGGGAAAACCATGCAGTAAGTAGGCAGAGCTCCTAACCAAAAGATAATTTTCCCATATAGGTTTCCTAACTTCAACTTGAAGGAAATCATCATGATATATTATTGGATTGAAGAAACTGCTAGCTGGACTTGGCATGAAAGTTAAGAGCTTTATTTACTTAGGGCCAGTTATTTTTAGTTGTTTTATAACATTCATTACATACCACCTCAGCACATGTCACTTTAACATAAGGATCATTTTGAATTAAAGATTCTTGAGAAACAAACTGCAAGCAGCAGTTATTAAAAAGGAAACGTTGATATTATGTATATATATATATATATATATATATATATATATATATATATATATATACTGTCAAAAAGTAGTAAATAAAATTTTCCACATGAAGGGAGCTCTTCTGATATCAGGAGGTAAAAAAAAGACATTTTTGTGATAAGTGGGAAAGAGTTGAGGCCAAGAAAAATGCAAACTCTTATTAACCTAACCCTTGCTTTTCTCAAATACTTTTCTACAATCAACTAATCTCACCCAAACACCTTTGTCTCCTCATAGTTACACACTTTTAATTGTGCAACCCAGTATGCATGTCTTTGGTCCTTACTGCTTCTTTGAGTTTTAAATCTGCCTCTAAAAATTCCCAAGTATATATAAAAATTATGAAATTCCTGGGTGTTGTTGTGCATGCTGTTCATCCCAACACTCACTCTGAAGCAGTGGTAGGAGGCCTGCCATGAGTTTGAGGTTTGAGACCACCTCAAAAACTATGAGATTACATAGTGAATTCCAGGTCAGCCTGAACTAGAACAAAACCCTACCTTGAAAAACTAAAGATAAATAAATTATATATAGAGTCATGCTTTAATTTTCTTAATCTGCCTTATGTTATTTTTAATTCTTGGGTCTTAGGTATAACAAGCAAGAGACCCCAAAGGGTAGAGAAGGAATTCTTATCCTATGTCATGGTGCTTACTAAGAGGAAGACTTAAAATAAATTAGCTTTGCTATATGAGCACTAACTGTACTCTTGTTTAAAAAAAGTCAGTCCAACTACTATGTCTTATAACTTCCCAGCATGATTGCGATTTGTATAGGGGTTTGTTTGTTTGTATTAACCACTTTGTTCAAATGCTGTCATGGGATGTTTCCCAATGAATTATAGAAAGTGTGAGGCGAAATATATTGCCTCCTTTTTAAAGAAAATTAATCCTTTTAACAATTAAAATGCCTATTCTACTAAAATTGGTACAAATGCATATCAAAAGTCAGGATTATTCATCTTTAATTTTATGGTGCAGGATTTTGAGTCCAGGGAATGCTTTAATTCAGTAAAGGTATTGGAGATCCTAGGCCCGTGTATCCCATTAGCAAAGAATTGAAAACATGGACTCTGAGAAGGGTAAATTATGAATTGTGAGGTTTACTTTAGGGAGACTTAGGATGTACCGGGAGGGTTAACAGGAAGCCCAAGCCAAAATAGGGTTCTCCCTCTTCTCAGCCTGGCCAGACAGGGGCCAGAGAGTCTCCCTCACATAAAGATATAAAGTCCCACCCCTTTCACTCCTCTCTCACTCAGAATGCAAAGCGTGAGAACCCCAGTAAAATGATCCCCCTCACATAAGGGATGACAGAGGATTACGAGATCATGAAGGACCCAGAGATGAAGGAAAGATCATACATGCTGAGCATCCCTGAACAGAGTACATATGGAAAGTAAGCAGGAAAATGTTCAGGCAAATAAGAAATCATTTACCCCACCCACCCAGAGAGGCTGGGGAGGGGGAGAAATATAATGGTGGCCAGAAGGCAAAAACCAAAACAGTAAAGACAAGACAGAGAGAGAGAGAGAGAGAGAGAGAGAGACAGAGAGAGAGAGAGAGAGAGAGAGAGAGAGAGAGACCCATTTGTGTATTAAGCATTTAATCAAAATAAGCCTCATCATCAGACTCAGGTATGTGAGGGAGAGGCCTGATTGGTTGATAGACTTAAGAGGTTGCCACAGGAGGGGCCAGTCCACCCAAGCATGGTAAGCTTCAAGTAATAGGAAGCTACTCCCGGGGAGCGTTATTTGCAGCCATTTTGTGTAAGATTGGATCAGACACAAGTTCTAGTCCTGACAGAGCAGGCAATGTGGCAACCACATTCTTCTTGAGCCTCTGCCCTGGCCAACTTCCTATAAAAAGCTATCTTCTTCCTGTTTGTATACACTTTAATAAGGTAATGGTATTTGCATATTTGTTCATAGGCGTAGTTTCAATTTCCTTGCATTAATTTTGTAAACACAAATTCAACTGCCTTCTCCCAAAAGATCATAATCTTAAATGATGTCTTGTCTTTTGGTTTAAGCATTACAGTTTGCTGTTTCTTGCTTTTATAATTTCTGACTGAAACATGTCAAATTTTATCTGAAAGCTTTCTTGTTTCTTATCCATTTGTATAGACTGTTTCAGTCTGCCCTCCTCCTGCACAGAAACCAAGTGCTACTCATTTACCATTAAACTTTACCTACCTACAGTGGTCACATGTTGGGTTCCTTGATCTTTATTTTAGTACTATGTACATACCACCATCAAACACTCTGTTTCTTTTTATCTAAATTGTGATTTGGAGATCCTTATAAATCCATGGTATTTCCATTCTTACTAGAGTTTTCCAATTTTATGTTATAAATCTGGACTAGATATTACCTAGCCTTCCCTCTAGTCTTTTTTTTTACAACCAGGCTTTTTACCATTAGACTTCCTGTATCATGTTTCTTGAATCATATGGCTTTCTCTGTCTCTTCCTTCATTTTATTGTGGCACATGCTTAAGTATCCTTTTAAGAAAAGATTTGTGGGAGGTACTGTTTGTGAATCTTGCCTGCATAAAAAAGTCTACAGTTATACTACTATTGAGAATTTAGTTAAATACATAAATCAAGGAGCTTGTTCTTCTATTGAATAACAAACAAACAGTTATGTCTCACACATCTTTTATTCTGTTACAACCACCATTTCTGAGTACCAAGACCAAGTTCCAAGAGCTATAAAGAGAGTATCAGCATATTAATCAGTTGTAGAACCTCTAAACAGAATAAGGGATTATGCTCTGCCTCCTCAAACTTACTCCGTCAGCTTTCCAACAGACATGTATGGATACCTTTTCTAGCACTCTCTTTTCAGTTGCTTATTAACACATATTTATCTCCTTATGATGATGAATGATGGCATGGTTTCTGGTTAAAGGTGTTTTAATTTAAAATAGTAACATTTCAGTATAGACTATTACCTAAATAATAAATTTTAGATTTACAACTCAAATAACTAAAGTCTAAATATTTGTTAGGACTTTGACATTCATTCAGTAATAAAAGAAAGTCTAAATATGCATTCTGTCATTTTCACATGGAAAATAGCAATTAATTACCATTCATCTGTGAACTCATGAGTGTGATGAAAAATATCTTGACTCTCAAGTTCAATATATTAGGACTCAAATTCTATGTCCTCTACAAATAAAGAAGAGTTTGGTCTAGATACTTAGCTACCTGAGAATATACTGTATCTCAATGTAGACAATATTATACAGATGAAAATCCAGTCTGCCAGTGTTATCCAAGCCAGATATGTAGATTCTAGTGAAAGGCTAATTATACTTTGTAATTTATTTTTTAACTTTTTAAAAATTTTATACACCTTTATTATACTTCATACATAATTATAGTAAGTGATCTTTTTTTTAGTTAATCATTTTTGCTTCTTCTTCAAATAATCACCTTAATAGAACTTAATTTCTGTATAAAATCTAATGTACAGATCACTAGAGGCACTGCAGCCCTGATTACATCACCTGGATTACTTCCCACCTTTTCTCTAGTGAATTAGTCCAAATCTCTTGACAAACTCTACTGCTCCAAGCCATAAAACTAATCCAACTTGTACTCTGGGTTTGCCATACCTCAGTTTCCTAAATGCACAAACCACTCCAAAGCATTGTGATTTTTTTTCATTGTTTTCAAACATGTAATGTACTTTCTCGTATGCATCATTTTTTTCCTAACTGAAATGTACAACTTCCAACCTCACTATCAAAATCTGATTGGCTTTTGAAGCTAAGCTTGCAACATAATTTTTGAAATAGCCAAAATCTTTCATGATAAAAATGTACTGTTACTCCTCAGAAATATCATTGTATAGTGTTTGAATCTCGATAAATATATATACATAGTATATTCCACCATTTTTTCTAACTGTGTCTCAACGTAATCATTATAGTATAAGATATTAAGATTTAAGGACCCATTCTTTCTATGTTTTTTTTATGTGGAATCCAAAATAGCATCTTGTATCTAATAAAAAGTAACTACTGATATTGAATGAGTGAAAAAATGAACACATATGATACACATATGTTTGAATAATTTCATTTATTATCTAGTTGAACTAATCAAACTATTATTTTAAAATTGTGTTTCATTTGGAGAAGAAAACTAGTGTTTATTTTTGGTTCTGTTGTATGCTAAACAATATATGGGATGTTTCAATATACTTAATATCTTTTCTGGAAATATTATAAACTATGACATAATATTATACAGGTTGCTATTTTTTATTTTGGGATAGCATGTTTAAATTATGCTCTAGATCATACTTTAGATGTCACGGAACTAATGTTGATCAATCACTTTGAGTCAAAGTTATGCTTTCTTTATTCAATATTGAGTCTTATGCTTTCATGACAGATTCATGCCAATTAAGATGGTAAAAGTTGGAGACAAGGGTGTTTAATTTACAGTCCACTGTTTCTACCATTGTATTTTTCACATAAATTTTTCATACATGTTTATGGATGACTGAATAAGTATAAGCCAATCAAATAATTTTAACTCTTGATACCTTCATAAAAAATAAGGTATACAAATTTAAAACAAATGATTCTTTTCAGCATTTGAAGTTCATGCATTCTGTTAACCAATATATTTTTTGGTAATGTGGTTGACATTCAAAATTAATTGTTGCCTTACCTCCAGAAGCTCAGCAGTAATTGCTAGGAAATTATAATATAATGAAAAATTAGTACTTGAATTGAACACGACTGGGTGCAGGAGATGATCCAATGTGTTTCAAACATCTCAATTCTTTCCTGTTGGAACAAATCAATATTTCGTTTTGGAAGATGAGAAAGGTAAGCCTCAATATATTTAAAAAACTTGTCCAAAGTTGTTCTACTAATAGTTTTCAGGGTCATTATTTGAACCTAGGCAGCCAGGTGTGAATCTATGCCCTTTTGTAATATGATAAAATGCTTCAGAGCCAGGACATAATTCAGGTCCACACATGTGTATTCGTTAGTTGTTGCTGTGCCCAAATACCTGACAAGAAGCAGCTTAAATAAGGATGAGTTTTATGTCAATTTACAGTTTAAAGGATACTTTTCATTATGAAAGGGAAGGCACGTTGGCAGGAGATGGAGATTGGATGATCACATTGCATCAGCAGTCAAGAATTAGAGGATGAACTAGAAGCCAGGCCAGTTTAATGCCTCAAGACACACCTCCAGTGACCTACTTCTAGAAAGACTCTACTTTGTAAAGGTTCTACAACCTTCCCAAACAACACTGTCACAGGGAACCACCAAATATTCAAACATGAGCCTACGGAGTAACAAACTGCATTTCAATCACAGCATTCTGATTAAGTTGACAGGGAGATTTAACTGGTACAACACAATTATTCCAAGTTTAGAGATAAATATATTGATTACTATAATTTGACGGGTACAAATACAGTTATTGGAGTTCAGAGAAGAAAGTGATTGCTTCTTACTGGAAAATAAAGAAGGGTTTCATGGTACAAGTGGAATTTACTGTCAACCTATAGAACTAGGTAGAATCTCCAAAGAACACCACAAGGACTGATAGGGGAACATCAGAAACAAAGGAAATGGAAAGGTTTATTTTTATTTTTTTGAATTGTTTTACTTGAAGACCAAATAAGTATGGTCAAAGTAGCATTTGGATAGAAAATGAGTGGAAAATTGACGCAAAAACTACAGATTTTGAGGACATCATTTGTCAAATTAATTCACTGAAACATTGTACAATAGGAAATAGAGCTGTTGAAAATTCCACACCAAGGAACTTTGATAGTAACATGATCATTTATACATGTTAATATTGCAGAAGTGAGAGAATGCCTTTCTGCTCAGGGACCAGCCTTCACAATACTTTATAGAAATATAGAAAGTATTCTTATTTTTAGAAGGTTAATTTAAAATGTTCTATTCTTTATAATCTTGAGATGATTTGACATGCTAATGCCCTCAGAAAGGTACATCACAAAGAAATGACAGAGAAGTGCATTATAGAATTATACTTGTAAATAAAAGTAAGAGAGGGAAAACCCCACACTTTCCTCAATTCTTTCAGTAGTCAGAGCATTTTAGAAGTCACTATAACCTTCTCTGAAATATGTAAGTTATTCCATATTCAATGACCCAGCATTCTGCATTGGGTCTTTCCTGATGCTGCAAATGCTGTATAGTTAGCAGACTGGGATATATTTGGTATGGTTGGAGCAACCAGGGGAACTTTGAAATAAGTCAGTGTCCAGCAGGTAAGACAATGGGAAGGAGTCAGGTAACTTTATTAAGCATTTAGGGTGACTGGGCCCCTGGAAGTAAAGGCAGGAATGTTTGCAATCTGTACTTGCTAGAGACCAAAGATCTGAATTCTTTTCTTTTTTAATTTTTTATTTATTTTTTTATTTTCTGAGGCAGGGGCTCACTCTAGCTCAGGCTGACCTGAAATTCACTCAGTAGTCTCAGGGTGGCCTGGAACACACAACAATTCTCCTATCTCTGCCTCCCAAGTGCTAGGATTAAAGAGGTGTGCCACCACACCTGGCTTGATCTGACTTCTTAATCTCTTGCCTAAGGGAGTTCCCTACATCTGAGCTCCTCTCTGGGAGGAAGGTGACCTTTCTGAAAATTTAAATCTAATCCTGCTTTAAGTTGTGGTTGGTCAACTGTGGTCAAGTTCAGCCCACAGAGTTCAGCATCATGGCTAGCCTCTTTCTGAGCCAGCCTCTAGACCAGACCGATCAAATTTTACTGAGCCTCACCCCAGCCAGAAGTGAAAGCCAACCACAATAAGGTTATAAATAAAATTACCAGGGATAAGGCAAGCTCTCTTGGTGTCCCATTGATTACTCATGATCCTCCAGGTTCTGGTAAGCCACCCCCTAACCTCTATTCCAACATGGGCTCTTTATCTTCTCCTGCACTCCATATGGCAAGAGGTTGTGCTCTCTTTTTCTTCCTCTTTAACTCTCTTTTTATGAATTTTTCAGGCCCACTACATGGGATCTCAGTCCACATGTGTGCATTCATTTTCCTTCCTTTGATTCTATACTTCCCTCAATAAATATAATAATCTAATAATTATGCTTCTCAGTCTTATTTTATCTAATTCTTTGGTCAGAGGTAGACATGAATCTAGGGTTTGGGGTTCAAGGACTTTCGTGAATCCCTAACGCTCATTTCAACATCACATCTGTAGTTCTATAGACTGCTTCTAAAATAAAGATAGTAATGAAATTATAGCAATTATGCCCATGGAATTAATTCAGTACCATTGAGATGACATTTTCATGATGTTTCATGTTTTTGGAAAACCTGTTGAATTGCAAAGATAAAATACATTTTTATGTTATTTATGATTTTATTTTTATGGTTCATCAAGTCATTGCATTGGGAAATAGTATTGTTAAAGTACATAACAAAGGAACAAAGGGGCTTTAAAATAGGACATTTCAAAGTGTCTTACTCTTTTCACTTCCATTGCTTGTATTTTGTTCAACTTGGAATAGTTACAAGATGGGCTTCTTTATTATTGTTGTTTTTATATTGAATTGATTTCATTGTACATTAAACAAGCAAATGTTTATTTCACAAAGTGAAATATTAAATTCTTCTCCACTTACCCCTATTTCTTTTAATCTTTTTCTATCTCTCTTTTCAAGAAAACCTCCAAAAGCAATGGTTCCAGCTGAAAATTTTAAGAAAGTTCTATTATGTATTTTAAAAATCCCTCTTCAGGAAATTGCTTCAAAGGAATTTCACACTATTACTCACTTTCTTCCTGGCACTTCATTAACATCAATACTACATCAGTCTCTAGTTGGAATCCATTATTGTACATGAATTATTCTGCATGAGTGGTCTATTGTAATTCAAAAGTATTTTTTTCATTTTCATTAAAGCTATATAGCTATATTGCTATTTAATAAGGCATTTTTGAATTAATTTCCAATTCTGGACATAACATTTAAAACCACTTTGAATGTGCTCTCAATGATTATACTGCAAATATTATCGTTGTGACACAGCTCTTTCAAAATTCATAATAATTTGGCTACCAATAATACAGAACCAATTGTCTCCATTTTGATCTGCATGCATATTTTATTTTTAATTGGTGACACAGGTGTGTTCACTTCATGAAATATTTTGCAAAATGACAAATAAATTGAATAAAGCCAAATTTTATTAAGGTATCTAAGTAAATTAGCAATTAAAAATTGGCTGCATAATTTATATTATTAATCACTTTATATGCTGTTTAATGAGAAAAAATATGTTGTTCTCAGGATGAGAGTTTTGTCATTTCAGATAGATGTGGGTAAGTTCTAAACAAGTTCAATATTTTATTAGTTTTATGAATGGCTTGAAATCTACTGGATAATTTGTAGTTATCTGCAATATTTTTTCTGCTCTGGTGGCTGGAAGTTGCATAAGCCAGTTGCATTAGGCTAGAGCAATTAAGTGGTGATTTGGAGCATTTTACTGGAAGATTGGCTTCTGAGGAGGTCTAGATGTGATACTCATAGGAATGGATGGTGTTTGTAATCTGGCTTGACAAGATGGTTCATGAAGCATTTTCACAGCAAGACTGTATCAGAAGCCAGTGAGCTCCTGTGAAAACACTTGTTGGGGGAAAAAAAAAAATTGGTCTATTCTAAGCCAACTTCAATAGGCCAGATTCACTAACTAGCTTTATTTTTGCATCCAGAAACCTCATCTTAATAGAGAGAAGCAAAATCCAAAAGTAGATGGAGGGATATTTTAATTATTTTATAATTAGCAAATTTTAACCTAACATTATTTTAGTAACAATGACTTTACCCATACCTCCTATCTGTTCTCTCTGATTTCTTTCTTTTTTTATATATTTATTTATTAGAGACACACAGAGAGAGAGAGAGAATGAGAGAGAGAGAAAGAGGAAGGGAGAGAATAGGCATGCCAGGGCCTCCAGCCACTGCAAATGAACTCCAGATGCATGGGCCACCATGTACATTTGCCTTACGTGGGTCCTGGGGATTTGTGCAGAGGTCCTTTAGCTCTGCAGGCAAATGCCCTAACCACTAAGCAATCTCTCCAGCCCTTTTCTGATTTCTTTTCATATTATGCTGCACTGCGTTTTCTTTCTTCTGAACATATTACTGCATTTTCCCAGTGTCAAAGTAGTAAATAATTTCTAGTCAGTTCAATCCAACTTCTAAGAAAGCTATAAAGAACTATGAGTTGGGAAAACTTATTGAAAGTGTATGAGCTCCATTTCTTCATGAAATTCTAAATGCTATTCTTTAAGAAACTCAGACTAATAGAAGATCAAATTTAGATGAGTTAACTGAAATTTGGTTAAAACAAATCAAATAAGACATTTTGTAGGATGTTACAGAATAGAAGGAGGGGTGCTTACCAGGCCAACTAAAAAACCTATTGACCTATGGGCAATCTCAAAGTAAGAAAATGAGACCATGTTACAATATAGCTGCTGAAATAGAAAGGTATGAAGTGAAGCAAAGAACAGACATCAAATAGTCTCTAACAGACCAAAAGAGGCTTCTTCTTTGCTCCTTTATGCATTTATATAACTCCAGATAATTATAGATAATGGGCTCTATGGGAAAGTAGAATAAAAATGGGAGGAGCTAGGAAAAAAAAAAGAGGGAATCTAGATTTTTTTTTTTTTTGAGGTAGAGTCTCACACTAGCCCAGGCTGTCCTGGAATTCACTATGTACTCTCAGACTGGCCTCAAAACCCAGTGATCCTACTACCTCTGTTTCTGGAGTGCTGGGATTAAAGCCGTGTACCACTATGTCCAATTCATAGGTCCAGGAATCAAGGGGTGAAAATGGGAATGGTCCCACTTACCATCACCCCAAGTGACCCATTAGCTAAATTTTTGCTTCCTATTCCTGCAACCTTACACTTTGCTGGGCTACAGGACTTGGTTCCAGAGGGAAAGTGCTTTTGTCAGGATACATGAAGAACATTCCATTGAAGTGGAAGCTAAGACTTCCTCCTGGTCACTTTGGGCTCCTAATGCCCTTTAGGGAATAGGCTGAGAAAGGCGTTATAGTGGTGGCAGGGGTGATTGATACAGATTACCATGGGGAAAATGGACTGCTCCTCCACAATTGAGGTAAGGAGGAGTATGTCTGGAGTGCAGGAGATCCTTTAGGGCATCTTTTATTTATCATTCCCTGTTATTAAAGTCAATGGATGACTGCAACAACCCAATAGAGGTAGTGTGATAAATGGCCCAGATCCTTCAGGAATGAAGGTATGGATCACCCCTCTAGGTAGAGAACCAAGACCTGCTGAGGTGCTTGCTGAAGATGGAGGAAATACATAATGGGTAGTAGAAGAAGGCAGTTACAAATACCAGCAAAGGCCACATGACCAGTTACAGAAATGAGGATTGTAATTGCAATGTTTCTGTTCTGCCTTGACACAGAGTGTTTGTACATAACTACACCAATATTAAGATTATATCAGTAGCTAACTATTGAATTTATATTAGACTATTATATTAGAGACTAAGCATTCCTCAAGGAGTCTTGCTTTGTGTTGGGGGGAAGATTTTGCAGTCCTGGTTGTATGTGGGATAGTTATACCATGTTAGGGAGAATTATGAGCTTGTTACTATTTTCATTTGGAAACTGAGTATGATGTAAGAAGATATGGTTTGGTGTCAAGTTGGCAAGGGGTGGACTTGTGATAGTTAGGGTGCTGTCAACTTTATCTGTTTAGTAATCCATAGAAATCCCTTTTGGTTGGGTCTCTGAGGTTGCTTCTAGGAAGGATTAACTAAGGAGGAAGTACTTCACTTAGAGTGAGCCTTCACCCAGAGTGGGTGGCCCCTCTCAGAGTGGGGACTTTATATAAGGAAGTTCAGGGTGAAAGGAGCCCCTTTCTTCTTCCCACTTGGCTGCCCAAGCTGCTTGCTACCTTCCAGCATGGATTGAAGACCAGTGCGGCCTGAAGACCAACATCAACTGAAGACCCACGTGGATGGAAACCCAGTGGCTCCTCAGGAAGCCTCCAGACCTTCCAGAGCCATCTGCAGGGCCGGATTGGGACTGCTGAGGCCTCTGGCCACGTGGACTGAGCAGCTACCAGGTTCCTTGATTCTCAGGCTTGCAACTGATATTGGACTACCGTAAGCTAATCCAATAAATTCCCTTTTTAAAATAATTGATTCTAGCAGTTCTGTTCCTCTAGAGAACCCTGACTAATACACAAAGTGACCTCTGATTGATGTCATATGATATCAATCACATAGAAAATGGTAAAGTATTAAAATGTAGAAACAATGCAAGAAAGTCACTGGTCTCACTTAATGAGCAGAAAATTCTATCCCAGGGAATCTAAATGTGATAGCATAGGGTGGAAGAAGAAACATAAAGATTTGGACAGAAGAAATGATGTCTTTATATGTAAAAGGCTCAGGGTAAAAAAAATAGTCAGCTTAATAGTGTTATACGAATCCAGAACACCATATACACCAGTTGTATTTCTGTAAGCTACCAATGGATATGAAAATAAATTTTACTGAAATTTGAATTTAAAATAAAATTTTAAAATACTGTTTTATTTATAATACATTAAGTTTTAAACACTTGGAGATGAGTCCAACAAAACATGTAGAGAATATTTGAATAAACAAACAAGTAAGTAAATCAATAATCACAAACCAAAAGGAGAAGAGTAAATATGAGGTCAGCACATCTGTTTTAGATATAAAATTAGCACTTTAAACAAGTGAAAAGCAGATGTATACATGGATGGTTCTTCTCAAGTATATATTAGGTAAATCTCTAAATAAACGATAATAAGGGGACACCTCAGTCAGTAAAATGCTTGCCATGCAAACTTGAAAACCCGAGTTCAGATCCCCAATACCTATGTGCAAGCCAGGTATGGCAGCACACATCTGTAATCCTAGCATGGGAATGGTTGAAGCATTAGGATCCTTGGGACTTGATGACTAGCTAGTCTGAATGAATCAGTGAAACCCAGGTTCAGTGAGAGACCTTGTCTCCAAAAAATAAGCTAAAAACCTTCTTTGGCTGGCTAACTGCCATAGTTCTGGAAAGTGCTGTACAGGCTATTGGGGTAAGAAAGTCATCAAAATCTTACCCAGCAATGGACATTACAACCTACAAAACTTGCCAGACAGGTAAGATGTGCCTACTGATGCAATAGTGCCAGGTCAGTTATGGTAGTAGCCACCTCTCTCTAATTAAAGTCTGCTCTATGAAAGGGGTAATGTGGTTTGAATGTGAAATGTTCTTCAAGCTTTATGTGTTTGTGATTAATCCTTATTTTCAATTCCCAGGTGATGGAGCCTCTGAGAAGTGGAGGGCTGCTAAGGCAGTTATGTCACTGGGGGTGGACCTTGAGGTATTTTAGCCCAGCCCTACTGGGTGTTCACTAGCGTAGCTCACTCAGACAATATCCCTCCACTAATGTGGAGATATGACCCATGCATCCTGAGTAGGCCTATTATGCTTTCCCACCATGACAAGACCTCTCCTTAAGAATATGATCAAGTTACAGTATGTTCATGAATGAAAATTCTCAATTAAAAGAAAAAAGTATGGTGGAGAGTAATTGAAGAAAACAGCCAATATTGACATATGACCTTTATATGCACATGTGCACATGCACATATGCCCACACACATATAAACATGCATGCACACATGCATATTCAAAACCATATAAAATAAGAAAGCAGTAGCAGAGGGCAGAGAAGTTACAGGGACATACATCCAAAGAATGTCAGCAAGAATTTGTATCCCAGTGAAAGAAACAAGAAGGAAAAAGAGGGGGAAAAAAGGGAGGGAAAGAAAGAAAGGGGATGGAAGGTCAGAAATATCTCAACTCTTACTTGACACCAGATAGAAAAGTTGCTTTGATGATGACCATCAATCAATTGTAAAACAAAAAAAGCAGCATATTAGTAAATTTATGTTTTAGATTTGGCAATGATTTCTTAAATAGAATCCTGAAGATATAAACCGTTAAAGACAAAATTCATAAGTTCAATTTAATAAAATTTTAAAGTTTTGCTTAAGAAAAAGACATCAACATTTACCCAAGTAAAACGAAAACATATGCCATCACAAACAACCATATGCAGATAGGAGAGAAGATCTGTTCTTAATCATCCAAAATGCTTACAATGTAAATGCCCATTATCATGGAAATAGATAGGCTCATTGTGGTATACCCATGATATGGCATGTGTGTTTTAGCAATAAATAATAATAGCTATCAATTGATGTAAAAATGGATGGCATTCTGAAGTATTGTACTTATTGGAAAAACTCCCCCAAAGCCATATCTTATGATACAATGTATGGAGATGACATTATAGATAAGACAGGTCTATTGGGATAAGAATCAAGATCAATTATTGACAGGGACTGACAGGAGCAAGGTTGACTGAAAAGAGGTATGAGGAAATCTTTGGGATGAATGGAAATTTCCTCCATCCTGATTTTTGGAAAGAGGACAAGCCTTTTGGTATTTGGCAAAACCATTAAACCAGATGCCTAAAAGGGTGAGTTTATGTATGTCAATGACACCCCAATAGTGATCACTTTAAAAATAAGAAATTGAATGCTAGGGGATCACTTAATATTAGAGTAATTGCCAAACATGTATGAGCCCCTGAATTTAATCTCCAACCCTGTGAAAGAAAGAGAGTGGGGGGAGAGAGAAAGAGGTAGAGATAAAGGAAAGGAAGGAAGAGAAATGAAGAGAAAGAAAGAGGAGGAATAAATCCATGGATAGAAGGAAATTCAACAAAATGTGATCCAACAAATATAGTGTGCCAAAACAGCAGCAAAGAATGTGTCTCAGAAAGGAGAGCTTTATCAATGGAGGCATATGTGCTCCTGAAGCGTCAAGTGGGAGGAGAAAAGAGACCCTGATTTTGGTGCCAGAGAGGGAGCAGGACAATACGCAGGAGCAGTCCTAGTAGGCAGTGAGAATGGGTACTCAACTGGAACAGACTGAAGAGACAATTTGAACTGAAAATATTTTTTCTATACAGAGAAAATTCTTTAGAGAAGAGGGTAAGTTGGTGAGATACAGGTTGTATACTCATTACAGAAAGAGAGTTGGTGAGGTAAAGAATCTGTTCATGAGTTTTGAATATGGAGATGTTATGATGTCATGTATGTTGATATAAACTTTCTTGAGAAAGAAACAAATGACTGTCAAGGAAGGGGATAGTTACATTGGAAAACCCTGACAAATGCAAGAGGTGGGCGCCAGGCCCACATAGAAGGACTTGGCCTCAGAAAAATGGTGCTTAAGGAATCAATGGACTCACACTTAAACCAGACAGTATGTAATCACATCATTTCCTCTTACTAATGAACATACATTTCAGTATGTTCCAGAACAGACATAATCTAAAGAAAGCAGGCATAGTTGATTCTCAGACACTGAGCTGATCAAATTGAACACTCAGGTAAGGATTCAACATTAAGCTTTTTGTCATGATAAATAGAAATTGCAAATGTCTGCTTACATAGGCCTTTTCTCACAATAGAGAAAAGGCAAATTCGTGCATTGAGATACAAATTTTAATATTATATCCATGCAAAAACTTACCCTGTGGAGTGACTTCTGAACAGAGCCTATAGCTGTAGTTATTTGGAAGAATGTGGGTCTTGTTCTCATCAGCCTGGGAAGGCAGAGAGAAGCTGAGGAACAGAACTGCTGTGAGGAACTGAGGTGAGATGGGAGCTTCACAAATATGCCTTCACAATGGGGACACAGGCCCTACCCAGAAGATGCAAACACTACCAGAGTGTGGAAATCTGTTACATTTTACCATCAGAAATCCTCACCACACACACCACGCTCTTTTGTCTGCTTCTCCCTTCCCTTTGTGTTCTTCCATGAAGGACCTGGGCGCGGCCAAGTTAGGCCTGGATTTCCACATCGTACCTTCAGCTTTGTCAACCTTCAACTATTTACAGAAGAATTAGTTCAAATCTCTTAGAAGAAAAGGCAAAGCCTAGTGCCTGTACTAGTACAGTTTAATTACTTATGGTTGCAAAAGGCTTCCACAGAAAACATGTAGTTTAACAATCAAAACATTTAACATGGATTGATTAACTCAAAATAAAACCAAAAAAAAAAAAAAAAAAAAAAAAACAGAGAAAAAGGGGTCCTTGCCACACAGCCAGTGCATGGAAAAGCCAGATGTAGCTGTCAGAATAAAGAGATGATAATGTTTTCCTTTGATTGCTTTTCAATAATTTTTACAATGTATTTTCCACCTGAGTATACATTCTATTCTTAAATTGCAAGTTTTCTAAGTAAAAAAATTTCCTTGTTATAACACCATGTATGCAATTATTCAGAAGATATTCAGTGGTACAAATTTACTTCCTTTCCACTTCTCTGATCTTTTGCCTTCCTCTGTCACACACTCTGAAGTATTAGTGTTCTTCACAAGCCAATTGTTAACCATTCAGAGTTGGAGGCCTCTGTGGGGCCTACTCTCAGTACACACACAATTACATTTCACCTCCCCTTATCATGGAGTTCACTTTCTTCCTTCCATGGTGACCTTCTATCCGTCTTCAGTATAGCATCTTTTGTGTCTTTTGTACTCCTAACATTTTTATGATTCAATACAATGCTGGTTTATTCTGTCCTGTCTTTTTGCTCCAAGCACTATGTGCCTGCATGTTTTGTAATAGATGGTAAATGTACAGCTCTTTTCATTAGAAGTAATCTTTTTTTTTTTTTTTTTCCAAAGCACATCTTTTGAACCTGGTGACTTGTTATACATGTTCAAGGTAGAACTAAACTTCTGAAACTTGCTGCTGCTGCTCTAGTAGAAAACCTGCATTTGTGCATGGTTAGGTAGACAAAACAGGAGGACAAATTTCTTAGTTGTTGGAGAAGAAATAAAATAGCAGGTATGACAAGTGACATCCACTGGAAAGGGCATTCAGGCTCACAAAGTCGTAAAACATAAAGCCAATCTGACACGATCCAATGTTGTGCAGCTCAATCCTGGTGCACTCACTGCTTCAAAAGATGCATCCTGAGAAACAGACCCAACAGGCAAGAATGCCTCTGCTAAATAAAGAAGCTTTCCCAGGCATACATTTGTCAAGTAGGAACACAAGAATATGGAAACAATTTCCAACTCAATCTAGGACCAAGAAATGCTGCCTATAACTACTTATCCTTTATGAAAGGAAGATATTAAAAAAAATGTTCTTTGAAATAACACTTTTTAACCCAATGGATATAAATTGATCAAAATTGAATGATCAAAGTACACTTATTGATGACTGAATAAAATTACTAAGCACCACCTTAGCCACTGAGAATTGTATTGTTTTTCTATATTAGCTTCAGTGTTTTCTACTCCTCCCACACTAATGATCACTGACCACATCAGTCACCATCACCAACAAGTCCTCACTAAACCTCTGTTTTCACTGCTTACAAAAAAATATGGAAATGTCCTTTCATCAAGCCCACATGGTATTTCACTTATAAAAGTCTATATTGTAGTGCTGGAGAGATCACTTAGTTGTTAAGGAGCTTGCCTGCAAAGCCAAAGGACCTTGGTTTGATTCCCCATAACCCATATAAGCCAGATGGACAAGGTGGCACATGTGTCTGGAGTTCATTTGCAGTGGCTGGAAACACTGGCACACCCATTCTCTCTCTCTCTCTCTCTCTCTCTGTCTTTCTTCCTCTTTCCCTCTCTGAAATAAAGAAATAAAAATAAAATATTTTAAAAGTCTATATTGTAGCCAGAACCCTCTCAGTAGTTATATGCTACTTTACCCTGCCTCTTTGTGGCTCTTACAAACTGCTCTGTTAATAACAGCCTAAGTGGAGGGTTGAGCTCCCCTGGAGGAGCCTTTCTGTGCCTTGCTATTACACGTGTTGCACTTAGTTCTTGTTTGACAACTTACTTATAAAACTACTTTGGACATATCACTCAGTCTTTCTGAGTCCCATTTTCCCCCAAGTGAAATGAAAAGGATGTGCTAAATTATTTCCAAGTTCCCTTCCAACTCCAGCATTTAATTATTTCATTCACATGGTGTTGAATGTTCTCTAGAGTTTTCCATTCATCAGGATTTTCAAATGACTTCTTGATGAAATCTTTTTGGGAATTTTGGCCTTCTGTGTGTTTAGCATAACATTAATCTACTTTTTTTGAAAGTCATATAAATCCTAGAAAAAAAAAGAGTTAACTCTGAAACTCTGAACAGTTGGTCAGCACAGTGAAAGACAGATAAGAGGCAAATGCTAGGATGAACAGATCCTCTCACTCACTCCAGTAGAAAAGCTGGCAAGCTCTAACCCCTCACTCTGAGGCCATGGCAAAAGCCTGTGATACTCTGGAGACCACAGCCCAGAGCCCCACAAAAGACACATGAACTCCATACTCAAAGTCATCAAGCTCGAACAGTAGTGATCCAAGAATTGATTAACCATGAGCATGAGCTTTAACACTTGGGGAAATGTCAAATAAGAAAGTGAATCATCTATGTGCCTAGGCAAAGGTTCAAAAAAGAATCAGCAGTGAAGAACAGATGGTGACATGACAAGCCAAAGATATCTGACATTTCTCCAACATCTCCAAGACAGAGGGCTTTGTAATGTCACAAGCGACAAGACAAACTATTAAGTGTTCATTGACAGTCTATCACATTTTAAGCATGGTGAAAAAACAACAATGAGAAAGAGGGAGGGAAAAGAGAGATGGCCTAAGGTAGGGCTACATAGTGAGAACCTGTCAAAAAAGTAGGGAGGGGCTATAGAGATGGCTGAGTACTGAAGGCACTTGCCTGCAAAGCCAAAGGACCCAGGTTCAATTCCCCAGTAACCATGTAAGCTAGATGACACAAGCATCTGGAAATTTTTGCAGTGGCTAGAGGCTCTGGTGTACCCATTCTCTGTCTCTCTTTCAAATGAAGAAATAAAAATAAAATATGAGGAGGTGACTTCTGGGTAAGATGGCAAGTTAGGAGCCATGCCAAACCAGCCTAAGGAGGGATTTAAGAGAAACTCCATCAAAATACACTCTTCTTCTGAAAATTGAAGGAGTATAGGTTATCCTTAGACACAGTGAAGAAGCCGGAGAGACTAAGACCCACCAGAAAGGAAGGAAATGGCCAGAGTCCCACTGAGGATATGCAGAGACAAAGCCACAGATTTTTCAACACCATCCACCTTCTTGCAAAGTTGAGAAATCTGAAGAAAAGACAGCTGAAATCAACTAAAGAGCTACTGAAAGTGGAAGCAACTCCAGAAGTATGAACTCTCCCAACCCCTAACACCAGAACCTCAAACCTCAGGCATTCAGCCACTCCAGTGGCAGCACAGCCAGCAAAGCTGATCAGAGGTACAGCTGCACAGCACAACATGGAGGGATGGAGGCTGGCACTCAGCATTGGTGAGAATGGAAGCCACACCAAAAGATAATGAGGCTGACTGACAAAAAAAGAAAAAAAAGAAAAACAAAACAAATAACAGAAAAATAACAAGAACACAGGCCTGCACTGCAAAAGCTAGGCTCTCTTTCTTTTCCTTGTCAGGGCAGGTTATGGGATATATATTCTTGGTTAGCTTTACTATTTTCAAATAACCTGTATTTGGGGGTTGAATATTGTTGCCTTTGATGCTTTCATATATATAGGGCCTTTCATTTTTGCTTCTGTCATTATTGGGAGCAGGGTCTGATCCAGATACAGGTTGACCTGCAACCAAATTCAGAACAGAAATATCTACCTCCCAGCTGACAAGATTAAGGATGTAGAAAACACATACCCTTAGGGATTTTGGCTTTATATGACTATCTGTTTGTTTTAATCCCCACAATTGAATACTTTGTGCAAGTTCTTACTGATTGCGTATGTTACTCAGTTGAAGTTTAGAATTTTCCAGTAAATTATTCCACACAGTCCACTAGAGCACTTGCTTAGCAAGCAAACTCAACACCTAGAATTACTTCTGTGGCTTGAATGGGGTACAAGAGCCACACCTGGTACCTTGAACTCATATCTTGAGGGTATATAGAGGTGGATTGCCATGTCTGGGAAA
The DNA here is from genome assembly GCA_036346955.1 of Dipus sagitta. NCBI lineage: Eukaryota > Metazoa > Chordata > Mammalia > Rodentia > Dipodidae > Dipus > Dipus sagitta. The sequence continues at coordinate 127,178,224 of CM070771.1, read as the reverse complement.
ACTGCAGATAAATAGAAATCCAACCATCAAATCAATTCAGGATGTAGAAATTGCTACAATATAACAAAAGAAACTCCAAGAATGAAGACAGTAAAAACTATAAATCCATCAGAAATGATCACCAATGAGATATTTTAGGTGAAATGCCTGACAAACATTTCAAGAAAATGATGATATCTATTGTCAAAGAAATCAGAGAAGAAATAAAGGGAATCAAAGAAGAAAAAATGGAATTAAAGAAGAAATAAAACTTCTGAAAGAGAACAGAGGAAAGCAGCTTAATGAAATAAAGAGATCATTACAAGACATGAGTGAGGAAATAGAAACACTGAAGAAAAACCAGGCTGAAATCCTGGCTTTGAAGAATACAGTCAATGAAATAAAATACCCTGTGGAAAGATTCTCCAGTAGAGTGGATGAAGGAGAGAACAGAATATCTAAACAAGAAGATTAGGTTGCAGACCTAATACAGTCCACCAAAGAGAAAGACAAGCTAATAGCAAGGTATGAATGAGAATTTCAAGATATCTGGGAAACTATGAAAAGATGAAACATAAGATTTCAGGGAACAACAGAAGGAAAAAAAATTTCAATCCAGAGGCTTAGTAGGTGTTTTCAACAAAATCATAGAAGAAAAATTTCCCCGAATTGGGAAAGAAATGCCAATGCAGATACAAAAAGCTTTTAGAACACCAAACAGACAAAATCTGGAAGGAACCTCTCCTTGCCATGTTATGATTAAACTACAAAACATACAAACCAAAGAAAATATATTGAAAGCAGTTAGAGAGAAGAAGCAAGTCACCTACAAAGGCAAGCCCATCAGAATAACTGCAGATTACTCAACACAAACTTTAAAAGCCAGAAGGGCTTGGAATGATGTATTCCAAGTTCTGAAAGATAACAACTGTCAACCAAGGTTACTTTAGCCTGTAGAACTATCTATCCAAATTGATGGAGAAATAAGGACATTCCACAACAAAAACAGGCTAAAGAAATTTGTGATAACTAAACCTGCTCTACAGAAAATACTTGAAGACATTCTTAATGCCAAAGAGAAAGCAAAACACACACAGGAGGAAATAGGAAAAAATAAACCACACTCAAAACAGTTAAAACAAATGAGTAAAGGGAAATAAGAAACACTACAAAATAAGATGAGTGGTGAGAATAAATGCATGACTTTCAATCATAACTCTTAATATCAGTGGCCTCAATGCACCATCCAAAAGACACAGGCTTGCAGACTGGATTAAAAGGCAGGATCCTGCCATTTGTTGCCTCCAGGAAACTCACCTCTCAATGAAAGATATATACTGCCTTAGGGTGAAAGAATGGAAAATGGTATTTCATGCAAATGGGCCTAAGAAACAAGCAAGGGTTGCTTTTGTATTATCTTATAAGATAGACTTCAAACCAACATTAGTGAGGAAAGATAAAGAAGATCATTTTACACTGATTAAAGAACACTCCAGCAGGAGGAAATTACAATCCTCAACATATATGCAGCTAACATGGGGGCTTCCAGTTTCACCAAACAAGCACAGAATACAAGAATTAATGAAAAAGATTATTTACCCTGACCCATTTGGCTTTATCCCAGGGATGCAAGGATGGTTCAACATATGCAAATCAATAAATGTAATACATCATATAAATGATCTGAAAGACAAAAATCACATGATCATCTCATTAGATGCTGAAAAGGCATTTGACAAAATCCAACACCCTTTCATGCTAAATGTATTAGAAAAACGGGGAATAGAAGGAAAGACATCCCATGTTATTGGATTGGAATAATCGATATTGTGAAAATGTCTATCTATCTTATCAAAAGCAATATACACATTTAATGCAATAACCATTAAAATTCCAATGGCATGATTCACAGGAATAGAAAATACAATCCTTAAATTCATTTGGAAGCACAAAAAATCTTGAATAGCCGAAAAATGTTGAGCAACACATATAAGGCTGGTGGTATCACCATACCTGAATTTAAGCTATCTTACAAGGCCATAGCAACAAAAACATCATGGTATTGGCACAAAGACAGACATGTAGATCAATGGAACAGAATAGAAGACCCAGATGTTAAACCAGACTGCTACAGCCATCTGATTTTTGACAAAAATGCCAAATCCATTGGAGAAAAGACAGCCTCTTCAACAAGTGGTGCTGGTAAAACTGGATATCTATATGTAGAAAAGTGATAATAGATCCTGTCTTTCTCCATGCACAAGAATCAAATTCAAGTGGATCAGGGACCTTAAAACAGACCTTAAACTCTGAAATTTCTAGAGGAAAAGGTAGGGCAAACCCTTCAACATATTGGCATAGGTAATGACTTTCAGAATATAACACCAATTGCTCAGAAAATAAAACCACTAATCAACTACTGGGATCTCATGAAATTACAAAGCTTTTGTATAGCAAAGGACACTGTTAATAGAGCAAAAAGACAAGCTACATAATGGGAGAAAATTTTGACCGCTACACATTTGACAGAGGATTAATATCCAGAATACATAAAGAACTCAAAAAACAAAACAATAAGAAATCAAACAACCCAATCAAAAAATGGGCTGTGGAACTAAATAGAAAGTTCTTACTGGAAGAAATACAGATGCACATAAACATATAAAAAAGTGTTCTACATCCTTAGCCATCAGGGAAATGCAAATTAAAACTACCTAGAGATTCCATCTCTCTCCAGTCAGAATGGCTACCATCAAGAAAAATAAATGATAAAAAAAAAAGCTGGTGAGGATGTGGTAGAAGGAGAACCCTACTGCACTGTTGGTGGGAATGTAATCTGGTACAGTCATTGTGGAAATCAGTTTGGAGGTTCTTGAAATAGCTAAAAATAGATTTGCCATATGACCCAGATATAGCACTCCTAGGCATATATCCTAAAGACTCTTCTCACTACCTTAGAGATACTTGCACAATCATGTTTATTGCTGCTCTATTCACAAAAGCTAGAAAATGGAACCAACCTAGATGTCCATCCACACATGAATGGATAATAAAGATGTGGTACATCTACACAATGGAATTCTTTTCAGTGGAAAAGAAAAATGAAATTTGGAAGGAAATGGATGTATCTGGAGAGATCATAATAAGTGAGGTAAACCAGGCCCAGAAAGCTAAATGTCACATATTCTGTCTTATATGTGGATATTCGTTACAAATTTATAGAGTTGTGTGTGATCTGGAACCAAAAATCAGTAGCAGAGGCTCATAAGCTAGTAAAGGGCTATAATGGAGGGGGGAGAGGGGAGGTCTTAAGAGGATGGTATTGTGTATACATACATACATACATACATACATACATACATACATATGTCTATATATATAGGTAGGTAGATAGATAGATAGATAGATAGATAGATAGATAGATAGATAGATAGATAGACAGACAGATAACAGAGAGGGGAAAGACATAACTGAGGTGGAGTAAGAGATTGTATCAAAGAAAGATAACCGGGTGTGGTGGCACACACCTTTAATCCCAGCACTTGGGCGGAGAGGTAGGAGGATCACCATGAGTTCAAGGCCACCCTGAGACTACATAGTGATTTTCAGGTCAGCCTGGGCTAGAGTGAGACCCTACCTCAAAAAACCAAAAGAAAGAAAGAAATTGAGAGAGAGAGAGAGAGAGAGAGAGAGAAGGAAATATGGGGGGATGGTCAATCAAAATTCAAGATATTCTGAATAAGACATATGAAAATATCCTTTCTTAAATAATGGCACATCCAGAAGCCATATTTTGTTACTAGAAATTTTTCAGTGCTGGAGATGGGATACCTTCCAGTGAGTTTTTGGCCAGGGAGGTCCCTGTTGTTTGCAAAATATTACAGGCTATTGCCAAGGCCCTTGGTTCCCTGTGAGAAAGAGGTGGTAAGACCCTATTGCTGAAGACTTCACATGCCTGAGCAGCAGAGTCACTGATAAATCATGCTGGTGTTCAGCCGAAAACCTCCCTGTAGCCCAGCCAAATGAAAGCTGGAAAAAGCTGCACTCTATGCAGTCTTATTGGAGACAGAAGTCATCAGCACTGAAAACAGTGGGCACTGTAAACCTCAGTTTTGGCCAGACAGGACAAGTGACTGAACGAATGCAATAGTGGAATGTCTGCTTTGGGGGAAACCAACTGCTCTCTAATTGTATGGAAGGCCCACTGTATGGGAGGGAATACATGCCTGGTACTGAAAACCTAATCAAAAGGCTATGGCAGGGGCGGTCATGAGCCTTAGGGGTATAAACGCTGCACTTGTCTGGATAAATGCATATATTACTCCCACCAAATTGCCCTGAAAACACTACACTTAATGTTCATACTCATATATTAATGCTAGTCTCACCTATGGTTAGGGAAGCTTCTCTTTTCAGATGGCGATGACCACTGGGATGACCCAAAAGGCAACATAATCCTGAGAAGGAGTGATGAAAGAGTGTCCAGCACTGGAACATCTCACACCCTCCAAGTCTCAGGGTCCATTGTGGAAGAGGTGGCAGAAAGAATGTAAGAGCCAGAGGAAGGGTACAATTCCTTACATACAACTATCCAGACAGACTTTTGCCTTGATATCCAAGACCTAGCAGTACCTAGCAATACCCACCCAAGACACTCATAATAGGAGAAAAAGATGATGGCATCAAATTAAAAGAGACTAATGGAGAGAGGGAGGGAATATGATGGAGAGCAGAGCTATGAAGGAGAAAATGGGGGAGGGGAGGGAATTACCATGATTTTCTGTCTATAAGTATAGAAGTTGTCAATATAAATATGAATATAAAAATAATAAACAACAATAAAATAAAATATTAAATAGTAGGGAGGGGAGGGAGGAAAGAAGGAATGAAGAAAGAAATGTTAGGGCTGGAGGGATGGCTTAGCAGTTAAGGCGTTTGCTACAAAGTCAAGGTACCCAAGTTCTATTCCCTAGGACCCATGTAAGCCAGATGCACAAGAAGGCATATGCATCTGGAGTTCTTTTGCAGTGCTGGAGGCCCTGCATGCCCATTCTCTCTCTCTCTCTCTCTCCCCCTCCCTCTTTCTCTGTCAACTAAATAAATAAATAAAAATAAAATATTTTTTAAAAGAAAGGTTATATAAAGAATGTTTAGAAATGAACAAAAACCAAGGTGATTATATAAAAGGGCTATACATGAGCACTAGTGCATGAAATAATTATGCACTAATGTCCTACATAAATTCATGTGAACTATTGAGATTGTAAGTGAATAGAAGTAATGGTAACATTTTTTTTAAAGAAAAGAATCTTAAAGTAGGAAAGTTAACATCTAAATTTTCACTACCAAAACTAAAGATATCTTAAATAATTTTTCTGTGATTACTTATGACAGAGATGCACCTACCAATGGCTAGCCTGAGATAATTCACTTCTGACTATATTCACTCTCACTGTGAGAGAAACAGGAAACTTAAGACAGAAATGTACCTTAAGAAAAATATCATTCTGCCAAAGCCTTTTTCCAGTCTAAGTGTCAGAATGTTGGTTGTAATATTTTGATAGTGCTACTAATAAAATAATAGGCATTTCAAAACTAAGATTTATTATTTTTTAGATTTATTTATTTGTTTTTGGTTTTTTGAGTTAGGGTTTCACTCTAGCTCAGGCTGACCTAGAATTCACTATGCAGTCTCAGGGTGGCCTCGAACTCATGGTGATCCACCTACCTCTGCCTTCCAAGTGTTCCAATTAATGGTGTGCGCCATCATGCCCAGCTAAAATTAATCTTTTATTAAGTAACTGTATACATCTTGGCACATTGGTAAATTAGAATTAAGGCCTATGGAGTGGATCCTGAACTGACCTGGAAAAGCAATTCCTGCCCATAGAGTGAGTGCCTCAGGGCAGGGGGTCTTGTGGACAGCCACATCCTTGTGCCCCATGGAGGTTCTCCAAGCAGAAGTCACTGTAGAGTTACCAGTTTGAGACCACAACTACTTGGTCTAAGTACACACACACACACACACACACACACACACACACACACACACGTATCTCCTCCCTTAGGTTTCATCTTTTTCAGAGTGGATGTCTGTCCCAGGCTTTCTTGTCATCAATATGGCCAGCATAAGTCATGCTGGCCTTACCAAGAGTGAGAATGCCTATTATGGTGGGCAATTTTATCTCCCTGTCTAACCTGAGTGCAGAATTCCTGCCCTTGCTGTCCTCTAGTAACTTTGTTGCAAACTGCAATCTCAGCATGATGTGGTAGTTGAGTTAGTACTGAAATCTTTGTGGGCAGAATGGATTATTTCATGTTTGTAGTTGGAGTTAAAATGTGGTTCCTGTGCTAGAGAGATTGCTTAGGAGATAAGGCACTTGCCTGCAAAGCCAAAGGACCCAGGTTCAATTCCCCAGGACCCATGCTAATCAGATGCACAAGGTGGTACATGTATCTGGACTTTGTTTGCAGTGGCTGGAGGCCCTGGTGCATCCATTCTTTTCTCTCTCTCTCTCTCCCTCACACATAAATAAATTATATATATTTTAAAAGCCGCTCACATATCATAATACCAACACTCTACATTTATCACTGTCTATGTGACTATCAACTTTGAAAATCATGCAAAGTGAAATGGGTTAGCTACAGTGTGAAAGGATGAACTCATGTTTCAAAGTTAGCTATAAATTTGGGAATCTAGGTAATTTTGAGATGAGTATTTAAGTAATAAATGAACACATTTTATATATAAGTGTGATTAAATTGATTATATAAGTAATATGCAGATTATCTAGCTTAGTTATGGTTTGAGAAATAAAGATACAGGATTTTTTTTAACTTATTATAAGCTCAACTTGGAAATACAAATGACCATGAAACACTTGATGAAAACTTAAATCCCATTAATACAAGTAAGTTGTTCATCTGTGGACTGACAGTGTCACATATCATTATATACTATTAAGGCCTCATTTTGTGTATTACATTTTATTTAGCATGCCATACTCCATGGAAAACATTGTCAATCTGGATATCTTGAGTATCACATAATTTATTCTTGGTCACAGTTCAGATTACCTACGTGGCAGAAGGAAGGTTTCCATGTATCTGTTATCTGCTGTTGCATCTTGTCAAGCCTTGCAGCATCTCCCAATCTTTCATGTCATTTACATCAGTCATTTACCTTCCTTTCAGTGATCACATCAGTTTCATAGAAAATGTCTTCTTTTCAGGACTTCTGGCTGCCAAGATGGCGACTGTCTAACTGCATCGCACATCTACAGGAAAGAAAGGCAAGACATTAAGAGTTCACTGGGTCTTTTAGGGGAGAGCAATCTCCAATAAATTGCCAATGGGAGGGCACAGAAGGGAAAAAACAGGGAATTGCTGATTCCCTTGTGTGGGGGTAGCACACCCCTCCCCCCAAGCAGCTGCTGTACCCACAGTCTCAGCTTCAGGAAACTCCTGCACTTACTGTAGGGAAAGGGTCCCAGGCCAACATAGTTCCACTTGCCTCACTGCACAGGGGCGATTGCCCTGCTACCCCTGCCCATGAGTGACCTTGGCCAGGCTATGCCTGCTGGCCCATTGGAGCTCAGGCTCCTTTGATCAATTTGCCTGCCAAATGTGCACCGCTGCTGATCCCTGCTGGGGAAAGCTTAGCCTGCTCCGCCCATCTGCTCACTTACTGCTTCGGCCCCTGCACATTCACGTATGAGTACATGCCCATTGCAAACTCCCCACATGAGCTCAGACTGTCTCTGACTGTGGCTTGCGGTAGCTCAGGTGCCAACCACTCACTGTCTTCCCTGCAGACCTAATGACATTGTCCTGTTGAGGGTGAGCTCAGACTGCTTCTGGGTCCCAGTGTTCCTCCACTCCAGAGTTTGGGCTGCTTCAGTGCTTGGTAACTCAGTGTCCCTCCTAGCAGGAGCGCAGACTGCTTTGGCACATTACTGCATGACAGCTCAGGCAACTTTGGTGCCCCTTCCAGGCAGGAGCTCAGGTGGCTTTAGCAAGTGAAAGCCAAAGCCCAGGCTGCCTGGAAACTGAGTCAGGCTGCTACAGCTTCCCACTGTGCTTGAGCTCAGGCTGATACACTCACCTACATGCCCATACACTATGATGGGCAGACCACAGAGCAAAATAAATAACATGAAAAATCAAATGCAAGAAAATCCAGTTAGATCAGTCCTACAATGAACATCAGCAATCAAAACATAGAAGAATCATTAGGAGTAGAACACCAAAATGAAGCTATGAGCAATGCAACCCTGACCAAGCAACTGGTAGAAATTGCAGAAAAGCAACAAAGGACCAATAATCATTTGGATGCTGCCATCACTAGATGAGAACTAATAGATAAGAAAATGGAAGGAGTTCAAAGACAGTTAAGAGATATGAGGGAGAGTGAAAAAAAAAAAAAAACAGGACATCAAAAATCAGCTGGTGACGCTAAATGAAGACATAAAGAAATGCAAGGATGAATTCCAAGAAGCATCAAGAAAATCAAAAAATGATGTCAAAAAGGAGCTTGACAGAGGGATGGAAATTATACATAGAAAAGCAGTAGAAAATACAAAACCTAATGGAACAAGTCCAAAACTCTCTAGAAACTCTCAAGAATAGAGTCAGCCATGTGGAGGATAGAAACTCTGATCAGGAAGACAAGATGGAAGAAACAGTTCGAGAGTCCAAAAATTTCAGTAAGTTAAAAAGTTTCTGTGAACAGAACATGAGGGAATTGCAGGATACCCTTAAATGTCCAAATATCAGGATCATTGGAATACCAAAAGGAGAAGAAATTCAGACCAAAGGCACGGAGAACTTATTTGACAATATAATTGAAGAAAACTTCCCCAGCCTCTTAAAATAAAGGCCCATCAAGATATGAAAGCTAAGAGAACTCCAAACAGACTGGACCAAAGGAGAAACTCTCCAAGACATATTGTCCTTAAGACACTAAACATTGACACCAAAGAGAAAATCCTAAAAGCAGCTAGGGAAAAACAGCACACCACTTTAAAGGTAACCCCATCAGAATTACTCCAGATTTCTCAAAGGAAAATGTGAAAGCTAGAAGGGCCTGGAATGAAACACTGCAAAGTCTAAGAACCTATGGCTTCCAACACTACTCTACCCAGCAAAAGTATCCCTCATAATAGATGGTGAAAAAAACACTTTCCATGACAAATCTCAGCTTTACAATCATATGAACACAAAATCAACCCTAAGGAGAGTGTTTCAGGAAATTTTTCACAGAGAAGAAACAAATAATCAACCTCAAATGCCTACAAGAAGCAGATCACAACAACCAAACTCAGAGTAGGCACAAAAAAATTTCAAAATCCATGAAAACTCCAAACCACATATACCACCACAATATGGCAGGGATCAGATCAAACCTCACAGTCATTACCCTAAATATTAATGGCCTTAATTCACCCATCAAGAGACACAAGCTGACAGGATGGAACAAAAAATTAGACCCCTCAATCTATTGTCTTCAAGAAACCCACCTCACCACCAGAGACAGGCTCCTCCTCAGGGTGAAAGGGTGGAAAACAATATTCCAAGCAAATGGGAATAAGAAACAAGCAGGTGTAGCTATATTAATATTGGATAAAATAGACTTCAAACCAAAAATAATCAAAAAAGACAAAGAAGGCCACGTCCTACTTATCCAAGGGAATGATCCATCAAGAGGATATTACAATCATAAATCTCTATGCACCAAACACAGGGGCACCACAGTTCATAAAACAAAACCTACTTGACAAGAAAACAGAAATAAACACCAACATAATCATAGTTTTGGACTTCAATACACCATTATCAGTAATGGACAGATTATCAAAACAGATACTCAACAGAGAAGTAAGAAAGTTCAACAAACTGTAGATCACTTAGACTGAACGGACATCTACAGAACTTTCCATTCCAGATCCACAGACTGCATATTCTTCTCTACAGCCCATGGAACATTCTCTAAAATAGACCATATGCTGGGTCACAAAGCCTGCCTCCACATATTTAGGAAGATTGACATAATTCCCTGCATGATATCAGATCACAATGCTATATCGCTAGAAATTAACAACAAAAGACCCATCAGGAATCTCAACGGCACCTAGAAACTGAACAGCACACTTTTAAACAATAAATGGATAGTAGATGAAATAAAAAATGAAATTGAAAAATTTCTAGAAATGAATGACGATGAGAACACATCATACCAAAACTTATGGGACACAGTGAAGGCAGTCCTCAGGGGAAAATTCATAGCACTCAATGCCTTCATAAAAAGACAGGGAGATCCCAAATCAATAACCTAACCATCCACATAAAGCACTGGAAAATCAGGAAAAATCAAACCCAAAGAGCTCCAGAAGGAAAGAAATAATTAAAATCAGAGCAGAAATTAATGAATTGGAAACTAAGAAAACAATTAAGACAATTGACAAAACAAAGAGCTGGTTCTTTGAAAAAATAAACAAGATTGACAAACCCCTGGCCAATTTGATCAAGCAAAAAATGGAGAAGCTTCAAAGTAACAAAATTCAAAATAAAAAGGAGAAATCACAACAGACATAAGTGAAATTCAGAGAATCATCAGAACTTATTTCAAAAATGTCTACTCCACAAAACTGGACAATGTGGAGGAGATGGATAAATTCCTGGATGAATACCATCTATCAAAGCTAACCTAGAGCAGATTAATCTCCTAAACAAACCTATCACACTCATTGGGATTGACAAAGTAATAATAAAAAAAAAAAACTCCCTAAAAAGAAGAGTCCAGGACCAGATGGCTTCTCAGCTGAATTCTATCAAACCTTCATGGAAGAACTCAAATCAATCTTCCTCAAACTGTGCCACACAAATGGAGAACAGGTTATGCTACCTGACTCCTTTTATGGAGCTAGTATCACCCTACTTCCAGGCAATGTTGACACAAGAAAAGAAAACTACCAACCTATTTTCCTAATGAACTTAGATGCAAAGACCCTGAACAAAATCCTCACAAACTGATTCCAACAACACATCCAAAGCATTATCCACCTTGACCAAGTGGGATTCATCCCAGGAACACAGGGGTTGTTCAACATACGGAAATATGTCAATGTAATTAATACACCATGCAAACAAGGTTAAACACAAAAACCACATGTTGATTTCGATAGATGCAGAAAAGGCCTGTGACAAGATACAACATCACTTCATGATCAAAACATTGGAGAGAATTGGCATGGTTGGTTCATATCTTAACATAATAAAGGCAATATACAAAGCTCCTAAGGCCCAGATAATACTTAATGGAGAGAAAGTTGAGGAATTCCCACTAAGATCAGGAACAAGACAGGGTTGTCCACTCTCACCTCTGCTCTTCAATACCGTACTGGAAGTCCTAGCTCAAGCAATAAGACAGGATAAGGAAATAAAAGGGATACAATTTGGAAAGGAAGAAGTTAAGTTAGCTCTATTCACTGATGACATGATTGGATATGTAAGAGACCCAAGAGAACCCATCCCCAAACTCCTGAAGGTGACTAACTACTATAGGAAAGTAGCAGGATACAAAATCAATGCACAAAAATCAGTATCCTTTCTATACACAAATGACAAAGATACAGAGAAAGAAATAATGGACATGGTCCCATTTTCAATAGCAACAACAACAACAACAACAAAAAGATACGTTGGAATAATGTTAACCAAGAAAATGAAAGATGTATACAACAAAAACATAAAAACACTCTTTTGAGTGTTCTTTTTTAAGAAATTGAGGAGGACTTGAGAAAATGGAAAGACCTCCCATGCTCCTGGATAGGCAGAATTAACATTGTGAAGATGACAATCCTACCAAAGGAAATATACAAATTTAATGCAATCCCAACAGTGTTCTTCACAGAGATAGAAAAAATGATCTTAAATGTCATATGGAAAGGCAGAAAGCCTTGCATATCCAAACATATCCTCAGCAAAAGAAATACCTCTGGAGGCACCACCATACCTGATCTAAAGCTATATTACAAAGCCATACTAATAAAAACAGCATGGTACTGGCATGAAAACAGGAGTATAGACCAATGGAATAGACTTGACTACCCAGACTTTGTGTCAAGCAATTATAGCTACTTGTTATTTGAAAAAGGCCCTAACAATATAGGCTGGAAAAAAGACAGCATCTTCAACAAATGGTTCTGGACAAACTGGATAACCTTATGCAGGAAATTGAAACTTGATCCACACATTTTGGCATCCACTACACTCAAGTCCCAATGGATCAAAGACCTCAATATAAGACCAGAAACTCAACTACTACTGGAAGAAAATATAGGAGGTACTTTCCATATAGGAATTTCCATATAGTACATTCCATATAGGAATGGAAAAAGACTTCCTGAACAAAACGCCAGTAGCTCACAATCTTAAACAGTCATTCAACCAATGGGATCACATGAAGCTGAAGAGTTTCTTTACAGAAAAGCACACAATAAGCAAATCCAATAGGGTACCCACAGAATGGGAGAAAATATTTGCTGGTTATCCAACTGACAGAAGCCTAATCTCTAGAATCTACAAAGAACTCAAAAATCTAAACAGTGAAAAATGAAACACCCCACTCACAAAATGGGGCAAAGAGCTGAACAGGCAGTTCACAGAGGAAGAAATACAAATCGCAAACACACACTTAAGAAAATGTTCATCATCCCTAATCATCAGGGAAATGCAAATTAAAACAACAATGAGATTCCACCTTACCCCAGTAAGGATAGCAAACATCAAAAAATCAAATGAAAATAAATGCTGGTGAGGATTTGGCATAGTAGAAACACTCATCCACTGTTGGTGGGAATATAAGATGGTACAACCACTTTGGAAAGCAATATGGAGACTCCTGAGAAAGCTGATGTAGCAGACAGATTCAGGTTCACTGAGATGAACTTCCAGACCAGGCACAGTTATGGAGGAAGGGATACTTATTGAAGCTTATAGATCCAGGGGAAGTTCCATAATGGCAGAAGAAACTAGCCTGCCTTCACAGGACCAAGCAGAGAGAGAGAAGTACAAGCCTAAAAGCCAAAGGCCAAAAGCCACAAAACACTTTAGGAACTCCAGCTAGGCACACTTTGCATATCTTTAGATTGAAATCTGAAACCCACCACCACACCTTAAGATCCACAAAATGGCACTGACTCCAGCCAGGTGGCTGCAGATGCAAACTACAAACACACAACTAAATATATTGGGGGCCATCTATTCTATTCAAACCACCACATTCCACCCCCTGTCCCCAATAGATTTATAACCATCACACATTGTAAATTGTACTCAGTTCAATTTCAAAGGTCCCCACAGTCTTGACCAATTTAAGATATGAAGACCTGTAAAATGAAACAAGTTAAGCATTTCTAACATATAAAGGCACAGAGTAAACATTTTCAACTGCTATAAGGCATAGCAAGGAGAGACTAAAACAATGCAAACTCAACCACCATCAAACAAACATCAAACTTCTACAGTTCAAGTCCAATACAACCAAAGACTGAAAGCCTCCAAATTTTCCAATTCCACCCCTCCAGCTGGGCATAGTACCCAGGGAACACTTCCATCCCAGGCCAACAATGTGCTTTATGGTAGCCCTTGCACAGTCCTGGTATATACAAAACATCTTCAGGTCTTCATGTAAACCATGGTCCATCTTCCAAAGGCTCTTTCAGCCTATCAGGGAATCATGCCCTGCCTCATGCTGTGTCTCAGCAGCAGCTCCTGGAACCGGGTGCAATTCATGACCACTCCTCACATTTTCCAAAGGCTCTTTCAGCCTATCAGGGCATCAGGCCCTACCTCATGCCACATCTCAGTGGCAGATCCTGGAAGTATGTGCAAGTCACAACCACTCCTTGCATGTTTCATGCTTCTGAAACCAATACCAGTTGTGCAGGACACAGCCATATTATTAATTCAGGGACAAAACAAATCATAGCCTTGAAAAGCAGGTTCCTTCTCCAGTCAACTCTTTCCAAAAGAGTTTGCATTTCTATGATAGTCCTTCCTCAGGCATCCTTTCCATTGTTTTAATGTAAAGCAATTGGACCATCTTCCTTAAGATTGCTAATGTGTTTGACAATAGCAGATTCAGTAACCTAAAACCAGTCTCTGTGCCAGTAAATTTAACTTGCTTAAAGTTTTCCAGTTTAAAAATCTTAAACCTCTCAGTCCAATATCTCTGGCCAAGCAGAGCAGTCTATAATAAATGTAACCTTGATTAACTCTCTGAGCCTGAGCAGCAGGATGCAGCTAACCCTTATGCCAGTAGCCCAGTTCCAACAAAGTCCTCTGCAGCCTTTCCTTCCCCTTAGAAAGCTCATAAGCCAAGCCTCGAAGTTCAATATTGTCTGCACTTAGAATTCTCAAACTCTCATCATAATAGTCCATAACACTTGGCTTACCACTCCAGAAGACATCTTCAGTTGCAAGCACCAAGCCCATGCCTATTCCTCCAAAACAAAGGTTCCAAAAGAACAACATGCACATGGCCAGGTACATCTCAGCCCACTCCTCGGTACCAAGTTCTGTAGCAGACAGATTCAGGTTCACTGAGATGAACATCCAGACCAGGCACAGTCATGGAGGAAGGGATATTTATTGAAGCTTACAGATCCAGGGGAAGTTCCATAATGGCAGAAGAAACGGGCCTGATTCACAGGACCAAGCAGAGAGAGAGAAGTACAAGCCTAAAAGCCAAAGGCCAAAAGCCACAAAACACTATAGGAACTCCAGCTAGGCACACTTTGCATATCTTTAGATTGAAATCTGAAACCCACCAGCACACCTTAAGATCCACACAATAGATCAAGACTAACCTTAATCTTCTACATCTTCCCTCCCTCACTTCCCTCTCCCTCTCTCTCTCTCTCTCTTATCTCTAACTCTTGTATATTAGTTATCTTTTTCCTCATTTTCTTTTCTTTTCTTTTTAAATTTTTTTTGTTTATTTATTTATTTGAGAGCAACAGAGAGAAGGAGAGAGAGAGAGAGAGAGAGAGAGAGAGAGAGAATGGACACGCCAGAGCTTCCAGCCTCTGTAAACGAACTCCAGATGCGTGCGCCCCCTTGTGCATCTGGCTAACGTGGGTCCTGGGGAATCAAGCCTCGGGCACTGACCTGTAACTCCCAGATCCAGCATGGGGCTATCATCCACAATGAGCTTTTGATCAGAGAGACCTACAAGGTTTCCTAAAAGACAGACAGATTTCTGTAAGAGTACTTGATGACCCACCAAAGGCTAGTGGTAAGACCCTACTGCTGAAGACACCTTATGTGATTGACATGCAAATTAGAATGGCATGGCTGGAAGTTGGAAGAGAGTCAGTCCCCAGACAGTCAGCTCGTCTAGTGCCAGAAGGTACTACATGGGCGACTGGGGGAAAATGACCAATATCTGTCGAAGCAATGCATGGTCTAACTTACTTAGCAGCAAATAACTTGGTTTGATGCCCACACAAGTGGTGGCACACAGCCATGGTGGGGAACCAACTGCTCTCAATTCGGCTAACTGATCCCCTCACTGGTATAAGACCCATAGCTGGAGCTGGGAAACAAGTCAGAACCATATCCAAACATAAGTCCACTCTCCATTATCAAGCTACCATCAATTGTGGGCTACAAGAGGGCCTACAATTATTAAATTCTCTATAAAAAAAAAAGTAAGGGTTATCTCATTTGTCCTGGTGCTAACTTACTCTCCATTGGAGAATCTGCTTCTCTTTTTCAGATAGATGTAGATCCTAAGGAGAGAGCCACCCCATCATACCTCAAAAGGGCCCCGGCTGAAACTAAGAAAAATTGGAGAAACAAGCAAGGGGGCTGTTTTCCTGATGAACCGGATACCAGCACAAGGGGGAAGGAGATCAGCACAGAGAAAAGTCAACTCCTACCAAATCAGAGAGCCAGAGCCTCAGAGGCCCCCAACACCTATCACTGAAGCAGACCAAAAATGAACCCTACATGGCTCAGGGCAATTTTACGGAAGAGGGGGTGGAAAGAATGTCAGAGCCACATGTTAGGTCATGATATGCAGAGACATTTAGCTTACCCATAACTGTGGGCTAACTCCACAATGTATGACCCATATACCTCAACAAGGAGGGGCCAAGAGGAGGGGGTAGGTCACGGATGAGCCTAATAATGGTACCAAACTGACTGTATTTGCTGAATACGAAACTGACTAATAAAGAAAAAAATATATAAATAAAGCAAAAAAAAAAAAAAAAAAAAAAAAACAATCCACACAATAGCGCTGACTCCAGCCAGGTGGCTGCAGATGCAAACTACAAACAACTGAATATATTGGGGGCCATCAATTCTATTCAACCCACCACAGCTGACTATAGAGATACCAACAGACCCAGTTATTCCCTTACCGGGCATCTACCCTAAAACCATCAAACCATAGGCCAGAGAGATTTGCTCAACCATGTTTGCTATGGCTCAATTCATAATAGCTAAGAGCTGGAACCAACCCAGATTTCCATCACTAGAAGAATGGATAACAAGGGTGTGGTATATCTACACAATGGAATTCTATACAGCAGTAAGAAAAAATGACACAATGAAATTTGAGGAAAAATGGTTGACCCTGGAACAGATCACTCTCAGTGAACTTACCAAATCACAGAAAAAAAAAAAAATCACCACATAGTCTCACTCATCTATAGCACCTAACCTGAATCTACCCAAGATGGCTTACATACCCAGCAAGCATCTCATGGACTAGACAATAGGATGGGTGAGGAGGGAGGGGAGGGCAATGGAGGGGGTGGGAAACACAAATCTAGACCCAAACAGCAATGGTACCATAAAATTCTACATCCTAAAAGGCAGTCCAAATGGCTGAAACTTCACGAGGCCCTTAGAGGGATCACCTGAGCCACAAGACGCTGGAGAGGGTATGATGAAGACTGACCTTAATCTTCTACAGCTTCTCCCCCACCCCCACTCTCTTTCTCTCTTCTCTCTAACTCTTTTATATTAGTTATCTTTTTCTTACTTTTCTTAGTGGGCACTGACCTGTAACTCCCAGTACCAGCATGTGGCTATTATCCACAGTGAGCTTTTGATCAGAGAGACCTACAAGGTTTCCTAAAAGAAAGACAGATTTCTGTCAGAGTACTTGATGACCTACCAAAGGTTAATGGTAAGACCCTACTGCTTAAGACATCTTATGTGGTTGACACGTAAAATGGAATGGCATAGCTGGAAGCTGGAAGAGAGGGGTGTCAGTCCCCAGACAATCACCGATTCTCTTGCCAAAAGGTGCAACATGGGCAACTGGGGGAAAATCACCAATATCTGTCCAAGGAACTCGTGGTCTCACCTACTTAGCAGCAAATAACCTGTTGTGATGCTCACACAGTGCAATAGTGGTGCACAGCCATGGTGGGAAACCAACTGCTCTTGATTTGGCTAACTGATCCCCTCAGTGGTACGGTACCCATAGTTGGATCTGGGAAACAAGTCAGAAAAATATCCAAACATAACCCCACTCTCCATTAACAAGCTACCACAAATTGTAGGCTACAAGAGGGCCTACACCTATTAAATTCTCCATTAAAAAGTAAGGGATATCTCATTTGTCTGGTGGTAACTTACTCTCCGTTGGGGAACCTGCTTCTCTTTTTCAGATAGATGTAGATCCTAAGGAGAGAGCCACCCCATCATACCTCATAAGGGCCCCAGTTGAAACTAAGAACAACTGGAGAAACAAGCAAGGGCGCTGTTTTCTTGGTGAACTGGTTTACCAGTACAAGGTTAAAGGAGATCAACACAGAGAAAAATCAACTCCTACCCAACCAGAGAGCCAGAGCCTCAGAGGTCCCCAACACCTCATCACTGAAGCAGACCAAAAATGAACCCAACATGACTCAGGGCAATTTTGCAGAAGAGGGGATGGAAAGAATGTCAGAGCCATATGTTGGGTCATGATATGCAGAGACATTTATCTTACCCATAACTGTAGGCTAAGTCCAGAATGCATGACCCATATACCTCAACAAGGAGGGGCCAGGGGGAGGGGGTAGGACATGGATGAGCCTAACAATGGTACCAAATTGACTGTATTCGCTGAGTACAAAACTAATTAGTAAAAATTACAAAATAAGAAAATATCTTCTTTGGTCCTTTTTGTATCCAGAGTCAATTTTTTTTCAGGGGAAGAAATTCTGCTGTTACCAAGTTCATTACTCATTTTTAAGGAGTATTTACTTTTTCTGTGCTTTGGCATGTGAGTGTTCCATCTCATGTGTCAGTATGATACAAAGTTTTGCTATTCAGGAGTGCATTGGCTTAGTGCCCACTTACTCAGGTTCTAAAGTACAGTTTAGATGGATCATGTAGGTATTTCTTGTATTTATGACAGCCAGTGAAAGTTGCTACTTAATCTCTGTGGAGAGCTAGTGTACCACCAGATGAGGATCAGTTGTGTTTATATTTAGAGAGCAAAGAAGCTTATGAAGGCCACCACTCAACATCTCTGTGTAGAAAGAACTGTGGCTATGTGGCTTGAATGAAAGTGAAGGACAATAATGCTGAATGTCTACACATAAGATAATGTCAGAAAGAAGAGTAATGTCATAGAGAAATGAAGACAAGATATCTTTACATAGAGCTGTAATCAGGAAACCCACCAAGACATCCTTTCCAAGTAAGGAACAGATGGCCATTGAGGTCAGGGCTGCTCAGTAAAATTTCTATCATTTCCTTTTTTTCCTTCCTTCAGATTCACTGAGATTTAATTTGTTGTTGTAGCTTTTTAAATAGGCAATAGAATAAATGACTTTGTGGGCTCAACTTCAATATTTGAATTATAAGAGCCTTGCCTTACAATTAGCAAGTTAATTTCAACAGAGTGTCAGAGAGCTTGGATAAATGTTGACAGGCATATAATTCAAATTTTATTATTTGAAATTAGGTTTCAATGTGTTGCCCAGGCTGATCACAAACTACTAGGCTGAAATGATTGTTCTGCCACAATTTCTCAGGTGACTGTGAACACAGATACATGCCACCATGGTCTGCTAATCATCTTGACTTTTTCAAATGCTTCTACTATAATATTACACATAACAAATGATGTAACTTGTATTCATCAAATATTCCCAGTGATTTTTTCCCCTCCAGTATTCAAGTTAACAGATTACCATATAAAGCCAGCTTCCAGGGACAACATAACTCTTTAGCACAGTCAGGGACAATGCAATTTATGTATCTCATGAGTTCCTTAGAATATTGGTAAAGGACCCCTGCTCTCCTCCCTCTCCTCTGTTGCCTCTGTGGGCAGTCTGCTGGGTTCAAGTCTCCCAGGGCTACTACATTTGTGTAGAACTCAATTTTGTAGACTATTATTGCATGGAATTACTTTCTTTTATAATTTTATTATTTTTCAACCATAACATCCAAATTTCATTAAAAATATAGAAAGACAAGTAGCATATAAATATGCTTCAAATAAAATGCTCTAATATTTGAATAAACTACATCGGCTGTATTTACCATAAAATGTAATTAGATTAGTTATACTTAAATTATGCTTATTCCTCTTGGAATGTATTATGACCATTCAATAAAACAACTTCTTTTAATAGAATGGCATGTTTAAGCAACAACATGGAGCTTGACTTCTACATTAAACCAATGTTAAGAAAAATAATTATGTAAAAAAATTTATGGAACATATCTTGTTACAATTAATTTTTCCTTAATTTTCACTAAAATGGTAGAAGCCCAAATTAAAGTCAACTATTTTTTTTTAAATTAACCACCTCCTTCTGTTTTTCAAAGACTGGGTATCGGGAATAGTGAAATGGCAAGTGAAAGTACACAAGTTTATAACCATCACATGCACATGTGGAAGGCTGGAAGCTGTGCCAGGTGTTTGTAATCCAGCCATGCCTATGGCTAAGAATGGAGGAGAAAACTGGAGAATACCTTGAAGCTCAGTGGAAGTTAGTCCAGTGAAAACAACCCATGATCCTGCTTCAATGGAGATGAAAGGCAAGGGCGGACACCCAAAGTTGTTTTTTGACCACTGTGTGTACACTTTCATATTTGTACCCATAAATACACACACAAACACACACACACACACACACACACACACACACACACAAATTAAACTAGATTCAATATTCAGCCTCAAGGAAGGGTTTCAGAGCAATTATGATTTTATGTTCTAGCAACGTGTTAAATATTCTGGCTTCCCTGTCCCTACAAGCACACTCCAACTTCTAGAAGTGACATTTCTACAAACTACCAGATAGTAGTCAGAATCATGAGTTTCTGAATCCTGCCCACAGCAGATGAACATAGTGGTATGCCACAATCCAGGAAGTAGGAAGGAATGTGAGTGTGTATTAGGATTCCTGAGTGTGAGAACTGTGATACTAAAATTTTTTGTTGAATATCAGAATGGAAGTCACTTCAAGCAGGGTTTCTGTTTAGTCAAAATTCATAAAAATGGTGAGAAAATTCTCCAAATTCTCCAAATGGTAAATGTATGGGAGGGACTCAAAGAGACAGAAAGCCTGGCCTAATCTCTCATGAGGTACATTTGTATTGTCTTCTTATCCCTGTCTTTTACAATGCTTTCATTCTTTTGCATCAGATTTTCCCTTATAAACTGATGTGTTCTAAATGTTTGGTTCACAGCCAATGGCAATTTGGGTGGTGCAGCTTTGCTGAAGAAGGTATGTTGTTAGGATTGGGCTTTGGGATCAGTACCTTCTTGCAAGAGTTGGGTCACTCTCCTGCTGCTGTTTCAACTGTTATGGCAGAGGTGATGTGTAGCCTCTGCTCATGCCATGTTGTATCCTGTCATCATGAAGCTATCCCTTGAGACTGTAAAGCCAACATAAACTCATTCTTCCTATCAGCTGATTTTGGTCAGGTGTTTTACCAGGTATGAGAAGGTAACTTCAACAGCAAATTGGTCCTACAGGAGTGGAATCATTGCAAGAAACTTGATTGTGTGGCTTTTGGCCTTTTGTAACTGATTTGTGGGAGTAATGTTGAAGGATATGAAACCTTGGCCTAAGTGTAGACTGGCAATGCTGTAAGAAAAGTTTGATGGACCACTTGGTCAGAGTTGAAAGACCTAAATGCAGAAAGAAAATTGTGAACTGCAGGCATAGCTTATAAGGGGAAGAAAAAGCTCTCTATGGCCTAGGCTGGAGTCTATTTGTGTGAGAGGGTTAAATTCTGCCCATGTCTGGAGAAGTTGAGCAGGGTTGAACTTATAAGAAATGTACTGCTGTGAGCAGAGGGATATGGCAAATAAAGAAATGAAAGTTTTGGGCAGGAGACCAGCCCACTTCTACTGTAATTTTTTGAGATTATGACCATTGAGATTGTGACAGGTGTTCTGCATTGAAGCAGCAGATATGAATATGGAATCTTTCGAAAGTAAGGGCCTGAATGCTGAAGGAGTGTGCTGATCTTCATAGTTGGCTTCATGCACCCTGGATTAAGAAATTTGGTAGCTCCTGGTAGTGTGGAGTACAACAAATGCAGGGAAGAAAGGGTCATTGGATGGGCAACGTGGTTTTGTTGCTGATAGCCTTTGGGCAATGTGAGAATGTGAGGCACAGTTGTTGTATTCCCTGTGTGGAGGGCCAATGAAGTTATGAAGATGAACCAGGGGTTGCATTGGAGACCTCAGTATTATTGAGATTCCAGGACTGTGGGACAACTTCCAAGAAGAAATTCAAGTTTGTGATAGGTTATTCCCCAGGATTTATGTAGCCTAGCTGGTGGGACATAATTGAAACATCAGAAACTTCATTATGGATCTCAGATAGACTTAGAGATATAGCATTTCATATTTGCCCTGTATGTTTTAGATCTCATACTGGTATAATACTTCCTTGATATGCTCAGTGCATTTTTTTTTTGTATTGTGACTATTTACTCTGTGCTGTTATGTATTTTGTTTTTTTTTAATTTTTTCTTTTTTATTTTTATTTATTTATTTGAGAGTGACACATGGAAAGAGGGAGAGAGAGAGAGTGAGAGCATGCGTGAGAGGGAGAGAGAGAATGGGCGCACCAGGAAGGGCTTCCAGCCACTGCAAATGAACTCCAGACACATGCACCCCTTTGTGCATCTGGCTAAAGTGGGTCCTGGGGAAGCAAGCCTTGAACCAGAGTCCTTAGGCTTCACAGGCAAGCACTTAACCACTAAACCATCTCTCCAGCCCGTATTTTGGGTTTCAGAGGCTCTCAATTAAGAGACATTGGACTAAGGGGAAGGTTGAACAGTGTTAGGATTAATCAAAAAGTATTTGGACTTTTATTTATTTATTTATTTATTTATTTATTTATTTATTCATTAGAAACAGAGAGAGGGAGAGAGAATTATGGGGACTTTTAAATTGAACTGAAGTGACTGAATTTAACATCATAGATGATCAAGCGTTCATAAGGGCAGGGAGGGAACCTCATGTATTCTGAATGCTTGGTTCCCAGCTGGTGGGAGTTCAGGAAGTGGAGCCTTACTGCAGAAGGTGTGCTATTGGATACTGGCTTTGGGATATCATAGCATGCTAGCTCTCTCTTGCCAGAGTTGGCTCACTCTCCTGCTACTGTTTTCTGCCACTGTGGCAGAAGTGACATACAACTTATGTACATGCCCTGCTTTCCCTTGTCATCATAAATCTTCTTCTCTAGACTGCTTTTGGTTGGATGTTTTCTCCTAGCAACAAGAAGGTAACTACAACAAGCTGCTTAAAGTTAATGAAGAGAATGAAAAGGAAGGTCTGACAAGTGCATGTGGAATCTAGAGTGCACAGATATGGCTTAGTGTACACCAGTTAACATTTCTGAGCATCCTTGAAGGGAGGTGTTGACATCTCATCCATGTATCTTAGAGGTTGTCGTGAGAATCAAGCAAAGGAAGTTTATGAGGAGCTTTAGTAGAATTAGGTACTTTAGAAATCTAAGACTTTGATAACTATGTTATTATCTTATTCAAAATTCAAAAGAGGGAACTGTGAGGTATAGCTCTGGGGTAGAGCATTTGACCCCCTCAAAAAAGGAACCATAAGAGAAACAAACCAGTCATATGCAGGTCTTGTGTTGAGAGCTTCCGATGCCTTTGTTCAGGTGGCTTTCAGTGACGAACAGCTAATGCTAGTGAGTCAGGTTCTGTTACTGCCTTACATTATCTCTTATGAAAATAACTAAATTAATAATGACTTCATTGATACTTCAATTGATACAAATTGCACAGTTAAGTCCTTTTTTGGAGTGATAAGATAGCATGATGCTATACGTAGTGAGAGTCTTAAAGGTATTAAATAAAAGTTGTATTCAATACATGAGAGTTAGAAATTTGAGATGGTTTAAGGAGGGACTGTTTAGCATTGTCCCAAAGACTACCTGCATTTTAAGTAAAGAACAGCTTTAAATAAATCATTCATCAAAATATGTCAGCTAAATACAGGCAGAAAATCAAACACCTTAAAAATATTTTCAGAGGCTTCTTGATAGATAATAAGTATTGTAATGATGTTAAAAACTTCTAGGGATATCCATATTTTTTCCTGAATAGAGTGCATAAATTACTAAATAGGATGAGATTAAATGATCAAATAATACTTCTATTTTGGTTTTCATTACATATATAGTTTAAAAGAGTACATGTATATAATTTACTTTAGTGTTATTTATAATCTAATATAATAAACAATGAAAAATATACTATCAACAAATAATTAGAATGAAATATTTTTCTCTCTAGTAATAGACAGAATGACGTGCATTGAGCCATATAGGATACTCTATTCACTACTTCCATTGAGAGATGCTGGGAAATACCAGGTAGAGAAATCAACAGTTGGGGAAGGTGGTTTTCACATGTTATCTGGGTTTTCATTTCTACTTAATTTTGTAAAATTGTTTAGTATCAACCAGTAGGAATGAACACTTCAGTTGAGGGAGTCAAAACTTTGCTCCAATTTTATTTCCACTGAGTTTTACTAATATGCAGAAAACAAATGCATGTTAACTTGGCAGTATTCTTTACTCTTTACTGTTGATCATTCCTGAAACTTTACCTTTTGCTACATGGTTGGGAAACACAAGTCTTCACATTTTTATTAAACAAGATAAGAAAAATTAAGATTAAAAATGCCATTTTATATGGAAACTACCATACAAAAAGACCTTCATTTTTTAGAACAAAAGTTCATCTTACAATAATTGCTTAAAAGATTCTGGGGCACAGATTCAAACTTCTAGATAACTTTGATACATAGATTTATTTTTCTTTGTATTCTATGATTAAATATTGTTTTGAATCTAAGTCAGCAACTTTTGCCTTACCACCTAAAAATTGCCAGTGAATTCATATAAGTGGCTTGTTTCTTTGGGCTATTCTCTTGGGTAGAAATTCAAATCCAAAAGATTTGTCAGAACAGCTTGTTTTGGTGAATTGCCAAGATGTGATCCAACTGCTCAAGTGTTCCAACTCCACTGTGGTGGAGGTGATGTTTTCCTATTTAATTTGCTATTCATTAATTTTCATTTTGTTCTTCAAATTTCCTCTTCACTGTCATTTAGCAAAGCTCTATATTGATAACATAGCACAAGAATAATTTTTTTTCACTTTTCTAATTATTGTACTACAAGTTGGGATATGGAGAGGCAAATTTCAAAAGTGTAAATGCAAGTGAAGGACAGGCCCAGTAGGAAATGGCCCCACTGAGTCACTGAGGAAACCCCTAGGTCCCAAAGTACTAGAGCAGAGGTAGATTCCTGATCTCTCCAACTGATAATGCATCTGACAAAGAGGATGATATGAATGTCATATTTTCATTTGGCACATAAATAAAATTAAAATGTCATATGATTGCATAAACTGGTGATCTTCCACTGGGGTATGAAGGTCATTCCTTCATGAATACGGAAATCTCCCACATCTGAATATAAACTTGCAAATGCATTATGTAACATAACACTGTATGTTTATACGTTATACATTTTAATGAAACATTAAACAGGCTTATTTTGAGTTCATAATAAAAATTTTTGTAGAGGTCATAACAATAAAATGAATGCAATTATTTCCATAAATCAGTTTGTTTTAATTCTTACATTTTCTGTAACCCAGAAAGAAACTGAGCAAGTACTCAATATGATACAATCAATATAATACCATCAGAAAAAAATCACATCACCATGTTTTTCTTCCTAATTTTTCCCCTGTCTCTGCTTTAGTGTCAAGATATTTAGTTCCCTAAATATCTGAATGTCTCTTTAACCTTCACACATAATAAGGTCAGAGTCTAATTGATCACAAAAGATTTTGATAAAGTAAGAAAATGTCCTATGAATGGACATGATCTATATCTAGTTTCCCTCATTTTTTCATATTAAAGAGTTTCACTGCACAATGGGCATAAAAGTAATAGGCAGTTTACATAACAGCTGCAATAAACTGCCAGATAAAAAAGCACTCTCATTTGTGGGACTCTGAGATTAAAGAAACAAAACTATAAACTTTCCTTTTGCCTGGCATTGCTGCCAGCATGTTGTCTAAAACATCTGCTAGAGTAATATGGCATGTGCAATTGTGTGAGCAGGTTAGGGCAGTACATAATAGAAGTAAATGTATTTTTAAATGCCAGGTTTTAAAGGAAGACAGGCCCGCTTGGTATCTCATTCTAAGTGAAATGAATTTTCATGTCATCCCATCAGTAGTGATGCAGCTTTGGGGAGAACTTCAAAGGTCAACATCCACAACTCTTTATTTTTTACTCATTCACTATTTTCTCATGAGAGAAATTCAGGGAGACTATTTTCTAAGTGGACTCATGTTTCATCTAACAAATTGAAAAATTGTTGCTCTGAGGTTCAGTATATGCCAAAATTCCTTCAATTTGGTATTTGTTACCAGAAGAGCAAAGATCATAAGGTAGATATCTCATGTTATGTCCTTATTTTCAAAATGTCTGATTGTAGAAAGTACAACTAAAATAATTTGAGACAGCTACAGACAGTCTGTCAGGTAAATAAGAATGATATGCACTTTCCTTAGACATGCAAGACTTCGGCTTAGGGAAACATGGGTTTTATTCTATCAGTCAGCATATCATCTCCAGATAAACTCCACCAGAAACACTCGGGTTAACAGGGCCATGCCAGTGCCTGTAATGAAACAGAAAACCTCCTGAAGGTTTTCCAGGTGCTTCATTCATTCCTTCACTCAACACCACTATTGCCTCAGTCTGTTCTGTGGGCTGTGCTATTCTGAGACTGCACATTATAAAGAAACCAAGATGAAGGAAGTCCCTTCCCTTATCCAAGAGGTAATTTTAGAGACAGAAACTTTGGGTTATAAGATGTTGGACGGCCTGAAGAGAATGCACAGACTGCAGGTTCCTCCTCTTAGCTCTTCTACAGTCATGTCTTCATTATGCAAACTGAGAGGACACTAAAAGAATAGTTGCCATGGTGAATGAGCATTGACAGTGCTGTGATGGTGGCGGTAAGGCAATCCAGTGCATGTACATGCCTACCCCCAAATCAACTTCATTGCTTAAACTCACATCCATGTCTCACTACAAAGTAATTAAGAAATCCCAGGAAATATTCCAAAGCCAAACATATTGTCTCCCCTCCACAAAGACTGCTGTTTTTCATCAAGAGTCCTGTTGGATCAATTTCTATATAATCCAATGATATGATTCAAGGTAAAGTATAAATGGTTAGTACTACTATAGGATTCCCAAAGCTAAGTATAAGTAAAAGTTAATCATGTTAATATTGTAAAAGTTATGGCAGAGACAATGGGAGAATTATCTTTGTCAGAGAGGACTGTTATGGCATGCTGGAGCATAGCTGCCCTTGTAAAGAATCACTGACTGAATCCTTGTCCCCTGGTCAAGAATTATTTGGGACACAACCAAACAATCTGTGTCAGCTGACGTAGTGTAACCAGAGTTCCACTGCTTTATCTTGTGAGAATTTTTGCCAAAAACATTTAAACTAAATTTAATCAACTCTTTAGATCTAACTTTCAGATTATGGGAAACGTAGAGAAAGAGAAATAAAACCTTAAAGAAATGATAAGATAAGCCAAAGACATTGGATCTGCTCCTTCAAAGTTAATGGATGATGCACAAAATAAATTTAATAGGCTAAGGAGTTCTGGTAGCACATACTATTCTGAAACAATATTGGCTTTATCAGTTTTAGTAAATAATTATGAAAATACTTTCATAATAATTTTAAATTTTTTAATATGAAGCTCAATAATATAAAATAGTTTTGAATTATGATTAACATTGTTGACTATAAGAATGGTATTAAGTTTATATTAAAAATCTGAATGCAGCTTTCTTGAAATGCAAACTGAAACAGAGCAAAACGATGAAAGATAACTCATCATGGAGGAAAAGATTAAGTGTGTGTGTGTGTGTGTGTGTGTGTGTGTACAGATAAATATATATTACCTTTTAGCATACTTAAAGGCTTTTATAACTAGAAATGCCTGATGGGTAAATTGATATTCATTTTCATAAAGTAGTCATTTTAACTACATAATTCATCATCCTGGTGGAATTTTAGTAAAATATGCTTCAATTTACCTGGACCCCTAGAAACATTCATTCTAGAAAACTATCTTCCAGATAGCTAAGTTAACCCCATATTTACCCCGTATTTTAATATTTAATGTAAAAATATTACTTATCTAAAATTTCTATGAACTCATTTGCTCAGATAAATCAAAGTTACAGAACACAATGAAATGGATTAGTGAATTTATGTCATTCATAAATAATTGCTAATGTGACATTAGTGATAGAATTAGATGAGTTAGGCTAGTGCTGACATGTACTCTAGAGTGAATTTTCCTGGTGTACATGTAAGTGACTTTTTTCTTATCTTTCCCTTCCATGGTAGGTGAGTATCTGTTTGGTGTCATGTGTGGACCAAGATTCCATGAATCAAGTTCAGGCTTCATGGGAGTGGAGAAGTTGGTCAGTTTAGGTACTACTCAAACTGTCTATACACCATAACCAGTGAGAGCTTTCTTTTTTGAAAAAAAAAAAAAAAAGTCTTGGGAAAAGCATACTGAGTCTCAATCTGTGAGAGCCACTTCAGAACCCTAGCACCCATAGCTCATAGCATAACCAGCAGAAACGACAGCATTTGGGAACCAAGGAAACAGGCTCCAGAAAAGGAAAGTTGAGGTGTAAGCCTATCTCCTTCGGGGTGTGGGAAGAACAGAAGTGTGATTCATCAGCTAACCACAAGTAGTCAGAGTCCAGGCTCATGGATATTTTAATATATGGTATTTCAAAGAAAATGGTACTTACAAGAGATATAGGAAAGTTTAGGTGATCAGGTTTTCAAGGTCAGTTTCAATACGAAAAGATAGTTGGATAGCGAGTGGAGGAATCAGCTCTGGTATACTAGTACACAAGAACTTGATTATAGTTAGCAAGTTTTTAATCATTTAATTTTAAATGGCTAGAATAGAGAAATATTTTAATCACAAAGAAATTATGAATGTTTGAGATGAAGAGTAGTTTAGAGTTTGAATGTGAAATGTACCCACACAGGTTCCTGTGCTGAGCACTTGGTTCCCAGCTACTGTTGTTTTTGTTTTAGGAAGTTAGGGAACCTTTGAGACATGGGGCCTAGCTGGTAGACAAAGGCCACTAGGAGTGAGCCTTGAAGGTTATAGCCAAGCACTGCTTCCGGCTCAGTACTCTGCTTCCTTATTGTCCAAAAAGGAGCTGATTCTTTGTGTTCCTACTGCTATAGATAGAGCTGCCACAACCATCACGCCTTCTCTTTATAATTGGCTGAATTTCCCAAAATCATGAGCTCAAATAAGCCTATCTTGTCTTAAGTTGCTTCTGCTATGTGTTTGATGACAGCAACATAAAAGTAGCTAATACAGGCCAGGCGTGGTGGTGCTCACCTTTAATCCTAGCACTCAGGAGGCAGAGGTAGGAGGATGGCTGTGAGTTCGAGTCCACCCTGAAGCTACATAGAAAATTCCAGGTCAGCCTGAGCTAGAGTGAGACCCTACCTTGAAAAACCAAGAAAAAAAGTAGCTAATACAGTAGCTTGGTATTATCACCATATTTAAATACTTTGTACTATACACGTACCAATTGGAGTGTGCTGGCATGTTCCTGGAATACTAGCATCTAGGAAGTAGGAGCAGGGGAATTGTAGTTTAAGGTCAGACTGGGCTACGTAGCAAGACTTTGTCTCAAAGTAGCAATCCATATATACATACAGATATACACCAAAATATCACACTGTACCCCTTAATCATGTACAGTTTTTACCCATCATTTATAAAAATAAACTATGCTTTTTAAAAGAAAATACTCCATATAAAATTAATGGGATCTTACTAGCTCTCCACTTTTACCTACTTGAGAGAAAACTTGTTGCAGTTACCTTATCATTGCAAAAAGATCTGATGGGAAAAAAGGATTTATGTTGGCTTATAGTCTCTAGGGGAGTTTTACCATGGCAAGGCAAGAATGGCAAAGCAGAGACTTATTACTCCCTAGCCAACATAAGAGACTTCACATTTTGCCACAGAAGATTAGAAATTTCAACAAGATTGAGAGAACTAACTTAGGCAAGGGGCAGCTGGATTATAACACCCCAAAACCTACACCTATCCATACACCTCCTCCAGCAAGACTCTACCTCCAAAATTGCCACCAACTGGAGATTGAATATGAGGCTTACTCACAAATGCATGACAGTATGGATGACATTTCACATTCAAACTATTATAGGATATATTGGATTTGAAATCTATGAAAGGAGAAGGGAGATTGCTCAGTGGTTAAAGGTGTTTGCTTGAAATCTATGAGAAAAAGTAAGAATATTTTCTTCTGAAAACAATTCCAACATCTTGTTTTTATTTTTATTTATTTTTATGAGAGAAAGGAAGAAAGAGAGAGAGAGAGGATGAGGGCACAAGGTCTCTATCCATTGCAAACAAACTCCAGGCATGTGTACATTTTGAACATCTGGCTTATGTGGGTCCTAGGGAATTGAAGCTGGTCCTTCAGCTTTGCATGAAAGCACCTTATACTAAGCTATCTCTCCAACTCCAATCCCAGCATCTTAACCAACAACAAAGACACACTGGCTGCATGCAAATCACTTTAAAAATAATGTAGCATCATATACAAAGCCCTCAGAACACTAATACAAGTGTTGGGAAATAATTAGTTCTATGAAGTCCTTCAATGTATCAACAACAGTACTCATGCAGCCTACAATGCTATAAATGTGCACCTCAAATCAAATCCCACCAACCTGCCATGTTTGTCATTGTAGTGTCAACGTCTAGGGAGAAGGATGAATGAAACGAAAGTTACCTCCAATTCATGAATGTTTGAGGGTAGCCATCTCTCTTTCCACTCTGCCTGTGTGAAATGACCCAATGAGTCAACCTCTTTTGCCTTTATTCTGATGTGTGTTTCCAATAAATGCAAAGCATAGCTGGATCTTTTCCTCACATTGCCTCTTTTACCTTGGAAAGAACTTGTGTTAGCTTTATGATCCAAGTCCTAGGAATGAAGATATATATCATATATATTTATCATATATATATATATATATATATATATATATATATATATATATATATATCAAGGACCTCAAACCATAAATGTACTGAGGATTGTACATTATATTAATAAACTTGGCTGCATTTACTAAAGAAACTCTTAATACTATAACTGGGATGCAATCTTTTTTTATAAGGCAATCTTACATGCTACAGCAGTGAGAGGGAGTTTGGCTGCCTTTTTCAGAGTGGTCAGTACAATCTTCTGTTGAGCTTCATGAATAAAACTTATGTGAAATAAACTTCCCTACACTCAGTTGAGTTTTTCAAGTTGTTGCAGTCAGGTTCCCATTGATGGAAGATATCATTCCACAAAGAGGAGCTTGAGGGGAAAAAGGGGTGTTTATTTTGCTTATAGACTTGGGGGAAAGCTCCATGATGTCAGGGGGAAATGATGGCATAAGCAGAGTGTGAGCATTACTCCCTTGCCAATATCAGGCGGACAATAGAAACAATAGGAGGGTGTACCAAACACTGGCAAGTGGAAGCTAGATATAACTCCCAAAAGCCCACTTCAAACAATACACTGCCACCAGGAAGCATTAATTCCAAATCTCCATCAGCTGGAAACCTAGCATTCAGAACACCTAAATTTATGGGGGACACCTGAATCAAACCAGCACACAAATGTATTCTTACATGGGATTAAATATGTGGTTACTATGTTCAAATAGAGCTCTTTGGCATCTTCATTAGTCTTTTGCTCAGTGGTGTCCCTTGTGCCCGCCTTCCTATGCTTTGTTTCCACTGCTGCCTGAAGGGGAAGAATGAAAATTGCTAATACTCCAAAGGAGGGGTGGTGATGAAAAAATACTATGTACCAAAAGACCCAGTTATTCCCTTACTGGGCATTTATCCTAAAAGCTCCATGCCTCAGTTCAGAGAGATTTGCTCAACCATGTTTGTATCTTCTAAATTCATAATAGTTAAAAACTGGAATCAGGGCTGGAGAGATGGCTTAGCTGTTAAGCGCTTGCCTGTGAAGGCTAAGGACTTAGGTTCCAGGCTTGATTCCCCAGGAACCACATTAGCCAGATGCACAAGGGGGCGCACGCGTCTGGAGTTCGTTTGCAGTGGCTGGAAGCCCTGGCATACCCATTCCCTCTCTCTCTCTCTCTCTCTCTCTCTCTCTGTCTCTGTGTGTGTGTGTGTGTGTGTGTGTGTGTGTGTGTGTGTCACTCTCAAATAAAGAAATAAAAAAATGAACCAAAAAGTATAAAAAAAAAACACTAGAATCAATCCAGATGTCCATCATTAGAAGAATGGATAACCAAGATGTGGTATATCTACACAATGGAATTCTACACAGAAGTAAGGAAAAATGACACAATGAAATCTGAAGAAAAATGGTCGAACTTGGAACAGATCATTCTCAGTGTACTCACCCAATTACAGAAAGGCAATCATCGCATGGTCTCACTCATCCATAGCTCCTAACCTGAATCTGCCCAAAATGCTGACATACCAAATAGGCATCTTGAGGACTGGACAATAGGGAGGGTGGGGTAAGAGTGTGGGAAGGACATAAAACTGGACCCAAATGGAACTGGTACCATAAAATCCTATATCCTGAAAGACAGATGAAAAGGTTGAACCTTCATCAAGTCCTTAGAGGGAACACCTGAATCAAAGGGACCTGGACAGTGTATGGTGACTAACCTTAATTATCTCCTGTTTCTCTTGCTCACTCTCCCCCCCCCCCTCTCTTGTATATTACCTATCTTTTTCTTCCTTCTTTTCCATTGGTGCTGGCCTGGCCTGTAACTCCTAGTACCAGGATGCAATTAACATCTACAATCAGCTGTTGATCAGACAGACCTACAAGGTTTCCCAAAATAAGACAGACTTCTGTCAGAGCACTTGATTACCCACCAAAGGTTACTGATAAGACCCTACTGCCAAAGACACATATGCTGTTGGTACAGAACATGGGAAGACCAGGATAGAATCTGGAAGAGAGTCAGTTCCCAGACAGTTAGCTTGTCTAGTGCCAGAAGGTGCTACATGAGCAACTGAGGGAAAATGGCCAACATCTGTCCAAGAAATTCATGGTCTAAGCTACTCATCAGCAAACAACCAGACATTATGCTTACCCAAGTACAATAGTGGCACACAGCCATGGTGGGTAACCAACTGCTCTTGAATTGGCTAACACATCCATTCAGTGGAATGGAACCCATAGCTTGAACTGGGAAACAAGTCAGAACCATATCCAAAAACCAGTTTTCTCTTCAATATCAAGCTCCCACCAATTGTGGGGTACAAGAGAGCCAACACCTATTAAATTCTCTGTAAAATAATAATGGTTATCCCATTTATCCAGTGCTGCCTTCACTCTTCATTGGAGAATCTGCTTCCCTTTTTCATATGGGAGCAGGACCTGAGAAGATAAATGCCCCAGCACACTTTACCCCAGCCCCAGCTGAAACCACAAAGGAATTGGGAAAATGAGCAAGAGCACTGCTTTCTTGGTGAACCTGGTACCAGCACAAGGGTGAAGGGGATAGACACAGAGAACGCTCAACTCCTACCAAACCAGATATCTAGAGACACAGAGGCTCCCAAGACCTCATCAGTGAAGTATGTCTAAAATGAACCCAACATGGCTCAGGGAAATTCATGGAAGAGAAGGTGGACAATTGGTCATTGTTTCACTGACAGCAATTGGCAAGAGCTTCCAAATGGTGCCTATTTTGGAAGAAAGCACCCTGTAAATTGCCAGGACCAGGATTCTCACTTAGGAAGCCAACTTTCCCCCCAAAATTCCTGTACTACTCTAGGATATATTTGTAAAGTCATAAGATATTAGGAATTATGGAAATTTTGATAGGTTTGTCTTTTTAAACCACATCTTATTAGAAGCAAAAGAAAACATGGTTTATTCTCTGTTATGCATTCTACTAATCGTTCTCCTCTTTTCCTTTCTTTCTTTTCCTGTTTCTGTACAAGGTCTTGCTATATATCCCAAGCTAGCCTCAAACTCACAATCTTCCTGCCTCATACTCCCCAGTAATGGAATTGGAGACATGTGCCACCACACCTGATATTTTTGATTTGGGCTTTTTTTGTTGAAAGTTATAAGAAAACTATAATGATCTCTATCTCAGTAATCACTGGCTACACTTTTCCTAGGGCGTTCATCAACAATCTGCTCTGAATGGCATAACAAACATGAAGACAAGCAAAATGTTCACATTCAGGTGCATTTGGGAACAGCAGGGCTAGAAATATTAACATTTTGTTTTTGTAGGATTTCTCAGAGTGGTACAATAAGCATATGATTCTTCAGTGAAGTCATGATATAAGCGCCTGCCTGGATCAGAGCACCAGTTGACCAGCAGAACTAATGTTCTTCACAACACTTTGTAATCATTACTATCATTTTACTTTTTCCAGGAACACAGTGAAATTATCATAACACGGTGAGATTTTCATCAAAACAAATTGCAACACAAAAAACAAGATGCCCTCACTTTAAGAGCAAACTATTTTAATGAGCTTTTTATATTATTCAGTTTCTTGCCAAATTAACCCTTTTTATTTCTTGATATTTTTCTGTTTTTTCAAAAGATTACATCAGCAATCTCTGCATACAAGTTTAGATGACTCTGTGCATGCTTGTTTGCTGAACACTTGCTTACCCCAAAGAGTTCACTGCTCCCAGCAAAACCATTCCCCATCAGCAAAGGCTTAATCCCCTGCAAAGTGTAAGCCAAGGAGACAGTTTTTGATATGGTGGTGAGGAGAACAATTGCCTGTATGTGTTTGTCAGCAAAGCCCAGGGTGCTCTGTTCCCTGGGACAGTGTTGAAGACAGTGGCCACACAAGTTCTATTAATCGCCACCTGCAGTGCGAGCACTTGTGGTTAACTGAGTTCAGGGTCAGCAAACTGGATTTACTATGTTCAATCTAAAAATACAAGCCATTGTTAAAAGGCAGTGCATTGTTAATAAAGAGGATAATTGTCTGGGATCCTTCAGAAACTAGGTTTTTAGATTTTGTGTGTACTCTAAAGAAAACTTTGGAAATCGAACTTTAGGAGGAAAATTGGGAGCCATTCTTTACTTCAAACGTAAAATTTGCAATTTAATGAGTAAAGGACAGTTGTGTGCATTTTGTGAATGCAAGCACAGTTCCAAATAAAAGGCTGTACACTAACATATTTCATCTTTATCATTTATTTTTTTGTAACTTGCTAATGTTATGTCTTATTTATTGCAGCTCATCCATATATAATTCTGTAGTTTAGAAAACTGAATCTTACATTTTCACCCCAACTTTATAAATTGCACTGATGTATTTCATTCTCTTATGCCTAAAATCATTTATTACAACAATAAAATATCCTCCTCTTCTGGTGATCCAGGAACAAAGTCTATGCGCTTCTGTGTAGGGTGCATTGACAGATGGCCAAATGGGGTGATAGCTTTGATTTTAATGTGTCTTAAGAGAGTAAATGAAGCAAAGGCAATCTTCATCTCATGTGAAAAGTTGGATTTTTGCGCGGCTTGTTGGCAACATTGAGGTGCCATTCTCACAGCCGTCCATTGATTTTTCCACTGAACCATGACCATTCGGATGGCCAAGAGTAAGGTCAAAAAATTTTAAAGTATTTTATTTCTTGTTTAGACGAATACAAACAGACCAGTATACTTAGTTGGTGGTTTGCTGGTACAAAGTGGTATGACTTTCACAGGTTATGAATTTTAAATTTTACATTAAACGAAGTGTTTTTGTGTAGAGGGTCATTAGCATCATAAAGATGGTAAGAATAAAATCCCTCACCCTTTTCCACTTGTGATTTTAGCATATATCAGGGATGACAAAGCACTTTAGATTACTTGCTTTAAGCTCTTGAAACAGACAGACTTCAACAGCAGAGCATGGCATAATGAATGTAACAGAGCAGTACAGTTTCCTTGCTGTTGGATGGCATGGTTTTCCATATTGGGCCTCAAGCCTCAAATTAACCTTAAATACAATGTATCAGAGAGCAGAAAAACCTCTGAGAGAGAGAAAAGATGTGACAGCAGAGTTCCTAGGGATTTTAGCCACCAGACAGCATTTCAAAAAGTGCAAACCTGATGTTACCAATTTTGCCTATTAAAAAATTAGGTAGGATTGTATGCCTATAGTTGTATAAGTATTAGTCACAGACAGCCAATTCAAGCTGCAAAAGCACTGCTGTTTTATTGTAGATCAATCCTTGAGCCTGTACTTGCATATATTTCTCAGACCTTGTAGTCTAGTTGGTGTCTTGTTGCTTGTGTAATTTCTCCATATGGTAAAATGAAACAAGAACAGGCTCTAGAGACTGAAGACCTGA
Source organism: Dipus sagitta (assembly GCA_036346955.1). Lineage (NCBI taxonomy): Eukaryota > Metazoa > Chordata > Mammalia > Rodentia > Dipodidae > Dipus > Dipus sagitta. The sequence goes on along the minus strand of CM070771.1, from coordinate 127,142,241 downwards.
GTTTAAGTCATGCTTTAGCCCTTCTTTTCTTAACTTAGTAAAAATAACTTACCATTTAGCTTGTTTCTGTTTCCATGTAATAGGAATATGTTAGTTTATAAGCTATACCACTTAAATCACCTTTGAGAAGTAATTAGTCTTGTGTGGCATTCTGTACTTTTGAGTTCACTTAGCACATGTGCTGTGGATATGGGAAGTTCAGAGACTTATTTTTATCAGAAAGAAATAAGCCCTCATGGAGTTCAGAGAACATTCACTCCATGAAACACAACGCTCCTTGCATCCCATCACTCCAGTCCTCCCCAGTGGCCACAGATAATTGTCAAGTTCCATACTAGGACATTATGTCTGGGAATAAAGGGAACTTCTAAGGGACCCGTATTCTACAATGCCACATCTCTCTGACAGGGTAATGACATGGAGACGCTCTCCAAGTGAATGCTTCATCTGCTGCCGTCAGCATTTCTGAGCATTTCTGCATGCATTCAGGTGTGCTGCTGTGTGCCAGGAAGCAGAAAATGAAAAGTCGGGCACAGTGTACATGGAAGGAGCAGGCAGGCATATGCTCATCTGCATGAACACTGAGTGCCCATGAATAGAGACACACAAATTGACAGGATAATTGCAAATATTTAGAAAATGAACAAAAAAAAAATCATTCAGTCAACATAAGAAAGCCCTGTCCTCCTATTCCACACTCATTCTGACTAGCATTTGGAAATTTCTTTCCGTTTCCATTTTCTTTCCTTCCTCTCTTGTCTTTTTTTTTTTTTTTTAATTTGAGAGCAACAGACAGAGAGAAAGAGGCAGAGAGAGAAAGGAAGAGAGAATGGGCGCGCCAGGGCCTCCAGCCACTGCAAACGAACTCCAGATGCGAGCGCCCCCTTGTGCATCTGGCTAACGTGGGTCCTGGGGAATCGAGCCTCGAACTGGGGTCCATTAGGCTACACAGGCAAGCACTTACCGCTAAGCCATCTCTCCAGCCCCCCTCTCTTGTCTTTATGTCTACAGGAATACTAAGCATACCACTACCCTGACTCCATCTGTGAGGCAGCCATTCTGTATTTTTTTCAGATAAAAGGACAGTGTGGCTGACATTCAACAGCCATTTACAAATGTTGTTACACTTCCCCAATGAGAATATTTAATAAAAATATATGAGGTTTCAAAAATATTTTTATTTATTTTTGACAATTTCATCCATGTATTTAATGTACTTTTGATCATATTCACCCCAGTATCTTCTCATCCTCCTCCCATTGAACCCCTTCTTCTTCCAAACCAGACACTCTCTTAATTTCGTGTGTGTGTGTGCGTGTGTGTGTGTGTGTGTGTGTGTTCCCCACTGAGTTTCATTAAGGTTGTTGGCATAAGTATGGGTATGGGCTTATTTACTGGTCTACGAGAAATAAGCAAACAAATAAATAAAAGTTAATGAATAAGCACCCTTAGCAATACCCTTGCTCCTACTTCCTTTTGTTTCTTAGATTGAGCAAAACAAGATAGAACAGACCCTATTTGTGGGGTGATCAATGCTGACCTGTAGTGGTTTTAGGTACCATTTTTCAAGGTCTGATGGTGAGAGTGATACCTGAATTTGAATATTTTCCTCCTCTAGACAGGCAGTCTGATCCTTTCCAGTAATATGAACAGCACCAAGGGACTGCAGTTCTCAGGCAGCTGTGGGATCAGTACAATCAACTCTCCACAGTGGACTGGGGTGCCAGGCTACAGAACTCTATAGATAGATGCATTTCTCATGGAGGATATCCACAATGTAAAATGGGTTTTTCAGGGTCTGACCCATGGTAAATTGAAGTATATCTACATTAACCCTCCCAGAGTGGGAGAGACAGCCAATCTGTGGGAACAAACATATGAGAACAGGTCTCCATCTTTCCTTTTGCCAGTCTCATTTGGCTCTGGCTTCCCATACTCAAGGGCTTTATTGAACACACCAAACTGGAGAAGTATTACCGGAATTAGACATTTTTATAATGAATGAAAGGGGAGTTATAATGGTGTTCACAATTCCATAATCCACTAAACTTTAACCTTTCATTATTCTGCTCATGAATGCAAACAACTCACTTCCAATGTCAATGAGATCACACACTTTCAGCCTAAAACTCAATCCCAGATTGAAATTTCGCATGACACTTTCTCCGTTTCTTAGGCCCTGTATGTAAGAATGGAAAGCATATAAAATGTAAACCCAGTAGTAAGCCAAAAGAGCTCCTTGCTTTACCCATATCACAAGCCAACCCTGAGCACACCATGTGACTTCTGGCCTGATGAAGTTGCATTTCTTTCTTTCTGCTGCACCCTAAGATTAATCCATCAGCCCTTCCTGCACACACCCCATCTCTATTTCCTGTGGCTAGTGTAACAAATAGCCACACACTTGGTGGCATAAAACAGCACTTGTTTTATTGTCTTCAATCAGTTTCACATGGTCACAGTGTGTCTATAGGACTCCTTCCTCCCGGCTTCTGGTGCTGCCAGCTTTGCTCAGCTTCCATCCTCATTACTCTGTTCTCTGCCTGTCAACATGGCTTCCTTCCTCTGTGTCTCAGTTTCCTTCTGTGCTTACTTGTATGGACACTGCTGAGTGCATTTAGGTCCACCTGGATAATCCTGGGTCACTCACTCATTCAGCATGAGGTTGACTGACCCATGGGATGGAATTTTGGCATCAGACAGAAAATAGGCCTCAATCCAATTATGGAACTAGACAGGTTTTAAAGATACAAACACGGGGCTAGAGAAATGGTTTAGCAGTTAAGGTGCTTGCTTGCAAAACCTAAAGACCCAGGTTTAATTCCCCAGCACCCATGTTTGCCAAATGTAAATGTTTGCAGTGGCTACAGGCCCTGGAGCAGCACAACATTCTCTCTCTCTCTCTCTCTCTCTCTCTCTCTTAAATACAAATAAATAAAAATATTTTTTAAAAAGATACAAACACATACATGAACGTAGAGGATCCCTTACCTGTTGTAGCAAGAAGTAAGAGGAAGCTAATGTTAGAAGAGTCCTAGCAGAGGGAACAGTTCTACAGCAGCAGTTAAAGCCCAGCTAGTGAATTTCCAGTGCTTCACAGGAGTGGCCAGATGAATACAAGCACTCTCCTATGTACCCATTTAGTCCCTCCCATCCTGTGCTTAGCACAAGTCAATCTTCCACTTTTCCTACCTGAGAATCTGGACCTTCAGGGAGGTCCCTTTATACCTTGTCATCACCCCTAAGTCCTACAAGAAGAAGACTGTAATCATATGGATGCTTCTCTGGGAGTGCCAAGAAAACCTCTGTTATCACCAAGCATCCACTATTAGAGATGTGGAACCCATTAAAAGTTAATATGCATAATAGCTGGGATGGCAGATGGTGATGAAACTATGAGGAAATGTGAAAGAAGAAAGACACCATTCAGGCTACACTGGGAATAAGAAGCTTGTAATTGTAATAGAAGGATTTGAGAAGGTCTCCTTGAGAAATTTCCATTTAACTGGAACTTTAAATAGCTCATTACCTAGCAACATCTTCATAACATTTTAATCTTTATCTAGTTTCATATATCATATCATATTTCATATATCGTGACAGTATTGACATGGACATTGAGCACAACAATAAATGTGCATTAAAGATACCAGTTCTGCTTTCTCATAATCAGAAAAGGACAGAAAAGTCAACTTGAAGATGTTAAGACATTAACCACATAATACAGAATTGATTGACACACCTTGACATCAATATTATCATCAACATTCTACATGAAATACAAACTGGTATTTTTACACATGACTGTTCCACAAATGATTATTTTATTATATTTTTGATCACTTTCTATAGGAATGTGTTAAGAAGAATGTAATATTATTTGCAAGGTGAATTGGTCACTGCTGTCACTTTAAGCCTGAGAAGAGGAAAACATCAATGAGCTAAAATATCTTCAAAGATAGTCCCCTCCTTTCTTATTAGTTATAGATTAATTAGCACACAAGTTAATGCATTTCATTGTGGCCTTTTCATAGTTTTTATTGAGTCTACTTCTCTACTCATAGCCTTTCTCCCTCCTGATGGTCCACTTCTTAGTACTCATTCTTCTGTGATGATCTTGGAATGCAGAATTAGCTTCATTACCATTGCAGTAGACTCACAAAACATGATTTCTGAACTGAAGACCCTGAGGTCCTTTGTTTTCACTAGTGTTTCCAAGTGTTCTGATGAGTGGGCAAGTTTGACAGCTGTGGACTTACAGATTTGAAGAACACCAACCCTTTCAAGTCATGAAGAACTTGTTCTGTCATGTGGCTAGAGGGATGAGGAAGTATCACTTGTACCCTAGCACACCAAATGCTGCTGAAAAAGAGGATAAAACAAGCCAATGCCCAATTCTTCTAAAGGTGACTAAATATGTCTCTCTGTTCTTCCCTTGGTATAAACTTTCATTATTTAAAACTAGTTTTGAAAGTCCAATTCAGGGGATGGGGCACCTGTAATGCCAGCTATTTATGAGGCTGAGGCAAAGTAATGCTTGAGCCTAGGTCAGCCTAGGCAACATGCTGAGACCCTGTCTCTTTAAGCAAGTAAACAAACAAACAAACAAACAAACTAATAAGGCCACTGCAAAAGCTTAGGCATTGAGTTACATAGGGCAATGGATTTCTTTTTTCTTTTCTTTTTTTTTTTTTTTGGTTTTTCGAGGTAGGGTCTCACTCTAGCCCAGGCTGACCTGGAATTCACTATGGAGTCTCAGGGTGGCCTCGAACTCACGGCGATCCTCCTACCTCTGCCTCCCAAGTGCTGGGATTAAAGGCGTGCGCCACCACGCCCAGCTGGGCAATGGATTTCAAACTATATTTATCAGTTTCTAAATCTATATAGGTTATTTGGGACATGCTGTGGACTTAAAGGTGATATCACACAGCAAAGTGTCAAGCCCTTACTCTGAGTCCAATGATAGAGTACGTTCACCTATTTTTATAATTAACTTCATTTTTACAATTTAATTCCAAAGATGATTCTCAACTGATCCAATAATAAATTCTAACAAGGTTTCACTAATCACTGACTACATGGATCTATAGACTTATCTATTCAGAAAATGTTCATATCAATAGAATTTGTCCATTCATAAAAGTAAATAGGTCTGGTAAGCAGCAATGATTAAAAAGAGGGAAGGAGAGATGGGGAGACAGCCCAGTTGATAAAGTGCTTGTTGTGGCAGTGTGCATACTACATAGAGTTCCGATCAACAGCACCCACATAAGTGTCACAGCCAGCCTAATCCCAGCACAGGATCCCCAAGTAAGCTGGATAGCTAGACTAGCCAAACCGGTGAGTCCTGCATTCAAGTGAGAGACCCTGCCTCTGTAAACAAGATGGAGCCTGATTGAGTAAGAGACACCATGTTAACCTCTGGTCTCCACAGGCTTGTGCACAAATGTTTACTAACACACATAGGCATGTACACTTATAACACACACATACAGAAAGGAAAAGAATAAAAACTTGAGACATGCCTCTACAGTCCTAATCTTACATGTTACATTGACTGAAATTTAATGCTCTGATGAACAACTTCACAAAGCAGATGAACATGTATCTCATTGGTCCCACTTGGAAAGATCACAAGAAAGTTCCTCAAAATGAGATATTTTGTAAATACATTAATATTTTTGTGTGTCCTCTTCTTTAAAATATTACCAAGATAAAAAATGTTAAAGTTCCCTGTCAACACTTCCTACTTTACAATATGAAACTTAGAAAGTCGAAGTCAAACATGAGTACTTCATATAAATACCAAGTTATTCTGATATGTGCTTTTACTTTCACATTATTTAAAAGCTATTGGTCTCTCATAGGTAACATTGAACAAATGACAATCTCTTGATGTGTTAGAATAAACTCAGGGGAGCAGCTCCAGGTGGGGAATTCATTGCTCATTTCTTTTTTGTAACTTTTTTGTTTATTTTTATTTATTTATTTGAGAACAACAGAGAGAAAGAGGGAGAGAGAGAGAGAGAATGAGAATGGGTACGCCAGGGCCTCCAGCCACTGCAAACGAAATCCAGAAGTGTGGCCCCCGTGTGCATCTGGCTAAAGTGGGCCCTGGGGAATCTAGCCTCGAACCGGGGTCCTTAGGCTTTACAGGCAAGCACTTAACTGCTAAGCCATCTTTCCAGCCCTCATTACTCATTTCTATTTGAATAAGTGCTGAGACAGCTACTCACATGAGATCTGATTAGAAAATACATTTTCAGATATGTGAACTCAAACATTTGTTCTGTTTTCAAATACGGTTGCTCCCTTTGGTAACAACATCGGATCCTATATACTACACCCTTGTCAATGACCAATAGTTTATTTAGATTTTCCATGTACTACAAACCCATGACATAAAGAGTGATTTTTACATATCTCAGAAGCCATGTCTGCAAAGAATTTGAAGATGATCAACTACATACTTCAATATCAAAGCTGGGGTACCTTCTGTTTTAGCACAATTTAAAAATTGCCTATTCAGGACAAGGATATGGCCTTTTAGGGATTGGAATTGGGCATAAGGGTACAAAATTTTAATCAGATGTGTCTTAGCAAAAGATACTGCATGTTAGTATTCCATCTTAAAAGTCTTGGACCTGATTAGTGGTTTTCATATGTTAAAAATATTTGCCACATATGGAACTGATACCACTCTGCGTAGATATCTCATGATGTGGCTTTTGCAGTCTCTGAATTGTTTCATTTTAGTGATGGGAATTTTGAGACCATTTTCCTGGTACGCTCATAAAGGATAACCAGTTTGTCAGCACAGCCCTGATTTCAGCATATGTTGCCTTCCAACACTCCACAACCCAGCAGTGTGGGCCATGCTCTCTGGAGTAGGAACTTTGCTCCGCCTGAAGAACCTTTGCTTGCTTTCTCCTCTTCATCCACAGAGAGGCATACATAGATTCCAGTCAACCTACTTTCATACCTAGCTCCAGTCTATGGCATACCAAACATAGCAAGACTTAGACACTAATATGACCAGAAAACAGTGCTCCTATATGTCCTTCACTGTAGTTCCAGACCTGTGCTATCTTCTATAGCATCCACCAATTACATGAGGCTGGTGAACCCTGGACAAATGGAGGAGTTCCCTACTTACAAGTATTGCCACCTCATGGTATGAAAAACTACAAAATCATTCAATAATTTGTATAGGTGAACCTAGTTTCAATAATATTTGAATACATGAGGTGATACATAGAAAATTACAACAATCTTCTCTTGACGCACCTTACCTTTCAGTGCTGTGCCAGAGTCTACAATGTTCCTCAAAGTCTAGTCAATGTTCTCCACACAGCAGAATACTATAGGTAGAAAGTGTTTGTTATAAATGCAGCCTTACTAAAGCATATCTGGGGGGATAACAACCTGGAATTGGAATATGTATTTTAACTAGATCCTGTGGAAATTCTTTTGTCAAACAGAATCTCAAACTGCCTAGAAATAAACCTCAGATAGAATACCATGTAGACCCTGATTCCTTCCTGACAAGAGAAGTAGAATGATGAATCTATCAATGGAACATTAAAAGGCAAAATAGCCTTTACCTTGTAGAGCCTACCCATCTACTGAATAAATACCCATGAAGACCTCCAAAGGAGTTAGATGCTAAGATACTTGAGCTACTAAAATAACAGAGCTGAATTCCATTGCCCTAAATGCCCACTGTCTTATAACTAGAGTCAAAACATATGAGGTTGACAGACAGCGTGGGCCACACTATGAGAGGAGACTTATGAGTCATGCAGACCTTGGGTTAAGTCCTTATGCTCCCATTCCAGAACTATTTGCCCTGAACATGTGACCTACTCCTCTGACTTCTGTGTTTTCATGAGCAAAACAAATAGTGCCTACCTCAGCACTTACTGTGAGGCTTAAATCAAATGTTGCTACTGCATACAGAGCAAATTCTCAATAGATGGTTACAATTTTATTATAATTAATGGCCATTACAAAATATATTTCTTTATTTAGTCTTAAGTTTATAAATATTATTAAATATAATTAGAGTGAACAATATCATTTTATTGATTTTCATGGCAAACCTTCAAATAATGCTAGAGATTAATGTTTTAAAATTGTTGTTCTAAATTGTATATCATTGCTTTAAGGTTAGCAATTAAAAACAGTATTTTATGTGCCTTCTTGTTTGAATAAAATTTCTTAATTGAAAGCAATAACTGAATGAGTCTTGTATTGAATTTCATTTTATTTAACCACATTTATGTGACGTCTCACAATTCAAGCCACAGACATTTCTGAACCCACTTTTCATCTGGAATCAATTACCAGAACTTTAGACAAGTCCCTGGATGAAATAGCTTCTGAAAATTCAACATTGTAAATTAAAAACAGCAACAAACGTAATATTACATTTGAAAGAACACAAATCTGCTTGTTTATTGTAGAAAATGCAATAGTATACAAAACCCTAATTCAGTCTCAATACCCCTGGATCTCAATTAAAGTGTAATACCCACATATGACACATCTTTCCTCTTCAGTCCAGATTGGGCTGGAAGTTGACCTGATATTAGACTGATAAAGTGGCAAAGGTCAGGACAGATGGAAACATAAGACAGGAGGCCAGGAGGAACACGGAAGGTGATTTAATGAAGATGGTGTTTGCCCATACCGGGATGGTCAGGCACTCGAGTGATGTGATCATAGGAAGGTAGAGAAATCTTGGGTTGATTTTTGTTTGTCCTTCACAAGTACTGTAAATGTTTCATCATTTGATCCAAAATTGATTCATTGCACATGCCTTCCCTTCCTTTCAATTTTTTTCATATTTTCTAATACTCAAGTTGCCAAGGCAACACTCCCTCTGATTCACCCATTGACTCATTTCTTTTATAATAAATTTGAATCATAAGAATGAATACATTTTTTTATTTTATCCATCTCTACTATTTTCTAGTCATTGTCACAGTTGAAGACAACAAATTTAAAAATAAACTATGGCTTCTATAGCAGATAGTAAATGAAATACTTTAGTAGCAGTATGTATAAGGACAGAGAGAAACAAAGAAGAGGTTTCTGACTTTATAAGACCAATCAGGTGAAGGTGGCATTTAATTGAAGTTCAAAGGGGTTCACAGACCTGAAAGAACTGGGCTAAGTAAGTGTAAGGTCAGTGGCATAGAAGCAAGGTCAGGATACATTGAGCAGTACATGGCATCCAGGGTGTACAGGGTGAATAGCATGAAAGAACAAAGGACAGTGGGGAGGTAGACACAAGAAGAAATCTCTCATGTGGGCTTGTACATATCCTGCCAAGAAGAGGGTCTACACCCACACCATTGAAAGGAGATTTTCATGGCATATATTCATAGTGAAATTTGAAATCAGACATAAGCACTTTAGTAACAGCGTACCAATGAATTGGAGACAAACAGAGACTGGTGCAAAAGATTAGTTAGCGACTGTTAAAAAAAAAATCTCAAGTATAAGTAGATAGTTCATAAACTACACTGAAAGATGAGGAAGCAAAGTAAAGAAGTGGTGAGAGGTAGTTTTGTCCTGAAGAAGGACAATACTCTAACTGTTAGATATTCTGCACTGAGACAGAGGGCCATGTCTTGAACTAAGTCCATTCTTGCATTTAATGCAGCATTATTCACAAGATTCAGGAAACAGGAACAACCTACAACCTACATGCCCACTGATGGATAAGTCAAATAAATTAAAAATGACACACACACACACACACACACACACACACATATATATATGTATATAGTGTATATATATATATATATATATATGTGTGTGTGTGTATGTTGATTATATATGCATGTGTATGTTGATTTTATATATATATATATATATATATAATATATATGTGTGTGTGTGTGTGTGTGTGTGTGCATGTGTGTGTGTTGTGTGTAATAGAACCTTATTCATCTTTTGTCTTTGTTTTTTCTTTAAGGTAAAGTCTCACTCTAACCCAGGCTGACCTGGAATTCACTGTGTAGTCTCAGGGTAGCCTTGAACTCACAGTGATATTCCTTCCTTGGCTTCCAGAGTGTTGCGATTAAAGGTGTGCACCACCACACAGGGCCTCATCTTTTTAAAAGGAGATACTTGTACTGGTTATACCATGGATGGCTTTGGCATTCACTATTCAGAGTGAAGTAAGTAAGAGACAGAAACAAAAATATTGGATGATCTCACTTCTAAGGAGAGTACTTTAAACATCTAAATACATAGAAAAGAATAAACAGTGGTTACTAGAGGCAGGGGAGGGAGTCTAAACAAGGGGATGTGAGTAAAATATATAAAGCAACAAATATGGAGAAGAATGAACAAGTCTAGAGAGTGAAGATACAACATTGAGTACTGTAGTTTATGGTAGTGTGTTGTGTCCACGAGTTCTTTTTCTTTTTCTTTTCTTTTCTTTTTTTTTGTTTTTAGTTATGGACATACTTAGTATTTAAATAGCACTTGTTGGTGCCAACCTTACCCTCATCCCTGCCTTCCCTCCAAAGGGAGCCTACTTGTTTGGGATGCCAGTTATCCCCATGAGTATTGTGTGTCGTGCATTGTGGGGATAGCATCAGTTATGGGGGAAAGGCAATGTCTCTATGCATAATGTCCCAGCTTGTGGCTCTAACAATCTGTCTGCCCCCTCTTCCAAGATCCAGAGATCCAGAGGCTCCTAAGAGCCCATCACTGAAGTAGACCTAAAATAAACCTAACATGACTCAGGGAATTTTGTGTGCAGGACTTTTGTTGAGTAGATTACAGCTGCTCTTTCCACAACAAATCAAAGTGTGTAATTATGTGAGATAGGTGGCTAGATGAAGTAGTTTCCATATAGTAACCTTTTACTATCTTTATGAATCCCATGATACCATGTTTTGTAGGTTATATATACACAATAAAATTGTTTTTTAAAGGTATCTTAAATCAATAGAGCAGGACTAGTTAGGTCTCATAAAAAGCAATATGATAGTGATGAACAGTGCTGGAGGTACCACACTTCACCTTGGGTAATGGGCTGACCATAGGACAAGGGTGAAGGAAAGAAAGAACTCTGTGAGTTTGGGTGTAGATTGATTAAATAAAATAAAACACTGTATTTTAAGAGACCATAAAAAAGGAATTGGTATAAATTCATGTTATGGCTGGGAAGAATCATGATTGACTTAATCTCAAAGAAAACTAATTATATTATTAAAGAAAAGATATATACATATGTAAAATATTTGAGAATATATAGCAATTTTATGAAGTCAGAAATATAGATAAAATTTTAACATATTATTTTTTTGTAATACCTAGCCCCAGAGATTGCATTTCAAGGGATTGAAAAAATGTTGATTCTTAATAAATCATTTTAAAAATTTTACTTATTTATTTATTTATTACTTGGGGAAGCTTTTTGAGGCAAGATCACACTGTGTAGCCCACGATTGCCTAGAACTCATAGTCTTCCTGCCTTAGCATCCTGAGTGCAGGAATTAAAGATGTGTACCACCAGGTCTGGTTTAAAAAGATCACACTTTAATCACACTTTCAGTATTTTAGCCTATGTTAACAAACTGGGATATGGCATTGTTTTCAATATCGCTTTGTCCCTGGACCAGTGCCATGATAAACTATGACATGAAATAAGTACATGTGAACATGGGTGCCTTTCCAAATGTAGCCAGGAGGGTGCTGTCCTCTGTATCTTCCCCCTGTGCTGGGTAGAGAGCTTACTTTATGGACTGGGAAATTTCCCCTAAGATTCCTGGAATAAAGCTGGCACAGCCGAGGTGCTGCCAGAGAGAACCTGGTTACTTCTGACCTAGTCCTCACCCAGCTCCTAGCCAGACATTATGAGGCTGTGAGAGGTGGGTGGAGATGTTCAGAACTCATTAAGTCCCCAAACAGAGGACTGTTGCTACCAGGAATGCAGAGCCACCCGACGACCTAGCAGTCAATTCCAAAAAGAGGGCAGTAGTGGTTAAAGGATCCTTGGGAAAGTTTAGGAATCTAGTAACTTTGTTTGACCAAGTTGGTGAAGTGGGATTGTGGGGCACCTGCCAGTTGCTAAGGGTCATCTGTGGAAATAGAGCATTTGGGAACAAGACAAGCCTGAGGTACCCCAGCAGAATGCTTAACAGAAGAGATCAACTTAGATTGTGATTTGCACTTGAGAAAAACCTGAGGCAAATGACTAAATTAGAAAACTGTTGGGGAAACTGAAATGATTTGCATACATCATATTTTCTTTCAAAAAGTTAAGTAGGCATTATTTTTCCCTTTAAGCAGTGCATTCATCCTAGATAGATGCTTTTGATGGACAAGAAACAGTCATAAAACTATTCAGTTCTTTTTAAGTTTCTAACTTTTGGCCCTGGAGATTTTGCAAGAATTCAACAAATTCAATCTAGTGTGTGTTTGTTACAACTCTTGAGTGATATGTTCTAGAAGAGTAAATATTTTCTCACAATCGCAGATGACAAGGCATATTTACTATAGGAAAATCCATATGGGTCACTAGCAAACACCTTTTAGAGCAGACTTAGAGATGCTGTACCAGCAGGAACCTGAAGTAACTGCATACCACTCAGCACATAGACACCTATGTAGATCCATGCATACTTCTACTTCCCAAGGGATCATTCCTATCAATACTGTGTATACTCTAAGGGAAACAAACTCAGGAAGTTCAACCAGCAGAAGAGACACAGCACAGTTTGAGTGACAAGGAGAAGCCTATAATCCCTACTAAACCCTCTGCTGCTCTACATCAAACACCAATAACTTCCCCAAGAAATTTAAATGCCATCACACAAAGCAAACAATAACTCTATCTCTCTAATATAGTCCCTTTTGTAGACATATTCTTTAAAATAATGTTTAAAATCAATGAATGTTTCAAAATCTGTAAACTCCTTTAAAATGAGTTCAGAGACTATAAGAAGACAAGTAAGAATGGGGTCATCTATTTCTCCCTGTGAGGCACTACTTCCTGGGAAAACTGTCATGTTTAAGGGCTCTAGATATGAGCAGAAAGGAAGGCTAGGGTTAAGCCATGGCTGACTTCCTCCTATGGCAGGGTAAAGTTCATTTCCAATGTAGTGCTCACATAGCACAAAATGTGATGTTTCCAAAGAGCTCCCTCCACTGCTACTTGACCTCAGGTATCAAAAGTGATCTCTGTATGCTCTGGAAGTACCATGCATGAGATAAACTAGTATGTGGCTTTTGGAAGAGACCTGATGCTGTATTGTTCTAATTAGAATCATAAAACAACCTAATTTCACAGAACTAAAATCACACTAAAAATATTCCTTGGGTCTTTTGGATTCTTGGCAGCTTGAAATTACTACAAAATATTTGGTATGGTACAACATATTGTCCCAAATAACAGTAAACATGAACATATTTTATTAACTAATAACAGATTTTAATAGAATTAAGCAGCCAAGTACTGCCTTCTATTTTCTTCACATCAAAAGGAAAGTAACAGTGACTTGAACTTTTTCAGGGTAAAAACTTATAATAACCTTTGACAAATGAAAAGCACTTGCCCAGTCCCAGTTAGAAAGACAATATGCAAACAGAGATAGTCTGGAGAGTAGTGAGATAAGAGACGATATGTGTATACTTGTGCACACAAGCTTTTGGGCATGCACAGTTGTACATGGTTGTTCAAGGATGAAGTAAGAGGGGCAGAGTTGAAGGAAAAAAGATGGTGTGGGGGGGATGACATAGGCATATGGTGGGACTTATCTCTAGTGCTTCTTGGGTGCAGGTAAAAGACCATGCTGGCAATTTCTTGGTGTCTTAGTGTTCGTAGCCTTACTAGCAAATGATGGCAGACTAATCTTCACATAAGAAGACCTATCTTCTAACTGTTAGGTCTCTCTGAGTTTTAGTAGCTCCATGCTCAGATAAAGGGTATGAAAATCTCCATCATATGGCTAATTTCTGCAAACATTTGGTAAAGTGTAGTCAAGGTTAAAATTTGAGGCTGTCATGCTCTCAAAAAGTATGTGCAATCAATAATCAGAATCAGGGTTCACAGGGGTGTAGCTACATGGACATTAAAATATAGGATTTTGTACAGTCTACATTTAACTCATCATTATTTTTTAAACGAACACAGGCTGTATCATTTCTGAGAAGTCATAATGGTTCATTCAGGCATACTTGTGGTTAACAGATGTCACCAAATATGTCACAAAAATACTTAGGTGCTGGACCATTCAAGGTCATGGGTAGTGTTTTGTGGCTTCGGCTCAGACCATAGCAGGTGGTGGCAACATTTTAGTCACTGACATGTGTAGTCTCCATGTGTCCCATGGGAGCACTGAGCTAAATTTGAGTGGGACAGCACCTACTATAGCTTGAAGCTGTGACATAGCTCGAAACTTGGGAGCCAAGTTTATACTTTGGACCCTGTTCTAGATTTTAATAAGCTACTTTTTGTCCTTGGTTTTTTTCTAAGTAATTTCTTTAAAAGGATGAAATTATACTTAGTATGTTTGTAATAAATAAATAAGTAAATAATAAAAAAGAACAAAATCAACAGCATGAAACTATTCTGTAAGTGATAACACTAAAAGTGGTCAAAAACATAATTCTCCTCAGATTGATTTTAGGATAACAAAAAATAAAGTAGGTATAATCTCTGAATCAAAGACAGGGTGGGTACTAATACAGTCACCAGGTCTCGTTTCTCCTCATGCTTCCTTCATCATGAGGATTTCATTGTTGTCAAGCACTCCCTTCAAGGGCACAAGTTCAAAATCTGTCTACATTTTTCTACTCAAATCCAAAGAAAATGAACACAATTATCTACCCCAGAAGACCTACCCAGCATCTTCTACTTCCTTTTTGAATCTAACTGCATCATTAGCTCAGCCCTGATAGTTGACTACTGGTAGACAACAGTCAGTCTGGAACCTTGAAGGCAGGACCATTTCAGAAGCCTGGGGAAGCTTTCCATACATTTAATATTAAATATTTTTTGACACAAGATCTCAGTACATAGCTCATGAACTCACTACATAGCCCATGTTGACCCCAGACTCATAATCCTCCTGCCTAGCCTCCTAAGTACTGGGATTACAGACCTGCTCCAATAATAGTCCTTTAATTTTTTCCACCTGAAATTTATGACTCACTATGACTGATCCACAATTATTTACATTTACTGTACTGGAATTTCTTGTGTTGATACTATATGATTAGAACTGGAAAGGAAGTCATTATAAACAGCCTTCCAAAAGAGATATAAATATTTCATTGATTTTCCAAGAGACATGTATCTCAGGTCCTTTTTATATTTACCTTAACATCCCAATCCCCAAATATCTTCCATTAAATCAACATTAAAAGTCAACAAAATGGTTGGAATTAAACCTTCTTCTGTTTATTGAAACAAATTTCTAAATTTAATCTCCCATTTCATACTTAATCTTGAGTGGCCTACATGTTGTAAACATTGATTAAATGCATACTCTGGAAGGAAGAAATAAATTGGTTTTTATATATACAGTAGAGAGTCAGAATGTAGGAAGCTTTTCTAGAAAAGTGATTATTGACTACAGTGCTTGTTTATATACTTGGTGAGATAATTGATAATTGACGGATTATTTTACATGTTCTTATTAACAGACCATGTCTATGAGGTAGACAATCATTGCTTTTCAATATTTCTCTATTTTATATGCTATTTGAACTATTTTCTAAATGAATTATATAGCACAACTATTGTCATTTGAATGCAGAATGTCTCTCATAAGCTCATGTGTTTAAGCACTTGATCTGCAGCTGGTGGTACTGTGTAGGAAGGTTGTAGAAACTCTAGCAAGTGAAGCCTTGCTGGAGGAAGTAGGTCACTGCAGGAGAGGCTTGCAGGTTTTTTGTTTGTTTGTTTGTTTGTTTCTTAGTCCAGCCCTACAGCCTCACTTCCTGTTCAAACTGCTTACTGTGCTGTAATGTGACCAGTTCTGCTTCATGCTCCTGATATCATGCCCTACCTGCTATAATGGACTGTGAGTGCATCCTCAAAACATAAGCTGAAATAAACTATGGCCTCCCTTAAGCTGCTTCTGGTCAGCAATGATGGGGATAATTGGCATCCCCAAGAAGGAAGGTCTCTTTGGAGAGGAGCAGGGATGAGGGTAAGAATGGTACCAATATGTACTGTTTACATACTGAGTATGTCCATAGCTAAGTGTGTGTGTGTGTGTGTGTGTGTGTGTGTGTGTGCATAAAGTGACAAAATCTAGTTTAAACAATGAAACAGGAAACACTGGAGCAGGGGTGTATCAGATTCCACACAATTCTAGCTTTAGCATTCATTCAGTCCTAATCCTATTTCAATGCTCTCCTTTGACCTAAATGAACCACAGAATTCTAGCTCACTTCAACTCTCTACCATTTCCAATACTAGATTCCTCCAGCTGAGTATCTTATTTGAATCTCACACTCAAACTATGTCTATAATACTTAGCTCATATTCTCTTCAGGGTAAATTCCTTCTTCTGGTATCCTGTTCTCTATTGCTGGTATTTTTTTTTTTTTTTTTCCTCCAGACAAGGAGGCTGTGAATATCTCTGACTGCTTAGGTTGCTGAGTCCACCGAAAATGCTTCTCAAAACATTTCATTATTTTCTCTGGAAATTCTTGAAAAGATAAAATGTTGACTGTAACATGCTAATTTAATTATGTGAGATTTATAAATATCTGTAAAATGCACATACATCCCAGAATATGTAGTCATTTTGGTATATATTGTATATGTCATTCTAACTATAGTTTAATAGAACTACAAATCTGAATTTAATAGTACACTTGACTATCTGAAGCTATTAAATAGCTGGAAATATAAAAACATTCCAAGTCAGTCGTGTCCTTATCAGGTGTATGAGACTACATTTTAAAGTCATGGTCATAATTTATAGGCACAATACGCATCAGTAATATTTGTTGATTAGATATGCTTATAGGAATCTAGCTAGCAAGTTCTTATTAAATATAATATGTATTTAATATTATGTTGTAAACATAGAATCTTATTTTCAAATCCCATTTTCAGCGAGGTTACCAGGGGCTGTTTTATTCATAAGCACAGCTACACAATCAAAATTCCCTTTAATTCCCCTGGTTAGAATCTAAAGTGCAATAGCATGAGTACAAAATTAATGTTTTCCTTTCATCTGAAGAAATCCCTAAAATGCATGAGAGATGGGAAACAAACAAACAAAAACCAGTTGCCTGAACTGGGCTCCCTGTTACCTCCTACTGTCTCCTCATGCAGTTCCATAAATGGAGTAATTTAGCACCTTACACGTACCAGACAGAGGCTATACTTAGTGACAATCAGGTGTGGAAACTGTGGCTGTCTCAACATTAATCAGATATGCCCCTTCATTTCTCTCAACATTCCACAATGACAGGAATTTCTTTTATCATTTCTATACAAGTAATCATGTCAAACATGTGCCAGGTAAAATTGGAAATAGAATCCTGGGAAGGAACACTGAAGGATGATAATACTTAAATATAGAATGTAATCATATGTAGATGATTAGTTTTTGAGTTCTATTTCTTTTTTAATGCATGTGTATACATATTGTGTATGCATGGTTATATGTACCTGTGTTTGAACAAATGGTTGAAAATCTGAGAATAATTTAATGCCATCTTCAACAATGTCATCCACCTTTTTTTTTTTTTTTTTGAGAAAGTGCCATTCATTGTCCTAGAGTTCAACAAGTAAACAAGTAAATTAGTCTGTCTAGGCAATGAGCCAAAGCATACACCTATCTCTGCCTTACCTGTACTGGGATTACAAACACATGCCACTATGCTTGGTATTTTTACATAGGCTCTAGGGAGAATTAGGTGAAAATACTTATGTTTGCAAGGCAAGCACTTTACCAAGTGACGGATCTCCCCAGCCCAATTTTTGAGTTCTATTCCTTAAAAATATTTTATTAACAAAGTACTAATAATTAACTAATCCAACAAACAAGTTTCAATTGAGCATATAGTTTATCCTCTCTGGACATAGCAGTGAACAAGACACAATCCCTGTGTTCATGAGACTTATGTTCTAGTGGAGGTAAAAAGATGACAGGAAAATAAACAAACAAGACGCATGGCATAGAATGGAAGGTGCTGCAATTCAAACAGTTGAGTAACCAAGGGAGCTTGCACATTTTTAGTGGGTGATTAATAGGCACCGCACTAAATATCATGATGACATTTAAGGACAAGAAACATATGGACATTGAGGGGAGGATGGCCTGAGAAAGGGCAATGGTCCAGAGGCAGTTTAGTGGAGGAGGGTCGAAATATGGTCAGTTTTAACTCATGAATGATTCTGAATTCCCTTGATTGGGTATTTCTGGACATTCACATGTTACCCAGGCCCAGAAAGCCAATTGCTGCATGTTCTCTCTCATACATGGATCCTAGCTACAAATGTTTACACTTGTGTGTGAGTTGGAGTAAAAATTGGTAGCAGATGGCAATAAGTTAGGAAAGGGCTGTAAGGGGGGGGGGGAGAAAAGGGGACAACTTAAAGGGATGGTAATATATATGTAGATGAACAGATTACTGGGGGTGGAATGGCCTAAGTGAGGTCAAAGGAAAAGATTAAGTAAAAGAAGGGTAGGGGATGGGTTGATAAAAAATAAAAATCCAGGATATTGTGAATAAGCCATATGAAAATCTACTTTTTTTGGATAATTACCCACCCAGAAGCCACAAAGTGTTACTAGAAAAATTTCAGTGCCAGAGATGGGATATCTTCCAGTGAGGTATTGGCCAGGGAGGTCCCTGTACCCCCAAAACATTGCAGGCTATTTCCAAAGCTCTTGGTTTCATACCAGAAATAGATAAGACCTTACTGATGAAGACTCCACATGCCTAGGCTTGCAAGAGCACTGAGAAATCAAGTTGGGCTAAGCTGAAAATCTCCTCCATATAGACCAGCTAACAAAAAGCTGGAAAAAGCTGCACAGCGTGCAGCCCTATGGGAGACAGAAGTCATCAGCAGTGAAAACAGTGGGCACTGCAAGCCTCAATTTGGCCAGGCAAGCCAAAAGACTGAATGGGTGCAATAGTGGAATGTTTGTTGTGGAAGAAACCAATTGCTGTCTAATTGGACTGTAGACTCCCCCTCTGAGAGGAAATATATTTCTGGTACTGAAAACTTAATCAAAAGCCTATGACAGGGGAGACCATGAGCCTTAGAAATGTAACACCTTCTCTTGTCTGGCTAAATGCATATATTATGCTCATCAAAATACCCTGTAAGCACTTTACTTAATGCTCATACCCACATAGTAATGCTACTCTCACTTTTGGTTAGAGAAGTTTCTCCTTTCAGATGGCAGTGACCACTGGGATGATCCAAAAGGTGCCAGAGCACTGAGAAGAAGTGACAGGGGAGTGTTCAGCACTAAAACATCTTAATCACACCTTCCAAGACTCACGGTAAGTTGCAGAATGGGTGGCAGAAAAAATATAATAGACAAAGGAAGGACTTCCTGAATAATACCCCAGTATCCCAGGAAATTAAATCATCTCTCAAGCAATGGGATCTCATGAAGCTAAAGAGCCTTGGTACAGACAAATACACCAGAAGCAAAGCCAATGGACTATTCACAGAATGGGAGAAAATTTTTGCAATCTATGCTACTAACAGAGGACTAATATCTAGAATCCAAAAAGAACTCAAAAAGTTAAACAATTAATAAAAATCAGACACTCCATTCAAAAAATGGGGGGTAGAAAAGTGAATAGGGAGTTATCAGAGATTCCTACAAAAGATGAATATAGAACTATCAGACCCAGTTATTTCCTTACTGGGCATTTACCCTAAATGGCCCATGTTTCACTACAGAGATATTTGCTCAACCATGTTTATAGTTGCTCAATTCCTAATAGCTAAGAACTGGAATCAACCCAGGTGCCCATCATTGGATGAGTGGATTTTGAAGACGTGGTCCAAATATACGATGGAATTCTACTCAGCAGTAAGAAAAATTATGAAACAATGAAATTTGTAGGGAAAAGGATGGAATAAGAATAGATCATACTCAGCAAATACACACAATCACAGAAAGACAAATATTACATGTTCTCACTCATCTGTGGTTCCTAACATGGATCAGCTTGAATTCCCAGCATACCTGATAGGCAACTTGAGGCCCAGACAATTGGGATGCAAGGGTTTGGGTGCACTAGAAGGGGAGGCTGGACGGGGGATAAATACAAAACTAAATCCAAAGTGAACTGGTACCATCGAAACCTTTTTCCTTGAAGGTAGACAAAAAGATTTAATGCTCAACAGGAATATAGGGGAAGCATCTGAAAAGAAGAGCCCTAGAGAACATGGGATGAAGCCTAAGCTTAAAACATTTTGGCTCTGACCTATAACTCCCAGTACCAGAAATCAATGCTACCCACATTGAGCTGCTTATTGGAGAGAATTAAAAGGTCCCCAAAACAAGCCAGGCTTCTGTCAAAGCACTTGATTAACCACCTGAGATAAAAGCAATACCCTATTGCTGAAGACACCATATGCTGCTACACAGAACATAGAGACATGGCTGGAATCTGGAAAAGAGCTAGTCCCCAGACAGGTAGCCCACAATTGCTGTAAAGAGTTATGTAAGCTACTGGGGGAAAGAGGCCAACAATAGTGTGAGCAACCAGGAGTCTAAAATACTCAGAGGCAACCAGCCTGACAAGAAGTACAAATCAGTGCACTGATGGCAGACAGCCTTGGTGAGTAAACAATGGCTCTCTGATTGGCTAAGAGGTACACTCTGTAAAAAAGAACCCATATCTGGAACTGAGAACCAGGTCTGAATCCTAGGGTGATAGCTATCATGCTATCCAATGTCCAGCACCCACTAATATTTGGATAAACGTGGGGTGACATTCATCAAAGTCTCCCTAAATTAATAGTGCTTATCCAGTTTAACTAATGTTGACTTTACTTTCCACTGGAGAATCAGTTTTTCTTTTTCAGAAGGTAGAGAGACCTGAGGAGATAAACCACCTCTCCCATTTCAGCCAAGGACCAGGTGAAACCTAAGAGGAATTGGGGAGACAAGTAAGAGCACTGCTTCCATGGTGAGCCTCACAATCAGCACAAGGGTGAAGGCTACAGAAGCTGAGGACACTCAACACATACCAAAAACAGAAATCCCAAGCTCTAAGAGCTCATCACTGAAGTACACTTAAAACACACCCACCAAGGCTCAGGGACATTTTCAGAAGAGGGGGTAGAAAGACTGTAAGAGCCACAGGTTGGGACGTCATGCCCCAAGGCATTGTCTTCCCCCAATACTGACTGCTGCTCCCACAACGCATAACCCACAACATCATGGGGAATGCCAGCAGCCTCACTGAGGAGAGTCCCCCATGAAATGGGGGCAAGAAGGAGGGAAAAGATGGTGCCAACAAATGATGCATCCATACAAAGTATGCTCTTAATAAAAAATAAATAATTTTAAAAATTAAAAATTATATTCTTAGATAGATCCAGGATTGGAACAACAGGGAGCTATGCAGCCTGAACTGTTTCTAGATGCATACATGATAAGTCAAATTATGTCCTTTAAGTGAATTTTTAGGAAGGAATCTCTATTTACCATCATATAGCTATGTGTAACTTAAAATCAAATGTATCAAAGGAAGGGACATGAGCACTAAAGAAATGCTATATAATCCAAATCTGTCACTGACACCAGAGGACCACACAAACAATGCCCTTAGAAACCAATCCCTAACCCCCTACAAATCTGTAAAGAGAAGAACTACAATACTTTTTGGGGTCCTTGCGTGCTTTCTATTCAAATTCCTTTTGGCAGTATTCAGAATTTTGCCTTTACTTTATTCTTTATAAAGTGATATGCTGCTTAAAAAAAAAAGTAAAAAGCTTTGGGGATCTCTTTGGCTTTCCTATTCCTGGCACATGCACTCACCTCTCTCCTTTCCCTCTTTCCCTTTCTATCTCCCTCTTTCTCCTCTCTCAGTGTCACTCTCTTGGGCTTTCTTCCTGTCTCTCTGGTGCTCACATATCCTCCTCTTTCTTCCCTCTTTCCCTCTCTATCTCTCTTTGGAGAATCCTACACTAGTTAAAGTGAAAAAAATATATTCACTTACAAAAGCGTGTGAAAGAGTATAGACAGAATTAGATAGATAATAGATAGGGATAGATGATTTATAAATAGATAGGTGATAGGTGATGGCTGTTCTGATGGTGGACAGATGATTGATAGACAGATAGATAAGATAGATAATAGGTTCATTTTCTACTCATGAACATCTATAATGCATCATGTGTCAAGCAAGGTAGTATATGCTCTGAAACCATAAGGAAACAGTAGTTATATGAGTGGTAGACTAAGCTTAGGTATCATTCCCAATAGTGAGCCACAGAGAAATATGGCCCCTAGAAACAAACAACAAACAAAAGAAAAATTAGTATAGCCGGGCGTGGTGGTGCACGCCTTTAATCCCAGCCCTCGGGAGGCAGAGGTAGGAGGATCGCCATGAGTTCGAGGCCACCCTGAGACTACAGAGTGAATTCCAGGTCAGCCTGAGCTAGAGTGAGACCCTACCTCGAAAAACCAAAAAAAAAAAAAAAAAATTAGTATAATACTATGAAAGCACCTTACAAGGAGAGAAGTCATGCCCTGAGGTAGCCTCCAAGCTGAAGGCAAAGAATGGCTTCCCTGAAAGAATGCCTCTTCTCCAAGCACAGTGGGAGAGGGCACAGCAAGTCCAGGAACAATGGAAGAGGTTGACAAAACATGGGCCAGTCCATAGTGGAAATACTATAGACAGTCATGTGGGCATCAATAGTAATAATTTGCAGGCTACAGAGATGGCATAGTGGTGATGACATTTGCTTGCAAAGCCCAAGGATCCAAGCTTGATTCCCCAGTGCCCACATAAGCGAGATGTACAAGGCAGCACGTGTGTATGGAGTTTGTTAGCAGTGGCTAGAGGCCCTAGTGGGCCAATCCTCTCTATATTTCATCTGCTTTTCTCTCTTTCTCAAAATAAATAAATAAATAAAATATTTAAATAAAATAAAAATAATAAAAAATTTTCAACCAAATTAGTAAGTAATTGTTCATGTATAGACAATGAAAGTGAATAAAGGCATCAGGATTACCTTTTCATTTAGGTCTATGTTGTTCCTTGAGTTATGTGCATATGGTCCATGAGCAGAAAGAAGTGGAGGGTAGGTGTGAAGATGGTTTAACCTTTTCTTCAAGAACCTTCAGATAATGTATGAAAAAGAATGAGAGAGATCAGAAGCTGAAATAAGCACCAGCTTTTGCATGTTAGCAGAGCATGAAAATGGGAGAAGGTAAGTAAAGTGAAAAATGAAATAAGAGGTGAGAATTATAGCATCTAGGTAAAGTACCAGAAGTGTTGCTGGTGGCTAGGCTGTCATTTGTGAAGCTTTTATTATGAACTCTGTTACAGGAAATAGACTCTTAGAATGGAAAGGAATTACAAGATGTTTAGATCCATAGCCAAACTACTGGTATTTTTAAGGAAATTATGTATCTTTATCCTTAGTCATGGCTCCCAGTTGCTTACTTAAAAATGCCTTACATTCCCCTAACTTAAGCTCTAGAGAGTGGAGATTGCAAGTGTGGTATCTGAGGCTTCTGAGAGCATTCTCACCTAATTGACACCAGAGAAAGTTCTGGACACCAAATGCCCTTATTTTCTGGACGTAATGGAAAGTCTCATTGCCAGAGGTTGTACATGCAGGCCACATGGGCATACACAGGTGCAAGCCCAGCTACCTCAGAGAATGGCTCAGCTTGATGAATGAGTCCTCTGTCTTCTTTCAACTAGAATGCTTTCTCTTAAGAAACATGGGGGATGGAGAGATGGCTTAGTGGTTAAGGCACTTGCCTGTGAAGCCTAAGGACCCATCTTAAATTCTCCAGGTCCCACATAAGCCAGATGCACGTGGCAGCATATGCATCTGGAGTTCATTTGCAGTGGCTAGAGTCCCTGGTGTGCTCATTCTCTCTCTCTCTCTCTCATAAATAAATAAATAAATAAATAATAAATCAGAAAAAAAATTTAAAACGTGTGTTACTGCACACAGTCACTATGGACAAATTTACTTATTGAACTAAATTTACTTATTGAAATGAAAGGCCAAAATAAATTTCTCACTCAGCACTCTCTTCGTACCATGTGAAAATTCAATTTATTTATTGGAAACAGAAGCATCTAAATTATAGGGACTCATAGAAATGTCTCCAATGGGACTTGGAGTGTGCTGTTAATGACGAGGTTTGGCAAAGCTGCAAGGGGTGGCAGGAGGGAGGCCATAAGAATGGGACATTTTTCTCTCTTCACAAAGCATTTTGTTGTTGTTATATGTTGTATGTGTGTCTGTGTGTGTGTGTGCATGTGTGTGCATGTTCTTACATGCATGGTCGTATGCATATGTGTCAGTGCATCTGAAGGCCAAAGGTCGATGTCTGGTGTCTTTCTCTCTCCACTTTTATTTTTTGAGACAGGGTCTGTAGCCAAACCAGAGTTCATTGATTCAGTTAGACTAGCTGGCTAGAATGCCCCAGAGCTTCCCTCTCCCTGTCTTCCTAAGGCTGAGATTACATACAGGGCCACACCATGATGCTGGTCTTTTTAATGTAAGCACTGGGCATCCAAACTCAGGTTCTAATGCTTGCACAGCAAGCAATTTTCCCCTTAACCCATCTTCCCAATCCTCTTTGCCATATTTTCTCTCTGCAACATCCAACCAGTGTTCTCTGAGGAGAATGGAGAAGAACCTCCCTATTCAGGAAAATTCTGCTTACTTGGCCTGCTTTTCCATTGAAGCAAGCATGTGTTCCTTATCTTACCATTGATGCTAAATGCTGTTCAGAAATTCTCAAGAAAAAGCCCAAATGAGTGCCTCTATAAGACATCCATGCTCACAAGGACACACCTAAAGAGATGCCTGACATAAGCCCAAGTCCCAGCAAACCACAGAACAATTCCTTTCATGCCAGTAGTGGTAACTTTCCTAGCAGCTTCTCCACACTGGGAGACAGACTGTGTCCATCTCACCTACTCTGTAGTCAGACAGAGACTCAATCTTATTGGCGTTGGTAGTCATGGCTGCTAATGAGGTTTTCTTGAAGTTGCGCTTGCTGTAACTGTAAACATATCTTTAGTCTTATTTGTTATCATGGTTAACAGAGTTCTTTCCTCGTAGTTCAATTAATATCTAAGCCTCTACATACACAGGAGAGGAGCGATTCAACAAACACAAAGAAGAATAATTCCAGGAATGGCAGGTCAAGTGCTGAACAAAAACGCATATCAAATATAAGATTTTGCATTAGATAAATTAATTTTCGTGCTCTGAAATTTCCATTCAGCAACAAGGCATTAATGCTTGACCTCAGGAGAAAGGTTTACTAGAAAATGAAGTTAAAAATACTATTCATTTTATCTCTTTCTCTCCCTGTGTCTTTTTCTCTCCTTGTCACTTTCTACTTCTCAACAAAACAAGAAAAACAATCAGTATCGGCTTCTGGCAGCACAGCCAGAGAAATGTGAGATTGGCCCTTAGGGGAATTTTGATTCTCAAGTGGATGTAAATGTATTCATCAATTCAAAGAAATGCATAGTGTATTATATACACAATACATTAATAAATAGCCATGCATTAAAAAATAATGAGGTTTCCCACCAGACAACATCCTGTGGTGTGTAGGGTCATAAAAACAGATACTAAAAGAGGGAAAAAAGATTATGTGTAAAATCTGATTTAAAATACAGAAACACCATCATATATGTAAGATGTAATAAATATTTTATTAGTTAACTATAAACAAAAGAACAAATGCAGTAAAATGTAATTAAAAATGTAAAAGTGAAGGATGTGATTTATTTCACTCTAATAATATTAATATTACAAATGGTATGTAAATGGTATCAAGACTGCATTGTAGAGAGGGGAAAGCGGCCATTCATTTCTTATAATGAGATTTCATCTCTTTTTTTTTTATTTCCATTTGTTTAAATATTTCAAATAGTGAATGAGCAATGTTGCTCTTAAGCCTCACACAGCTTAGCACATTCTCACGTTCCCGTCAGCCTTGGATGCGATTTGTGTGCTGGCAGGCAGTTTCCAGGCACAGCCACTAATTGTGAAAATAGAAAAGAACTGACTAGCTGAAAGTAAGGGTATTTTTAGTGCTGTTGGCTAAGTGAGTTTGGCTCTGAGTAGTCACCCTGCTAGTGAATGGCCAAAACAGCCTTCTACAGAAGGTTCCCCAATTCAAAAAGGTTAAAAGACCAAAATGGGACAGTCACCAGCCACCACTGGTCTGCAGACTCATAGAGGTTGAGCATATTCGGGTTGTATGAGCTGAAACATCCTGCCATCAGCTCTGAATGGAGCAGAAAGCAAGAAGATCGTGTGTGGAACCCCAAGAACACAAAAGAGCATGAGATCTGAGGCCTACCCTATGTTAGAAATCACCGCTTTCATCTCATTGCATGCAACATATAGCTTAAGGAGGTCTCTTCCAGTATGGTTTATGTGGCATACATATAATCCCAACTACTCCAGAGGCTAAGGCAGTAAGATCTCAAGTTCAAGGCTAGCCTGGGAAACTTATTGAAGCCTTAAAATCAAAATAAAAAGTAAAAAGAGGGTTAGGGATATAGCTTACTGGTGGGGCACTATGCAAGAAGCTCTAGATACAATTCCCAACACTACAAAAATAAAGAAATAACCACATTTCCACATTTGTGTAGCACACATGGTGTAAAATTGCCTCAAGTTAAATATCAACAAGTGCATTTGTGCACTACCCTGTACCATCTCCCATCTGAGTATGACTCCTGTGTCTCTTGTGACACATGGCCCACATCATAGGCAATAATTACACTCTTGGTTCATAGGGAGGAAGCTTAGCATTGGAAAAGATGTGGACTGGCCAGGCTGCTTAGCTAGTACCCAGCAAAGTAACTTTGAATTTAGCCTATGACTGCTCCATTTTACTATTCTACCTGGGCTCCGTTATGAGCCTGCGACCCCTGTGGGGTTCCCTTTCATTAGTCCTTTATCTAGATACTGCTGTCTGATGCACTTTGGCACCAAATTTCCATACTTCCTTGTCTCAGAAATAACTCTGCTGCTGGGCCTGGTGGCTCACACATTTAATCCCAGTACTCGGGAAGCAGAGGTAGGAGGATCGCCGTGAGTCTGGGGCCACCCTGATACTACATAGTGAATTCCAGGTCAGCCTGAGCTAAAATGAGACCCTACCTCAGAAAAAAAAATAAAAAAAGAGAGAGAAAGAATTAAGAAAGAACGAAAGAGAGAGAGAGAGAGAGAGAGAGAGAAAGATAGAAAGAATGAATGAAAGAAAGAAAGAAAGAAAGAAAGAAAGAAAGAAAGAAAGAAAGAAAGAAAGAAACTGTGCTTTCTGCCACCGGCTCTCAGAAGCCACATGATGATATTGTGCTCCTGTACCCTTTGCTTGCTACCCAACATCCCTGTTCATCATAACCCAGAAATAAGCTTCTTTTGCTTTGTTCATTCCACCCCCAGCTGTAGACCACATCCAAAGCAGAATCTGTGAGAGTTTCATTACTTCTCATTTGAGTAGCCTATGTGATTTCTGTTGTTTTAAAAATGATCATCAAGCCGGGCGTGGTGGCGCACGCCTTTAATCCCAGCACGCGGGAGGCAGAGGTAGGTGGATCGCCGAGAGTTTGAGGCCAGCCTGAGACTCCATAGTGAATTCCAGGTCAGCCTGGGCTAGAGCGAGACCCTACCTCAAAAAACCAAAAGAAAAAAAAAAAAAAAAAAGATCATCAATGGGGGAAGAATGCAAGAGATCCCAGAACTCCCAGATTTGGGAATGATAGCTAATGTATACTTGAAGAGGTGGTGATGGTCATCAGTAGAGTTGTTGCTGCCAAGTTGCCCATTCCACAGTAAATAACCTTCCAACCGTGGCCATGAAAGCAACTCTAACTCAAGGGGTTTTAAGAAAAAAAAAAAATGCATGAAAGAAAGACTTGGACTGATGACGAAGAAAAAGGGTGTTACTGAGAGGTATAAGAAAGGGTAATGGGGTTTAAGATCAAAATACATTATATGCATGTATGAAAATGTTAAAATGAAGCTGGGCGTGGTGGCACACACCTTTAATCCCAGCAATTGGGAGGCAGAGGTAGGAGGATTGCCATGAGTTCGAGGGTACCCTGAGTTTACATAGTTAATTCCAGGTCAGCCTGGGCTAGAGTGAAACCCTACCTTGAAAACAACAACAACAACAAAGGTAAAATGAAAAGAAAGTAAGGATGATACAAACAAGAAAGTATGATAGAAAAAAGACAGAAAAAGATATTCCCATTAACTTACTAATAATGGTGGCAAAATACACATAATATGAAAAAAGTGATCACAACATCACCCTCAACACTGAAGTCTGACTAAATTGATCAAAGAACAACTTTTGTTTCTCTGATCTATTGGGGCTAATCCAGCAGTCTTTTAGTGGATCAGATAGAAAGAAATCCAGTTACAATGGCTTATGCAAGTGTGGAGTTTTCCACAGAGTAATGTACTCAAATTAGATCATTCTTGGTTTTGTTTCTTCATTTTAAACACAAGAGGACCTATGTTACTGTTTGTTTATTTCTTCCTCCATGGTCACAGGAAGGCTATTGCAGCCCAGCTATCACCTATACACAAAGGCAAGGAGAAGAAAGAAAGCAACTTGTTTATGCCTTGATGAAAATGAAAACTTTCTTCCAGAACCTCTTCATTCGGTAGCTAGAAGTATATCATATGTCCAACACTAACTAGAAGTTGGCTAGAAAGAAGTTGGAAATAGCAGCTTGGTTAGCCACCCAGGAGTGTGTGCCATAGTCATGGAAGCAGAGTGAATGACTGTTTCTCTCTTCCCATGCGAACATCATCCAAATGTTTATCCTTGGAGTCAGTAAGCAAAGGCTAATTGATGCCCAAGACAGTATGCTCAGAGTTTGGAAGGTTCAGAAAGAAATCGGAGAAAGGGACTCCCCTCCCCAAAATTAACTTAGTTTAGGAACTTATATAGTATATATAGTTCCTATGCTTGACTAACAGAATCTATGCAAGGACTCAAGCCTGGGTAAAGTGAGTGTCCTGAAAAGCAGCACACAGAATGACTTGTTAAATGTACAGTTCTGATGCAACTTGAGATGGACAGTGTCGATGACTCAAGGCAGAGACAGACAGCTGCCATGGTATGTTTCTTGGAAGAAAAATGATGATGTCATGTGAAAGGTAAAGAAAAGAGCATGATCTGCTCTGCAACAGTTGTTTCCAAAACAGTTGAGACCAGGCAAACAAAACAGTGAAAATTATTTACATATTCGCCCACAATAATATGTATGTTGAAACAAATATATATATATATATATATATATGCATATACATATGCATGTTTGGACAATTAATAATAAAATACACAATGCAAAAGGCTGAATTAAAAAAAATACTTGTCAATTACAAAGTATACAATAATGAGTTTACAGTGGAGATAGCTAGCAGCCATTACCTAAAAAAAAAAGAGATCCATGCTGCCATTAACACTAGTGAGCAACATCAGTGTCATGTGCCTTCTGATAAGATGCATAGACAAGAGGCCTAGCCCTGCTACAGTGTATGCCCTGATTTTAATCATATGGAAACTTCACAGGAACTCAAACTAAGGATCATGCTGGAAAACACACAAGGTCCTCCAGAAGAACTGGGATTATAGCTCCTTGTTCATTAGTACAGTGTATACTTAACTTGTTTCAGGGCTTGGCTTTGATCACCAGCACCCCCAAAAATTAATGCATCAAGTTTGTGAAAAACAGACTGAAGCAGATTAGACACAAGTAAGTTTTGATGATGGCTAAACACAGTGTGGGTCCTGGATTGGATCCCTGACAAGGAAAATGACAAATTACCCCAATGGGATAATTTGAAACACTTGTGTCTTTTTTTTTTTCCTGAGGTGGGGTCTCACTCTAGCCACTCTAGCCCAAGATGGCCTGTAATTCACTATGTAGTCTCAGGCTGGACTTGAACTCATGGTGATCCTCCTGCCTCTGCCTCCCAAGGGCTAGGATTAAAGGTGTGTACCACCATGCCCTGTTATTTGTGTCTTTAAATGAGTTCACAGTGACTGACCTTGGTACCTATACTAAAAATTCTATAAGGTTGGCCTCTGAAGAAGCTGGATAAATAGCACAAAATACATTGATTTCTCAAAATGATAAAAAATTGACTCTCAAGATATAGGAATAGAAGCCCTGGTCATGTGTTCCTCCCTTTCCCATCAGTTTGCTCTCCTTGCCTCCTGCCTTGTGTGTTTGCTATATTTATATCTCAGAACTTGGGAAAGCCACAGAAGAAAGCTAGTCAGGCTTCGTGTTGGCAACTCTTAAGTTGATGGAAGCTTTCAGAACAGTGATGCTAAAGCATGTTCTAGAGAAGTGTGCTATTTGACTAAGAAAATCCACTTCTCAATATTTATCAAGACAAGAAACACTGTTAAAGGTCTGGAAAGATTTCCCTTATGTTAGTGTTTAAGACAATATGACTGTAATAAATTTCAATATCAGATATATAAGATATAACAGAAATAGTTAATTTTATAATAAATCTACACAATAAGATAGTTTGCAGCCTCTATAGTTATATGTGCCAAATTGCTTAATAATATAGCAAAATACTTAAAATCCTAAATCAAGCCACATAAAGTTATACATACTGTTTTATTCCACTTATGAATACAAGTTATACACATAAATTTTCCAAATAGATTAATGTTGGCACCTGGTGTACTAACATAATTTTCCTTTCTTTGGTTCTGTTATGATGGTTACTCTTCACTGTCAACATGACTAGATCTGGAGTCACTTAGGAGACTGTTAATTTGCACAACTGGATGCATCTTTGAGTTTATTTTTCAGGATGATTAACTATGAAGGGAATATCAGTGAACATACTGGCATTATTTCATGGGGGCAAGGCCCCAAACAGAAGGAAAGAGAGTGAAAAGAAAGACATCTGAATATCAGTATTCTCTTTCCTCTGCTTCCTGTTCACCATGAACAGGGTCCCCCAGTGCACTTTTCTGTTGACATGATCTTCTGCCTGCATGAATGGGAACAAGGGACCATAGAATGAACCTCCTGAAATTGGTAACAAAATACATCCTTTGCTTCTGCCAAGTATTTGGTCATAGCCACCAAAATGTAACTAACTCAGTAAAAAATTTTGCCCAACATGTACATTTGAAACTCAAACTCTCCCCTAATAGAAGGCAAATCAATTCACTATAAACAACCATGCTTTATTTATCTTAAAAATACCTTAGATGTTAAGACCCTATTGTAAAAGACAACACATGCTGCTGACACACAACATTGAGAGATCTGATGGAATATGGAAGGAATCCAGTTCCCAGATGGTTGTCCATATAGTGTTAGAAAGTGCTAGATGAGCTGCTGAGGGAAAATGTCCAATAACCTTATGCATTAACAGGGGACACTGCTGTAGCTAAAACAACCATCCTGAATAGACGGACTTGCCTGTGCAATAGTGGCACCTAGCCTAAGTAGGTAACCAATGGATCTGTGGCTCAGAGATCCACTGAGTGGAAAGGTACTCTTACCTGGAACTTTGAACTGAGTCAGAACACTATGAAGACCAAAATCATGGACTCCAACAGAAGCTCCCAATAATCTTTAGCCAAAAGAGGGGCTACACTGACAAAAATCTCTCTTAATAATGCTTATCCCATTGAACCTATGCTGGCCTCAGTCTCCTTTAGAGAATATGTTTATCTTTTTCAAACGGCAGCTATAGCTAGATGATAAGCCATCACTCACACATTAGCCAGGGCCCAGCTGAAACCACAGAGGAACTGGCAAGATGAGCAAGAGTTCTGCTTCGATAATGAGCCTGTCATCCAGCACCGGGGTCATGGAAACAGACACAGAGGATGCTAAAAATTCACCAAAGCAGAAATCCAGAACCTGGTGAGAGCATACTGCTAAAGTAGACTTAAAACACATCCACCACGGCTCAGGGAATTTTGAGGAGGAAGGAGTGGAAAGAATGTAAGAGCCACAGGGTAGAGGGAATGTCCAGATACACTGTGCCCCCCTCCCCTTACAATGACTGACTGATGCTCTCATATGGCACAACCACAAACCTAGAGGAAGTACCAACAATTCCACTGAGGAGGGCCCTCAGCAGAATGGGGACAAGGAGGAGGGAAATGATGATACTAATATATGATGTATCCATACAACTTTGTACTTAATAAAAACAGTAATAGTAAAATACCTTAGATGTTAACATTAATGAATAAAAATAGATGGCACTTAGAAACAATAAGTGTGGGAACAATATAGAGGTTACAGATGTGAAAGTTGACCTCTGAAGACAAGCAGATATGTAAATCAATGTTATTTCTTAACTAGAATTACTGTCTGAATCACAATTCTAGAGAAGATACAATGGGAGAAAAAGGGATAGAAAACAGGGAACTTGGATGAGTCATACATACCCAGGATAAGACAGAATATCAGTAAAGAAAGAAACGGAAGTCAGGAAGGAAAAAGAGTGCTAAGAAGAGAGAAAAAAGGAAATGAGGTAGGGGAACGATAATGTCAAAAGGAAAGAA
Organism: Dipus sagitta; assembly: GCA_036346955.1. Lineage (NCBI taxonomy): Eukaryota > Metazoa > Chordata > Mammalia > Rodentia > Dipodidae > Dipus > Dipus sagitta. The sequence goes on along the minus strand of CM070771.1, from coordinate 127,109,473 downwards.
AAAATTCAAAGAAAAGTGAAACTGAACACAGATGATTAACCATGGGACCAGAATGTGAGGGTCCTAGAAGCCAATGTACAATCTCAGCACCTACCTCCACTCTCCTGGAGAATTTCCTGTGGTTTTGTCAGTGATATACAGATAATTCTTACACACAAGTTGTTTGCTTTTGGAAAGATAGGAGCTTTGGTTCCTTCTCCAGATGGAAGAATTCTTCCAGTGCAGTAGGTGGTGGCTGATCCCAAAAAACAGAGAAGTGAATCACTTAGCATTCGATCAGGAGAGAAGCTCAGGCTGGGAGGCCTCTCATTTCCCTCAGCTGTTCTATGCAGCATGTGTGTTCTTGTGAAAAGTCCACTAGACAAGTACCCATGAAACTCTATATCAGTCCGACCCTCATGTGTACTGTGAAATGCGGAGAAGTGACTGATGATTTGTGTGTGAAGACAGAGGTTTCATAAAGTCTTCTTGGAAGAGGTAGCTCTGAACCAGAGAATCAGAGAAGAAATTTCAGCAATTACCTCAGGATAAAGGCCTTCCATGTGCATTGTAGGTGACCCACACCAGTACACGATGCATCCTGTGGTGTCCATGTCCAATGATGCCCATACCTGTCATTATTCTGGGAACTTTTATGAATATATTTATATTTCTATTTTGTGAATCAGTGTCCTGTGCATGCAATCATGTAAAAGTGAATGTTACATTTGAATGATGGGACAATGGGATAATTTCATTGTCACTCTCCACTTCATTTCACCCCAGGAAGGGTGTCTCCTTATCACTTAGAAGAAATTAGCAGAAGAGAACAGGAGACACTGAGGAGAATATGGATAGTTACAGCAAATTTAGATTGTTTCTTCCTCAATAGCAGTGGAAAGGCATCCTTGCAGTGACTCACTGGAGACTCCAAGTGATGACTTGCTGTTGAAATGGAATAACAATAGCATTGACTTTACAAACTGATTTTGCTGGTGAAATGAAATATTTGTTGGCACACAACAGACACTCAATGCGTATTAACATCCTGAAATGCTCTGTGTTTCTGGTACAGTACATGCTAAGCACATGTAAAGCTCTGAGTTTCATCTGTCCATAGTACCAAATAAATAAAAAATAATGAGGGTAATCCCAATAGTACTCCTATTAGATATATGAAGAATTTATATGATATAAAATAATATTAATATTATTTTAATTATAGCTACCTCAGAATACAAGTCCATCTCTTTCTGTCTCCGATCCTGAAATCTTCTTTCCTTTAAGATGGATTCCAAGTCTGTAGGCCACTGGTATATGACCTACCCCCCACCCATCATCAAAGTACCTCTCCTGCTTATCTGACAGGAAGACTCTTCGCTCCTCACTCTCTACTTGAAGAGGAAGAAGTGCCAGAGAGTGAGATAAAGAAACAGTTCCCTTCTGCGGTTTCCTGTTCCTAGGCCTACAGCATCTTTTTTTTTTTTTTTTCTGCTACTGCCTTACTGCCTCTCCATATAAGTAAATAGAGAAGAAGAAGAAAAAAAAAAGATAAAGAAAAATAACCCAACAGAGACCCTGCAAGAGCCAGGGGTGAGTACATAGAAGGCAGGAAAATAATTTTATATTTTTACCTTGAAGAAAATCACAAAGCCTTTTGCCATTCAAATATCTAACTGGATGCAGTTTACATGAATTAATTTTTGAAGGTAAGTTATTAAAACCAGCCTAGTGGTTCAAGTGCTTTGCTCCCTGCACTCAACAGGATAAATAATATTTTTCCTGCATTGGGGAATAACTAGACATTTTTCTCCTCTCACACTGGAAACTGAAAGGTCTAGCAATGCCTCCATATATAGTCACATTTGTTGGTGACTGCCTTGATTTCCTCTAGACTTTCAAATTTCTGTTAAACTTACAGGTTAAATCGGATTACTTTCTTGTCTTATCCAATTCCAAAACACTATTATTTTATCTATTAAAACACTAAAAATGTTGCTAATATAATTATTTCCATTTTAGTGCTTATACTAATATGGAAGAGAGAGGTTGTGGTTTGTCAAATGTTAGTAAAGGAAAATACATGGCATTTTGAATTACCATGTTCTAAATAAAGGGCTGGATAGGACAAATATTTTAGATAGATCATAGAGGTACTGTTTGCAGATGAAAGCAGGTAAAATATCTGCCATGCTCTTCATTATAGCATTAAGATACATATTTTATTTCTGGTCAGTAAACGTTAGGAAAGACCCTGGCAATGTAGAGGGTATTGAAAAAGAAACAACAATATTTCTCACTTTATCACCTTAATATGGGGAAAACAGCAGAAGAAATTTAGGAGATTTTCCTTTTAAAGTTATCACCCCACACATATGAATAGTCTCTGCATGAAATTCAGTCAACTTAGTGTTGTTTCAGAAAGCACAGCTCATACAAGGCTTAGAAACTATAAAGAAGCAGTTTGAAGTTTAGTATAATGAAGAACCTCCTTAATAATGAGAGCTATTAAAATTTAACAGGGGGTAAGACATGGATGAGCCTAACAATGGTACCAACTTGACTGTATTCACTGAGTATTAAACTAATTAATAAAAATAAATTAATTTTTTAAAATTTAAGATGGATTTTTTGAAAATTAAAAAATTCTACATCCTTAAATATATAAAAGGAGAGGTCGTATGGCCAATGACCATGGATCTGGTCACAGAAGTTTCTACACTTACAACAGGCTTGACTATTGTGTCTCTATCCCCTTATAAATCAAGACTTGCAACTGAAATGGGCCAGCTCCCCACAGCCTTGTAGTTAGCACTAGTCAATTCTTTTGTTAAACTCAAGTAATAGATGACAGGTAAAAAGATATCTCTTTTCTTTGCTTTGTAAAATTAGAATTTTCCCATTGCAAAAGGAAAAGAAGACCTGTTAAATTACATCTAACTGCAAATTTTTCAAAGTCGTGTTCACAAACTTTCTACGTTTCTCCCTATCAATCACAGCTTCTTTCCTATGTTACACTTCCTGGGGTCTTTACTCTTAGAGTTTTCATTTTTTTACATGTGATATAGTGGTCAATGTACAGAACATGGCTGTGTACCTTTGCAATGAACTTGTGGTCTTTTGAAAACAACAACTGGTTGGACATGGTGGGGCCTACTGGTAATACCAGTTCTTGGGAAGCTGAGGCAAGAGGATTATAAGTGTGTGGCCTGCAACACTCTACCTTAATCAATTAATCAATACTATGTTGCAAAGCTACCCAATAAACCTCATTCTTTAAACATATTATTATTTATGTGTTTGCAGGCAGAGAGAGATAGAGAGAAGAGAGACAGATAGAGATAATAGGCATGCCAGGGCCTCTAGCTACTGCAAAAGAACTACAGACACATAGCCACTTTTTGCATCTGGTTTTATGTGAGTACTGGGAATCAAACCTGGGTCCTTTGGCTTTGCAGGCAAGTGCCTTAACAGCTAAGCAATCTCTCCATCCCAAATCTCTTTCTTTGACATTGCATTTCAAGGGCAAGCCACGAGACTGTGGAAGAACAAAGGTTAATTTGAGTATTAAACACGAATAAAGAAATGGACGTTCTCAACATTCATACTGGTCCTTAGCGGCACTAAACATTCTGGCCTCCCCTATCCCAAAATTTCCAATCATATTAAGATCATTTTCTTGTAGTTTAAAAAAGATTTGCTCCCCTCACTATGTTATGGGCACTTGTGCCCTTACATCAAAGCTAAGGTCACCCAATCAGAACTCCTCACCACACAGCCAATGCACTCAGTACTTGGGAATCATGGCTTCTAAATGGCAAAGATCAAAACTGGTACTGTTGGGCTTGAAAGATGGTTTAGTGTTTAAGGCACATGCCTGCTAAGCCTAAGGACCCAGGTTCAATTCTCCAGGTCCCTCATAAGCCAGATGCACATGGTGGTGCATGCATCTGGAGTTTGTTTGCAGTGGCTAGAGGCCCTGGTGCACCCATTCTCATTCACTCTCAATCTCTCTCTCTCTGAGTCTAATAAATAAAAATAAATTAAAAAAAAACAGGCACTGTCACATCATGAAGTCAAAATGCAAGTGTTCTTTTTAATAGTTAATAAGGCTAAGTAAGAGGAAACATACTCCCTCTTATATAATAGAAATAAATAAGATGACTGAAGACACATCCCATTTCCTAACCTTTGCTCACCTTTGAGTTAGAAACTAATAACAGAGAAGGTCTGATGGAGAAGAAAGCAAAACTCCATAAACAAATTTGTGTGGGTTTTCAGGGAGCTATCAATGCTGATGAGAGCTTTGAGTGTTTCAGGAACAAGTTCGGTACAGGTAGAAAAAAAGGAAGAGAAAATGCAGTTGTGCTTTAAGAACAATATTAATGATAAATCCCAGATAAAGTCATGAAAGGATGTGGTTTGCATGAATTAAAACATCTCTTCCCAGATATTCTGGTTATGTTTGTTGCTCAAAGAGCATATGTGAAGTTTGCCTCTGCACCCCCAGCTTCTCTAGCTATTACCCTTCTTGAGGGCCTGCCTCAAACCACAGTGACCTTTCCCCTCATTTGAAGGCATTTGCAGCTCATGTCTGGTGAGTGATAGCAAAGACAGACTATTCCAGATCATATCAAAATCTCTTTCATGTAGTTGAAAGACATAGCAATTGTTCTCAAGACATTACTGGTGGTTGGAGCATTGCGATGTTTGTGTTTTAACAGTCTGTGAACCTGAGTTCTCAGGCTGTTTCGTAGAATGCAAGATTCATTCTGAGGCACATGGGAAGCCACTGATGGGAAAGCCTTTTAGAAGTCCTAAACCCAAACCACATGCAGAAATCCACCATGAATCCTTCCCTCAGTGTGACAGCCACTGCCTAATGTCTGTCTCTGGGCCCACTCTAAAGCAATCAAAATTAAAAGTGTTTCAATGTCTTTTAGTATTCTCACTATCCCAGGCTCTCCCTCACCAGAGGTGATCATGTGCCATGCATGAAGCTTTGGAGACAATTAATATTGGCATTAACTCATCCAGCTATAACATATTGTTTGAGTACCTGCAGATTTTAGAAACTTCTGGAAGTGAATAAGATGTGTTCCCTTCTGTCAGGAAGCAAAGGGCAAAGGTATAAACTCCACCAAAAGAATATTCTCTAGCCAAGTAAAGAATACACCAGCAACAGGGATGTGGAGAATGGAGAATCGGGAATTGAAGGTCAGCTTCAGCTACTTAGTGAGTTCCAGGCCAGACTAGCACTAGTGGCAACATGAGACACTGTGTTAAAATCACACGTAGGCACACCCATGCATGCGTGCACACACACAAACGAGAGAGAGAGAGAGAACCTTCTCAATTTTCTCAACCTTCTCTGTTAGGCTTTGTTAATTCTGTGATATATCAGGCAGTGTAGTAGCACTAAAACATGTGGACAAACATTTTGCAGCTAATGTTTTCTATGTAAAGCTGAAGTGCAGCCTGGAGATTTAAGAATTTTCCACATGTGACAGGAGCTCCAGGTTCCCTGGACAAGTGAATCGAATGTCCTCGAGTTGTAAATGAAGAATCTTCAGGAATCTGACAGAAATACACATTTATATTTATTCTTCTGTATCTTTAAGCCGGGCGTGGTGGCGCATGCCTTTAATCCCAGCACTCGGGAGGCAGAGGTAGGAGGATCACCATGAGTTTGAGGCCACCCTGAGATATGCTAGTGAATTCCAGGTCAGCCTGAGCTGGAGTGAAACCCTACTTCTAAACCCCCCCCCCAAAAAAAATCTTTATCTTTTAAAGTCTAAAAGTCAGTGTTTGCTCTTGCTTCTAGGCAGGTGTATATTTTTGAGACAAAGTTTCACTAAGAACATAAGAGAGGCTTCAAGAGAGACAGAGAGAGAAGTTATAAAATTAATGTGATAAGAAAGTGAAAGGAGAATACCATGTGTGGGAGAGAATAAGCAGGTATGGGGCAGAGAGAAGAAGAGAAGAAGGGACAAAGGAAGGAGAAACCAAAACTAAGTACATGTAAAGATAAGGAAAATATGAACCTTAATTTAATTAATTGTGATGATAGCCCATGATGAACAGTAATGAATATTCAATGATTCTGGCTGATTTTTATTAAGTCCTAAACCACGTTATTTGAAAACATTATTGCTTTCACTATTCAATTTTTTTCTTTAAAATTCATAATGTTAATCACTTGTTTGTACTATTTTGGCCAAAATAGTACAGTTACCATCATATGTGCATAAACACATTGGTATGATATAAGATATGGGGTCCAAGAAGGAATTAAATTCCATAAAGATGCAGGAAATTCCAGATCCATGGACCCCAATTTTTAGATTCATATTCTTAGTAAAGAATTGAAAACACAGACTCCATAAAGGGTAGATAATGAATTATGAGGTTATCTTGTGAACAGATAGGATTCAGAGTGAAAGGGAGAGGAGAGAGTCATGCCAAAAAGAGATTCTCTCACTTCCCAGTCTGGGAAGGGGATGGGAAATTGAGAAAGTTTCCTTGACACAGGGAATACTCTAGATGCACACATCTATGGCAGGCAAATCATGAGAGCACATATCAAAAGATCCCCTCACACAGGGGATCTTAGATTCACACATGTGGCAAAGCAAGAAAGTGTTCAGGAACAACATACTTGGGGAGAGCAAGCAGGAAATGCTCAGACAAATAAAGACTCCTGCCCCTTTCCCTGCAGGTTGGGAAGTCAAGAGCTTACCACCCAGGGCAGGAAACAAGGACCATGAGAAGGATATATACACATACTTAGGCAAGAAAGCACCCAGAGGAAGACACATGTGGAAAACAAGCAGAAAAGCACCCCAGCAGAAAAGAAATCCTCCCTTTTCCCAACCTGGCTGCGAAGAAGGAGAGCTTTCCAAAGCAAAGACAAGGAGAGTCAGGTGCCAAGAGAAATAAAAGCGAGTGAGATATTTACACACGTGGTTAGGCTCCTATATATGGGTCAGAAATCCAGTTAGGATGAGCCCGCTCATCAGAATGTGGTGTGCAATGGAAAGATCTGATTGGTTGGTGGACTCAAGAGGCTGACTCAGAAGGGTCCAGCCCATCCAAGTATGCCAAGCCCAGAAAATCTTGAGGAACAAGCAGGAAGCACTGGTGAATTGCTGCTGGAAGCCATCTTGAATGAAACAGGAACAGACATGGTTCTATTCCTGCCAGGACGGCCAGGTGAAGTCTGTGTTTTCCTTCGGCCTGCGTCCCTGGCTGACTGCCTATAAAAAGCTATCTTGTTCCTGTACCTTTTTCAGGTGTACCATTATATATACAAAAACACATGGGTATATGCAGAAAATAAAAATATTTGAGAGGAAGACATACTCAGTTCAGAAGGAAGATGGTAGAATCTTTCTACACAGTATCTCAAAAGTACAAAGCCACTATCATGTAATATTATATGAAAATTGTGTATTTTCCAATTGAATAGTACTAAAATAACTGAATTAAACACAATTAGTGCATAATATTATGCTAAAAAAGGCCAAGGCCTCTAAAGGTCATGAAAAAAATGCATGGAAAATGTAGTGAGATATGAAAGGAGTTTTGCACTCAAGGCATATGTCTTATGTTTTTAAAGTCAAAATGAGGCTGGAAAGATGGCTCTGCAATTAAGGCACTTGCCTACAAAACCCGTGTTCCATTACCCAGTACTCACATAAAACCAGATGCACAAAGTAGTGTGCATGCCTGGAGTTCATTTTCAGTGGCTAGAGGCTCTGGCATGCACTTTCTCTCTGTGTCTCTCTTCTGTCTGTTTCTTTTTCTGAGTGCAAATAAATAAATGATGTAAAATGTCAGCTGGGCATGGTGGCACACATCTTTAAGCCCAGTACTTGGAAGGCAGACATGGGAGTATTGCTGTGAGTTTGAGGCCAGTCTGGGACTACTGAGTGAGTTTCACATCAACCTGGGCTAGCATGAGACCCTAACTTGATAAAATAAAATAAATTACATAAATAAATAAATAAAATGTCAAATCAAAAAATCATTATACCGATTACAACATATGTAAGGCTAATTTTAAAACCATGAATACAAGTATTGCTAAACATGATTCTTTTATTTTCTTTTAGGCAAGCCTTAGAGTTCCATAACAAGGAATTGATGAGCAGGGGTAATATTAGACAATCTCCAGAACATATCTCTGGTCAGAAATATTAAGTACACCTTAAATAGTTAAACATAGAAATTATCAAGTTAGAGAAAAGTTTTTTTTTTTTTTTTTTTTTTTTTACTGTTGTATTTGGCAGAGCATAGCAGTCTTGAAATATTACTTGATTTTCTAATTACATTATTATTTTAATAACAATATCTTAACTATTGCATAGTGAAGCCATTCAAATTCATTTTAAACCTGCAAAGCTTATCAACTTCTTACTAGTCCTTTGAAAATCACACTTCTAAAATAAATTTCATTCAGCAGTATTTAAGCATATGACTATCTCAGCTTAGAGGTTTATTCTAGGAAGAACCTAAAAGAAATTTTAGATAATTTGTCATTTGTAATCACAGGGGAAAAAAATAATCAAATTTCTGCATGTTGTATTTAATGGTTACTTTCTAGTTTATAATTATGTATAAATGTGATTTATGGTCTACACAATGAGATGTTCACAGTTTGATATTTAACAGCAATGTAGGTATGGACATAACAATTCCTGTATAACTCAATGTGGTTAATCAGCAGACAAGTCTCACCAGACCTTTAGTTAAAGCCACCCATATTTCTGTAATTGAGACACACTGATGCCTTGGGTGGTCACTTAAATGTTGATTCTTCTTACATTATGCTTCACAGTTTCTTTTGATTTTTCCCCAGTTTCAGCTCCCCAGCAGCACCCCATGAGGTGACTTGCCTGTGATTATAAAAAGAAAGGGTAAAGTGAACATTATTTTCATTCCTACTGCAATCATCATCCCATGAATAGATTCTTGATCTGACATTTTCTATTCTTATTGCAATCTTTGTCACAAGAATAAGTTTTTTTTTTCTTTAAAATAATGTTTCATCCATGCTGTGAAAGCCAGCAGCAAAGTCGCAGCCTTTGACCTTTTTAATGTTCCCTCCCTTGATTGGGCAGCCATGCCTCTGCTTTTCTTTTAACAGCACTGGGAACTTGGAAGAGGTAGAATCGCTAGTCAATCAAAACGAGACTATATAAAAGGTTAAAACAGAATACTTTGTGTCTTTCATAGATAACACTAGCCATTGAGATTCCCATATCTTTTTCTTGTGACAAAAAAATGGCAAAGAAACAGAAAACGGCACAACATGAATCCTTTCTCCTAACAACAATTGTATAAGAATGGAAAGTAGTACAAACAGCCTGTTCCCTTGTAACCTGAAACTTGGAAACTTGCTGCTCTTATGACTATAGCTGCAGTTATCTTTCAGCAAAGGGGATCATTCTTTTTCAACTAAGGAATTAACTTCAGTGCATTCCATAGTAGGAAAGCACCAACCACAGGTCAACAGCTATCCATAATTCATTTCTTTTTCCCTCAGCATCTATGTGTGCCTGTGTTTTTCTCAATAGAAATTGCTCCCATTTAGTATGTTAAATTCACCAAATAATAAAATGTTTCTGAATTGTTGGGTAGTTTATTTTTTAAGCTCAAAAAGAGATAAAAATAAAACAATTGTAATAAATAAATGTAACTGATGTGCTGGGGAAAAGGGCAAAGTTGATAAAGCACTTGCCATGGAAGCATAAATACCTGAGTTCAGATCTCCAAAACCCATGTAAAAGTTGGGAGTGATAGCGGGTTTCTATAACCAAGTCACTTAGGGCAAGAAGGGAGGAGGAAACTGCTGGCAGGTCAGTTAGTCTGTTGAATGAAATAATCAACAACAACATGAGAGACATTGCTTCAAAACAACATGAAAGGTGAGGGCAGACACTGGAAATTTTCCTATGACCTCAAAACATGCACTATGACATGTGCATACCTACACTCACAAACAACACATACACACACACACAAATATAGCTAAGGTTTAATTCTTCCAAAATATTTACTAATTAGCTTAAAATTTTGGCATCCCCCCAAAATTGATAGAACTTAGCTTTTCCTTGACTAGATTAATGGTACAATAACAATGCAGGACATCTCTCCATGGATGGTGCAGATTCTGAGGTGGACTGTGAATCCTGGGAGATCCACACTGATGTTCTGATGGAAAAAAAGAATTAGAAACTCTCATCTGAGTGTGATGACACATGCTCATAACTCAAGAATTCAAAAGGTGGAGGCAATAGGAACCCAAGTTTTAGGCCAACTTGGGCTATATAGCAAAATACTACTACAATTGCTTCCAAAACTTTATAGCAGCTCTTATCTGTGCTTTTAATATGTGTACAGCACACACACACACACACACACACACACACACACACACACACATATATATATATATATATATATATATATATATATATATAGTTTACGCAAACTAATTTTTTTAAGTATAAACTTAAATTCTGACCTAACTTATTGAATTTCTCACACACTTGCTATCATAGATGGCTACATTGGTTTTGTACAGTTAGTACATGTTCATTAAGTTTTGTTAAATAAGTTATAAATATAATAAAGACTGAAATGACAACCTTTACATAACCACTTATGAGTTAATGTCTGTGTGTAATCTTTAATGATAATTCATATATTTTTTTCTCAATGGAATTTCTGGGGGATCATATGAAGAAGGATTAGTAATTGAGGTAATCCTTGACATTCCTCTGGGATGGCATTGTTAGGAAGAGACTGAAATGACTGTATACCCTGTGCATTGAATGAAAGCAACTGCTGACTGAATCTAGAACACAAAACTCCCTCAAACACATTGACAATATTTGGTTAGATAAATTCATCACATGGCCAATATTTGGTGCCTGATAGTTTTTGGATAAAATACTAAATTTATTTTCCCCCATGGTGGTTCATCACTCAAAGAGAATTATTAAATAGAACAAAGATTAACCAGCTAGCAGTTGATAAAAGTACCATTTTCTGCAATCCTTGATTTAGGGGCCACATAGGACTTAAACTCTTCACTTATCATGTAATTCATGGAATCTTTCTCAGGAAACTAAGTGAGCAGAATGTCAGAGTAGAGTTAAGAGTATTCTGCGGAAGATTGCATCGAGGAGGTCAAAGTGACATGTCATCACCAGACACACCAGAAAAAAAGGGAATTCCTCAATGTAGACAGAGGTTAGGGAAAAGCCCCACAGACTCCACACTAGCACATGGGGTGAAGGGTTCTTTTTAAAGACTGTAGTAAAATTACTCATTCATTGCAGATGACTGGTGTCAAAGTTAATATCATTTAGATATAAAATCTGTGTCCCAAGTTCAGTCGCTCACTGTCTTGTTCTCCCTGAAGAATACACTCTCTTTTGAGGCATTCTCCTCTTTCCTATTGTATTTTGAGCATCCTATGTGACTACATTAGTAGTCTTACTAGAAAAAGTCTTACTGATTATGTTTTTCTTCATCAAATGAAAGAATCAACTGGCTTCTCATACTTTGCTCTTTGAGTTTGATTTGTATTTTTAATAAGGCATAAAAAGCATACAATTTCACTATAAAAATAGAAATGTATACTATGTAAAACATTAAATTTTGAAGGCGTTCTTTATTCTGAAAGGAGGAAAGATACAATAAAAGTTGCTTAACAATGGTAAGAGCAGGAATATTTTTTAATAAGAGGCCCTCCCATATGCTAGGTGGGTATCATTGGCTGTAGGGTCAAGGGCTGGTGGGTCTCATTCTATTGGAGGTCTTGATACAAAGTTGTGCTTACACTATTGAAATGAAGACTCATTGCAGGCAAAGCACTGAGAGGCACCCTCCCACCAGTGTAGACAAAGTTCCCTTAAATGAAAGTTATATTTAATGGCACATCTCACAAATGATAATCCAACTTGTACAACTGGGAGTGAGGTAGGTGCATCTATGCAGTCTTATCCCATTCACAGATTCAGGTAGCCACCACCTGATTAGAAAACAGAACTGACCCATCAGGACTTCTTTATACTCACAAGTAGGCTGGACTGGCCTTTTGTTACTACTTACTCTGATTGCCTCTGTACCATGCATATTCTTTCATTTGGGACTCATTTTTCTTCCTATGCTTGTGACTCCCTTCACCTTTTCTTGGGGTATGGATGAACTTTTACTAGTTTGTAGGAGTCACCATAAATGTCATTTCATTGGGAGGCCTTTCTGTACCTTCCACAGCTTCAGGATAGACACCCTCTTAGGGGTTTCATAGTACTCTGCATCTTTATTTCCCACCTTTTTGCACTATGTTTGCTCATTTGCTTGCCTTACTTCCCACCCTGTCAGGCTTAACCTCCACTAGGCAGGGACATTCCTCTATCAAGGCACCTGACTCAGACCTATAGTAGAAAGTAGAAAGGCAGTAAAAGGACAAATGAACCCAGGACAGAAAGAATATTAACATGGGCCTACTAACTGGAGTCAATAAAATGTAACAGAAATTATAATCTCTGTCTTAAATATCGCCTGACAAAAGATCATATCCAGCATTCAAAAGAGGACAGACAAGCAAAGAAATTAGATTTATTGCTAATTCCGTAGTATTATCAGAGATTTGTCTGAGACTTCTGGAGTTCATAGGGTGCAGGGTACCAGCAGTACAATACAGTACTTGCTGGGACTGATTTGCTTAACAAATTTAACATATGTTCTTGTCATGTTCCTCAAGACCTGATCTTAAACACCTCCACTGTGCTAGGTTAAAATGTCTTCTAGTGGGAAATACCCACCTAACTACCTTATTCAGATTTCCTAGATGAAGGAAAAAACATAAGTAACCCCTTGGAGCTATGGGAGCATCTCGGCAGCTGTCATGACTCATGTTAAGAACCACTGTAGGGTCCTCATAAGTCTTGATGGGACAGTTCCATTTCTAGTTAGGTGGTAGTCACCTGTATCTGTGCTTTGACAAAGCTACATGGAAGCACCCTCTTCACCCTTACATGTGCTGTTTGTAATACCGTTTCTGCATTACTTTTGGACCATTTCACCTATTTTTGCACCAGTTTTGCAACTTATTGAAAGTCTAAATTTGTTCCAAAATTTAAAAAAAAAATACTGCACCCATGTGTTATCTTGCCTGGTATACAGATTAGATAACTGGAGATGTCCTGTGTTTACTTGTAATCATGGCTGGGATGTGACAAGTCTTCTTGCTTTCTCCAAAGACAAATTTCCCATTGCAGCAGCAAATTCTCCATATACCCAGCCTACTATCCTTTAGGAACTTAACAAGATATTCATTTTATCCATTCAAAAATCTTGTTGAACTCTGAATGCTGTCTATCACATTGAAATCATTTCTTTACCAACACTAATACTGAACATGGACACAGGTACACTCATACACACTCTTGTTGACACATACATCAACTTTCACCTCCACTGTCTTTGTTGTTACCACTTCCTGCAACCAGCACCTGTAACCACCTTGAAAAGAGATACAGTCCAAGCTGGCCATACTAAGATATTCTTGGTCTAATTTGGGTTGAATAGTCACACCCTCAGATGATACTTTCCTGGTGAGATTTACTTGTTTGACACTAGAATTGGCATAACAGTGGTAGGGAAAAAAAAACCTTAGACTAGAGAATGATTTTTTATTACATTTTTTTTAGCAGTATGCAGTTCCCAAATGTGTTCTTCCATATGTTCTTTAGGTTAGGCCAATTTTTTTCACTTTTAAGTTTAAAAATAATTCTGTTTTTTTTTTCCTCTACCACAAAAACTTAACTAATTGTCATCTACAAATTATATAATTTCCAAATTTTCCCTGATAAAGTCAGAAATTGAATTTGCCCTTTACACAGGACACACTCCTTTGAAGAAAGTACGTTGGGCCTGAGGCAGCCAATGGTGACTGCTTTCAGTGATGATGAATAACAGCCTCAAATTCCTCTATCAGAGTGAGGCCCTGAAAGCAGAGAGAGAGAGAGAGAGAGAGAGAGAGAGAGAGAGAGAGAGAGCCTGACTAGTTATTTTTGTTCCCATGAGTTCTCTTCTAAATTCCACCTCATGAGAGAGAGGAATAGCCAATGGTGTTTGGAAAACAGAACTCTCATACCATGGTCTTCTTTCTCCTTCTTTCCCAATGCAGCATTCATTATTTTACATGATTTGTCTTAGGAGGCTTAACAGTCTCATATTCTATTGATGAGAAGTGAGAAAAATAAATTCAGTCCTTCACATATGTCCAGCCCACTTACCATGAGTAATAATCAGTCAGGCGTTAAAAGTCAAACTAGGGACATAGCATCTGACAATAAAAAAATTGCAATAGGCTATCTTATCTCTATTTCCAGTATATCATGATCTGATTAGTGAATATTCTAAAAGAGTATCCTTTGACATATGTTACAACTAAGTTATGTTCCCCCAAAATTCTTATTTTGAAACACTCACCACAGTGTGACTACAGTTATAGGCAGATCCCTTATTTCTTGTTTATTATTTATTATTTATTCTTTTTTATCTATTGAAAATTAACATTAGATAAGACCTGAGAGGGGAGAACCTTGTGGAATATATTTGCTACCCTTACAAAAAGAAAGAGATAGAGACAGCAGAAATGTGTGTGGATTTGAGGGACACAGGAAAATGGCATTTAGAGACAAGGAGATGCCTCAAGAGCAAACAACCCTGTCACCCACTTGATTATGGACCCCAGCCTTCCAGATCTATGAGCAAAGACATTTCTGTTGTTTAAACATTCAGTCTCTGGTGTTCTCCTGTAGCTGCACTAGAAAATTAATATAATGGTAACAATTCAGGGAGTCACTAGCATAACAAATTTAACTTACTAACTCCCATGGCTATTTGTGAATTTCAAAATATACTTGTCCTTCAAATGAATACATATTAAGAACTATCAATGTGAGATGGAGTCTAATCATTGTTGTATCCTCTATTCCTCATAGAGCTTTTAAGGCTGGTACAAGGTCAAAAGTAAAATATACGAAAATATCCTTAAGAACTCTGCATATTTTTATAGACACACACAGCAGTTACATTTTGAGGGGTACAAATTCAAAATATCCAGAGAAAGAAGAGCCTAACAAGACAGGCTTATGCTATAAAAGAAGGCACATGTTTTCTATAGAAGGCCTTAGAAAATATTTTAGACTCTCTATATCCATGCAGTCTCTTCTTTTTGTAGCAGTTAAAATTCATTATCACTATATAATCTCAAGGTGGCCTCAAACTCACAGTGATCTTCCTACCTCTGCCTCAAGTGCTAGGATTAAAGGCCATTCTGCATGCAGTTCAATGGGAGGGAAAGAAATCACCAGTGAAGATACTCAACAGTGGACACTGCAAGCCTTTATATTTAGCCAGCCAGGCCAAATGAGCCAATGGGTGCAATAGTGGCATGTCTGTCATGGTGGAAACCAACTGCCCTCTAGTTGGACTGCAGGCCCGCTCCATGGGAGGGAATACATCCCTGATACTGAACAGGGTTAGTCATGAGCCTTAGGGGTGTAACGTCTGCTGCTCTCTGGGTAAATGTATATGTATATACTATGCTCATCAAACCGTCCAGTAAGCACTTCTCTCAATGTTCATACCTATATATTAATGCTACTCTCACTTTTGGTTGAGAACCTTCTCTTTTCAGATGGCAGTGACCTTGGAATGACTCAGAAGGCATCATGGTGCTGGGAAGAAGCGACAGAGGAGTGCTCAGCACTGTAATATCTCTATCACACCTTCCAAGGCTCAGTGTCCATTGTGGAAGAGGTGGCAGAAAGAATGTAAGAGCCAAAGGAAGGGTAGGACTCCTTACAACATGCTCATCCAGACACAAAATGGCCTGGATATCCATGACCTCACAGTGTTTGACCCTACCTACACAAGACCATCATAATAGGAGGAAACGATTATGACATCAAAATAAAAGAGAGACTGATTTAGGGGGAAGGGGGCATATGATAGAGAATGGAGTTTCAAAGGGGAAAGTGGAGGGAGGGAGGGCATTAACATGGGCTATTGTTTACATGGAAGTTGATAAATAAAAAATAGAAAAAAATCTCTCAGTTGAAAAAGCCTTTTCCTTCCACCAAAAAAAAAAAAAAAAAAAAAAAAAATAGAATCCAAAATCAACCTCAGAATGTTATATGACATTCTGGGTAAGGAAAGTCATGAGTAAACACTCTTACCTAGCATTGGACCCAGAAAACTACACAATCAGTCAGGCAAGATATTCCATTGGTACAATAGTAGCATGACTATTATTGGATAACCAATCACTTCCTGATTGTATTTGAAGCCCACTTCAAGCATGATACTATAAACCTAGAGAAATGCCTACGAAGATGATAAGCCCTACTATTTGGGAAACTACGTTTGTTGTTTATGTTTAGCTAAATGGTATATTCTCTCTCTCTATGTATACATATATACACATATAAATATACATATATATTTGTACTCATGCTTTCTATATATTTATGTTTATGCCCATATATTAATAGATTAGTGTTATGCTCACTTTCTCTATTTGTAGTTGGTGGTGAGTACTGGGTAGACTCAAAACTCTTCAAAGTACTAACAATAAATGACTGCTGAGTGCTTATCACTAAATGAGGCATCTCTATCACACCCTCTAAGGCTCAGAGAGCATTGCAGAAGGGAGGTAGAAAGAGTGTAAGAGCCAAAGAATAGAAAGAAGTGCTTTAAGACATGATGTAGTTTTTGTACTCATAACTTCACAGTGAAAGTCATTATCTGCACAAGGCCTTCACAATATTGGGCCCATCAACATTCCAACATGGATGATGGAGGAGGGTAAAAAAATAGACATCAAAGTAGAAGAGGGTCTACTTGAAAAAAAGAAGGGATTCAGTGGATGGAAGATAGGGAAGAGGGAAGAAAATAAGGTAATGAAATGGGATTATGTTCAGAATTATCAGTAGTAACAATTTATTGGAAAAAAAAGTCACACTCTGTTAACCATGTGGTGTTTAGTTGACACTAAAATCTTGTCAAGGCATATTTTGATGAAGCTCTATTCATGGACACTTCAAGCAAATTCTGTGTAATTTTCACATTATACAATAGTTTTCTTCTTTTGATTTGTTTTAGCCATTTAAACATGTAAAAAGAGGGCTGGAGAGATGGCTTAGCAGTTAAGGCACTTGGCTGCAAAGCCGGAGAATTCATGTTCTAAGCTCCAGATCCCATGTAAGCCAGACGCACATTAACACAAGCATGCAATGTCGCACATGCAACTGGATTTGGTTTGCAGTGGCTGAAGGCCATTCTCTCTCTCTACCTCTCTCTCTCAATATGAAAAGAAAATTTAGAAATAAAGAGAAAGAAGGAAAGAAAACAGAAAGGAAGAAAGAGAGAGACAGACAGAAAGACAGAAAGGAAGAGAAAATTATTTTCTAAGCTATGAAGAAATAGATGAAGGTCAGACCTTAGTTTGTAAACTTGGGGTATCATATACAGAGGTTTCAAAATTG
This sequence comes from Dipus sagitta, assembly GCA_036346955.1. Classification (NCBI taxonomy): domain Eukaryota; kingdom Metazoa; phylum Chordata; class Mammalia; order Rodentia; family Dipodidae; genus Dipus; species Dipus sagitta. The sequence continues at coordinate 127,091,921 of CM070771.1, read as the reverse complement.
TTCCTGACACATTAGTATTTGTTTAAATAAATCTTGACAAACAAAATGGAAATAATAATTTCATCTGTAGCAGGAAGACCCACGTCTAGTAATGGAGACCTGTACCACTAGCTACTTGTGAGTCTGATATGGGAAGATCATAAATTCAATCCCTGACTGGGTTACAGAGTGAGGTTAAGTTCAGGCTGGACTCCTTAGTAAAAACCATTCTCAAAAAATAAAAATATTTTAAAAGGGCTGAGGGTAATGTTCAATGATAAAGTCTGCTTCCTATGCATTAGGACCTCTAGGTTCAATCCTCAGTATTGCAAAATGAAATAATCTAGTAGGAAAGACAAAGGGCTAAGTTTGCCCTGGGGTGAAATAGAAAGAATAGTTTCAGGGTGAGAAAATTAAGTTTATGTTCTGTTTCCTATATTTCTTATTGATGAAGACATAGCTGATCATTTAAGTACAACATACCAAAGTGTCTTCAATTTCCCCAAGAGTCTTTGACCAACTTTGTTCTAATTATCTATTTTTGTGGTTAGTATCAATAGTAGATTGAATTTGTACTTTGATGTGGAGAATGACAACTAGCAGCCATACTGAGGATTGGTGGCTTCTCCACTGCAGCCTTAGACATTTAGTTGCAGGGCCAAACGACAACAGAGGTTGTTTGGGAAGACACTGTCATATGAGATCATCATTCTGAGATAAAAAAAATACATAATAACCTAAAAAGGTGATAGAATTAAGAGACCTGAGCAAATGAACAATCAGCAAGCCACATTATTAGTGTATGGTGATAACAGCAGTACACCACAATTAGTATCCCAGTGACAAATGTAATTAGAGTATTGGGTAGGGCTGGAGCTTGGGAGGTCAAGAAATGTAGAGTAATGCATGTTGACATCACAGGCAGACTGAGTACATGGTATATTCAGTAAACATCCACAGAGGAGATAGCACAACCAGGCATTAAGAATTCAGAGGCTGAAGCTAGGGCAGCTAATTTGAGTCCCAGCTTTTACATTTCCTAGATCTGAGTTTTGTCAAGTTATATAAGTACCTGGTGCCTATTTCCTCAACCAAAACATGTAGCTAGGAATAGTCCAGAGCTACTGATGAGAATTAATGAGTGAATACCTGTGCAATAGATAGAACAGTTTCTGATATCTGGCATATGCTCAATAAATGGTAGGCTACAGGTATTACTCACAAAAGATTGACTATGAATACACACACACACACACACACACACACATCTCCCAGGGGGATTTTAATGCAGTGTGTGTGTGTGTGTGTGTGTGTGTGTGTGTGTGTGTAGGTAGGTAGGTAGGTAGGTAGGTAGGTAGGAGGTCAGAGGACAAGTCGTCATTAAGCACTATCCTGCCGGGAGGTTGGTCTCCAAGTAGGCTAGTTTTGCAGTTACCTTCTCATTGTCAGAACACAGTATCTGACCAAAAATGGCTGATGAGAGGAAAGGTTTTTGTTTAGTTTACAGTCTCCAGGAGAAGCTTCATGGTGGAAAGGGAAAGCAGTGGCACAAACAGAGGCTAAACATCACCTGTGCCAGAGCAGGTAGAAAACAGTAGCCAAAGAGTGGTCTTGATTTAGGCAGCATGTATTCAGGTCTAGAGCTAGGCTTGCAGTGAAGGGATGACCTGTGGTATGGTTCTCATTGGCTTGTTCAAGATTGATATTGACCAACAAGACTACCATAGTTGGCTTATTTTGTTTTAATCGGTATAATCATGCCACAGCTTCTGTATTATTGAGTCTAAGTTTGGATCAATTTCTTTGAAAGTGTAAACATTTATCATTTGATTATCTTCTAGTCTCTACATGTAGTAATAACTTAATATGGAGTAATGCCAAAGTTAAAATGAGTAGTGAATGTATGTATGTTTGGAAGCAAAGAAATGGCATGCTGTATGGATAACACAGGAAAGGGCTATATGTCATATTCATTTGTGGAGACACTGTCTCTATTGAGAATCTAATTTTTAAAATTTATTTATTTTATTTGAGCGAGAGAAAGAAAAAGAGAATGTGTATGTCAAGGCCTTTAGCTTCTGTAAACAAACTCCATACACATGTGCCACCTTGTGCATCTGGCTTATCTGGGTACTAAGGAATCAAACCTGGGTTCTTTGGCTTTGTAGGCAAATGCCTTAACTACTAAGCTATCTCTCCAGCCCAAGAAATCTAATTTTTAACAATATACACTATGAAATTTATGAACCCATATGAGGTATACTCATATAGAGTTAAGGAGTTTAAACCTACTCTGCAGGAAATGTCATAATGTCAAGACTCTGAAACTTACTTGCATTGATCTTGGTTGGTCCACACTTCCGTGACACTGTTTAGCTTTGATTACACAGCTTACTCATGAACTTCATGAAGTTCCTTCCCAGGGCACCCTGCCTTCCTGTGGCACTCATTAAAGTTGCTACTTGCCTCCTGGATATGACCATGGACAGAAATGCTATTCAAGCATGTAGGAAAACATGAATACTATTTCATTTTCTGCATTTCGGAATTTTCTAACATCTTTTAAGGACAGCAAGTCTTCTACTCACATCTTCCTAGAATGGCATGTCACTGCAGCTTATATATAGCAAGACAAGCTAAAGTGTTAGTGAGATGAAGGAGAGAAGATCCCCCCATGTAGTTGAAGATCCACATGGGAACTCTCAACATTGCCACATCTGCTACAGACAAAAGTGGCCAGCACACTCCACAGAAGGGCCTTGGGGAGTTGGATCCAGAAAGACTTGGAAAGAAGCAGGTAGCCAGCCTCAGAGGATGACCTGACACATGATACAAGCATGCTGTTTGGAGACACACTGCCTCCATTCACTCTGCCTTATCATCACCCTTGGATTCTATATTAAACCAGAAACTACACATGGCTTAAGCCCAATTTAGATCCAATTTCTATTTCTCATTCATGTGAAAGTTACCTAAAATCAAACAGTTAGTCATATTCTTATAGCCTAAAGGTCTGTGATCATAGGAGGGTAGCTGGTGGCCAATCCAATGACCCAGACCCAGGAAATCCAGCTAGATCCTATAAGAATGAAGTTGGCCAAGGCATACAACATCCAAAACCTCCTGAAAGTGACAAATGCAGTCAGATACCTGTGGTTCTGTTATAGGCCTGGCCAGGATGGCTCTATGGGTCATGCTTGCCCCTAGCCTCTGCATTTTGGAAGGGACACAGGAAGAGGATGATATAAACCCATTCTTGGGGAGGTATCTTCTTTTCCTGAGTCTAAAGGCATGGAGTCTAAAGCAGATTGAGAGTAGCTGTAGAAATAAATTGCCAGAAGTTCTTTTACAAAGAATAACAAGAGTACCTACCTGTTTTCCGCATGTTCTCCTCATTCACTCATCCCAAGGAAACCTTGAGAAACTGAGACCCACTGGCTGGGTTATCTAAACAAATCATACAACCTCAAGTGGAACTTTTGGCACATTAAGAACAATCTGGTGGGAAAATTCTTCCAGGTTTCACACTTACAACTTCCATGTTAGTCTAATGTCCATGCCTGGTGATGCTACAATAATATTTTACTTTTATCTTTATTTATTTATTTGTAAGGAGAGGGAGAGAATTCGGCCTGTCCCTTAGTGATCTACTTCTGCCAGCAAATCCTCAGCACTTAAAGATTCCTTGAAGTCACTATAGATTCCAGGGACTCGAAAAGTGCATTTAATCTTTTTTCTTGAAGTTCATTTTATTTATTTGAGAGAGAGAGAGAGAGAGAGAGAAAGAGAGAAAAGAGGCAGATGGGGGTGGGCATGATTGTTGTAGGGTCTTTTTGCCACTGCAAACAGACTCTGGATACATGCATCACTTTGTGCCTCTGGCTTTATGTGGGAGGGTACTAGGCACCTGGGCCATCAAGCTTTGCTAGCAAGCACCTTTAACCACTGAACAATCTCTCCAGCCCCAATAGTATTATCCTTGACTAAACCCATTCAACAATGCCCTACATATGTAAAACAAAGCAAGCAAAGGAAAGAGTTTCCAGATGTGAGAACATCTCTGTTAGTCCCAGCCACATAGACATCCATGATGTGCAGTGTTTGTCAAGCAGCAGCATCAGATTGCATGGGAGAGGAGCACTTAGATAATATTATGAATGAAATTGCCCATATTCAATCTTTATTATTGTTTGTTTTTTCAAGGTGATGTCCCACTCTAGCCCAGTCTGACCTGGAATTCACTCTGTAGACCCAGACTGGCCTCAGATTCACAACAGTCCTCCTACTTGTGCCTCCCAATTGCTGGGATTAAAGGCATGTACTACCATGTCCAGCCTATATTCAATCTTTAGGAAGCCACATTAAAAAATGAGAATTATATTTAAAATACAAAACATGATAAGGGGCTGGAGACATGGATCAGCAGTTAAGCGTGTTTCCTGTGGAAATATGAGAGCCTGAAGAGCCTGAGACCTCCCCAGTTCAAATTTCTAGAATCCATATAAATAGCTAGGCATGGCCACACACATGTGTGCCCCTAGTCCTGTGGGAAGCAGAGACCAAAGAATCACTGGGGATCCTGAACAGCAAACTCCAGAACCAGTAAGATATTGTTGTAAAAAAAAAAAAAAAGGGCTGGAGAGATTGCTTAGTGGTTAAGCGCTTGCCTGTGAAGCCTAAGGACCCCGGTTCAAGGCTCAACTCCCCAGGACCCACTTAGCCAGATGCACAAGGAGGTGCATGCGTCTGGAGTTTGTTTGCAGTGGCTGGAGGCCCTGGCGCGCCCATTCTCTCTCTCTCTCTCTCTTTCTCTCTCTCTCTCTGTCTGTCGCTCTCAAAGAAATAAAAATAACAAAAAAAAATTAAAGAAAAAAAGAGGTGGATAACTGATGAAGGGGAACAAACACCCAACATTCATCTCCAGCTACATTGTGGATCCCACGGGCCCTTCAAGTGAGCACACAGAGCACCACCTAAGCACAAGTATGTGCATACACCACATGTACCACAAAGACACCCCACACACTTAAAAAAAGTGAAATCCAGGTGTGGTGGCGCACCCCTTTAATACCAGCACTCTGGAGGCAGAGGTAGGAGGATCGCCATGAGTTTGAGGCCACCCTGAGACTACACAGTTAATTCCAGGTCAGTCTAGACCAGAGTGAGACCTTACCTCGAAAAAAAAAAAAAAAGTGATGCACACATAGAAATGTGTAGACCTGGGTCAGTTACGTGCAGAAACAGAAGGGATGATGGGAGGGACAAGTGGAGATTGACTATTTACAGCACTCAGATTCATGGGATGATTGCTCTGTTCTCCAATGTGCTGTGGAAATGCAGCTTTAAGTAACTTATGGGGAGGACAGAGTAAATAGCTTTACCAATTTGGCTTCTGCAGTCATCCTACTATGCAGACATGATGAAACTGCTCTATTTGGGAGAGTTACAGTGCAAAGACCAAGTGAGTGGTCAGCCATGAAGAGAAGAGGAGGAGGCCAGCTTGTCCCTGCCAGGAGCAAACACCTACGATGGAGCAGAAAGACTACTCACACACAACTCTAAATTGAGTCTACATGCCACCAGGATGCATACGTTTCTGTACTTTAATCAAGATCTCTTTACATTCACTGCTTCTCATGGAAGGTCTTATGGGAAATAGCGGAATGCAAGCCCAGAATATTTCATCAGCTGTTTTGTGCCAGACTGGATTTCTTCAGTTTATATTTAGAATACTTAGGTTGGCAAGAAGCACCAAAGAAACAGACATTGAAGTAGTTCTTGTATAAATTACAGTACATCAGTGTCACACAAATCACCAAACTAAGAAATCCTAAGAAATTTATTTGTAAGTTATACATTTTCCAATCAAAAATGAAAATACTAAGAAACACAAGAAAAAAAATTGGGGTTGACTTCTCCCTCTGGATGTTGACAGGATATTTCAAAAAGACATTTCCTTTCTCTTCACTAATTAAAACATTAAAATGTGTCCATCTGTTTTGCTATATGGGTTGATGACATCTCTTTTCAGGATTTCTTTTCTAGGCAAGAAAGTAAAACCCACCTTTGTTTTCTAACTAAGAATATAGCCTTTTAAGGCTTATTTTCTCATCACATTCTATGAGGGAGGAATATCATAGCCACCCTTACTTATTGGCAAATAGTCTTATATTTCATTTATGCCTTCAAGTGTTTCATTGCCAATCTGTGTCAAATTGTAAAATTTGCTGCCTCTTCCCAGAACAGCTTATGAAATCTGTCAGCTCCCCGTGTAATTTGCATGAGCCTTAATTATGAATCAGTTTTACATTATGAGCAGAAGTGTTTGTTAATGCCCTCAGTACACAGCAAGTAATATGGCTCTTTCTAAAAATGTTACTTGTCACCCAGCATTCACTTCTGGGTGACCGTTCCTGCAGATAGGTACACACAGATATTTTCCTTGATCTGATGGTCAAGTTATAGTGAAATGATGCATGAGCCAAGGATGTTTTACATTGCAAATCAGCTAGGACATTTCTTACTGGAAAAATGAAAACCTCCTGAGACTGTTGCTGAGTGACACTATATTTTATCTGCACACTGAAACAACACACTTATCAAATGAAAGAGAAGAAGAAAAATTACAAGAGATTTGATCTCCTTTATAGCTTCTAATAGTAAAATACAGTGTATGATTAATGAACCTGTCAGCTGTAATGGGAAGAATATGTAACAAGTAACTGTGCATTACTCGTTTGTGATTTTATCTTTTATAAATTCAGCCATGTGTAGTGTGATAAGATTAATTCATTGCAATTTTAAGGTAATGCTATAACGTAAGTTGGAAACTGAATCTGTTCTATTTTTGCCTCTTTGTCCATTGATAATGTGCCTTTTAAGAACACATTTCCTTCAATCAATAATTACTCAATTAGTACCTTATTAAGTTTATATGTCAATAAATTTCATTACTAGATGTTTGAGGAAGGAAAAAATACCCTAGAATTCTTGATGCACATAATATTTCTGTAAGGAAATTTATTTTTTAAATGTGTTCTTTGCTAGATTTATTAGCCCATATAATATTCATAGAATTCAAGCCTAGACATGCAGACACCATTACTCAGAAATGTATGCAAGGCTTAAGTCAGGGAGCATAAGGCACTGGAAATATCATTTTAATATCAGACGTACTGTAAAGACAGTAAGATAGAAATGAGAGAGTGAAAGAAGAGAAAGAAGGAAAGGGACCAGGGGGAAAGAAAAGAAGGCAGCAAGGGGGAGGGAAACAGAGGGAAGGAAAATTCAGGAAAAAATAGGGATGATAGAGAACAGGCCAACTTTTCAGGGAGCAGAGCTTAGAGGGAAGAGTTGGGAGAAGAGGTAAGTGAGAGCAGAGGAGGATATAGTGGAGGAAGAAAAGAAGAAGGAATGACTGTGGCGGAAGCATTTGTTAAGCTACTTTCCAAGTTTCATGTTAATAACTTTTCTTTTTTTTTTTTTTTTTTTTTTTGGTTTTTTGAGGTAGGGTCTCACTCTAGCCCAGGCTGACCTGGAATTCACTATGGAGTCTCAGGGTGGCCTCGAACTCACCGCGATCCTCCTACCTCTGCCTCCGGAGTGCTGGGATTAAAGGCGTGCGCCACCACGCCCGGCTAATAACTTTTCAATAATTATGTAATTTACCAATTCCATTAAAATGTTATATCAAGTGCATTCACAGTTTGCCCATGAGAAACTGAGGCTTGGGTTAAATACATTACTTACTTATAATAAAAAGGCCCAAAAACCTATGATAATGTCTAGATTTTAGTGGGCTATACTATATCTCAGACATAATTATCAAAATGAGATTCAAGAGATGTGTGGTTCCATAGGGAGTGATGATAAGGCTTTGAGGGAGCAAGACAGTAAGTTGGATATTGTATTTTACTATGAAGAGGAGGTCAGGAGCCATTGAGAAGGTGGAAGGAAAGTCCTAGATAGAAAGTGGATGGAGGAGGGCACCAAAGTACCATAGACAGACAATACTTACTTTCCTTGCCACACACTGAGCACCATCCAAAGTTGTCATTTATGTCCAGCCTTTTCCACAAAGGGAAATCCATTCCATATTTCTTCCAGAGAGCCATGTACAAGAGGTCTGGGTATAAACAAAATGTCTGTTGTATCATGGAGGGGTATTCATGACAGATATTTTGGTTGTGCCCTGAAGAAGAACTTGAAGAAGTCTCAGTTTCCACATCTTTTCAAACAGAGGCTCTGCTTCTTGGAAAATTCATGTAGCTCCTCTGAACCCTGCTTTTGGATGATGAAAAATAAAGGTGAAGTTTTATATCTCATGGGATTCTTATGGAAATTTATCAATACATTTGGAATAGCATGTACTTCAATGTTGACCATCTGACTCTGTAGAGACTAGTGTCTTCAGCTCAACTCAGCTGTTATTTTAAAAACTCATAACAGAGTTTTATAATTTGACTTAAATATATGGCTTACTCTACATTGTTCAATGCATTTCAGGCTATAATTTGATATGTATATGCAACTGACTAATCAATAGATGGTTCCACAACATTAGGAGACTTACTTCTGGCTGAATTTTTGCCAAATATTCTGAAAAGGAATCTGCTTGTGGGATCAGGAAGATTTTCTGTGATGATATGAGATTCAACCATTGGTGTATTGCCAGTTTTTTTTAAACACTTTATTTAACTATTTTATTTATTTATTTGAGACAGAAACAGGGAGAGAGAGAGAGGGTGAGAATGGGCATGCCAAAGCCTCTTGCCACTGCAAACAAACTCCAGATGCATGCACCACCATGTGCATCTGTGTATTGCCAGTTTTTGGTGGGGTGAAGAGAGAAGTTTGAAGGAGACATGAAGAAATGGGTTTTAAAGGTCAAAAATCAGACAAAAGAAGGAATTCATGTAGTAAACATAGACAGAAAATGAGGACTACCTGATGATAAGCAACAAATAAGGCTTTGGGGGATCTTCTGAGTCCAGGATGAAGCATTTCATTCCAGTCATGAATGGACAAAACAGAACATCAGCTTCACTGTGGCCAGAAATTAGAGATGAAAGTCATTCAAAACACATTTTATTTGGAAGAAAGAAAAGATCTGATACTTATCAGGTTGTCTATATTTTTAGATATGTGCACCCATAATTATTATTGATTTTATAAATATACCCAAAATGATATCTAAAAACTAAAGACTTTTGTCTAACAAAAGAAAAATCACTGGCATATACATTTTCAAAAATAACACTGTAAAACATTAATGAAAATTTTAACTCAAGCTCAATGTCAACTGTTTAATTCTCATGCCATCCCATCTGTGATTCTATGGCTGCATTTGTCCACCTTGAAGTACTCCTTAGATTAGAGCTTAGGGGACATTATTATATGTGACAAGTCAAGAGAAGTTAATAGCTGTAAACTTGAACATGAACTTGTACCCTTATTGTTTTCTACAAATTTATTTGAAGACCACAGAAAATATTGCAATGAGTAGTTTGACCAGTACCTATGGCAACCCTATAAGAGCATAAACAAACTATATGCTGATAGACAATAGGTCTGGAGTGAGATTTATTAGTATTTTATACATGGGGCCCAGAAATACAAGTGAGTGTGTAATTGAACACTGGGAACTATAACTTATACTCAGTTGAAATATTCACTCACAGATTAATTATGCTTAGAATTTTGGTCATTGCCTAATGGATACCATATGAGATATACAAGGTATCTTCTTACCCTCAATTACCCCAGCAAAATTAAAACCACAGTTTCATAAAGTCCATCCTTTTATTAAAATCCAAATGTTTTCAATTTGAGGTTAAAGCTCACTTTAGGACAATAATAGAATCAAATTTCATTGAGGGATATTATGTTCTACCTTCACTCCCTCCTTTTCATACTTTGTGACCAATGATTATATTTTATACTTTATACTTACCTGAGTTTGGTATATAAATGCAATAAAGAAGTGCATGTCTTAAACATCCATTAGCAAAAATTGCTATTATGCATAATTGTGTTATGACCAAATATATCACTTGGTAAACAAAAATTATATTTGAAAAACTACCATAAAGTTTACTATTTAATGATTTCTTGGTAGTTATAATTTTTGATTTAGCAAATAGCTATCATTCCAATGTTTTAACAGCCCTTCAAGTATTACCACTGGCTTTTATGCAGTTTCCTTTCTTAAAAATTCAATTCAGGTTTAAAGACAATAATAATAGATATTTAATGAGTCAATTTCTAAGTTCCTTGCAAGGTACAGCATGGGATTATATATTATATATATTCATATATATATATATATATTGTATATGCATGTGTACATATATTAGAGCATATATGCATATATATATATATATATATATATATATATATATACACCCCCTAAATTTTTCATCTTCTCAGCAACTTTAATTAATCATTATCTATAAACTATAAACCCAATTTTATCTCTGCTTATAATTTTCATCTTCTTTGGACATTATTCATACTTTGATCAACAAAGATTTCTAGAAATCCAGGAGCTCTTGCTACAGAGGGTGCAGTTGCTGAGTATGTAGGCCAGATCTCCATGTTCCCCCCACTCCTCACAGTTCCCTGGTCCTTGTAGGTTCTCCTGCTGCTGGCTTGGGACTGTCTTGACCCTACAAGCCTTCTGCAGAAGCAGGCCCCATACTCTTTCTTTCTGACTGAAGTGCCTATGGGTCCCAAATTCCCAGATACTCCCTGTTCCAGAGGGTGTGCGCAGTGAGTGAGTAGGCCAGAGCTCCTAATAGGTTCCCCACCTCCCAGCAACCTGGTCCATGTTGGTTCCCCTGCTATTGGATTGAGGCTGCCTGGACCCTGTGAACTCGCTACAGAGCCAGGCCCCTTGCTTAGCCTTGCTTATTGAATGACCCCTTGGTTCCCCAACTCCCAGATCCCCTGCTCCTGAGGGTCTGTGGACAGAATGAGTAAGCCAGAAATCCTGGTTTGTTGCCCACATCTCAGTTCCCTGGTCCAGTACACATGCAGCTTGCTGCCTTGGGGTGACCTGGTCCTTGCCTGTGGGGAGCTGAAGCAGGCCTCTTGCTCTGCTCTGCTTTCCTGATTGACTGGTTACTGGGTATCCAAACCCCTATTCCCCTGAGCCAAAGGGTGCACAAGCCACTGTAGGAACTGGCCTCTTGACCATGGCTCTACAGCTTTCTGGGTCCTGGTTCCCCAAAACCTGATGCCCATATGCTGAAGAGTAAGCGCAAGTGGAGTAGCAGGTCAGAGTTCCTAGTTCCCCATCTCCTAGTTCCTCATGTACCTTTGATGTACTTGCAATCTTCACAATCTGTGCATGTGCAGTAATAATCCCATCATACACAAATCAGGTTCACATTTTGAACAGAATACCCACTGAAAATCCTACAAGGACAAATACTTACTTACTCCTCAAAAGAATAAGACATTTTTCCAAGATAGGTAGACCACAATGCAAAAAAAAAAAAAAAGAAAAAATCTTAAAATTGAAAGATCTTCACCAAAGATATCTATTCCCATAATGGAAGCCTCCAATGAAATTATACAGAAATTCCCAGAAATTCAATAACAAAATGAAAACACAACAACCAATGTGACCCTTAGGAAAAGAAGTACTGAACTGGGAGGAAACCATAAAAAAAAAAAAAAAAACCAACAGCTCTTTGCCCCATTTTGTGAGTGGGGTGTTTGACTTTTCACTGTTTAGATTTTTGAGTTCTTTGTAGATTCTAGAGATTAGGCATCTGTCAGTTGTATAACAAGCAATTATTTTCTCCCGTTCTGTGGGTAATCTGTTGGCTTTGCTTATTGTATGCCTGACTGTAAAGAAACTCTTCAGCTTCATGTGATCCCATTGGTTGAATGACTGTTTAAGATCATGAGCTACTGGGGTTTTGTTCAGGAAGTCTTTTTACATTCCTATGTCATGGAAAGTACTTCCTATATTTTCTTCCAGTAGTAGTCGAGTTTCTGGTCTTATATTGAGGTCTTTGATCCACTGGGACTTTAGTGTAGTGGATGCCAAAATGTGTGGATCAAGTTTCAATTTCCTGCATATGGTTATCCAGTTTGTCCAACACCATTTGTTGAAGATGCTGTCTTTTTTCCAGCCTATATTGTTAGGGCCTTTGTCAAATATCAAGTAGCTATAGTTGCTTGACACAGAGTCCGGGTCGTCAAGTCTATTCCAATGGTCCATACTCCTGTTTATATGCAAGTACCATGCTGTTTTTATTACTATGGCTTTGTAATATAGCTTTAGATCAGGTATGGTGATGCCTCCAGAGATATTTCTTTTGCTGAGGATATGTTTGGATATGCGAGGCTTTCTGCCTTTCCATACGAAATTTGAGATCATTTTTACTATCTTTGTGAAGAACACTGTTGGGATTGCATTAAATCTCTATATTAGCTTTGGTAGGATTGCCATCTTCACAATGTTAATTCTGCCTATCCAGGAGCATGGGAGGTCTTTCCATTTTCTCAACTCCTCCTCAATTTCTTTTTTGAGTGTTTTTATGTTTTCAATGTATAGATCTTACATTTCCTAGGTTAACGTTATTCCAAGGTATCTTATTTTTTTTTGATGCTATTGAAAATGGGACCATTTCTCTTATTTCTTTCTCCGTATATTTGTCTTTTGCATATAAAAAGGCTACTGATTTTTGTGCATTGATTTTGTTTCCGCTATTTTGCTATAGGAGTTAATCACCTTTAGGAGTTTGGGGATGGAATCTCTTGGGTCTCTTACATATACAATCATGTCATCAGTGAAAAGAGCTAACTTAACTTCTTCCTTTCCAAATTGTATCCCTTTTGTTTCCTTCTCCTGATTTATTGCTTGAGCTAGGAATTCCAGTACTATATTGAAGTGCAGTGGTGAGAGTGAACAACCCTGTCTTGTTCCTGATCTTAATGGGAATAACTCCACTCTCTCTCTACTAAGTATTATTTGGGCCTTAGGAGCTTTGTATATTGCCTTTATTATGTTAAGATATGAACCAACCATGCCAATTCTCCCCAATGTTTTGATCACGAAGTGATGTTGTATCTTGTCAAAGGACTTTTCTGCATCTATCAAACTGATCATGTGGTTTTTCTGTTTTACCTTGTTTATGTGTTGTATTACATTGACAGATTTCCATATGTTGAACCAAAAAATCAAATGAAAATAAATGCTGGCAAGGATGTGGAGAAGTAGGAACATTCATCCACTTTTGCTGGGAATGTAAGATGGTACAACCACTTTGGAAAGCAATATGGAGACTCCTGAAAAAGCTGACTATAGAGATACCAACAGACCCAGTTATTCCCCTACTGGGCATCTACCCTAAAACCTTCAAACCGCAGGCCAGAGAGATTTGCTCAACCATGTTTGTAGCAGCTCAATTCGTAATAGTTAAGAGCTGGAACCAACCCAGATGTCCATCACTAGAAGAATGGATAACTGAGATGTGGTATATCTACACAATGCAATTCTGTGCACCAAAAAGAAAAAAATGACACAATGAAATTTGAGGAAAAATGGTTGAACCTGGAACAGATCACGCTCAGTGAACTTACCCAAACATGGAAAAAAAAAATCACCACATAGTCTCACTCATCTACAGCACCTAACCTGAATCTACCCAAGATGCCTTACATACCCAGCAAGCATCTCATGGACTAGACAATAGGATGGGTGAGGAGGGAGGGGAGGGCAATGGAGGGGGTGGGAAACACAAATCTAGACCAAAACAGTAATGGTACCATAAAATTCTACATCCTAAAAGGCAGACCAAATGGCTGAACCTTCACCAGGGCCTTAAAGGGAACACCTGAGCCACAAGACATTGGAGAGGGTATGATGAAGACTGAGCTTAATCTTCTACAGCTTGTCTCCCTCTATCTCTCTCTCTCTCTCCTCTCTAACGCTTTCATATTAGTTATCTTTTTCTTCCTTTTCTTAGTGGGGACTAACCTGTAACTCCCAGTACCAGCATGTGGCTATCATCCATAATGAGCTTTTGATCAGAGAGACCTACAAGGTTTCCTAAAAGAAAGACAGATTTCTGTCAGAGTACTTGATGACCTACCAAAGGTTAGTGGTAAGACACTACTGCTGAAGACACCATATGTGGTTCACACTTAAAATGGAATGGCATGGCAAGAAGTTGGAAGAGAATCAGTACCCATACAGTCAACGCATCTAGTGCCATAAGGTGCCACATGGGCGACTGGGGGAAATTGACCAATATCTGTCTAAGCAGCTCATGGTCTAACTTAGATAGCAGCAAATAACCTGTCGTGATGCTCACACAAGTGCAATAGTGGTGCACAGCCATGGTGGGAAACCAACTGCCCTTGATTCAGCTAACTGATGCCCTCAGTGGTATGGGACCCATAGCTAGAGCTGGGAAACAAGGCAGAACCATATCCAAATGTAAGCCTACTCTCCATTGTCAATCTAACACCAATCGTCTGCTACAAGAGGGCCTACACCTATTAAATTCTCTATAAAAAAGTAAGGGTTATCTCATTTGTCTGGTGCTAACTTACTCTCCATTGGAGAATCTGCTTCTCTTTTTCAGATATATGTAGATCCTAAGGAGAGAGCCACCCCATCATACCTCAAAAGGGCCCCTGCTGAAACTAAGAAAAATTGGCGAAACAAGCAAGGGTGCTGTTTTCCTGGTGAACCAGGTACCAGCACAAGGGGGAAGGAGATCAACACAGAGAAAAATCAACTCCTACCAAATCAGATAACAGGATACCCAGAGGCCCCCAACACCTCATCACTGAAGCAGACCAAAAATGAACCCAACATGGCTCAGGGATATTTTGGGGAAGAAGGGCCGGAAAGATCGTCAGAGCCACATGTTGGGTCATGATATGCAGAGACATTTATCCTACCCATAACTGTGGGCTAACTTCAGAATGCATGACCCATATACCTCAACAAGGAGGGGCCAAGGGGAAGGGGTAGGTCATGGATGAGCCTACCAATGGTACCAAATTGATTGTATTCGCTGAGTACAAAACTAATTAATAAAGAACAAACAAACAAACAAAAAAAAAACCAACAAATGTATCAATGAATTTGAGCAGAGTCATGTCTTAGAGCACTCACCTTTTGACACTAGGCTCACCTTAATTGAAGTAAACATTGGAAGCCTCA
The DNA here is from genome assembly GCA_036346955.1 of Dipus sagitta. Taxonomy (NCBI): domain Eukaryota; kingdom Metazoa; phylum Chordata; class Mammalia; order Rodentia; family Dipodidae; genus Dipus; species Dipus sagitta. Next base: position 127,076,752 of record CM070771.1, on the reverse strand, counting down.
TAAGAGATATACATTAATTGAAGATGAGTCAACAAATAACCAGTTGATTAAGATTAATGAGAACTTGGGACACAATGAAGGCAGTTCTAAGAGGTAAATTTATAGCTTTAAGTGGCTATATTAAGAAATTAGAAAGGTCGCAAGTAAATGACCTAATGCTTCACCTTAAAGCCTTGGAAAAAGAAGAACAAGGCAAACCAAAAATCAGTAGACGGGAAGAAATAATAAAGATTAGGGCAGAAATTAATGAAATAGAAACCAAAAAAACAATCCAAAGAATTAATGAAACAAAGAGCTGGTTCTTTGAAAGGATAAACAAGATTGATAAACCCTTAGCAAATCTGACCAAAAGAAAGAGAGAAGAGACACAAATTAATAAAATTAGAGATGAAAAAGGTAACATCACGACAGATGCCAGAGAAATTCAAAAAATCATAGGGACATATTATAAAAACATATACTCCACAAAGTATGAAAATCAGAAAGAAATGGATGATTTCCTTGATTTATATGACCAACCTAAATTAAATCAAGATGAGATTAATCACTTAAATAGACCTATAACAAGCATGGAGATCCTAACAGTTATCAAAAATCTCCCAACTAAAAAAAGCCCAGGCCCAGATGGATTCACTGCTGAATTTTACCAGACCTTCAGGGAAGAGCTAACACCATTGCTTCTTAAGCTTTTCCATGAAATAGAAAAAGAAGGAATTCTACCAAACTCCTTCTATGAAGCCAGCATCACTCTTATACCAAAACCAGGCAAAGATAGAACAAAAAAAGAAAATTACAGACCAATCTCCCTCATGAACATAGATGCAAAAATTCTCAACAAAATATTGGCAAACAGAATAGAAGAATATATCAGAAAGATCATTCACCCTGACCAAGTAGGCTTTATCCCAGTGATGCAGGGATGGTTCAACATACGCAAATCTATAAATATTATACATTATATAAATGGGTTGAAGGACAAAAATCACATGATCATCTCATTAGACGCAGAGAAAGCATTCGACAAAATCCAACATCCCTTCATAATAAAAGTCCTACAGAGACTGGGAATAGAAGAACATATCTCAATATAATAAAGGCTATTTATGATAAGCCTACAGCCAACATATTACTAAATGGGGAAAAACTGGAAGCTTTTCCATTAAAAGCAGGAACAAGACAAGGGTGTCCACTGTCCCCACTTTTATTTAATATAGTTCTGGAAGTCTTAGCCATAGCAATAATGCAATAGACATGCATAAAAGGGATACAAATCGGAAAGGAAGAGGTCAAGTTATCATTATTTGCAGATGACATGATTCTATATATAAAGGACCCTAAAGACTGTACTAGCCAACTGTTAGAGCTGATAAAAACCTAGTAATGTAGCAGGATACAAAATAAATACACAGAAATCAGTAGCCTTCATATATGCTAACAACAAACACACAGAGGATGAGATCAGAGAATCACTCCCATTCACAATTGCATCAAAAAAAATAAAGTACCTTGGAATAAACCTAACCAAGGAAGTAAAGAATCTCTACAATGAGAACTTTAAAACACTCAGGCGAGAAATTGCAGAAGACACTAGGAAGTGGAAAAACATCCCTTGTTCCTGGATTGGAAGAATCAATATTGTGAAAATGGCAATCTTACCAAAAGCAATCTACACATTTAATGCAATCCCCATCAAAATTCCAAAGGCATTCTTCATGGAAATAGAAAAATCAATCCAAAAATTCATTTGGAATCACAAAAAACCTCGAATATCTAAAATAATACTGAGCAACAAAAATAAGGCTGGAGGTATAACTATACCTGATTTTAACCTATACTACAGAGCCATAGTAACAAAAACAGCATGGTACTGGCACAAAAGCAGACTTGTAGATCAATGGAACAGAATAGAGGACTCAAATGTAAACCCATGTAGCTATAGCCACATGATATTCGATAAAAATGCCAAAAATACTCATTGGAGAAAAGACAGCCTCTTCAGCAAATGGTGTTGGGAAAACTGGATATATATCTGTAGAAGGATGAAAATAGATTCTTCTCTTTCTCCATGCACAAGAATTAAGTCCAAATGGATTAAAGACCTTAACATCAGACCTGAAACTCTGAAACTGCTAGAGGAAAAAGTAGGGGAAACCCTTCAACATATTGGTCTTGGCAAAGACTTTCTGAATACAACCCCAATTGCTCAGGCAATAAAACCACAGATTAACCACTGGGACCTCATGAAAATACAAAGATTTTGCACTGCAAAGGACACGGTGAAGAAAGCAGAGAGGCAACCTACAGAATGGGAAAAAATCTTCACCAGCTATATATCTGATAGAGGATTACTATCTAGGATATACAAAGAACTCAAGAAGTTAAATAGTAAGGAATCAAACAAACCAATCAAAAAATGGGCAATGGAGCTAAATAGAGAATTCTCAAAGGAAGAAATACGAATGGCATATACGCATCTAAAAAAATGTTCTACATCCCTAGTCATCAGGGAAATGCAGATTAAGACTACATTGAGATTCCATCTCACTCCTGTCAGATTGGCTACCATCATGAAAACAAATTATCATAAATGTTGGCGGGGATGTGGAAAAAGAGGAACCCTTCTACACTGTTGGTGGGAATGCAATCTGGTCCAGCCATTGTGGAAATCAGTGTGGAGGTTCCTAAAACAGCTAAAGATTGATCTACCATATGACCCAGCTATAGCACTCCTAGGCATATATCCTAAGGACTCATCTCATTCCCTTAGAAGTATGTGCTCAACCATGTTTATTGCTGCTCAATTTATAATAGCTGGGAAATGGAACCAGCCTAGATGTCCCTCAACTGATGAGTGGATAATGAAGATATGGCACATTTATACAATGGAGTTTTACTCAGCAGTAAAGAAAAATGAAGTTATGAAATTTGCAGAAAAGTGGATGGATCTGGAAAGAATTATACTAAGTGAGGTAACCCAGGCCCAGAAAGCCAAGCGCCACATGTTCTCCCTCATATGTGGATCTTAGCTACAGATGATTGGGCTTCTGTACGAGAAGGAAAAAACTCAGTAGCAGAGGCCAGTAAGTTAAAAAAGGAGATAGAAAAGGAAGAGAAAGAAAGGGAGGAGGGCTTTTATTAGGTTGGTATTGTATATATGTAAGTAGAAAGATTGAGATGGGGAGGGGATATGATGGAGAATGGAATTTCAAAGGGGAAAGGGGGGAGGGTAATACCATGGGATATTTTTTATAATCATGGAAAATATTAATAAAAGTTGAGAAAAAAATAAAAATAAAATAAAATAAAAAGCAAAAAAAAAAAAAGATTAATGAGAACTTGATCAAAGACAAACAAAAATCAATTCTAGGAAGATCAAGAAAACCAGAACTTGAACTGATATCATACCACAAATAAGAGATGGACACAATGCAAAATAACACAACAGAAAATAAAAGTTAAATAGAGCTTTGTGAAACCTCTCTAGAAGCTCTTACTAACAGAGTTACTCTTGTAACTCTGAGCTGGAAGACAAAACAAAAGAAATTGATAAGAGGTCAAAAACTTTGCTAAGCTTAAAAAACTATGTAAACAAAATACAAAGGAACTGTGGATACCCTAAAACGACCAAACATCTGGATCATGGGTATAACAGAAGAGGAAATCCTGGTGAGAGGCATAGAGATCATATTCAACAAAATTATCAAAAAAAAAATTCCCAATATCTCAAAACAGAGGCCCATCCAGATACAATAAACCCACAGAGCAGTGAATAGATAGGACCAAAGAGGAAACTCTCCAAGGCACATCATAGTTAAAACTCTTTTATTTATGTACTTTTTTATTGACAACTTCCATGATTATAATCAACTTCCCATGGTAATTCTCTCCCTTCCCCCACCTTCCCCTTTGAAACTCTACTCTCCATAATATCCCCTCTTCCTCTCAATCAGCCTCTCTTTTATTTTGATGTCATGATTTTTTTTCCTCCTATTATGATGGTCTTGTGTAGGTAGTGAAAGGCACTATGAGGTCATGGGAATTCAGGGCATTCAGGAGGAACACATTGTGAGAAGTCCTATCCTTCCTTTGGCTCTTACATTCTTTCTGCTACCTCTTTCACAATGGACCCTGAGCCTTGGAAGGTGTGATAGAGATATTTTGGTGCTGAGCACTCCTCTGTCACTTCTTCTCAGCACCATGGTGCCTTCTTAGTCATCCCAAGGCCACTGCCATCTGAAAAGAGTAGGTTCTCTAACCAAAAGTGAGAGAAGCATTAATATATAGGTATGAACATTAAGACAAGAGCTTACTGAGCAGTTTGCTGAGCATAGTATACATATTTAGACAGGTAGCAGTAGACAACAGTGAAAACAAATAGAGTGTTAATGCAGCAAGAAAGAAACAAAAAATAGAGTGCTAAATGCAGCAAGCAAGAAAGAACTCACTACACGCAAAGGCAATTCCATCAGAATCACCTCAGATTTCTCTATGGAAATCCTGAAAGGCAGAAGGGCCTGGAATGGAACACTTTGATGTCAAAAAACCTATGGCTTCCAACCCAAGCTGCTGTACCCAGCAGAAGTGTCCCTCATAGTAGATTATGAAAGGAAAACTTTCCATGAAAAAAGTCAACTCTATGATTATTTGAACAAAAAGCTAAACCTATAGAGAATACTTCAGGGAGTGATCCACACAGGAGAGTAAAACAACACATCTCAAGAGCCTACATAAAGAAGATCATGATAACCAAAACTAGACCAGGATCAAAAAAGTACAAAACACAAGAAAGCACCAAAACCCAAAAAACATCCCATCATGGAAAGGATTAAATCAAACTTCATAGTTATAACCTTAAATGTTAACAGTCTTAGTTCATACATCAAAAGATACAAGTTAATAGTGAGGATTTAAAAAAATGGACCCTTCTGAATTTCTTGTCTTCAAGAAACCCACCTTACCACCAAAGACAGATACCTCTTCAGGGTAAAAGTATAAAAAATGATTTTCCAAGCAAATGGAAATAAAAAACAAGCAGGTGTTGCTATATTAGCATCTGATAAAATAGACTTCAAACCAAAATTAATCAAAACTGACAAAGAAGGGCACTTCTTACTCAAGGGAATGAGCCAACATTAGAGCATCACAATTATAAATCTATATGCCCCAAACACAGTTGCACCACAGTTTTTAAAACAAAACCTACTTGACAACAAAACAGAAATAAATACCAACACCATCATGGTCAGAGACTTCAATACTTCACTATCATTAATAGACAGTTCATCCAAGCAGGAAATCAACAGGAAAATAATAGGGCTCAGCAACATCATAGATCAACTAGACCTAATGGACATCTACAGTACTTTCCACTCCAACTCTATAAAATACAAATAATTCTCAGCATCCCATGGAACCTTCTCCAAACTAGACCATATATTAGGCCATAAAATGTGCCTCCATACATTTAGGAAATTGAAGTAACTTCCTGCATCATATCAGATCACAATGTCTTAAAGCAAGAAATTAATAACCAGAGACACATCAAGAAAGCCACCAGTTATTGGAGAATAAACTACATATGTCTAAACAATGAATGGGTTGTGGAAGAAATCAAAATGAAATTATAAAATTCCTAGAATTGAATGATAGTGAAAATACAACTTACCAAAACTTATGGGACACAATGAAGGCAGTCCTAAAAGGAAAAATTCATAGTTCTAAATGCCTTCATAACAAAGACAGAGAAAACCCAAATTAATAACCTAACTTTCCACGTAAAGGCACTGGAAAAACAAGAAGAATCCAACCATAAAATCTCCAGATGGAAATAAATAATCAAGATCAAATCAGAAATTAATGAATTGGAAACTGAGAAAACAATTTTAAAAATCAATGAAACAAAGAGCTGGTTCTTCAAAAAAATAAACAAGATTGATAAACCCCTAGCCAATTTGATCAATCAAAAAGAAAAGAAAAGCTGGGCATGGTGATGCATGCCTTTAATCCCAGCACTCGGGAGGCAGAGGTAGGAGGATTGCCATGAGTTCAAGGCCACCCTGAGACTACAAAGTTAATTCCAGGTCAGCCTGGACCAGAGTGAGACCCTACCTTGACAAACCAAAAAAAAAAAAAAAAAAAAAAAAAAAAAAAAAAAAAAAAAAAAAAAAAAAAAGAGAGAGAGAGAGAGAGAAGTCTCAAATTAACAAAATCAGAAATGAAAACAAGGAGGTCACAATAGACCTCAGTGAGATTGGATGAATCATCAAGGCATACATCCAAAACTGCTACTCCACAAAACTGGATAATCTAGAAGAGCTGAATGAATTCCTAGCCATATACCACCTACCGAAACTAAATTCAGAGCAGATACATCTACTAAACAAACCTCTGGTGGTATCACCATACCCAACCTAAAGCTATATTATAAAGCTATAATAATACAAACAGAATGGTATTGCCATAAAGACAGAAACATAGACCAATGGAACAGAATTAAAGACGCAGACCTGAAGTCAAGTAACTACAGCTACTTGATATTTGACAAAGAAGCCATTAAAGTAGTTTGGAGAAAATACTGCATCTTCAACAAATTATCCTGGACTAATTGGATAACCATATGTAGAAAAATTAAACTAGACCCACTCATCTCACCATATAAAAAAAATCAAGTCCAAATGGATTAAACACCTCAATGTAACATCTGAATGTCTTCTCCTACTAGAAGAAAAATAGGATGAACTGTCCATGATATAGGAGTGGGGAAAGACTTCCTGAACAAAACCACAGTAGACCAGGAAATTAAACAATCACTCAACCAATGGGATCTCATGAAGCTAAAAAAAACCTTTCGCATAGGCAAACAAATAATAAGTAGAGCCAATAGATTACTCACTGAATGGAAGAAAAACTTTGCCAGAAATACCACTGACAGAAGCCTAATATCTAGAATCTATAAAGAATTCAATAACCTAATCAATAAAAAAATCAAACAACCCACTTCAAACGTGGGACAAAGACATGAATAAGGAGATCTCAGAGGAAGAAACACAAATGACTAACACATACTTAAGAAAATATTCAACATCCTTAACCATTAGGGAAATGCAAATTAAAACAATTATGATATTCCACCTTACTCCAGTAAGGATGGCAATCATTAAAAAAAAATCTAACAATAAATGTTGCTGAAGATGTGGGGAAAGAGGAACCCTCATCCACTGTAGGTGGGAATATGCACTTGTACAACCACTATGGAAATCAATAAGGAGATTCTTGTAAAGAATGAAAGTATAATTACCAACAGACTCAGTTATTTCCTTACTGGGCATTTACCCTAAATGCTCCATGTATCACTACAGAGATATTTGCTTAACAATGTTTATAGCTGCTGAATTCATTATAGCTAAAAACAGGAATCAATTCAGGTGCCCATCATTGGATGAATGGATAACAAAGTTGTGGTTCATTTATGCAATGGAATTCTACTCAGATTAAGAAAAAATACAATAAAATGTGGAGAGTAATGAACAGACATGGTACAGAACATACTCAGTGAACTCACACAATCAAAGAAAAATGCTACATGGTCTTTACTTATCTGAGGAGCATAACTTGGGCATGCTCAAGTTGCTGACATACCTGATAGGTAACTCAAGGCCCAGAACATAGGGATGGAAGGATTTGAGGGGAGGGAAAAAGGAGAGGGTAAACAAACACAAAACTAAATCCAAAATGAACTGGTACCATAGATGCTTTTGTCCTTGGAGCTAGACAAATAGATATAACCCTCAAAAGGAGTAAGGGGGAACACCTGAAAAGAAGGGCCCTGGACAGGGTGGGATGAAGCCAAAGCTTTAAATATTTTTTTTTTTTTTTTTGTCTCTGGCCTGTAACTCTCAGTACCAGAAATTAGTTGCTACCCACCTTGAGCTGTTGATTAGAGAGACCTAAACAGTCTCCAAATCAAGACACATTTCTGTCAAAGCACTTGATTACCCACCTGAGGCAAAAGCTAAGACCCTATTGGTGAAGACACCATATGCTGCCAATACAGAGCACAAAAAGACCTGGGTGAAATCCAGAAGAGAGCCAGTTCCCAGAAAGTTAGCCTGTCTAGTGTTGGAAAGTGCTACATGAGTTACTGGGGGAAAGTGGCCAACAAAGTTCTGAGCAACCAGAGGTTCAAGCTACTCAGAAGAAAAGGTTTAAACTACTCAGAAGCAAACACCCTGACAGGATGTACAAGCTAGTGCAATAGTGAGTAACCTTGGTGGGTAACCAATAGCTTTCTGATTGGCTAAGAGATCCATTCAGTGTAAAGGAACCCATATCTGGAATTGGGAACCAGATCAGAATCCTATGGAGACAAAGATTATGCTCTCCCTTATCAAGCTCTCACTAATCTTTGGCTGAAAGAGGGGTCACATATATCAGATTCTCACTAAAGTAATAATGCTTATCCAATTTAAACTATGTTGATTTCACACTCTGTTGGAGAATCTGTTCTTCTTTTTCAGAAGATAGTGAGATACAGGGAGATAAACTACTTCTTGCACTTCAGCCAAGCCACAGCTGAAACCACAGAGGAATTGTGGAGAGGAGCATGAGTGCTGCTTCCATGCTGAACCTGATAATCAGCACCAGGGTGAAGGAGACAGACCTTGAGGATACTCAACACCTACCACAGCAGAGATCCAGAGGCTCCTAAGAGATCATCACTGAGGTAGACATAAAATTCATCCAACAGAACTCAGGGAATTTTGTGGAAAAGGGGGCTGAAAGACTGTAAGAGCCAGGTTGAGACATCCTGGGCAGAGGCATTCCCTCCCCCCAAAATAACTGACTGCTGCTCCAACAAAATATAAAACCACAACCCCATTGGGAATATCTGTATCCCCATTGAGCAGTGTCCCCAATGCCATGGGGGCAGGGACATCAGAAAAGAGGATACCAACATATCATGTATCCACACAAAATATGCTAATAATAATAATGAAACTTATAAAAGAAATTTAAACTAAAAAAAGAATTCTAGGAAATCAGACTCCTAGAATTATACACTATATTACTTAGTTCATTTTGCCTCTATTTAAGAGAGTATGTTCCATGCTAAAAACAACACAAATAACAGGTTGCATATTTTTGTGCATAGATTATGTTGTCAAAATAAAGTAGCAGCAACTATCTTGAATTTCCTCTCACAGAAAGCTTCAATCTCTTTACACCAAGCAATATTTAATAAGTTCTTCACATTTTGATGAGAGTGAGACACTCAGACAGAAATAAGTGTGCTTTTCAAATTGTTAAGAAATACAGAAAATTCCAGGTTCCTTAACAGAATTTCTATTGCCAAAGATATCAAAAAAAGAAGTGTTGCTACTTTATGTTCTTTAAGCTAAGTAGGTAAAGACTACATCGAAGGAAAAAAAAACCTCAATTTTAGGGATCATCTTAGTCTATTTCATGCTTCTATAATAGAATACCATTTATGGGGTGATTTATCATGAACATAAAGGTATGTGGCTTATAGCTTTGGAAGCTGGAAAATCCAAGGATGAGGTATAGCATTTGGGAGGCAGAAGACAATAAAGGAGAGAGCAGGAAGGGACTAAACTCACTTCTATGACAAGCTTTCAAAATGAATTTCATATTAGTGATATGGATCCATTGATGATGGCAAAGACTTCATGATGAAATTGTCTCTTTCAGGTCCCATCTTCCAGTACAGGCATCAATTTTACAAGTGAACAATGAGGAACCCATCCAAACCATTGCAGAACTGCTCTCCCTTTCACACTGCTATTGTCAAGATTTTTCAGTCTATATTAATATGAATCACTTTTTAATTGTACCAGAGAATTTCATAATTTGGGAATAGTTTTTCTTCCTTTTTCCTCCCAAGTAGTCTACACTGTATATCTCTTCTAAAACATATTTAGGAGGAAAATTATTCTCTCAATGATAACTATCATCAAATGTCTTCTAACAAATTATTTCCTTCCTGGTAGAATGCATTTTGCCTGCTTCAAGTGTTATACTTTTTTATATTATAATCATTGTTGTCATAATTATTATTGTTAGCTATTTTTATTTTGAAGCTTAGAATGAAACTCAGCATCTTTCACATGGTAGGCAAGCACTCTACAACTAAGCCATACACATAATTTTAAGTATTAATTTTCAGATAGCGCTTCATGGTAGATACATAACTAATATTGAATAAATGAGCAAATGGATATGTTAGGGAACTCCACAATGTCTCATTTAGTGGTTATGTTTTAAAGCCCATAGCAGAAGGCCCTGAACACAGTAAGTGCCCACACATGAGCAGCATCAGTCAATATTTCTGTGTCAGAGTAGACTGTTATATGCTTTGCTTGAAATGTGGGTCCTTTGTATTAATTGCCTCATTCAAAGCAACCATATCATTAAAATCAATCAAATAGGGGATTTTCATTGGCCCTTCATGTTGTGTTTTATTCTTCTATAAGCACAAAATAACCACAACATGGAATCTAGTAAACAGGGAGATCTTTGAAAAAGGGGATTCAAAATCATAAGACTTGAGACCTCAGATTTTCAAAGTCAGGAATGCAGTCACCTTATGGCAGAAACTAGATGCAATTTCTGAAACAAATCTCTTTACCACTCACTTTCTTCCCCTTCTTTACAGAAGAATATTGCTTTACTCTAATGACTTTGTCCATCATTTCATTTTACTTTTGTGGCTACCATTATTGCTTAGTGTGTGCTAGAGAGAAAGTGAGTGTCAGAGAGAAAGAAAGAGAAAATACTGTCTGTCACAGTACTCATCCCTCCACCTGTACCTAAGGCCAAGACTATCTAGAGCACTCCAAAATGCCTATTCAGTATTAGCAATACTTATATGTCTAAAGAAAGCTTGATAGGGAAAATAAGAGTAAACAAGTTATATCTAAGCCTGTGCACAGAACTCTCACCTGGGCAGGAACAAAAATTGGCTAAAGTGAAAGTTCACAGGCCTCTGTATCTGACTAAGAAATTCATGGGTAGGAAACTCTTCCTCACCAAAGACCCAGACATGTGGTACCACAAGCATCATTTTGAAACAAGGGTTAGCTATGCCATGAATGGTATTAACAAATACTTTTCCAAGATTGGTTCTGTGTTTTGCAAGTAGTAACATCCTGTTTTCATTTTATTTGATTTTGTTCTTACATTTTGTATGAACTTTGGGAGCAGTTTTCTTGGACTCAAGGTTATGATCTATTTCCAAAGGATACTTATTTTTTTGAATATTTTAAAATATAATAATATTTTCCATTTGTGAAAACAGCTTATTTGCAGTGATTTAAAATTTCAGTAATTTTCCACTTTTATTAACCTAATTTTCATGGCATTTATTTCCACTTTTTTCTAAAACAGTGAGTATTCTACAATATGCACAAAATTCTTTTATTTTTCATGTCATTTCACAAGGTGGGACCTGAAAAGCAAAAATCTATAGGATGTCTTACTACATCAATGACTTAAAAAAATTTTTTTTTGTTATTTTTATTTATTTATTTGAGAGCAACAGACAGAGAGAGAAAGAGGCAGAGAGAGATAGATAGAGAGAGAGAATGGGCACGCCAGGGCCTCCAGCCACTGCAAATGAACTCCAGACGCGTGCGCCCCTTGTGCAAATGGCTAACGTGGGTCCTGGAGAATTGAGCCTGGAAGCGGGATCCTTAGGCTTCACAGGCAAGTGCTTAACCACTGAGTAATCTCTCCAGCCCATATCAATGACTTAATAAACCAGTTTTATAAAAAGTGACAGACTAATCTAGAACAACTGCCATTGTAGTCTTTGCACATTGTATCACGGGCAGTTAGTATTTGTGTGTTGGCGATTGTTTTATGTAATTACTCGTGCTGCTTTGTGAATGTGCCCCACAACATTTCTCTAATTAAGATTCTGACAATATGTCACTCTGGTTGTTGAAATGCTTATTGAACAATGTCAAGTGATTATTTTTAGATGAATTTCTAACATGAATAAAAATACTCAAATGACACATGTATTTAAACTGAGAGTCTAGATCCAAAAATGACTCTCTAGTTTCTACTTAAAAGAAAGAAAATGAAAGACATGTACGAGGAGGCAAGAGTTATAATCTCAACTGATATCAACTATATATGTATATATAAACAGTTATAATTTGAGCAGTAGGACTCTTTCTTCAAGAACACCCTTCCTGGAATGTTATTGTTAAAAATCAAATCATCAGTATTTCACAATGCTTTAGGGTAGTCAGTGTTTCCTATTAAATCTTAATGTTATTGGAAAGGGTGGTCCCTAATGAAAATCCTTGACATATGGTAGAGCAAGGCCTTTCAAAATGGGACTCACAGTGGTACCTGGCTGGTGGGCATCAAGAGGAGGGTAAGAATCCCAGATTCCATCACCAGCAATGCCTGCCATTGAACAAGACATAGTCTGAACAGATGATAAAGAAGTATGTTTGTGAAGTGAGGCTGTGGTGCCTTAGGCAGCAGAGATCAGATTGTTAATATCTTCTCATACACAGGGTTTTAAGTTTAGAACATACACAGGGTTTTAGGCTTAGAAATTGTACATTTGCCAGAAACAACAGCAATGCAAATTTATATTTATGCAGATATATTCAAATGAGCTCATACCAATAAACTCACAAGTCAGATTTCTTCATTTTTTGTAAAGAGAGAATTAATAGAGAAAAATAACTGCAGAGAACAACTTGGAAATATGCATGTTGGATTAGATATTAAATAGGTTGAACTGAATAATAAGGTAAATGGATGACAGCTGGAGTGAGTGTATACAGACAGGACAAATGGAGGCTGAAATAATCAAGTGGTAATGGATTAAATTTGAGGATGTCCGAATGAACTCATGTTAGTTTAATATGGATACAATTGGATAAATATGGATATGGAAATATAGGTATGGTGTGTATACAGCTTAGTATATTTGCACATATTTCCTTGTCCTGTCAGCTGAGAGGTAAGAAGCAATAACACCTGAGAGTCAAGGAGTGACTCTGGTGATCTTGGTTTGTAGTGTCATTCCTGAATAAGCAGACCGCTAGATAGGTGACTAGATTGACAGCTGAGACAGAACACATACAAGAAAATAAGTAGAGAAATAATAGACTATAATGCAATGACAGAAACTTTTTAATAGTATAAATAAATAAATAAATAAAGTTTCTTCTATTTTTGACATTTGCGTACATACACACAAACACACACACACACACACACACACACAATCTATTTTGATCTTACTTTCCCCAATTACCTTGCCACCCCCATCCCTCTATTAAACCCTTCTTCTTCCACAAAAATTCCTATCTGGCTTTCAAGCCCATTTTTTCCCTACACATTAAGTTAGATTTGTTTCCATGATCATGAACGGAAGGTTATTTACCATGAAATGAGCAACTTTACAGTGGATATACTATTGATGAACCTGACTCCCATCTCCAAGCAGCCAGTAGCTATTCTGAAAGATTTGGGGTTTCATGGATCCTTCCCGCATCTATGGTGATGTACTGACAGGTTTAATCTTGTGCAGGAAACTACAGCTGCTCTGAGTTCATGAGTATTGAGATGACAGTGTGTGAAAGCCCTCCTCCCAATCCTCTTGATCTTACATTCTTTCTGCTCCCTCTTCCCTGAAGTTCCTCCAGACCTGGTGGGGGTGGTTTAGCTGTACTGTTTCAGGCTGAGCACACAGTATTCACTTATTCTCTAAAATTTTATCAGCTATGCATCTCTGAAACTACAGAATATTTGTGCAACCACATTAGCCTTATTAATTTAACATGTAGATGGGGGACATGGGGAGATCCCCAAATAACTTGTGTAGATTTCCTGACTTACAAGAGGTGGAGTGTACAACTCTCCACTACTTCGGCGTGGGCTGGGCACAGTAGCTCCCTTTCAAATAGTAGTGTGGATGTAGAGAAACTTTACAGCAGAGAAACATGCCAAGTGCTACATGAGCAAGGTAGCCAAGGTCAGCATCTATACTGACCAGCCATATTGATAGCTGCACCCTTGTTGTGACGTGATAGAGTAAAATAAGCCAGGCATGAAAAGTTATTGCACAGCTTCACTCATATGTGGAATCTTAAAAGATGTTTTGTGGTGTACTGGATGAGATCTTTGCAGAAGAAGAAAATCATTAGGTAAAACTTTAGGAAGTCTAAATAATGGGTCAACTCACTGATGTACCAATGCTGGTTCATTAATTGAAACAAATGTACCATACTACATTTGCCTGAAATGTGGTATAGTACATATGTATGTGCATGTACACTGTTAATCATATGAAAAGTGGGTCTAGGCTATATATATATATATATATATATATATATATATATATATATATACATATATCCATCAAATTACAGCTATTATATAAATCTAATGCTGTTCCAAAATAACATTTGTTGAAAGTTTACCTGGATCAATAGCTCAGAGGTAGAGAAAAGCATAAGCATGTGCAAGGCCCTGGATTCTATCCACAGTACAATAAGAGAGAGAGAGAGAGAGAGAGAGAGAGAGGGAATAAACTATTTTAGATTGATCACTTGATAGTAATCTAATCAAAACACAAAAAAATATATGTTTGAGATTACAATATATTATAGTTTAAATCTGAAATGTCAAGCACAGGTATATAGTTTGACTGCTTGTTCCCAAGCTGGTGGTACCATTTTGGGAGGCTGTGCAGTCTTTAGGAGGTAGAACCTCACTCTTGAATGGAATGGTTAGTGGTGGACCTTTCAAGGTTATCTGGCCCCTGTTTCCTGGCTAAGTTTGCATTCTCTGCCCAGTACTGCGACTTGCTCTGTTCTACCACACGTTACCCATCATGTTGAGGTGGAATTTCTGACACTGTGAACCAAATAAACTCTTCTTCTCTTGTCTTGGTCAAATATTTTGGTCACTGCAATGCAAAACTAATGGATACACTTTAGCAATGTAGCAGGACACAAAATAAGTACACAGAAATCAGTAGCTTTCCTATATACTAACAACAAATGTGCAGGGAATGAAATCAGGAAATCTCTCCCATTCACAATTGCCTCAATAAATAAATAAATAATGTACCTTGGAATAAATTTATCTAAGGAAGTGAAGGAGATCTACAATGAGAACTTTAAAAACCTCAAGTGAGAAATTGCAGAAGACACAAGGAAATGGAAAGATATCCCATGTTCTTGAATTGGAAGAATCAATATTGTGAACATGTCAATCTTACCAAAAACGATCTACACATTTAATGAAATCACCATTAAAATTCCAATGGCATTCTTCACAAAAATAGAAAAAAATATCCTGTTTCATATGAAAGCACAAAAAAACATCAAATATCCGAAATGATTTTGAGCAACAAAAATAAGTCTAGTGGTATCACCATACCCGATTTTAAGCTATATTACAAAGCCATAGTAACAAAAACAGCATGGTATTGGCACAAAGACAGACATGTAGGTCAATGGAACAGAATACAGGTCCCAGATGTTAATCCAGGCAGCTACAGCCATCTGATTTTGCCATAAATGTCAAAAATATTCATGGGAGAAAAGAAAGCCTCTTCACCAAGTGGTTCTGGAAAAACTGGATATCTATATGTAGAACGATGAAAATAGATCCTTGTCTTTCCCCATGCATTAAAATCAAATCCAAGTGAATCAGGGACCTTAATATCAGACCTGAACCTCTGAAATTGCTAGAGGAAAAATTTGGCATAGGCAATGACTTTCTGAGTATAACTCCAATTGCTTAGAAAATACAACCACTAATCAACTAATGAGAGCTCATGAAATTACAAAGCTATTGTTAGGCAAAGGAAACAGTGAATAGAGCAAAGTGACAACCCACAGATTGGAGAAAATCTTTGCTAGTTACACATCTGACAGGATTAATATCCAGAATATGCAAAGAACTCAAAAAACAGAACAATAAGAAATAAAACAACCCAATCACAAAATGGGCTAAGGAACTAAATAGAGAGTTCTCACCAGGAGAAATACAGATGGCATATAAACATCTAAAAATGTGTTCTACATCCTTAGTCATCAAGGAAACGCAAATTAAAACTACCTTGAGATTCTGCCTCTCTCCTGTCACAATTGGTATCATCAAGAAAACAAATGACAATCAATGTTGGTGAGGATGTGGTAAAAGGGGAACCCTTCTGTACTGTTGGTGGGAATGTAATCTGTTACAGCCATTATGGAAATCAGTGTGGAGGTTCCTGAGACAGCTAAAATTAGATTTACCATATGATCCAGCTATAGCACTCCTAGGCATATATCCTAATGACTCTTCTCACTACCTTAGAGATACTTGCACAACCATGTTTATTGCTGCTCTAGTCACAATAGCTAGGAAATGGAACCAGCCTAGATGTCCATCCACAGATGAATGGAGAATAAAGATGTGGTATATCTACACAATGGAGTTCTATTCAGCAGTAAGGAAAAATGAAATTTGCAGGGAAATGGATGGATGTGGAAATGTTATACTAAGTGAGGTAATCCAGGGCCAGAAAGCCAAACATCACATGTTCTCTCCTATATGTGGATCCTAGCTACAAAGGTATAGACTTCTGTGTGAGCTGGAACCAAAAAACAGTAGCAGAAGCCCATAAGCTAGAAAAAGGCTATAAGGGAGGCAGGAGAGGGAAAGTCTTAAGAGGATGGTATTTTATATATATAAGTAGAAGAACCGATTACAGGGAGGGGAAATGCCTAAGCGAAGTTAGGGGAAAAGATTGTGTAAAAGAAGGGGGGGGGGTCAATCAAAATTCAAGATATTCTAAATAAGATATATGAAAATATACTTTCTTAAATAATAGCACATCCAGAAGCCATAGATTGTTACTAGAAAATTTCCAGTACCTGGGATGGGATACCTTCTAGTGAGTGATTGGCTAGGGAGATCCATGTGGCCTCCAAAATATTACTGGCTCTTGCCAAGGCCCTTGGTTCCCCATGACAAAGAGATTTCACGACCCTATTGCAGAAGACTTCACATGCCTGAGTAGCAAAGTCATGGAGAAATCAAGTTTCTGCTGAGCAGGAAACCTTTTTCCTGGAGCCCAGCCAACTGAAAGCTGGAAAAATCTGTACTCTGTGCAGTCTTATGGGAGACAGAAGCCATCAGCCCTGAAAACAGTGGACATTGGAAACCTCAAGTTTTACCAGACAGGCCAAATGACTGAGCAAGTGTAATAGTGGCATGTATGCTCTGGGGGAAACCAACTGCTCTCTCATTGGACTGAAGGCCCGCTCTATGGGAGGGAATACATGCCTAGTACTGAAAACCTAATCAAAAGCCTATGGCAAGGGAGGTCATGAGCCTTAGGGGTATAAAGCCTACTCTTGTCTGGATAAATGCATATATTATTCTCATCAAATTTCCCTGAAAGCACTACACTTAATGTTCATACTCATATATTAATGCTACTCTCACTTCTGGTTAGAGAAGCTTCTCTTTTCAGCTGGTAATGACCACTGGGATGACCCAAAAGGTAAGATAGTGCTGAGAAGAAGGGACAGAGAAGTGTCCAGCACTGAAACATCTCACACCCTCCAAGGCTCAGGGTCCATTGTGGAATAGGTGGCAGAAGGAATGTAAGAGCCAGCCAGGCGTGGTGGCACACGCCTTTAATCCCAGCACGCGGGAGTCAGAGGTAGAAGGCTCGCCGTGAGTTCGAGGCCACCCTGAGACTCGATAGTGACTTCCAGATCAGCCTGGGCTAGAGTGAGACCCTACCTTGAAAAAAAAAATAAGAATGTAAGAGCCAAAGGAAGGGTGCCACTCCTTACATTCAATTGCCCGGATAGAATTTGGCCTCAATATCCAGGACTTAGCAGTGCCTAGCTATACTCAAACAAGACCCTCATAATAGGAGAAAAAAATGATGACATCAAATTAAAAGAGAGACTAATGGAGAGATGGTGGGGATATGACAGAGAGTAGAGTTATGAAGGAGAAAGTGGGGGAGAGGAGGGGAGGGGAAGGGAGGGAAATACCGTGGTTTGTTTTCTGTAAGTATAGAAGTTGTCAGATAATATATATATATATATATATATGCATATATATGTGTGTGTGTATGTATATATATTTTATATATATACATATATATGTGTATATATGTTATATATACACATATATATGTATATATATTTTATGTATATACATATATATATATACATATATATATGGAGAGAGAGAGAGAGAGAGAGGAGTTGAAACTCCACTTAAAAGTTACTAAAGCTAAAAGTTTAATTTTTTTTAAATATTTAACTCTTGAGATGTTGCCAGATCATAAATTCCAAAAACTGTCATTATGCAAGGTGCCATTGCAGGTACAAATAATAAAGTATAAATAAATTAATACTTGTCAAATATGTTGTGTTCCATATATCAAGCTATTTCCTTATGCTCAGGAAATATTTTTTAGAATTTTCTATTGCTGTGCATCTTAATCCTAAATTAACCATGTGGTCACATGATAGCCACTTAATTACTATGCTTCCCCTCACACATTTCTATTCCCTAACCTCACAAGTGGTTTATTAATGGACTCTGAAAAACAGAATTTCTGCTGCCTTCCATTAATGTTGAAGTTTATTTTCATTGTAACTAACTGCTATAAAATATTGAAAGGAACACTATGTAAGGACTATAAAGGCATATTTTTTTTCTCTGCAGGCATAAGCATACATGATGAGATGTACAGAAATATCTGCATCTCCAGAGACTTTTCATTATTGCTTCACCCTTATGGTATGTGTGAAATGTATAGGCTGGAATATAGGGTCAGATTTCATTTCTCAGTGTCATTTAACTCCTATATTCCCTAGGGAAGGTGGGAAAATGCCTGCATTCAGAGCAGATGACATCAGCATCACAGAAGGGGATACTTTGTATTACTGGAGTCTTTAAAGAGCTCTAACTGTTTATAGACCAAGTTTTAAAATTCTGTTTTCTATCATCATAGAGAACTTGCCTAGTGTATGTGGGGCCATACAAAATTATGTTTTATTTTTCAAATTCTATTCTCCAACAGAGATTTTTTAAAGGATATTTCCTAAATATGGGACATTGGAAGAACCCAGCTGTGCTAATGCTTATCCATGCTAAAGATTGGAGCCAATTGTCTTAGTGGAGACCTAAATGCTGAGGAATAGCCCTTTCCTCCTTGGAGTGTATTAGTTTGTGGGTGTAGCTGAGTATTAATAGGACATATATTCCTACTGAAATAAGCCATAGATCCAGTGACCTAGCAAATGTCTACCAGTGCAATGCAGTATTTGTAAAGAATTAGGGGATGAGAAGAAATAACCCTTCTATCTCAACATTGATTCATTCTTGAGCATGCGTTGTGTCTATACTCCCAGGTACCTTGTTTGTCATTGTGAACATGCTACAGCTTTTATAACATTATACTGTCTCTTATATTAGTTATGATGAAGTAATATTAAATCTGTACTGTGTGTTGTTTATTTAATTTATTCAGACAGGTTCTTGCTATGTTGCCCAGGCTAAACTGAACTCAAACAATCTTCCTGCCCCAGAGTCTCAATTGCCTGAGACTACAGGCACTCAAACACTATAGTTGATTTTTAAATATTTTATTTATTTATTTGAGAGAAGGGGAGGAAGAGAGAGAGTATGAATGGGCATGCTAGGGTCTCCTGACATTGCAAATAAACTCCAGACACATGTACCACTTTGTGCATCTGGCTTTGCCTGGCCACTGGGCATTTCAATCAGACCCTGCCAGTTTTAGAAGAAAGTGCCTTTAACTGTTGAGCCATCTCCCAACCCCCCAGGTGTTTATTTATATATTTATTTTTGTTTCTTTGAGGTAGGGTCTTGTTCTAACCTGGCTACCCCAGGAATTCACTACATAGTCTCAGGGTGGCCTGTATCTCACAGTGATCCTCCTACCGATGCCTTCTGGGTGCTGGGATTAAAGGCTTGTGCCACCATGCCCAGTTAGTTGCTTAATTTTTAATTAGCAGAGCCAAACTATAAGGACCTAGCCTTAAACTCTAGTCAGCAAATGTGACCAGGAACCCCTCAGCTTCTCTGACACAGGAAGCAGGGGCAATCTCTAGTTCCTGCTCAGAGGAACACTAAGTTCAATTGTAGGAGAAAGGGGATAAGTCAGGGCATGTGGTAACACCAGTGTTCACTCGTTCTCTTCACAGTTCATTATTGTGCTATCACAATGTTTCCATATTTCTATTACAATGTTGTCATTCTTTCATTACTGTGATTAAAAAGTAATGGCAAGCAATTCCAGAGCCATATTGCTCAAATTATGATCCCATCTCTGTCAGTAAACTGCAAGTCACATCACCTCTCTGTGCCTCAGTTTTCTCAAAATTCGTACAAAAATAATATAAAGTTGACGAGTTGTATGAAGATTCATCTAGTGAAAGTTATGGGGGAAAGGGATATAAAAAATCATAATGGCATATAGGAAGCACTATGGGTATATGCATCACTGGACAGTAATGGCAAGGAGTTACAGATGAGGAAACTGAGGCTCAGTTGGGTGATGGCAAGCCAGGTAAAGGGACATTCCCTCTATCTAAGGGACTGGGTAGGCATTAAACACTGTTAACTCATTAGCATTGTTACCTCACTGTTAATATTATTTGAAATTAATATTAACATTTATAGGAACATATTTTGTAAGCACCCCCTCTGATGTTTATTTTCCTATAAATAAACAAAACATTGTGCGATGGAGTAATCTGACTCCCTAGATGTAAGTTGTTGGACTTGTCTCTGGTGTACTGAATACACTGAACAAAAAATTGACTGTGAGTTCTTTAGCTAGCCTGACAACTCAGCAGCAGCACCAGCTGTTTGGGACACACCACAAGTGCGTCAAAGCTCCAAGGCCATTGTAAGCTGTTTGCTTCAGTTCCCCAAAGTGCAGTCTCAGACACAAGTGCTTCAAACAGCTTAACCACATTTTCCTTGCATTCATTTGCACCCAGACAGAGGGATGTAATTCCCCTGTTGTTTTAGCTGAGAAACTGTTGCAACTGCAGTAATGTCATGATATGTAACTACATGCCCATGCCTGAAGGTCTGCTGTGACTGGAACAAATGCCATTTTTCTAGCTATATAAGCAGGCAGTTCAGGTCATTTTGTGCATGGGCAGGGAGGCACCCTCCTATGTTATCTCCACTAATCTTGGAATATTAGGCCCAACAAACAGCTTCTTGAGTGGTCTTTGCTCATTTTGATATCCATTGTTAGCAAAGCAAGTTAGCCAGTATGATGAAGAAAGAAGAGGTGATGGTGGGCCCCACAAAGTTGACTATGAAGTATCTAGCTGGCAGGAGGAACTGCAGAAGCAGAACCAGAGAGTGGGCCAGATTTTTTTGTTTGTTTGTTTGAGGTAGGGTCTCACTGTAACCCAGGCTGACCTGGAATTCACTATGTAGTCTCAGGGTGGCCTTGAACTCACAGCGATCCTCCTACCTCTGCCTCCCAAGTGCTGGGATTAAAGGTGTGCACCACCACACCCGGTCTGAGTGGCCAGTCTTGACAGCCATCATTGTAGGGCTAAGGGTTCTGGTACTCAAATCTATAAACCCTAGGAAGCACCTCCAGCTACTGTGCCCAGCCCAGCTGTCTGCTGCTGTGGCTTAACACGGTCAGATACCAGGGAATACAAGAGATGCCAGACACCAGCACTGGAGGAGCTTCTCCTCACCCATACCCAATCTTCATTCACTGAGTACAAAAGGACCACAAGACAGCTATCTGATAACAGAGTGATTTGGAAAAGCTCACAGTTAAGACACAAATGCACTACTGCTGACTGATCTTATGACGTGATGGAAACAGTGACATTGAAAACAAAGCAGTCATTCACATGTTTATACAGCACCTCCCTTTCTGTTAAGGCACAGTCCAGGCACTCTTGAGCAAAGGAACAAAATTAGAGGTATCACACTCCCAGATTTTGAAGCACATTATGAAATTATTATAATCCAAATGCTTGGTACTGGTATAAAAATATAGACAGTGACCAAGAAAATGGAAAAGAAGCCTAAAGATAATGTAAAATGTAACAAAATAATTATGATAGCATATTGAAATTGCAGAAAGAATTGTACTAAGAAGATGATCATGTGAATTATTTGAAGTGGCAAGGCATTTTTATTCTTACATTTTTATCTTTAGTATATTTCATTTTTAGCTACAGGGAAAGGACCATATGTCTCCCAGTGATTTTTCTCTTTGACTTCTTATGTGATTTTTTTTAATGAAAAATAGGTCAAAATGGACAAAGAAATATGACTACCATATATGTACTTAAAAATTATATCATATTTTCTTATAACTTCAAAATTTCAAGCTCTCCGTCTTAATATTTATTCATCAAAAATTTATTTCACTTAATTATAACTTATAAAGTTTATAATGTAAACTGGAAAATATCTGATTCCAAGTCACTTTTTATTTGTAGTCCCTTTGTTTTTTATGGCCCTTTGAATCTAGGCCACACAAAAGTTTACTCAGGAAATTATTTAATATTTATTGAGGAAAAAATGCTCTGTAAAGCCTGTTCAAATGTGTGCTCAGAAACTAAATACCATAAAAATAAAAATATTTTATTCTAAAAATGTAACCAATACCAGATCCCACCAAGGGAAATTTAATACGTTAGTAAATATTTCAGTAGTGTTTGAAATAATCAATTGATACGAATAGGGAGATGAAAATAAAGTTCATTCTTGAAAAAAACAGCAAAGCACTTGCTAAGAAAAATTTGGGTTGGGGAGGCTTCAGAGATGGCTTAATGGTTAAGGTGCTTGCCTGTGAAGATTAAGGACCCAGGTTTGACTCCCCAGAACCAACACAAGCCAGATGCACCTGGTGGTGCATGATTCTGGAGTTTATTTGCAGAGCTACAGACCCTGGCACACCCATTCTCTCTCTCTCTCTCTCTCTCTCTCTCTCTCTCTCTCCTCTCTTATAAATTAAATAAAAATAAAAATAAAATGTTTCCAAGAAAGTCAGAGAGAGAAAGTAGAAAAGGCAAAAATTGGTTTTCAGTAATGTCTATATAATAGGAAGTTCTTTTTTTTTTATTTTATTGGAGGAAAACAAAGTAAGCAGAAAACCCAGAAATCTTTATCACAAGAACTGTCTGAATAATAGTTCATCTAAGTGGGAGGCTTCATCTAGGCTAAGAACACATCCTGTAAGGAAGTAAGTTTCCTAATTCTGGAAAACAAATCCAACCCTACTCACTAAAATGCTCTCACCATTAGGAACATGAGGATCTTACTGTGCCTGTGTTTTGATTTGGGTCTTCTTATTTTAAATGCAACAAGTTATCACATCAGCAAAAGCCATTTTGCTATCTTAAGATAATACTATTTTATGGAAATCAACAATTAAGAATGCAGAAAATCTTTAATTCAACTAATTCTGCTTAGTCTGTTATCACCTACAATACTTACCCCTACAACATAAGGCTGAGGATGTCAGTTTGCTACAGTATTAAATCAGGAGGAAATTGCATACCAGATTGATGGCCAGACAAGTTTGAATCAATGAAGAAAAGTCAAACACTAAAAAATCTATAATTTAGTTGCTTTGATGAACCTTAATGTGATCTTGTATACATCTCCTAAAAGATACTCCCCAGGCAAAAAAGAATGATATACCTGAAGATTTCCAACAGTAAGACTGAAGGATCAAATATATAGCATCAGACAATAATTTAGTAACCACAGGAGTAGAAACTCTGGTCTTCACATTATCTTTGACATATGTCACAAAACACCAATTTGGCATTCCAAGCAAGTACCTTAACCACTGAGCCATCACTCCAGTCCAACCTGACATTCCAGATACTATTGTGTTTATTTATTTGATATGAGATGGGTTGATTTTAGCCAACTGTTTCTCTTTATACATGCATAATTCCCATTGAAGTGAAGAACCCTTCTGTTTACCATTGAAATTTATCATCATTCTATTTATCATAATAAAGTCAATGGGAGCCCTGTACACACAAGGACTGAGACAGCCAGCAAAATCAAGCCTAAATGCTAGCAATCTGGAAAAAGGCCAATGATGAACTGGCAGGAAAATGGGATTGCCATCTCGCTTTACAGCTGGTCTCTTCAAATAGAATTGGAGACTTCCAGAAGATGCAATGCAAAAATGGTACCATTGGGCAAGCTAAGGACAAGGAAATGAACAGTTGTCCATATCCTGCTGGATCCGGACTACCACTTCATCAACACTTTATGAAATTAATTGACCTAAGGGATAATTGAAGTGTAGCAATGTTATCATGGAAGTGGAAATGTGCACCTTATAAAGAAAATGGTAAGTTCAATAATTCAAAAGGAAGCTGGTTGGAACAATGAACTATGGCCACATTACATCATGAGATTCCCTCCAACCCTCCCACACCCACCACAAACACTCAGTTTCTGAAGGACAACATTGTCTCAAGGTCTTATCGGCACTAACTGCATTACCAAGGCATAGAGGATACGATCAGATCTGTCCCCTTCATAATGTAGATGTTTTCTTTTTAAAGCAACCTAGATTATATTCTGAATAGGTCAGTCTGTGTGCCTGACATTTCTCTTCAGCTTCCTGTGACCTTTTAATAAGAATGACTTGGTTTTGCACTGCAGAAAATGGAACTGTCCCTTTTCAATCAGTGAATATGAGGGACACAGTTTGAACATATCCCATTTTCTGTACTGCTCATTACTCACACAACAATGTCAATGAAACACTTTAAAAGCATGTGTCCTATTTGGCTTTCATTTTCCCTTCTTCTGCTGCTCCTTCACCTACATCTGTAAATATTTAAACAAATGTGCAGTCACATTTGCTCAGGGAAAGTACCAAATTAATAAAGTCTCTGTTGAGCAAATCCGACTTTTATAATGTATGCTTAAACAGATGTCATCTTTGAAAAGTATTGCAGAGAATTATTAACATGACAGACCATGGTTACAGGAAGACAATTATCAACAGCAATCCAATTTCTAAAATTCAGAAATGTTCTTCTTTATTATGTTTCATGACAGAGGATCCAACTACTCAGATTGTCAGTATGTGAATGAAAATGAGACTACCCGCTTCCATGTAAAATGCTGTTAAGTACAATAATTTAGGGTCCAGCCTACAAGTTCCCCACTGGAATACTGATAGGTCTTTGAGACTTACAACAGGTGTCCAACAAACACAACCCTAGGAACACAGCACCACTTTCTAGTTGGATTTGCATGTGCTACAAGGGGTACAGATTTTATTCTTACAATAGAACTGGACTTTCATATTGAAGTTTAGGCACTTAATTATATGTGAGAAGGTACAGGAAGGACACACACTCAGCATGATCTGAGCAGGGAAGATTCTTCATAAAGAAATACCTCGGAAATTGACACAGAGGTGAACCAGAAATATATATTTAAAACTCACACTGGCAAGACCCAAGCAAGTCTCTGACTCCTGAACTCAGGCATCAAGCAAGAATGCCCTGTCCTGTGGAGCTGGGAAGAGAAACAAAGTATCGACAAGCAAAGGCTTTAATGAGAACATAATTGCTGGTTGTGGTACAAGAGATAAAGCCCATAAATAGAGTGCCCTGGAAGAGAAACATGATCTACATCAGGAGCTGGCAAATATTTCCTAGAAAACTCAAGGCAGTAAATGCATGGGGATTTACAGATCATATTTGATTACTGTTGCCTATTTTTTTTACAATCCTTTAAAAGCACAGGGACTAGTGTTATGTAAAGACCTCATGAGAACAAGACACATGTGTCTATCTTTGTAGAAATCTAATGTCAAACCACTTAGAACAGATGGGTGCCTTCCCCTACTCTGCAACCACCTATGCCTCCTCCTCCTCTTCCAGAATGAGAAATTAACCTGATTAAACAAGCCTGGGCAGAAAGGAAGCAGGAAGTAAAGATCCACTGCCTCTGAGAGGTGTCTCACCTTCTCTGGCCTTACCCATTGCTTACCTTGTCTGCACAACTTCCTGAACTTCTGCCACAGTTTCCCTCCTACAGCATGGAGCTCACAACTCACCTTTTCCAGGAAGCTTCTCCAGAAAAAAAAAAAAAAGGAGCACTCTATTGCTCTCATGGGTGATCATAGATATGCACACCTGTGTTTGGGGTCTCCCTCATGGATTTAGTCCCTCTCTTTGGCATTAAATCCTGTTCTCAATCTTCCATCCTAATCCTCAGCCAAACACATCACATGTCACAGGTTGGTTTCTTCTCTAGAATGCTGCATTCAAAAGTACTTTCCAGCGGGGAGTGGTGACGCACACCTTTATTCCTAGCACTCTGGAGGCAGAGGTAGGAGGATCACCGTGAGTTTGAGGCCACCCTGAGACTACATAGCCCAGGTCAGCCTGGGCTAGAGTGTAACCCTACCTCAAAAAAAAAGTACTTTCCAATTTGATGCTAAGGAGAGTACCATGAACAGGATTCACCTTATGGAAAGATTCCAAGAAATATTATTTGCTACAATAAACAATGTAAATGGGGACACTTCTCAAAGTATTTTTCTTGGTCACCTAATAAAGACTTAGGAAATTCCCACCACTTCATTAGGTCTTATACAGAATACCATTCCCCTGAAAGCAGTGAGGTGTGGCCAAATATACCTGGAGGAATCTGACATCCTTTTTCCTTTGGAAGAGATTAAACACATAAACACATCATATTAGTTCCTCATACAAAATAACTTAAGTTGGGCATTGTGATGGCTAATGGAAATCTTCAACTTGATTGGCTAGAGAATCACTGAGGAGACACGGCTCTAGGCCTGTCTGTGAAGGGTCTTTCTAGATTAGCTTTATTGAGGAAGTACCACCCAAACTGTGGATAGCAACCTTGCATTTATCTCCCTCTGCTTTTTGACTGCAGATGCAAAGTGATCAGCTGCCTCAAGCCCCTGCCATCATGACTGCTCCACTATGATGGACCCTCAAACTGTGAGTCAAAATATACCCTTTCTGCCTTTTGTCACGTTTATCTTGTGCTTTGTAACAGCAGCAAGACAAGCAACTAATACAGGCATGGAGAGAGAAAGCAGAGAGCCTTGCTACAAGAAACAGGTAGGAGGAGAAGGTTCTAAGTGACCTTGAGTATCTGCATGCCAAACAGGGCCTAAATGAGGACTGAAAGTCACTGATCAGTAAGGGGATGAGCACATTTACATGGGGCATCTCTCACTGCTAGGTATTGAGGGACAGGACTGCAGATCACAGGGAAAAGCTCGTGTAGGGTTCAGTGTCTTGGAATGAAGAGCCCAGGACTTGTGCTCCACATAGGATGGCTTAAATTCCTGGCCTTTTCTCAGCTGTATGATTTGTCATGTATTCCCTGTTTCCTTAGGCTGTAAAATAGAATTAATACAAATATGCAGATGAAAAATATAAAACAAGCTGATTTTCTTTAAGTAACTACGATACCATAGTTAATATTACTCTCAAAATGAAGTACTTTAAAGGACCTAAAAAGTAGGATTGTCCCCAAATGAATGTTAAAATATTACATTCCAGTTCAGGGTCAAATAGTTACTCGTGTAAATTGATTATAATTATCATTATTATTGTCTGAAGCATTGGGAATAGGTTCCAGGGTCTTATGTATCCAAGGCAAGCATTTTTGTCACAGAACTACAACCTTGGCCCTAGGCAATTATGAATCAGATATTAGTAACTCTCAATTATACCATAATCTAGATATTTATTTCTTATATCTCATTGTCAGAGCAACAGAGCAATATCTGCCACATAGTCCCTTAGAAGGAATGGTAATGTTTGCTTCAATTGAAGAAGATAAACTCTGAACCATTGACACATGAAGATGTGTTTTCTGAAGTTAATTTTAAAATTATTTATGCATTTTTCTAAGCACAAAAAATGTTATTGTTTGGATAGCAAATGTAGCCCACAAGCTCATGTTTGCTGTGTAGACTCCAGCTCATTGTGTTCTTGTGGGAGCTTTTGGAAAACTTCAGGAGGTGAGGTCCAGCTGCAGGAGCTATGTAACTAAAAGCATTCTTAGAAGGTTATGCCTTGTCTCAGCTTGTGCTCTGTTTCGTGTCAGCCATGAGGGAACTGTTCTACTCCACCACGTGCTCCTACCATGATGATTTTCTGTTCAAGCTCTTGAGACAAAGAAAGTATGGGGTGAACTTCTGAAACCATGAGCCAAAATGAAGGTTTCTTCTTTTGAGGTATTTAGGCCATGCACTTGATCATAGCTATCAATGCAAAAGTAACTAACACACAAAGCTGCTCCCATGTATATATCTCCTATTTATTTTTGTTTTGCTTTTACATGTATTTAGTTCTAGAGAAAAGAAATTGTTTACTGGAATCAAGTTTGATGTAAGATGAAATAGTAGTCAGTTTGTAAATGAGGGTGTCTGGCGGACATCAGAATTCTGCCTCTTCCCAAAATACTTTCAAGTACCTCCTGTGCTGGCCATCTCCAGTTCTGATGATGAAATGTATTTGGCCATGGTAGAACAGTATTTGCGACACAAAAGCAAATCAAAACACACCCACCCATGTAAATGCCACAAAAAGCAGCAAATTATGTGGAGGTGTTTTGTGCGTATGTTTAACTACAATTTAAATTGAAAAGAATCTCATTATCTCAGCCTCCCATATGTATGTGTGCATATAAGCAGGGAAAACAAACTCAAAATATGGCCTCAGAAAGCAGGATTGTGAAAGTGAGACTTTGCTTTTTAATTGAAATATTGCAGATTGGCCCTAATACTTAAGCATACTCAAGACTTGCAAGGCAGTAGAGGGTCAGACCATTTACATGCCATAATGACAACTTATTAAAGATAAATAAAATAATAGTGGTACATTTTAGCATTGAAAAATATTTCCCTTTGTGAAATATCACATTAACTCGCAGGTAGGTACAATTTTTAGTGTATTGATTTAAAAAGTGAAAACAAGTAAGTGGAAACAAATGTTTCTATGTAAGAAGTTAACATTTTAACATAAATATACAACAGAGTATAAATGTGCTTTTCACAGGATAGTTGTGATGTACTGAATAATGTGACAAGAGCATAAAATTCTATAATTCACATTTTTATTCATTTACCTAAGAATTTCTCTGACATCATGTATAGCATTTTGTGGACAGAACATTAAACAGACAAATATAAGAGCCAGGGGAATATGAGGTTCAGTTAGATGTCCCCTCATCTTCACTTAGCAGTATCTTGGCACTTGCTCAGTAATGTTTGACCCATGTGAAATGCAAAGTTATTCCCTGATGGGTGAGAACAGTTGATGCCCAGGGTGATCCAAACAGTTGACCTCTCAAGAGAAAATCACAGAGATTCCCCTGTAATGGTGGCCAGTCTTTACCTCTTGAGTCCTAATCAACAGAGTCTTGAGATAAAAATTCCCAGAAGCTGAGTAAAGAACCTCCTAAAACAAGAAGGAACAGAACCCCACAGCACTTACAGAGCACAGAGAATGAAATCATTCCCACCATTAGACTACTAGAACTCATAATTCATGCAACAGTATATAACATATGATGGACATAGTATCAATAAACATCATGGTGATTGTGGTAGAAAACAATTATCACCAGCCTAAGCACTGCACAGGACCTACCTAATCCTCAAAGCCAAGGCCTGAAGGCATCTCACACTGCCATGAGCCATATAGTGCTGCTTTGGTCAATAATGAGAACTATGCATAACAGTGGCTAGGAAACATGATCTCATTTTGTCCATTGATATACCCCTTTTAGTTCATGTTCATATATTTTATGGCATTCACATGATAATACCTTATCAATGTAGTTCTCAGAACCTATCCTGATGGTTAAGTAAGAGACCATTTTTATAAGTAAGATAATATTAATTGACAGCTAAGCAGAGGTATAGTTATAAAGCCAAGATTTTTTGTACCCAACACAGCAAAATTCACCCTATCCATTATCTAATAAAAAGTCATCACTTGTGTAAATAAGCCAAAAATATTATAACACAGTGGCTCCAAAAATATGCAAGAAATGATACATATTGGTGAAGTGTGAATAATTTTGGCAATATTCTGAGTTATCACTCACTTTCTCTTATTTTGATATGAAACTGAAAGGTTTTATCTGTTGTGTGTGTATACAATATGGTGTGTGTGTAATGTGGTGTTTGTACAATGTGGTGTGTGGTGGGGGGTATGGTATATGTGGTCTGGCTATTGTGTGTGTGGTGAGTGTATGTGTGTGTGTGGTGTTTTCACATGTCTGAGCCCACATGCCCCCTCTACGTTTGCCTGCACTGGAGTGTACTTGTCCGCAGTAGTGCAAAAAGACTGCTAGGAATCCTACTACATTGCTCTTCAGCCAGTTCATAAAAAGCATTCCTAATTTTAATTGTGAGCACTCATCCCTTGCACTTGTACCTTGTGTTTAGAACTTCCCTCACACGTTTTGTGATGTTTAGCATTCAGTAATGGTCTATTATTTAAAATACACCTGATTTTTGTATACTGGTCTTATGTCCTGCAACCTTGCTACTCAGCTTCAGTAGTTTTGTTTTGAAAGATTCCATTGGATTTCCCATGAAACTATCATGTTACCTGTGCGTAAATTGTAGCTTCTTTCTTTCCAGTCTGGATTTATCTTATCTTTATGTCTTACTGTACTGTAAGGCCCAGAACTCCCACACCACAACACAGGGCAATCTCATTCTTGATATGTGAGTCTTCTGCCATTAAATACATTCTTAATTTAGGATTCAGATCAATGTTATTTATCAGGTTGTTAATTTCTCTCTATTTTCACTGTTTTGAGAAGTTTGTTAGGAATTAATACTGGAATTTCTCAAAAACCTTTTCTGAATCAATTATTACAGCTATGTCAATAGGCATGGAAAATGTACCATGCAATATCACATCAAAAATAAATTAGTTAATTTTATTAAATATGATAGAAGTTGTACTATATCTCTAATGATGAATTAATAAAGAATATATAAATATAATACAAATATATGGTATACATATATGATGATTATATATCAGAAAATTCAAACTTTTACTGATTAAAACTTCTATGAGAAGTCAAGCATAGCTGTACACAACTGTTACCCCAGAACTTTAGAGTTTAGGAAACAGTATTACAAATTCAATTCCAGAGTTACATTGTAAGACCCTCTCTCACAAAAGAATGAGGGCTGAGAATATAGCTCAATAGTACAGAACTCGCCTAATGTGTATAAGGCCTTGAATTCTATTCCTAGGAGCACACAAAGGAGAAGAAAAATAAATTAATTAAAAATAAAGTAAAACAAAACATTACCTGTTTGAGTAGAGATATGAAGTGAAAGAAGAAAAGGAGAGAAAACCTCTGGAAAGGGACATTTCCAGGAAAAGGAACTGCACAAGTCCCAGTACAGAAACATATTCAACATTCAAGGAACAAAAGATGGCCATTTAGGATGGATTAGAGTAGGCAAACTGACATTAAAGATTTAGCCAGTTCCCCACTGTGGATGGCTGAAGCCTGAGAGTTAGGACCTCCTGAAGTTATAAATAAGCAAGTATTACAATGACCTAGGTTTTTGCTGCAGTAGTAGATTGCAGGGGTGTACTGAAGAAACTCAGTCTGCTCAGAAAACTGTTGCAAGAACATGAAGAAAGGAGAAGCAAACCAGACTGGCAAAAGTGAAGTCCTAAGGAATGGCTGGATTCAGAATACATGATGAGACTGGGGCTGGTTTAATTTGCTGATTGACAGATTGTATTGAGGTGGAAGAAAGAGATGAATTAAACTGAACCCATAATTTCTCCTCTTGGTAGGCCTAGAAGAATAAATAACTATTTACTGAAATGCAACACATTATGAGAAGAGCGGGATGGAAGTGAAATTAAAAGTTTGGTATAGTATAACAACAAGGGTTAGGCTTTTTAATAACCCAAAAGTGGGGGTTCTCAGGAAATAGTCACCCTCTAAATCACTGTATATATCCTTCATCTGTATCCCAGCAACAGCTCTTATAACTAATAAAGGGGAATTTTCCATGTTCTATCAACTCCATACCAAATAAATTAGACCTGGGAGTAGGTTGTAAGTGCCCTGATCTGCATCCAGTAGAGCAGAAACACAGGCAAAATGCCAGGGACTTGTGATTGGCATCTCAAGGAGAAAGGAGCAGATTCAGATTCAGAGACTGAGTCAACCATCTCTGGGATCTACTATCTCCTGATAGATAATGTCAAGACTGAATTGAGTTAGAAGACACTAGCTGATGTCTACTACAATGAGGACAAATCTTCACACATTTTAGGGTGATAGACATGGTCTGTGTTGTGAGGCTGTAGTAGGAGAAGGAGAGTGTGAATCTGTTTTTCTGCAGGCTTCCCTTGCTGTATGAAAGGCACTGATGTGGGAAATGATAATTGGTGGTGAGGCCTACTCTAGGGTTTCACCACCTGGTGTCCTTTAGAGAGCTTCTCCTGCTGGCAAATGTAGTCTGGATTGTTCATACCCTACTCCTCTATGATATTCTGACACTTGGCTGTGTTTGGAAGGTAATCAACACTATACATAAGTCAGTCAGCCATCTTTATCTTGTTCTGTCATTCCTTGACGACCTGGGTCATGTCACTCTGACTCACCAGTTAACCTCCCATTTCATGGTTGGCCTTCTCAAAGTGAAGGCTGCTGGCCATGAGTTAGCCTTAGCACTCCAATATAAACTTCACTAGATCATGAAATAATCCTAGGATGGATTTGCACCTCTAACCCATGGAAGTGCTAATTCCTCTCTAGCTTCCAGTGGCCCTCTCATCAACTGTCATGTTTCATTTGTCAAATGTGTTTCTACCAAGTTACCAGTACTCAGAATTCAGCATTATGCCAAGCTTCATGATCAACAAAGATAACCACTATATAGACAAGTATCACATGTCATTTTGATGATAAGTCTATGGCAGGATGGAGAGATGGCTTAGTGGTTAAAGGTCTGGCTTGCAAAGCCTCACGATCTGGGTGCAATTCCCGGTACCCATGTAAACCAGATGCACAAAGTGGCACAGGTGCCTTGAGTTTGCAGTGGCAAGAGGCACTGGTGTGCCCATTCTCTCATACTGTCTCTTTCTTTATCTTTGTCTTTCTTTCTCTCACTCTTTCTCTGCTTGCAAATAAATAAGAGGATATAAATAAATAATTAAATAAAATAGAAGCCTATGGAATGATGTCTCCTGTTGCACCTAGGTATACATACACAAGTACCTATTGGATATTCAGCCACTAATCCAGGAGCTTTGAAGGTCATCATCAGTACAGAAGAAAGACCCATAACTTGATGAGGCCTCTGGATAAACCTAGCTCTGATGCCTTCTCTGGTTTTGTGTTTGGCAGGCTTCATTTTATAGTGTAAGCCACTTTGACATGTTTTCTGTTGATTGAACTAAAATCATCTGCAACCAAACTTGTCTCCACAACAGGCTACTCTAACCCATTGGCCAGCCAGACATGCTGCACCCAGCATCTAGAGTTCAGATGGGAAAGATTATCATCTATTGTCATACAGCTGGATGTTTGCTAATACATTAAGCAAAATACTTTATTTCAGTCTAGTCCTTAAAATATAGTAGATTTTGTAGTTGTTTCCTATAATTTTAACAGAAATGAACTATTTGGCTGAAAAACAACAAAAAGTTAATAAACGTAATAAGTTGAAAAATACAAGTTCAAATTCTTCTCATTCCAGTATACTCACATGTTTGCAATGCAAATTTCTGTCTCTCTTCCCAGGGATGAATTCATACTACTCTTGTGAATTTTTTTGATATATATTTTAACATAGGTTGTAGTATGTTTGGTCCTTGATCCCCATTTCCCTTCAGGCCCTCCTCAGTAGGGTTACTGATGTTCACTATGGGGTAAATAGAACCTCTGTATCTGGCGAGAGCTGTGTCTTAGGGTGTTTCTACTCACCTTGAGCCTCTTACAATCTTCCCATCAACTCCCTTCCACAATAGTCCTGAGCCTTGGCAGGTGTGTTATCTGTTGGTGTTGACCTCTCTGTAGCCTCTATATTTCTGTTATGATGTGTTTCAGTTCACCACAGTGTTTGTTGCTCTTTTCTTGGATGTCCGACTAGTACTGGGAGTAGTACTCATGTCACTGCTTCCTCTGAAATTTCTTCATGACCAAGTAAATGTACAGAGTGTGTGTGTGTGTGTGTGTGTGTGTGTGTGTTGGTGGATTTTGGATCTTCCCGGTATTCTCTGCCATTAACATAAAGCTCTGACCAAGGGTAAGCTCAGCTTTTGATAAAAAAGGATATGCCTTAGCTAAGAGCTGGAACCAACCCAGATGTCCATCACTAGAAGAATGGATAACTAAGATGTGGTATATCTACACAATGGAATTCTTTACAGCAGTAAGAAAAAAATGACACAATGAAATTTGAGGAAAAATGGTCAAACCTGGAACAGATAATTCTCAGTGAAATTACCCAATCACAGAAAAAAAATCACCACATAGTCTCACTCATCTACAGCACATAACCTGAAACTACCCAAGATGCCTTACATACCCAGCAAGCATCTCATGGACTAGACAATAGGATGGAAAGGGAGGGAGGGTAGGGCCAGGGAGGTTGTGGGAAACACAAATGTAGATCCAAATGGCAATGGTACCATAAAATTCTACAACCTAAAAGGCAGACCAAATGGCTGAACCTTCACCAGGCCCTTAGAGGGAACAACTGAGCCACAAGATACTGGACAGGGTATGATGAAGACGGAACTCAATCTTCTACAGCTTCTCTCCCTCCCTCCCTTCTTCTCTCTCTCTCACACACTCTTCTCTCTAACTCTCATATATTAGTTATCTTTTTCTTCCTTTTCTTAGTGGGCACTGACCTGTAACTCCCAGTACCAGCATGGGGCTATCATCCACAATGAGCTTTTGATCAGAGAGACCTACAAGGTTTCCTAAAAGACCAACAGATTTCATTCAGAGTACTTGATGACCCACCAAAGGTTAGTGATAAGACCCTACTGCTGAAGACACCTTATGTGGTTGACACTTAAAATGGAATGGCATGGCTGGAAGCTGGAAGAGAGTCAGTCCCCAGGCAGTCAGTGCGTCTAGTGCCAGAAGGTGCCACATTGGTGACTGG
The DNA here is from genome assembly GCA_036346955.1 of Dipus sagitta. NCBI lineage: Eukaryota > Metazoa > Chordata > Mammalia > Rodentia > Dipodidae > Dipus > Dipus sagitta. Next base: position 127,041,513 of record CM070771.1, on the reverse strand, counting down.
GGAAAATGACCAATATGTGTCCAAGCAACTCATGGTCTAACCTACTTAGCAGCAAATAACCTGTCATGATGCCCACACAAGTGCAGTGGTGGCACACAGCCATGGTGGGGAACCAACTGCTCTCAATTTGGCTAACTGATCCCCTCACTGGTATGGGACCCATAGCTGGAGCTGGGAAACAAGTCAGAACCATATCCAAACATAAGCCCACTCTCCAGTATCAACCTACTATCAATTGTGGGCTACAAGAGGGCCTACACATATTAAATTCTCTATAAAAAAAAAAAAGTAAGGGTTATCTCATTTGTCCTGGTGCTAACTTACTCTCCGTTGGAGAATCTGCTTCTCTTTTTCAGATAGATGTAGACCCTAAGGAGAGAGCCACCCCATCATACCTCAAAAGGTCTCCGGCTGAAACTAAGAAAACTTCGAGAAACAAGCAAGGGGGCTGTTTTTCCTGATGAACCGGACACCAGCACAAGGGGGAAGGAGATCAGCATAGAGAAAAATCAACTCCTACCAAATCAGAGAGCCAGAGCCTCAGAGGCCCTCAACACCTCATCACTGAAGCAGACCAAAAATGAACCCAACATGGCTCAGGGAAATTTTGCGGAAGAGGGGGCGGAAAGAATGTCAGAGTCACATGTTGGGTCACGATATGCAGAGACATTTAGCTTACCCATAACTGTGGGCTAACTCCACAATGCACGACCCGCATACCTCAACAAGGAGGGGCCAAGGGGAGGGGGTAGGTCACGGATGAGCCTAATAATGGTACCAAACTGACTGTATTTGCTGAATACAGAACTGACTAATAAAAATAAAAAAAAAAAAATAAGGGTACCAAACTGATTGTATTTGCTGAGTACAAAACTAATTAACAATTTTTTTTTTAAAGAAAAGGATATGCCTAGGAGCTTGAGAAGCATTATATTATTTATTTGCAAGCAGGGACAGAGTGAGAAAGAGAATGAATGGATGGATATACCAGGACTTCTAACCTCTACAAACAAGTCCAGATGCATGCACCATTTTGTGCATTTGGCATCACATTGGTAGTAGGAAATAAAGTCCAGTTCTCATGGGTCATTAGGCTTTACAAGCAATTGCCTTAAATGCTAAGCCATCTCTCCAGCCCAACATTAACTCTTTAGGATTTCTCATGTGATTTCTTAACAACTTTGCATCCTATAAACAACATCTTCTCTCACCCCATTCATCAGCATAATCACCATTAAATGTTAAACTCTTTTTTGCACATCTTATTTATTTTTAGAGAGAGAAAGAAACAGAAAAAGAAAGAGGGAGAAAATGGACATAAAAGGGCCTCTTGCTGCTGCAAATAAACTCCAGATGCATGCACCACTCTGTGCATCTGCCTTCAGGTGATTACTAGTGAATCCAACTTGGGCCTTCAGGCTTTGCAAGCAAGTAACTCTAACCACTGCACCATCGACTTGGTTTTTCCTGCTTCCAAGATAGGAGCAAATACCAAAGGCTTAGCAATCTGGAACACGAGAAGAGATTTTCCTTGCTATGTTAGAGCTCAGAGTACTCATGAGAGGACTTTGTGCAAAAGGATGAGCTGTGCAATAAATAACACTTCCCTTTTTCCCACCACAGTGTGGCCCACTTATCAGTGTGCACTGCGATGCAGTGAGTGCCTTTAATATGCTGAGGAGACAGCAGAGGGTAAGAAGAAGGAGAGCTCGGCTTCGTACTATGTGTGCAGTGGTATGAAGGGGCAGGTAAAAGAAGGGGAAAGCAGAAACCCTGTGATGGAGTTTCTTTAAAGCCATAGTAAGAAATGCTTCTAATAATTCTATGTGAAATGAAAATCCATTGTCAGATTTCAAGCAAGGGAAGTAAAGGGTCTATTTCCATTTCAGAAAACTTCTCTGACCTCTGTGTGGAGGATAAAATATTGGCAGGCAGCAAATAGAAACCAGGTGGCAAGCTCTGGTAGCTTTCTGTCATCATGAAAAAATGTCTCATACAATCAGAAAATTTCTTTTGGCTCATGGTTTCAGATCTTTCAGCCTAAGTTCAGTTTTGGGCCTACAGTGACTTAATTTACTTCCACCAAACCCCATTTGCTAAAGGTCCACCCTTTCAAAATAGTGCCAATGTCTTCTGATCAAACCTTTAGCACATGGGACTTTGGGGGACATGTTCAATTCTGACCATAACAGAGGCCATGTCAAGGCTCTTTGGTGTGGGGGATGAAATCAACCCTGGAGACCCTTAGAAGTAACAGAGAGCATGTCAAGGAGGTGAGGTGTGTGTGTGGGGGGGGGATGAAATCTAATATGGGAAGCTTTGGAATTGTGCTCAAGATATGTTGCCTGCAGACAAGAGAATGAATAAATTTTTCCTTACTTTTCTTCTTTCTAAGATAGCAACAATCAATGGCAATACTGAGTTATAGATCTGTGGGGGCATGGTGAGCACACTGGTCCTTCACAGCACTCTGTCCATGTTCAGTTCTACAGTCCTGTAAGCTGCAGTTAGAGATGTACAACTCATAATAAGAAACAGCAAAGCAATCCAAACAGATCTGAAGAAAGGTCATTAAGCATGCTAACATCCTCATTAATCATATGGATTATTACTGACACCCTTATGGTTTGTTACAGTTCTTTTGAATAAGGAGTGAGTCATCAAACAGCAATAATAATCTGTCATACAATCAGAGAATGTTAAATCTAGAGGATAACTCAAAGCAAACCCAGCCCAGTGCTGGCTGGAAAGGGCTCCCAGAGCTCCTCAGGACCATCAGAGTCACAACAGGAGGCACCTTTTCATTACAAACCTACTCTGTGAATGCCCTCTACCTAGATTTCTTTTTTGTGATGAATATAGCATTCATGGAAATGTCATATATATATATATATATATGTGTGTGTGTGTATAGTAGCAAAGAAAGGCAATAATTAACTCTAATGTACCTTTGCAGGTCTTATAAGTATGCTTAAAATCAGTGACTAAGCCTCCTCCCTTCTGAATTACTGTTTTATTTTCAATATTTTGAATATCATAATGACCAAGTTCAAATGAGAAGTTAGAAGTCTTTGTTCTTAAATCTCCACTGTTTTGTTCTGTGCCATCAATGATTTGTAGAATTGGGCTTTTTGTTAGACTTCACTCTCTAGTGATGCTTCTAAATTCTGTTCTTTAACCTCCTCCAAACCTGCAACATCCATCTCTTTTGACAAAAAATACAGTCTTTGTCTCACATTGCTCTTACTTCCTGACTTTGATCCTATCTTTTCTGAAGCTCAAATTGCACATCAAATTTTTTTAGAGACATTCCTTTTTGAAGAAAAATTTAGTTGTCGGTATCAAAAAGTCAAATATGTATCTCTAATCTATTCAGGCATAGCTGGAAACAGGGTTAATCAGAGTCAAGTGCTAACTTCCAATATAAACATGAAAAATAAGTAATATTGCCCATCATCCCTCATGACATGACCCCTCAGGTATTGTCTAAGCTAACATTAAACCTAAGTTTCAATCTTGTGGATCATGCAGTGCCTCACTTCCCATCAGCCAACAGATACACTCTTGTGCTGGTGGCTCAATTACCTTGGAGCATGGCCTTAACAAGTAGCATGGTGGACAGGAAGGGTAGGTTTGTTTCCACATGGGAAGGGTGTGGTTAAGGACCAACACAAGCAAAAGTGAAGTGTACCCTGCTCCTGCTCTAGGAATTAGAGCTAATCTTGCAATCAAAGCAAGAGGACCATCCTCTGTGCCCTGCAGAGGTGATGGTTGGAGTGAGCACTGCTGGACTCCATGAAGAGTCCCTATAAGGGTTGCCAGAAAGATATCCTGCAATGTGGTCTGCTTTGTCAAAACATGTCTCTAAATAAGAATGGGATGGGCCCTGAAGATTAAGGATGTCAGTTTCTAGGAATTGCTGATCTACTTTGGAAAGGTTTACCCTAACAATTTGTAGTTTGTTTACATGCAAAAGGGAGAGAGTGTGTCCTAATGGCAGCTTTGGAATTATCTAAAACTAAAAAATAGTGGGCTGAGGATATTGCTCAGTGGATAAAGCACTTGCTATACAACCATGAGGACCTGAGTTCAGATTCCTAGCACCATGGAAAAGCAAGGCATTGCACTATGTATCTGTAATCCCAGCACAGGGCGGTTGGAGACAGCATTCCCTTGGGATTGCTGGATAGCTCTTCTAACCAATGTGAGACCCTGTCTCAAAAAAATAAGGTGGAGAGTGACTAAGAAAGACACGGGACATGGAACTCTGGCTTCATATACATTTGTACACACAAGTTTGCCTACATACATATAAGCTATATAAGCATGCATACACCAAACACACACACACACACACACACACACACACTCATATGTCTCTGTGTGTGTATGTTTGCAAAGAAAAAATAAAACCCTACAAAATGATGTTATGGAATACCCAGTTTCTTTTTATCCCTAATAATGTCTACTATATTTTCAAGTAATCTATTGTCTAACTTTTGATAAATAAGTTATGACTTATCAAGGAATCTCTGTGTGGCCTTTTTACCTCTGCTGCTTTATTGTATCAGCATGCAGTGTAATTGTGGAGATGGCCTAAGAAATGTTCAAATGGAGCAGAAAGTGTGTCACATTTTGTTTTGACAAACAATCTTTTTAAACATCTCTTGGTGTGTACATACTAATCCACAAATACAAAAAGAAAATGAAATCCACATCATTGTTTTAGAATGAGATGAGTTGAGGTGAAAGGGTAGACCCATTGCTGTCAGCCTACAATGTCATTAAGCCAAGGCACTTGTGTTCTACTTTAATGTGGCAAACTCTAGCCTTAGGACATGCCAAAGACAAAGACAAGACTAAAGAAAAGTGAATGGGAACTGGCCCTAGTGATCTCACCTGTGATCCCAATACTTGGTAGAAGGAAGATTTCAAGGGCATCCTTGGTCACATAGTGAGTTTGATGTCAGCCTGAGCTACATGAGACTATGCCTCGAGAAGACAACAGAAAGAAAAAGGAAGGAAGAAAGGAAGGAAGGAAGGAAGGAAGGAGGAAGGAAGGAAGGAAGGAAGGAAGAAGGAAGGAAGGAAGGAAGGAAGAAGGGAAGGGAAGGGAAGGGAAAGGAAGGGAAGGGAAAGGAAGGGAAAGAAGGAAACAAGAGGAGGTAGGTGCAGCATATGTGAGGATCAGAGGCTGTCTTCCATGTACATACTGACAGAAGATAATCCATTTTTCACACAGAGATAGGCCGTCTTCTAATAGGCAGTATTCACATGAAATATCAAGTAAATTGAGTGAATTGAGAGAAAGGGGGAAAAACACATACTTGATATTTTATGTGAATACTGCCTATTAGAAGATGCACTTGAAATGAAAATTTAAGAAGGAAGACTACAGATGTTTCATTTTTTTGCATGTGTATGTGGTGTAATATGCAAGCACATACTAACATGCAAGTGCACATGTGTGTATGGGTGGATGTGGAGACCAGAGGTCAACATCAGGTGTCTTCTTCTTTGGCTTTTTGCTTCATTTATTTGGGATAAGGTCTCTCACTACACTTAAAGCTCACTTTATTGAGCTAGGACAAGTAATGAGTAAACCCTAGGGATCCTATTGTCTTCTGGAATTACCTCTCCATTGCTGGAATTACAGGTGTGTGCACCATGAATGACATTTTACATTTATGCTGAGGATCCAAACTCAGGTCCTGCTGTGTTTGAAGTAAGTACTTCATCCACTAAGCAATCTCCCCAAATGTTCTGGCATCTTATTCTTAAGAACACTGTTGAATCATTCCATAGTAGAATTCTTTGTCAGTTTTTTCTACTATCCAGACAATTTACTGAAAACTATAGATTTTCCTACTGCTTGACCAATAATAATAAAGCTAACTGAGATTGTTGAATGTTCTATTTTCCACTTGGCTTCAAAAAATTATGATTCAGGGGCTGGAGAATTGGCTTAGCAGTTAAGACGCTTGCTTGAAAAGCCTAAAGACCCAGATTCAATTCCCCAGTTCCCAAGTAAAGCCAGGTACACAAAGTTGTGTGTACATCTGTAGTTTTTTGTGTGTACATCTGGAGTTTGTGTGTGAGAGAGAGACCTGTATCAAAGATTCTACAAGGTCAAATGAGTGAATTTGCTGATTATAGATTTCTAAAATATTGCAATTGATACTGAAATTATCTTGGGCTGTTTTTAGTGCCTTAGAAAGCTATTCACAACCCTCTCCACTGTCTTACCTAGCACTTTGTGACTATGAAAACCTTTAAAATGTATTCTTAACAAATCACTAGCTTCCACCAATCAAGAAGCTAACAACGTTATTGAGTAGCATAGGAAGCTTATACAGAGTTTTCCCTGATTAGCTGCAGCCCACAAACCCTATGTATCCATCAATGTATTTTTTTTATTACTTTTGTATTCAGTGAATACAGTCAAGTTGGTACCATTGTTAGCCTCCTCCCTGTCCTCTCCCCTCCTCAGGGACCCTCGTTGTTGTGGAATATGGGTCATACTTTGTGGGGTTAGCCATCAGTTATGAGTAGGAGGCAATATCTCTGTGTATTATGACCCAACATGTGGCTCTGATATTCTTTCAGCCCCCTCTTCTGCAAGTTTCCATGAGCAATGTTGGGTTCATTTCAGGTCTGCTTCAGTGATGAGGTCTTAGGAGCCTCTGTGTCTCTGGATATCTGGTTTGGTAGGAGTTGATTGTTCTCTGTGTTGATCTCCTTCACCATTGTGTTGGTACCACGTTCACCAAGAAAACAACACTCTTGCTTGTTTCCCCAATTATTCTTAGTTTCAGCTGGGGCCCTTTTGTAGTATGATGGGATGGTTCTCTCCTTAGGATCTGGGTCTATATGAAAAAGAGAATCAAATTCTCTGATGGAGAGTAAAGTTAGCACCAGATAAATGTATAACCCTTGTGTTTTTTTAAATATTTTTATTTTTTTATTAACAACTTCCATGATTATAAAAAATACCCCATGGTGATACCCTCTCTCCCCCCACTTCCTCCTTTGAAACTCCACTCTCCATCATGCCCCCTCCCCATCTCAGTCAGTCTCTTTTACTTTTGATGTCTTGATCTTTTCTTCCTCTTATGATGGTCATATGCAGGTAGTATCAGGCACTGTGAGGCCATGGATATCTAGGCCATTTTGTGTCTGGAGGGAGCATGTTGTATGGAGTCCTGCCCTTCCTTTGGCTCTTACATTCTTTCTGCCACCTCTTCCACATTGGACCCTGAGCCTTGGAAGGTGTGATAGAGATATTGCAGTGCTGAGCACTGTGATCATTTCTTTCCATCACCATGATACCTTCTGAGTCATCCCAAGGTCACTGCCATCTGAAAAGAGAAGATGCTCAACCAAAAGTGAGAGTGAGCTGATAACCTCCTCCGTGTAGACTAGCTGACAGAAAGCTGGAAGAAGCCATTCTGCATGCAGTTCAATGGGAGAAAGAGAAATCACCAGTGAAGATACTCATCAGTGGACACTGCAAGCTTTATAATTGGCCAGCCAGGCCAAATGAGCCAATGGGTGCAATAGTGGCATGTCCATTATGGGGGAAACCAGCTGCCCTCTACTTGTACTGGAGGCCCACTCTATGGGAAGGGAATACATCCCTGATACTGAAAACTTAAAACAGGGGTAGTCATACGCCCTAGGGGTGTAACGTCTGTTGTTGTCTGGCCAAATGCATATACTATGCTTATCAAACTGCCCAGTAAGCACTTCTGTTAATGTTCACACCCTTGTGTTTTTATTTGTTTGTTTTGTCTTTGTTTTTGTTTTTGTTTTTGAGAGAATGTAACATGTGTAGGCCCTCTTGTAGGCCATGATTGGTGGAACTTAATGGAGAGCAGGCTCATTTTTGGATATGATTCTGACTTTTTTCCCAGCTCCAGCTATGAGTCTCATACCACTGAGGGGATCAGTCAGCCAAATCAAGAACAGCTGGTTTCCTACCATGGCTGTGTGCCACTATTGCACTTGTGTGAGCATCACATCAGGTTGTTTGCTGCAGAGTAGTTTAGACCGTGAGTTGCCTGGACAGATATTGGTCATGTTCCCCCAGTCGCTCATGTAGCACCTTCTGGCACTAGACTCACTGTCTGGAGATTGACTCTCTTCCAGCTTCTAGCCATATCACTCCATGTCATGAGCCAATAGCATATGGCATCTTCAGCAGTAGGGTCTTACCACTAACCTTTGGTGGGTCATCAAATGCTCTGACAGGATTCTGTCTTCTTTTGGGAAACTTGTAGGTCTCTTTGATCAAGAGATCATTGTGGATGATAGCCACATGCTAGTACTGGAAGTTAGAAGTCAGCACCCAAGGAACAAAAGAAGAGAAAGACAACTAGTATAAAAGAGATAGAGAGAAGAGGGAGAGAGAGACAGAGAGAGAAACTGAAAAAGGAGATTAAGGTCAGTCTTCATCGTACCCTCTCCAGGGCCTTGTGATTCAGGTGTAAAAGAACCTGGATTTATGACTTTCTTTGTTCTGCTACTATAAAAAATTATTGAAACTGTTACCACATTGGAATATGGAATTTGGGGTCACATGAATGTTTTCTTAGTCCATGGTCACTCATATTTGGCTCCAGAATAAACTATTTCTCATCCCCTTTGAGCTGAGAGCTGTATTTTTGCTTTCACACTGCTAAAAATAATTGGAAGCAGACAAATGGAGGCTGAGAGAGAAATGAAATCAACATTTTTTTCTTTCAAGTCATTTTATGAAAAACTCTGAGGATTAATCTCAGAACCTCACTATTCCTAGGTCTGTTAAGACTTCAAGTGAAATTTTCTATCTAAATCAGTTTCCTAATAATAATGTTGGGCCTCTGGATAAGTAGAACTCCATCGTATCCACTAAAATAACATGTTCATTAATGTTCTACTTATATTAATACAATAAGCCATACTAATGTGTCATGTAGAAAGAACAAAATCCTGATGCTATCTATCACTCAGAGGAAAATGTCACCCCATTGATTGTGCCTGGAAAGAATCAAGTGTTCGGTGTTCTAAATGGCTTTGAGCTTATACAGTCATTTACAGGAAGCTAATATTATGTGCTCAGGTTGGAGAAGAGAGCTGATTCTGTAACTCTGGAGTGTTTTTGAAGTTATCGGTGAGTTTGAATCATTTTAAAATAAACCACAAGTCCAAGTAGCCAGTGCAGTAAATGTTACTTAAAAATAAATGTATTCCCAGCATCACATTAGAGCTGCTGCTGCTGAAACCAGTTTAGGGAAAATTTAAAAGGCAGGTACTGCTATTCTGTTCTTTGGCTCACTTTCCTGGGTTTTTAAATCCTGACTACTCAGAGATGAGGACCCCACCAATGGGAGGTTGCGGAGGCAGGAGCACGAGGGGTTCTGTAAACTGCTCTCCTCATTCCCACTTTTCCTTTCCATCATTTTCTTTGTCATGGCTTATTAAACCTGGGGCTGCCTAAGAATAGAGGGGGCCTGTCTGCCCCTGCACTTTTGAAGTCTGGTGTCTAGTCATCTTCATGCTTCAACTAAAGTCATTCTGATTGTAAACAGACGAGAGAAGGAAGCAAAAACAGATGAAGGCAACAAAACCAACCAAGTTCCCGTAAAGACAAAATAGGTAAAGACAAAAGAATTTACATTCATGGTTGAGTTTATTGTTCCTCAGTCACAGAAATAAAGCAGAAAGGAGAGAAATGGACATTAACAAATTGTGTGTCAAAATCTTCAAGTAAATATAATTATATTTCTTATAATTAAGCAGTATTTTTTCAGGCCCCATTTCCTACAGGACTCTTAACTATGTTTTAAGACCCAAGTGCTAGCCAGCCCTTCCTTAACCACCTGGCATATGAATCTTCTAATATTTTATCTCCATGACATAATTTGGCACTTACCACAGTTCTTTGGGAAGCTCCTTGTATCCAATTGTACCAGTTTCTCAATAAGGACAGAGTGCCTACCTTCTATAAAACCCACAATCCCTACCACAGTTCCTTATGTGGGCATCATTTTCATTACAGTAATGAAGCAAAGTTAATAATTTTCATGATCAATGCCAACTCAACTGTGAAACAGTATTGTAAGAAATTGACAGGTAGTGAAACAACTCCCTTATGCTTCAGTACTAGTAACTAACAACTACCCATTTCTTCAACTGGGATTCTACCCATTTCTTCAACTGGGACTCACAAAGAAGAGGTTCTTAATTTTCAACATATCACAGTGTACTTAAAAAAACATCTTTGATGATATACTGGGGAAAACTGGACTTCTGGTGGCTACAGATAACCATCTCATACTAGTAGAAATGCATTTCTCAGGATGCCTGTGGCTCATTCATCATATGTCAATATATCGTGGTAACTTTGTGGCCTAGGTATTGGGACATGTCTGTGATTTTAGTACTCAGGAGGTTGAAGCAGGGTGACTGTGAGTTCAATGTCAGCCTGGGTTATATAAGGAAGTCCTGCCTCAGAAAAACAAAACCAATAACAACAAAAACCCATGGTGATTATGGGGTTATTTCTACTATAAGGATTTGGATGCTATTGCTACATAGTAACTTGCATAGGGAGATGGATAAAAAGACCACTGACGATTTCCTTTTATCATTGAAATGTAAGGATTTTGAGGTAGAGAGTAACTGCATAAGAAGGATGCCATGACAAGATGAGACCAGAGAAGGCTTATTGCAAAGGGTGTGTTACAGTCATACAGTCATTCAGAAAGTCTGGCATGTATTGTCCAATGGGCAATGTGAGATACATGAAGAATAGTGCCACTCATAGACAATGGAGACTAATTTGGTAAATACACCATCACTAGAGCAGAGAGTGGCTGCAATGATGAGACTATGTATGCGATTTGGTGGGGCACTTGTTGAGTTGAACATTAAAGGAGAAATTTAATTCTAACAAGTAGAAATTCAGGGTATTAACAGAGACACTGATCTACAGAAAGGCAGAAATCAAGACCATGGTGAATCATCAAGGACAGATAATGTCCTTTGAAATAGTAAGAAAAATACCTACTGACAGCCAGGGCTACCACTAGTACATGGGAGAACATAGTTCCTGGTATAGCTGTGGGCAGATGGGAAGGAACCGGCGCTCACCACTATGAGAGAACAAGAATGGAACGGGAAGCAAAGTGTGCATGAGTTTAGGAGCAGGGTTCCAGGTTCAGCAAATAGAACTACAGGGTGTCCAGCACATTTGAGTTTCAGATAAGCAATACTTTTCAGCTTAAATGTATTTCCTCTGACAGTTAAGGCATATGTATGCTTTAAAAAAAATTCACTGGTTATTTGAAATTCCAGTTTTGCTGAATGTCCTGTCTTGCATGAGCAACTCAAGTGGGAGAAATGAGTCTCAGAGGCCATGGGAAAGTGCGCCTGAGCCTTCAGGCAATTTCTGAGAGAGCACCTGTGGCCACAGAGCTTCTTGAATGGCTCATGCCATCTCAGATTCCTGGCCCAGTTACAAACCTGTGTAATCATTGTACTCAAGATAAACACAAGGCTGTTTTTAAGGGCTTCTTGTGATTCTATGATTTACTAAAATCTCAGAACCCCTGCAATAAGTAATCTTTTCTCAAATATAGGAAGTGAAGAAGCAAATGGGAGAAATTGATGGAACAAAAGGGCAGAGTAATAGCTCACAATGGAAAGCCACAGAGCCTGATTAATTTAGAAGACACCTAAATTCCTGGTCAGAACCAGAGAAATGGAGTCACTTTAGAAACTTGCAAAGAGCTCACAAGAATTGCCATAGTCATTGAAGATACTGGCAGAATACTAAGAATAGCAGCTCTGAAGAAATGATTTTGAAAAAAAAAAAATTTTAGCCATAAAAAGTGTCCCAACTAGACTAACTAAGGTGGGTACATAAAAGTTAAGGCTCAAATTATACCTTTATCAACTCCAGATGGTTCAGGACTAACAAGAGTAGCCATGGAAATCAGAAGATGAGGATTCTTAGAGATTAAGTTTACTGAGCTAATAGGAGGCAGAAATGGAGGAAAGAAAAACAACAGGAAGGGGTCCTCTACTAGTCCTGGCTAGAAAAGAAAGCCAAATGTTCAGTCATCCTTCTTCCTGAGTTACTTTGGTGTATGGTTGCAGAGCTTTTAGTCCCTAGCTGATGAATATGCATTCTGAACCTGTGAAGAGGCAGAACATTATGGCAATGGAAGCATGTGACAGATGCCATCATCTCATGGTACAAGGGAATCAGAGGCAGACATACGGAAAGAGAGAGACAGAGAGAATGGCTAGGACAAAATGCCTCACCCAAAGACATATACTCAGGAACCTACTTCTTGCAGTGAGGCCCCATCTCTGAAATTTTCCAAGACCTCCCAAACTACCATCACCAGCTGGGGACCAAGTATATTTACTTGAACTAATTTAGAAGCCACTTCCTTTTCAATTAATAACAACCTAATATGCAGGGACGTGAAAGTGGACACAGAAAGTTCATAGCCAGGGTTAGATGGCACAGTGACAAGAAGAGTTTCTTTTGCAATGAATAAAAATTTTTCTGAGTAACTGAAAAAGAATTATCATAAGTCGTAGACATGGGTGGATGAAAGGAAAGGCTGTTATTGACCAAAGCTGTGAAGAGATGGAGTTCTGGAAGCACAAAAGTGTGAGCTACAGTTACAACAGGGCCATCAAGACAGATTATGAAGTTGCCTAGAAGACCTGAAGTCATTCAGATTTTGATATTATATACAGGGTGCTTGATTATGTATGGGAATTAAATCACAAATTCTAATAAATAAATGATTAGATTCTCACCTTTTGTGTGAAAATATTTCCCAAATGTCTCTGAGGGTTAAAATGGTTAGCCCAGTCTACATAGTAACAACCAAAAGTAACCTTTCTATTTCTAGCTCCTCCATTCTCTTATGATGCAAATAAGATTTTTCCCTATTGAAGGAAAGTAGCATTTTCTCTCCAATGATAAAGAGTCCTAGGTTATGGCAATCTGTGAAATACATTAGGTGAAATGAGATTTTTTTTTCTTTTTCTCGCCTTTTATGAAAAAATCCAATGGCTTCATATTATATGTGAACATTTTCTCACAACTTTCCTATTTAGAAGCTATTATTAAGTAGTCAAATGGGAAGTAAATGTTCTCTGTATTTCATGAACCACTTATAGAAAAGCACAAATATACAAATAACAAATTCAAGAAAGTATAAGATGAAATTCTATGGATACCAAGAACAGAAGCAGCATCAGTAATGAATAGTCTTGTGAAGATTTATACTGCAGCATTGAATAATCTATGAAATGTGTTTTCCAAGTTCACTGACCTTGGGAGATTACTATCTGCAGAGATCACTCCAGTTCTCATACCTGTTATCATCAGAACAGAAAAATATTCAATTATAAATAAATGAAAGAAAAATATTCACATCATTAAACTTCCTAAAAGAAAGACTAATTAAGAATGCAAGTTTTATAAAGAGAAATGTTTAGGATATTGCTGAAGAGATATTTCATGATGAAACCAGTCTAAGATGTAATGTACCAGGGTTAACAGAAAAGTGGTAGTCAAAATTCTGATGCATATTTTAACACTGTTAGTTCTTGACTATTCATTACCACAGCTACCAATCCTAATTAAATTTTATTAAAAGTAATTTAATTTGTTATATCACTAAATACAATTAAATGCACACCAATATCCATTACTTGGCTTGCAAAAACATTACATATAATTGTAATCTTCAGTGGCCAACAATATGGGATTGTTACACTCTGATACACCATACAGTGAGGTGAATGAAAAATCACTTTCATAACATAGAAATATACATATTATTTTGTTGAGAAAGAAAAAGAGATTCAAGACCAAGGAATAAAATTGATAAAGCATATATGTGCATGAATATGTGCTAACAAAGAAACAATACCTCAAAAAATATACAAAGGGCTGGAGAGATGGCTCAGTGGTTGAAGGCACTTGCTTTGCAAAGCCTGCAGGAGGCTCTAGTGCACCCAGTGTACACTTTCTCCTTGCAAATAAATGAAATATAAAAATATTAATGGTTCTCTCAACTTTGGGTATGAGAGTTAATTTTTATTATGTTTCTCATGTCTTCCATTGTTTTCTTAATGTACTGTAGTAAATACTTATGGATCGTCCTTAATCATCAAGAAAATATGGCAAAATATTTCATCTTCATTTTTAAAATTACATTTATAGAAGAAAAGTGGCCTAGTTTGTGAGTTTCAAATATTATTGGAAAGAATGAGGCATATGGGACAGTCCCCAGCACCAAAAGCACAAACAAATTAAAGGCTACATGTGTGAAGCTCAAATCTAGGGCTCAAATAAGTTTTGCCATTAACAACCAGGAGGATTTTGTTGTTGAGGTCATAAACTGCATAAGGTCAGAGTGATGGTTTAGAGAATACACACTTAAAAAATAGCATTAAATCATTACATCCATTTATGCCAGCTAAATCCCCATTATAATTTGAATGAGGACAGAAAAGAAATAAATAATACAGTAACCATCCAACAATTAGATATGCATCATGTCCCTGACAGGAAGAATATCTGCTGGAAAGGCACTGTGATTTTCTGAAAGGACAGGGGCTTTGGCTCACTCCTACATAGTTTTGTGTTCCAGCACTACCTCATTAGTGCTGTAATCTTGAATATGTCTGTAACTTTAAATCTATTTGCTACTAAAAGAGGGAGCTTTTGCACTGGTTGTTATGGGAATTACAAGAGAAAAATATTGAAATCATTGTATATAGTAGGTGTATAAAAATTATCATCTCCACCCACAGTATTACAGTTGCAAAGTATCCATGCATATCAATAGGTAGATGCATGTCAACGTAGAACTGTGCTGAAAATAGAAAATAGATTTAAAGAACCAAGTTGAATGGGTTATTCCCTCAATCAAGCACCATGTCATAAAAATACAAGCTCCTGGGGGCTGGAGGGATTGCTTAGTGGTTAAGGCTTTTGCCTGCAAAGCCAAAGGACCCAGGTTCGATCCCCCAGGACCCACAATAGCCAGATACACAAGGGGGCGCACATGTCTGGAGTTCGTTTGCAGTGGCTGGAGGCCCTGGTGCACCCATTCTCTCACTCTCTTTCCCTGTCAAATGAATAAATAAATAAAAATTAAAATTAAAAAAATACAAACTCCTAGGCATGTCTTTCACAATAGCACTTATGTCAGAGGAAACATATGCTCACTACTGTGGAATACTAAGAAATTCATCCAAGGGGAAAACTGGGCACATGCTCACATGACATGAAGGTGGGGAACTTTTGAAATATGTTTCTACATCTTAGAGTCCAGCATTGTTATTTTCATGAAAAGGCTATCTAGGTATGTTAGCTTTATGCTATTTACCCTTTTATATGTTGATGTTTCTGTATAGTTGGCTAAAGCAAGAACTCCTTAAAATTTAGAAATTTGAGCCTAGAGGGGTGTCTGTGTAAGAAGGACAACTCTGAGCTCAAGACCACCATGAGCTATAGAGTGAGACCTAATTAATGTCAAAAGACAAATTAGAAGTTTGTCAAGTTGTGGTGGTTTGAATCCGATGTCTCCCATAGACTCATATGTTTTGACTGTTCAGTTCCCAACTGTTAGCAATTTGGGAGGTGGATTTTTGCTGAGGAATTTTGTTCCAGGGGGTGGGCATAGGTGGTGCTATAGCCCAGCTTTCTCTTGGCCAGAGCCTGGCACAGTCTCTTGTTCTTATCTTCCACTTGGTCTGACAAGAAATGATGTCTGTGTCTGCTCTGGGACCATCCTTTCCCTTAAATCATAAAGCTTTCCCTGGAGACCATAAACTGAAATAAATCCTTTCTTCCCATAAGCTGCTTTTGGTTGGGTGTTTTGTCCCAGCAACAAGAAGGTAAGTACTACACTACTGAAGAATCATAAAATACGGAAAATTGTAATGGGTAAACACTGAAATACTGGTGTTTGCATGAGGATAGCATTATTTAGACATTGAAAGTTAACAGGTAAATGGAAAATTTAAAATTTGAAATCCCTAACAAATGTTGCAATAAAAAGGCAATTCAAAATTAAAAAGATAAATAAACAAATTTTATGTATATTATGATATGCCATTCAGAATTTTAATTATTCAAATTGTTAAATTTATATTAGAAATTATAAAATACAAAAATTGATACAAGTTTAAAAACTTACATAAATCAGTATATGATAGGATAAATTGAAAGCATATTAGAAACCACTACCCCAAAATGCCAAATATTGACAGATTTGGTCTTTAGTCGTTTTAAATAGTACAGACTACATTATTTCCATGTTAGATATTTTATTTAATCCATAGAAAAATAATAAGGAACCCCTTGATTTATTCACTGGGCAAAATAAGATATGAAACTTAAGCTTAATAAAGATAACTGCAAATGTATGAATGTCTACTAAAACTGGCAATGTAACAAAATCAAGCATATATATATGCATATATATATATATATATATATGTATGTATTTGCAGTGCCATGCATCAAAGCCAGGCTCTTGCGAATATTAGAGAAGTCCTCTACCCCTGAGCACATTCTCCACCCCATGTTCGGTTTTGAAAAGTGAGAGTCAACATGTTCAAAATCCATCTTTATGATACTTAATTATTTGAAAATGACAAATATCAGACACTTTGGAGGAATTTAAAAACATGTTTTTGCATCTTTATTCTTTCCTTTTTTAAATATTGGGAGGTTTTATTTGTCATACTAAAAATATATATTCCATTATTATTTAAAATAACTATTAATTTTTTTGTTTTCATTTTCTGTACATATCAATGCAAAGTTAGAAACAACATAACTATGCAATAGTAGAAGATTGACTAAGTAAATAATTGTACAATGTGATAGAATACAGTAGTTAATTGTATATAATTGTAAATATAGAGAATAGATAAAAATAAAATTACCCATTGCTACAGAAAATACTCATAAAATACGCCATATGGTGACTATGATATTAACTTCACCTTTGTGAAAAAATTTCTGTGTTTAAAAGAAATTGATCCGTAAAACACACAAAGAAATATTAATAGTGACAATGTCATAGGGTGATATATCGGGGTGTTGTTTTTGTTTGTTTGTTTTTCTTTTTTTACCATTTCTTTTTCTTCTTTATGAAGAAAATATGAATAAAAATTATGTAATTAAAACACAGGCTTTAAGATTTTTCATTTAATTAAATTTTAATGAAATCTGCTTTTTTCATTAATGTTTCCATTCACTGATCAACACTCTAGTGTTCAACTCATGCTAAATATTTTCTCACTTCATTTCAGGCCAGTGCAATTTAAATATATGTATATTTAACTGTACCTGATCCAGGATGAATTACTGGCACTAATAAGGAATCTTGCTTAAAATAAGAACCATAGGGAATATTTATTTTAAGACCAATGTTATTTTGTGTTGATTTCATTATACCAGTTTGTTTGACATCACATTGCTTCTAACCACCTGCTACCCTATATATTAATCAGAATGTTATAGCCTGATAATGTCAAAATTTTGTAATATTATCACAATTCTTATATGTTATATGTCAGATACAAAAAGCTATCAGTTGATATTCTATTATTTTTACTTTAAAAAACACTTTTTATGTATTTTATTTTTATTTATTTATTAAAGAGAGAAGGAGAGAGAGAGAGGCATATATATAGAGAGAATGAGGATGCCAAGGTCTCCAGCCACTGCAAATGAACTCCACACACTTGTGCCACCTTATGCATCAGGCTTACATGGGTCCTGGGGAATCAAACCTGGGTCCTTTGGCTTTGCAGACAAGTACCTTAACCAGGAAGCCATATTTCCAACTCAGCATTCTATTTTTTGATCACTATGAAATATACTCTAAAAGTTAAGAAATTAATGAGAATGTAAGATTCACCTCTCTTTTTCTTTTGTTTGTTTGCTTGATTTTTTTGAGTTGGGGTCTCACTCTAGCCCAGGCTGAAGTGGAATACAGTCTGTTGTCTCAGGCTGGCTTCAAACTCAACGCCCAGCTAATATTCACTTCTTAATTAAAAAAAAAAAAACATTAAGGGTGGTATTGGGAAGGGATTATGACCAAAACACTTTATGTACATATGTATGTATGTATGTATGTATGTCCATATATATTTTTATGTATGTACATATATATTTTACGTTCATATATATACATGTACATGAAAACTGTCAATAGAAATAAAATAACTATTTGATTCCAAAAATCAATATTCAATAGTATAAAGGCATTTTCAATAAACTGAAAAAATAAAAATATGTTTATTAACTTTTCATAATGCCATATATGAGGAAAAAACTAGAAAATTCAATTTGTAAAGGAAGAGACAGTATATTAATTAACAGATGATAAAAGTGAATATCCAAAAAAGTTACAAGAATTTTCTTAAAAACTAAACATTAGAATATAGCAGTGTCAACTCCAAGTTAGGTCTTGTGGGCTAGGAATAGCCTCTTAGCATAGCTATGTTCCATTCAAATTTCAATATATTCTTTATATTTACATACTTGACTGAAGTGTATATTGGAAGCCAAAAGATCCAATCCATAATAAGAGGAAATGTAAAAATATTTTAGGAATAAATTTTATATATGCACATATCATATTATATGTGCATATTATAAAATGTATCTATAATATATCTAATATACATAATTTGGAGTGAATATAAACTACAATATTTGTAACCATTCTGAAAGCTAACTATAAAGTTAATTAAGCTGTACACAAAGTTTAGAAATATACATACTAAATTAAAGGAGAACATTTGTGAAATTCATAAAGAAGAGTTCATAGGAAATATCAGAGTACTTAAAGAAAATGAGAGAAATTTGCTCATATATGAAAACCATGCTAAAACCAAAACAATTGAGTGTATATATTTTCTATTCTTTTATCTTGTTTGTTTCTTGACACAAAGTTTCATTTATCCCAGATTGATCTTGAACTAATTCCATAGCCAAAGCTGACCTTGAACTTCTGCCTCAGCTTCCTTGGGTGCTGGGATTATACTAGTATCCCACCATGCCCTCCTTACAAATATGACTTTTAAAATGATAATAAGGCACAAAAGTTTTAGGTTGTAGCCAGCAAGTATCATAAGGCTATCACTAACTCTGTGATATGTACCAGTTATATTTTTGAAGGATGCTGCTGGTTTGGGGTCTTCTTCAAGAGTGCTTAGATCATCATATATCAAGAAATGTGAGTTCTTGGAAATAATTTTTCTAGAGTAAATATTTTACAGTTTTTGAAATTTCCAAAGACACCACTTGAAAATGTTTTCTTATTGATAAGCAAAATGTTAAGTAGTTTCAAATATCCAAAATCCAGTGCTGAAATTGTGAAGCTTTGTGTGCTTTAAAAATTGTTTCACCTATTTTTTTAAAAAAAAAAAAAAAAACAACTGACTCTCCAAGAAAAGGCCAAGTGATTACTTGATCCTAACTCAAATGAGTCTGAGACTGAGATCTTGCATATATTCTCTGTTGGTGAACTTTACCTTATGAACCTCATCTTGAACATTTCTGTGTCAACTGCTAAGACAGCCTCCTTCAGCCTTCTGTTTGTGAAACAAAACTGGCCAATATTCTGTGACTTAGAGTAAAATTTATATTTCCCTCTCTGATCAATTTAGCTTATTGTAAACTCCCTAATATTTGCCACAGCTATAATTTGGGATGCAGTCTTGATCTATGCAGGAAAACAACCTCCGAACTCATTAGTGTTCTCTAGTGTCTATTTTCTATCACAATGACTAATTCTCTTCTCATTAATGACTCTTGTTTCTACTTGTTGAAGGGTTAATGTGATCTTTATGTTGACTCTTACATTGGAACCCCGGATTTACTTGTACATTTCCTTTCTTCTAATATATCTTTAGAGCTACATTTTCACACTAAGCATTTATCTAGGAGCAATCTATAAATAATAATATTGTTTTCATTTTTGTTAGTTGACTTTTTTTAAATTCCTCTGTAATTTCTTCTTTGACCTATGGGTTATTTAGAAATGTGTTAATTTGCAAATAGCTGGGGATTTTGCACAAATTTGTTGACTTCCATTACAATCCTTTTGTGGTCATATCTTTTTTCAATATTTTAAAATTTAGTTGGATTAATTTTATTTTTTTAGTATTTTTATTGACAACTTCTATATTTACAGAAAACAAACCATGTATTTCCCTCCCCTCCCTCGCTTTCCTCTTCATAACTCTGCTCTCCATCATATCCCCACCCTCTCTCCATTAGCCTCTCTTTTAATATGATGTCATCATCTTTTTCTCCTATTATAAGGTTCTTGTGTAGGTATTGCTAGGCACTGTGAGGTCTTGGATATCAAGGCCAAATTCTGCCCGGACAGTTGTATGTAAGGAGTGGTACCCTTCCTTTGGCTCTTACATTATTTCTGCCACCTCTTCTACAGTGTACCTTAAGCCTTCGAGGGTGAGATGTTTAGGTGCTGGACACTCCTCCATCCCTTCTTCTCAGTACTATGTTGCCTTTTGGATCATCACCATCTGAAACGAGAAGCTTATCTAACCAGAAGTGAGATTAGCATTAATATGTGAATATGAACATTAAGTGTAGTGTTTTCAGGGCAATTTGGTGAGACTAATATGTGCATTTATCTAGACAATATTCTGAAAAAGACATATGAAAATCTACTTTCTTGAATAATGGTACATCGAGAAGCCACAGATTGTTACTAGAAAAGTTTCAGTGCCAGGGAGGTTTCAGTGAATTGTTGGCCAGGGAGGACCCTCTTGCCTCCAAAACATTATAGGCTATTGCCAGGGTCCTTGGTTTCCCATGAGAAAGAGATGGTAAGACCCTATTGGTGAAGACTTCACATACCTGGGCATCAAGCTCACTGAGAAATCAAGCTGATGCTGAGCTCAAAACCTTCTCCCTATAGACCAGCCAACTGAAAACTGGAAAAAGCTACACTGTGTGCAGCCTTATAGGAGACAGAAGATGTCAGAGGTGAAAACAGTGGACACTGAAAGCCTCAAGTTTGTCCATACAGGCCAAATGATTGAACAAGTGTAATAGTGGCATGTCTGCTCTGGGGAAACCAACTGACCTTTAATTGGACTGAGACCCACTTTATGGGAGGGAATACATGCCTGGTACTGAAAACCTAATCAAAAGCCTGTGGTATGGGAGGTCATAAGCCTTAGGGGTATAAATTCTGCTCTTGATGGATTAATTTTATAACCCAGAATATAATTTGCTTGTGAAACTTTGCATGTATTTATTCCTTGATGTTATTGAAATATTTGGTAAGTATCAAAATAGGTCAATTTGTTGTAGTGTGGTTAAAGTTTTCTGCATCTTTATATTGAAATTTTATCAGCTCTATCTATCACTAAGAAAACAGTGTTAAGACACTCAACTTTAAGATAAGGAATACTGGTGTAATCCTGCAATCTCAGCACAAAGGAGGCTACAACAGGAGGTCTATGGGTTCAAATCCAGCCTAGCTTTCTTAGCAAGTTTCATGACAATCTTGGCTACATTGAAAAACCTTATCTCAAATCAACTGGAATTATAAACCAAACTTGTTTCTTTAACCAGTGTTTTATTCAGGCATTTAAAATTTTTTTTAATTGACAATATCTATACTTACAGACAATAAGCATGATAATTCCCTCCCTTCCCTCACTATCCCCTTCACAACTCCACTCTCCTTCATAACCCTCCCTCTCTCCATTAGTCTCTCTTTTATTTTGAGGTCATCATCTTTTTCTCCTATTATGAGGGTCTTGTGAAGGTATTGCTAGGCACTGCGAGGTCATGGATATCAAAGTCAATTTCTGTCTGGACAGTTGCATCGTAAGGAGTGGTACCCTTCCTTTGGCTCTCACATTCTTTCCACCAGCTTTTTCATAATAGAGCCTGAGCCCTGGAGGGCATGATAGAGATGTTTCAGTGCTGGACACTCCTCTGTCACTTCTCAGCATTATGTTGCCGTTGGGGTAATTCCAGTGGTCAATATCGTCTGAAAAAGAAGCTTCTCTAACAAAAAGTGAGAATAGCATTAATATATGAATATGAACAATAAGTGTAGTGCATTCTGGGCAGTTTGGTGAGAGTAATGTATGCATTTATCCAGACAAGATCAGGCTTTGTACTCCTAAGGCTCATGACCTCCTGTGCCATAGGCTTTTGATTAGTTTTTTAGTACCAGGTTATTTTAGTCCAAATAGAGAGCAGTTGTTTTCCTCCAGAGCAGACATGCCACTATTGTACCCATTCAGTCATTTGGCCTGTCTGGCCAAACTTGAGACTTCCAAAATCCACTGTTTTCACCACTGATGTCTTCTATCTCCTAAAAGGCTGCATACAGTTTAGCTTTTTCCAGCTTTCAGTTGGCTGGACTACAGGGAGAAAGATTTTCTGCTCAGCACCAGCCTGATTTCTCAGTGAGCTTGACACCCAGGCATGTGAAGTCTTTGGCAATAGTGTCTTATCATCTGTTACTCATAGGAAACCAAGGCCTTTAGCAATAGCCTGTAATATTTTGGAGGCAACGGGGACCTCTCTGGCCAACAACTCACTAAAAGGTATCCCATACCTTGCATGAAACTTTTCTAGTAACAATCTATGGCTTCTGGAAGTGCCATTATCCAAAAAAGTAGGCTTTTATATGTTTTAATTCAGAATATCTTGAATTTTGATTAACCCTTCTCTCACACTTCTTTTACACAATCTCTTCCCCTGGCCTCACTTAGGCCATCTCACTCCCTGTTATCTGTTCTTCTACTTATATATTAACAATATCATCCACTAAACTACTGCCATTTCCTCTGCCTTATAACCTTTTTCTAGCTTACTGGCCTCTGCTATCAATTTTGGTTCCAGTTCACACACAAGTCTACACATTTGTAGATAGGATCCATATATGAGAAAGAACATGTGATGTTTGGCTTTCTGTTTTGGGTTACCTCACTTAGTATAATCCTTTCCAGATCCATCCATTTCCTTGCAAATTTCATAATTTCATTTTTCTTTACTGGTGAATAGAACTCCATTGTGTAAATATACCACATCTTTACTATTCATTCACCTGTTGAGGGACATCTAGGCAGGTTCCATTTCCTAGCTATTGTGAATAGAGAAGAAATAAACATGGTTGTGCAAGTATCTCTAACGTAGTGAGAAGAGTCACTAGAATATATGCCTAGAAGTGCTATAGCTGGATCATATGGTAAATCTATTTTTAGCTGTCTCAAGAACCTCCACACAGATTTCCACAATGCTGTAATAGACTATAGACCCACCAACAGTGTAGAAGGGTTCCCCTTTTCCTCAACCTCACCAACATTTATTGTCATTTGTTTTCTTGCTGGTAGCCATTCTTACAGGAGTAAGATGGAATCTCAAAGTAGTTTTAGTTTGCATTTCCCTGATGGCTAAGAATATAGAACACTGTTTCAGATGTTTGTATAACATCTGTATTTTTTTTCCCTTTGAGAACTCTCTATTTAGTTCCATAGCCCATTTTTTAACACACAACTTCCATGATTATAAACAATATTCCACGGTAATGCCCTCCCTCCCCCCAATTTCCCCTTTGAAACTCCATTCTCCATTATATCCCCTCCCCCTCTCAATCAGTCTCTCTTTTATTTTGATGCCATGATCTATTCTTCCTCTTATAATGGTCTTGTGTAGGTAGTGTCAGGCACTGTGAGGTCATGGATATCCAGGCCATTTTATGTCTGGAGGGAGCATATTGTAAGGAGACCTACCCTTCATTGGGCTCTTACATTCTTTCCGCCACCTCTTCCACATTAGACCCTGATCCTTGGAAGGTGTGATCGAGATGTTACTCAGTACTCCAGTCCCTTCTTTCTGGTACTCTGATACCTTCTGAGTCGTCCCAAGGTCACTGCCATCTGAAAAGAGAAGATTCTCTACCCAAAGTGAGAGTAAGTTAATGTAAGGGTACGAATATTAAGAAAAGTGAGATTAGCACTTCCAGTGCAGGCCTATGTACCTACTTTTTTGTCAGTTGGCCTCATTAATTTGGGGTGGTTTCAAATCTCACCAATACTGAGTGCCCACTCTGATCCCTCCATGTTGTGCTATGAATCTGGTGCTCTGTCCAGCTGTGCTCGATACCCTGCCATTGCTGAATGTGTTCTATGGAGGGTAGAGGTCAGTTGGGGGATGGGAAAGTACAGGAAACCTGGGGTTGTACTGGAACTACTCAGCTGGTCCCATCTGTTTCCTGGTGTCTCCCCTTCAGATTTCTTGACTTTGCAAGGAGTCTGGTGAGGTTGGAAAATCCCATTGTTTGGTCTCCACTCCTGCATCTGGTTGAGTGTGTGGATTGAGGTGGGTCTATGTGGATCTGGGTCCACAAGCTCCTCAGTGGAGTTCTGACTGATTTCCTCCTTTCTGATAGATCTTAGTCGCTCCTGCATCTCTGCAGTGGTGAATAAAAACCTATACACTTCACTTTTCAGATGAAGAGTGTATTTGGCTGTGGTTTTGCTCAAATCCCTCCCTGGGCTGGATTGGTGTGACTCCTGTGCAGCCATCTTACCCTTGACTCACTGTTCAGGAATTTTAAAGACATGTTATTAGGCACATACCCACTTAAGATTACAATATATTTTAAAATATTTTTTACCATTTTCTTCATTTATTTATTTATTTATTTATTTATTACTTTTGTATTCAGCAAATACAGTCAGTTTGGTACCATTACTAGGCTCACCCGTGACCTACCCCCTCCACTTGGCCCCTCCTTGTTGAGGTTTGGTAGGAGTTGATTTTTCTCTGTGTTGATCTCCTCCTTCCCTCTTGTACTGGTATCTGGTTCATCAGGAAAATGGCACCGTTGCTTGTTTCGCCAATTTGTCTTAGTTTCATCCAGGGCCCTTGCGAGGTATGATGGGGTGGCTCTCTCCTTAGTATCTACATCTATCTGAAAGAGAAGCAGATTCTCCAACAGAGAGTAAGTTAGCACCAGGACAAATGAGATAACCCTTACCTTTTTTAATAGAGAATTTAATAGGTGTAGGCCCTCTTGTATCCCATGATTGATGGTAGCTTGATATTGGAGAGTGGGCTTATGTTTGGATATGGTTCTGACTTGTTTCCCAGCTCCAGGTATGGGTCCCGTACCACTGAGGGGATCAGTTAGCCAAATTGAGAGCAGTTGGTTCCCCACCATGTCTCTGTGCCACTATTGCACTTGTGTGGGCATCACAATAGGTTATTTGCTGCTAAGTAGGTTAGACCATGAATTTCGTGGACAGATATTGGTTGGTCATTTTCCCCCATTCACCCATGTAGCACCTTCTGGCACTAGACGTGCTGACTGTCTGGGGACTGACTCTCTTCCACCTTCCAGCCATGCCATTCCATTTTGCATGTCAACCACATAAGGTGTCCTCAGCAGTAGGGTCATACCACTAACCTTTGGTGGGTCATCAAGTACTCTGACAGAAATCTGTCTGTCTTTTAGGAAACCTTGTAGGTCTGTCTAATCAAAAGCTCATTGTGGATGATAGCCCCATGCTGGTACTGGGAGTTACAGGTCAGTGCCCACTAAGAAAAGGAGGACAAAGATAACGAATATACAAGAGTTAGAGAGAAGAGAGGGGGGGAGAGGGAGGGAAGGAAGGTGTTCCTTGTAAGGGCCTGGTGAAGGTTCAGCCATTTGGTTTGCTTTTTAGGATGTAGAATTTTATGGTGCCATTGTTGTTTGGGTCTAGATTTGTGTTTCCCACCCATTTGAAGCCCTCCCCTCCCTCCCCGTCCATCCTAGTGTCTAGTCCATGAGATGCTTGCTGGGTATGTAAGGTGTAAGGTATCTGGGGGTAGATTCAGGTTAGGTGCTGTTGATGAGTGAGACTATGTGGCAATTTTTTTTCTGTGATTGGGTAAGTTCATTGAGAATAGTCTGTTCCAGGTTCAACCATTTTTCTTCAAATTTCATGGTGTCATTTTTTCTTACTGCTGTATAGAATTCCACTGTGTAGATATACCACATCTTAGTTATCCATTCTTCTAGTGATGGACATCTGGTTTGATTCCAGCTCTTAGCTATTACTTACAAATTGAGCCGCTACAAACATGGTTGAGCAAATCTCTCTAGCCTATGGTTTGAGGGTTTTAGGTATGCCCAGTAAGGGAATAACTGGGTCTGTTTGTATCTCTATAGTCAGCTTTTTCAGAAGTCTCCATATTGCTTTCCAAAGTGGTTGTACCATCTTACATTCCCACCAACAGTAGATGAGTGTTCCTACTACTCCACATCCTCGCCAGCATTTATTTTCAATTGAGTTTTTGATGTTTGGTATCCTTATTGGGGTAAGGTGGAATCTCATAGTTGTTTTAATTTGCATTTCTCTGATGATTAGGGATGATGAACATTTTCTTAAGTGTGTGTTTGCCATTTGCATTTCTTTCTCTCTGAACTGCCTGTTTAGCTCTTTGCCCCATTTTGTGAGTGGGGTGTTTGACTTTTTACTGTTTAGATTTTTGAGTTCTCTGTAGATTCTAGAGATTAGGCCTCTATCAGTTGGATAACCCGCAAATATTTTCTCCCATTCTGTGGGTAATCTATTGGCTTTGCTTATTGCATGCTTGTCTGTAAAGAAACACTTCAGCTTCATGTGATCCCATTGGTTGAGTGACTGTTTAAGATCGCGAGCTACTGGGGTTTTGTTCAGGAAATCTTTTTCCATTCCTATATCATGGAAAGTACTTCCTAAATTTTCCTCCAGTAGTATTCAAGTTGTTGGTCTTATATTAAGGTCTTTGATCCATTTGGACTTGAGTGTAGTGCATGGTGAAATGTGTGGATCAAGTTTCAGTTTCCTGCATATGGTTATCCAGTTTGTCCAGCACCATTTGTTGAAGATGCTGTCTTTTTTCCAGCCTATATTGTTTGGGCATTTATCGAATATAAAGTAGCTATAGTTGCTTGACCCAAAGTCCGGGTCCTCAAGTCTATTCCATTGGTCTATACTCCTGTTTTTATTCCAGTGCCATGCTGTTTTTATTACTATGGCTTTGTAATATAGCTTTAGATCAGGTATGGTGATCCCTCCATATTTTTAAAGTATATTTTATTTATTTATATGAGGGAGAGAGAAAAAAAAGTAGAAAGAGGGAATGGGCATGCCAGGGCCTCCAGCCACTGCAAATGAACTCCAGATACATGCGCCACCTTGAGCATCTGTTTGACATGGTTCCTGGGGAGTCAAACCAGGGTCCTTTGGCTTTGCAGATGCCTTAACTGCTAAGCAATCTTATCCAGCCTTCAGATATAATTTATTCCACATTTTACATTTAATCTACTGTCTTTCATAAATAGATTGTTTTAGATGGTATTTGTTCAAATTGTGCATATACTCTCTTTTAATTATAATTTATTTTAATATAATTAATATTTTCATGTTTATTTCTACTTTCTGTACTTTGTCTCCAGTTTGTGCATCTGTTCTGTGTTCTGCTTTTTCTCTTTTTCTTCCTTCTCTTGAATTAAATACTTGAATTTGCCTTATTTTATTTCCACTACTGGTTTGTCATTCATACCTGATTTGTGTGTATGTGCATGTGTGCTTACATATGTGTCTATTAATCTTCAAATTAAATTAGTCTACATTTAAATATTATGTTTCACATAAAATATAAGAACTTAAATCACCGTAGTTCTATTTCCTTTTCCAGGATCACCTTCTGGCAAAACTTCTATATGTTTCATAACTCTTCCAATGCATTGTAACTATTATATGTAATATTATCATATAGTTATGGTTTCCTTAGCTCTTGATTTTTTGGTGATATTTTATAAATCTAGACAGGATATCTAAATTTAACTTGTGCTGCAGCTCAAATCTAATGTCCATGGATCTGCTCATGTGTTTCCTTCTCAAAGATCTTAGCTCTCATAAACAAAATCAGTTGTTCCCATGTTTTCCCTCTGTTCACAGTGGCAGTAAAAAAAAATAAATAAATAAAAAATAAAACTTTCCCCTATTACTTATTCTCAGTTTAAAAAAAAAAAAGTATAAAAGAAAGATTAACTAGAGGTTGCTGGAAGAGACAAATGATGAAGCAGATTCAGTTATGAGGAAAAAAATGTTTTATTGGAAGGGGGTACTCCATAGAAGAGCACTGGCAAGATTCCAAAGCTCAAGATTTATTTCTAAACAACAAAGAGTTGCTTTTTATGAGTTTCTGGGGAAAGGGTATATCTGGGCATAGATTAAATAAGGGAAGAAGCAGGCAGTGGAGGAGACAGTGGGAGATAAAATGTCTTCAAGGTCTCTAAAGGAGAAAGGCTGTTCAGTTCATGACAGTGGTGTGAGTTGGAGGGAGGCAGCAAGGCACATAGATAAGACAGTAAAGTGACAATTCAAGGTTGCTTGCACTTGAGCTGCAAGGCCTCTTAAAATGAACATACCTACTTTGTGTCACCCAGGATGCAGACATCTTTTAGATAGCCTCCTTTTGAGATCTGTATGAGAATTGACTCATCAAAAGTGAAGGGGCCGGGTGTGATGGCACAAGCCCTTAATCCCAGCACTTGGGAGGCAAAGGAGTGCTATGGGTTTGAGACCAACCTAAGACCACATAGTCAATTCCAGGTCAGCCTGGGCTAGAGTGAGAACCTACCTTGAAAACTAAAAGAAAATAAAAGAAAAAATAGAAACTTGTTTGAGTGAGAGAGAGTATGGGCATGCCAAACGTCCTCTTGGAGCTGCAGATTAACTCCAGAGGCATGTACCACTTTGTGTCTCTGGCTTTAAATAAGTACTGAGGAATTAAATCCCACCCAGCAGGCTTTACAAGCAAGTGCTTTTAACTGTTCAGCCATCTCAACCTCTGACTTTAATAATTATTCCATTATTATTATTATTATTATTATTATTATTATCAGCTTATATTGTATGGATGCATCAAGTGTTGGTACCCTCTTTTCCTTCATCTCTGCCCCCATTCCACTGGGGACCCTCCTCAGTGGAGTTGCAGGTATTCCCTATGGGGTTGTGGGTTATGCATTGTGGGAGCAGCAGTCAGTTATTTTGAGGTGGGGAAGAAATGCCTCTGGGCATGATGTCTCAACCTGTGGCACTTGTAATCTTTCTGCCCCCTCTTCTGCAAAATTCCCTGAGCTTTGTTGGATGAGTTTTAAGACTACTTCAGTGATGAGCTCTTAGGAGCCTCTGAACCTCTGCTTTGGTAGGTGTTGAGGGTTCAGGGTCTGTCTCCTTCACCTTGGTGCTGATTATCAGGTTCACTATGGGAGCAGCACTCTTGCTCATCTCCACAATTCCTATGTAGTTTCAGCTGTGGCTTGGCTGATGTGTAAGGGCTAGTTTGTCTCCTTGGGTCTAGTTACCTTCAGAAAGAGAACAGATTCTCCAACGGCGAGTAAAGTGACTTTAATAATTTTATATTTAAATATTGTTTGTGCATTTTGAATGCATGGAAATATGTTAATAATCAACATTCAAAGTATTTGTAGAGATTGAGCTATGAATAAACATTGTATACTATTGAAATGGTTTTCATAATATTTACAGCATACATAATTAGTTTCCACATATTACTTTCTTCATACACTAATTTTTTGTGAATTGGAATAAAATAGTTTTCTGCTAAAATTTCATGCTTTTCTTTAATTTCAATTTAAAACAATATATGTATGTATTCAATAAGCTCCTAATAGATTTTTCTTATATATTTCCCTTAAACTGCTTTCACAAATTTTCTATAAAATTTTCCACCTGTGTATTCTAAGAGATATCTAAATTATTCAAGGTGAGATCACAAAAGGAGAAATAGAAATGATCTTTTATTGCCTCTGTGTGTGCGTGTGTGTGTAAGTAGTTTATGTATATATATGTGCCCATGCCATCACATACGTGGCTGGAGAAGAATGTAAGGTGTCTTGCTCCATGCTTTTCTGCCCATTCTTGTTTGAGCCAGAGACTCTTATTTATCATGGAACTTTCCATTATGGAGTACAGGAGCTCCAGCAGTTCTGGGGTTTGCTCCCTATTGGACTGAGGTTACAAACATATGTGGCCACTGTGTTTATGTAAGTTCTATGGATTTGGTGTTCTCATAGTTCCGTGGTCTATAAGATGAAAATTATGATGCAAAATACTCTCTCCTCAATAATTTTAGAAATATTATTTAGGAGAAAGTGTTTTGCAATACTATTATAAACATAATCTATACAATTTTTCTTTGTCATTGGGATGATATAATACATTATTTGCATCATAATTTTACAGGAATTGTTACATATAATTTGTGAGTCAAGGATAGAAATAATGTTAAGTCTATACAGTTGAAATAGAACTTCTAGTTTGAATAGCATTTAAATAAGAAAAACTGGCATTTTGTTAAAACTTTAATCAGCAATAAGGTCTATAAGAGTTCATGGTGTTGAAAATTAGGAACTGTGGCCTTGGCCACTGTACAGAATGGTTGCCTATAAGTAGTAAAGTCTGAAAGAGAGTATCTTCTCAGAAAAGCATTATAGGAAAACAAGAAATTCTGCAGGAGGCTCTGGAATGAGTGAACCAAAAAAAGTTTAATATCATGAAGAATTATGTGGGGCATCTTGTCCATTTGGCACACTGTCCATTGCTAATGTTCTACAAAAGGCAGTTTGTCTTTCCAGAACACAAGCACACTCCTTTTCCTTGTAGGAAAGTGGTATGTAGCCTATACTATTTTCTACTCAGAGTAGACACGTAGGAGGACTACAAAAACTCATTGAAATCATTTTCTCAGCCCACTGTTCCTTTCATTAAAGTTATTTGCTCCTGGTTTTTGATCTTCTAGATCTTCTTGTCTTTCTCTCATCTGTTACCTCCCTGGGGGAAATGATCAAGAGAACTTGAACAGGCCCTATGACTCAGCCGTTTAAGAGGAAAGCTTAGTGAAAAGTTTTGAACTTTGTGCTCTGGCAGAAATATGTTTGTTTCTGCTCACCTTTCATCACCTGCATATGGGAGAAGTAATGGGAGCAACTAGATTGCCTGCCCTGACCACAGTGAATCAGGTCTCGCCCAACTGCTGTGGCTTTCAGAGCAGGAGCCATCCCTTTATAAAAAGCCTTCTGAATGACCCTTAAGAGTAAGGACAGAGCTGACTACATTTTCTGAGAAGATTAAAGATGAAATCTATTATCAGTGAGAGCAGTCAATACCACACAGATGCTCTGTTTCATCCAATGGTTAAAAGTTGGGATTTATTACAGGTGGAATTAATGCCACCTGCTTATCCACCTAATGCCTTTACTACTAATAACATGAAACTTGAAGTAGAACTTATTTAAAAGCTTCCTTTTTATGAGAATAACAGTTTTTTACATGTGAAATTTTATTAAGCCTAGAATTTCAATAATTTTCCTATTAAAGCCTGTCCCAACCTACGCAGAAAACACTTATGTTATCCTGTTTCTTCTGTATTCCTATTGTTGTAATCCACACAATATAATCAATATAATGCTATGCATGTACTTAAGTCTCATTCACATAAGTACAGAGTCTCCATTCATTTATTCTAAATTCTGGGCAAAAGCATGGGCCACAGCAGTCAGGCTTCCTTCTCAGGAAACTTGCATGAAACCTTGAAAATCAAGAACAGAGTCTAGAAAGCATCTAGCTACTCTCCATAGCATGCCATGGAATAAGAAAACTTTTTTTCTAGTAACTATAGTTTAGTATCTGTTGACCAACCCTTATCTATCCCTCCCTCCTGTTTACCCTTCCCAATCTCTGGAAATCCTTATTCTACCCTCAACTTCTATGAAAACTTGTTTTTAGATTGAGCATAATGAGTGAGATCATACAGTATTTATCTCTCTATGCCCAGCTTATTTCTCTTAGCATAATCTTCCACAATTTCATTTATATGGTTGTAATGAAAGAATTTAATCTTTTGTAGGTGAATAGTAACCCATACATCATGGAAATGCTTTGTAGACATTTTAGGTTTTTGTTTTTGTTCTTCTCTTTTGTTTTGAGTCTTGTTATATAGACCATATTGTGTGGAACTCACAATAATTCTAGCCGTTTTCTCCTGAATACCAAGATTAAAGGTGTATATCTCTAGACCTAAGTTCTATTTCCTGACTATTTTTATTGGTGTTGAAATAAAAAAAAAATTGGAATGCTAGTATCTTTCCAACATTCCTTGTAATTTCTTTGGACTCAGGAATGGATTTCCAGATCATATGTTAGTCTGACTTTTAAAATGTTTTAGAAACCTCTACATTGATGTTCATAGTGGTTGTACAAATTTATTGTCCAGCAAATAGTTTTTAAGAATTTAGAGTTATACTTGATTGTCAGCTTGAGGGGATTTAAAATCACCATGAAAACAAATTTCTGGTCTTGTCTATGAAGGACTTTCTAAATTATGTTAACTGAGGTGGGAAGACCCATCCTAAATAGCCCCAGTCCATGAGCGAGGAATACTTGACTTAATAAAATAGAGAAAACTAGCTAAGCATCAGCACTAATAGCTGTTTGCTTCCTGACTGTGGGCAGAACATGACTACTTGCTTCATGATCCTGTCTCTGTGGCGTCCTCCACTCTGGATTGTATTCCACAAATCTGTGAGCCCACATAAACCTTTTCTTCTTTAAGTTGTTTTTGCTATAAGTGATGAGAAAGGTAACTAATACCATTGATTCTCTGTGCTCTGTCTTTTTTTTTTTTTTTTTTTTTTTTTGGTTTTTCAAGGTAGGGTCTCACTCTAGCTCAGGCTGATCTGGAATTCACTATGGAGTCTCAGGGTGGCCTCAAACTCATGGCGATCCTCCTACCTCTGCCTCCCGAGTGCTGGGATTAAAGGCGTGCACCACCACGCCCAGCTCAGTGCTCTCTTTTCTTTTCACTAATAGCTATTCAATCAGAATAAGATGAGGTTTTTATTTCTCCTGATGGTTAGTAATGTTGAGAATTTTGGCTTATACATGAAGGCATTTTTTTTGTATGCATTATGCACTGAGAAATGTGAATTGCTCATTCTCTTAATTAGGCTATTTGGCTTTTTTGCTATTGAAATGTTTGAACCCCTTATATAGTCTGGAAAATAACCCCTTCTCTCAGCTGTTTGACTTGAAAATATTTCCTCCCTTCTGTAAATTTTGTCTCCATCCTGTTCATTATTGTCTTTGTGGCGCTAAAGCTTTTAGTTTGAGGTCATCCCATCTGTATCATTTTGCTTTTATTTACTGAGTGATATCTTATCCAAACAGCTTTTCTTTTTCCCCCCAGTTCAATATCCTGAAACATTTGATACGTTTTCTTCTATATTTTCATAGTCTGGGTCTTACATTTAAGTCTTTAGTATTTTTTTTTTTTTTTGAGCTGATTTTCTTATGTTCTAAGAAAGGGAGATCTAGTTTCTCCTTCCTGCACTAGATATCCAATTCTCCCAGCAGCACTTACTGAAGATACTATTATTACTCCAATGTACATTTTCCTTGACTGTTCTGAAGATTGGCCTGATGGAGGTGTGTCTACTGACATCTAGGCTCCATGTTCTGTTTTGTTGCTCTAGTGTCTATGCTGTTCTGCTTACTACAGCTCTTTAGTATCAAGTGTTGTCAGAACTCCTGATTTACACATTTTGCTCAAGTTTCCTTTTGCTATTAGGACTTACATGTGTGGTCCCATGCAAATTTAAAGCTTACTTAGGACTTTTGAGAAATAAGGCGCTCTGGAGTGGATTCTAATCATGCAAACATCAGCTTTGGGTGTAGGTTATTAATTTTTTTAAAACATGAGAACCAGACTGGTCTGGTTTTATTATAGCAATTACAAATATTTTTATAAGGTAAATATGAAATTATAGAAATTACTTAGTTTTTTTTTTCATTCTGTTGAAGGTAGAACAAATGGTATTCTAATTTTACAAATAGCAGAAGAGTGTGGTATGTGCTTGCAAATATTTATTTTTAGTTTTGGGGTTCATGTTAGGGTTCTAGAAGAGTTCTGAAATGCAATAGATGCAGTGAAAGTGAAACATCAGATGTATTTTATATTCTGTAGAAGGAACTAGGCAGCAGAGGATGAATGCTGTGGTGGAGTATAGGAAGCTGGCACTGTGTTCCCACTCAAGGACTGGCTTTGAAGTCACTTAATATGGGTTTATGCCTTATTATAGAAAGTGATGTCTGCAGAAGCAACCTAAGTAATATTTATGTAAAATATGTGCTATATTTTATAAACAAAGTGTTTTTGATTAACTATGATATCATTTCTCTGTTTGCATGATCTCCTTAGAGATACTCAACTGGATGAAAACATCTGTGGGCCTCTGTCATGATTGAGGCAGGAAGGAAGGGCAAATCTCTGTGACTGTGAGTCATAAGAAGGCTAACTCCAGGATTCATCAACCCAGAAAAATCATTCCTTGGACTGTCTTAGACTACCCCAAGATCTGTGAAAATCCGCTACCACAAAACAAATAAACAAAAACATCAAACACCAGTGACAGTCAAAGAAAGGTCCAGGCCTTGGAAAAATTCACTTTTTTTCTAGTAAGTAGCCATTGTACTAGAAAAAAAATAATTGAGCTCTTAAGCTATATGCTTGCTTGGAACCTGCTCCCACTCTGCAGTGTGTTCTTATGCATTTTGTTTAAAATGGAGTAAAGAGAAGACGCAGGGATGTTATTGCATTGAAGAAGGATATACACCTCATATTCATCTGTTTACTACTCTGTGAGCCTCAGCAGGACACACTACTCACTAAGAAGCAACTGTGCTCCTCATCCTAAAAGTGTTGAGAGAGGAGAAAGGAGAGACAAAGCAGAAGGAAATGAATTTGTTGCTTCCAAAGAACACATAAAACTAGGAACTGAGTTCTCAAAAAAAAAAAAAAATGTGGAAAGTAGGATGGAATGAAATAAGATTGCCATGTTTAAGGGGCTGAGAAAAACAAAAAAGTTTATAATTTAGAATTTTACAACAAACAAAAGTATTCATCTGAAATAAAGATAAAATAAATATTTGTGTGAAAAATAAAATGTAAACAAAGTTTTACTAAGAAAACAAATTCCACTAAAAGGAAGAAAATTAATCCAGTTAAAGAAATTTAAGAAAATTAGCTGATGTAAGATAAATACTTGCTGCTTATGGGAGAAGCAACTTAAATATAGGAAACAGTGTATTTAAAAGCAAAAGGATGGAAAACAAATATTAACAAAAAGAATATAAGAAGAATACCCTTTTATGCCAATATCAAAGCATAATTAAGTGGAAAGAATTTTCAGAGATGAAAATGAATATTATGTAATGGTGTACACATCAGTCAACCAGAAAATTTTAATTCAAAATTAATATGTGCCTAGTAAAAGAAGACAAATCAGACAGGAGCTGATAAATTCCTAATCAGTGAGGCTTCAGCACACAAACATCCCCAATAGCTGATAGGACAGAAGGTGAGAAGACATAATGGAACAGAAAACTTAATTAACAAATTTAACTTAATTGAAACATACAGAACATTACTTTCACCACCAGTAAAATACATATTTTTTTTATCTTCAAGTAGAACATTTACCAAAATTAACCATATGCTGCTTTGTAAAAGAAGCTTTAAAATTTCAAAGGATTGCTTTCACTCCGAGAATGTACTCTGCCAACAGTGGAATCAAACTAAAAATTAATGAGAGAAAATAACTAGAAAATCACCAACTGTTAGCAATTAAGCATCTAATTCCTAAATAACACATTGCTCAAAAAAAATCACAAGAAAACTAGATATTTTAACTGAATAATAATGAAGATATTATGTGTTAATACTTATAGAATACAGCTAAAATTTTTCATTAAAATTAATAGCATTTTGTGGTGTGCTTAACGGGAAAGAGGAGAATCATTTTGAAGATTGAAAAATGTGTTATCTTATTTTCCATGTTAATACAAAAAAGGAAAGCTGAAAAATATTTGAAGTGAATAGTTTTTTAAATTAGAGAAAAGACAATGAAATAGAAAATCAAAAACAATTTATGACATAGCCAGAGTCAAGAGGTTGGTTCATTGACAGATTAATAATGGTCATAAGTATTATCTATGTCCACTTATATTGTCAAGGATATTATAAAATATACCTAACTAAACGTGCAATTAAATTTGTACTGAGTTTGGAGGTACATGTATCATACCACTGTATACAATTACCTAAACTTCTCTTTTCAGTAATTCTTATGCCTAAGCACTGAATATTAATAGGAAAAGTGTCAATTATAGATTTAAATTTATTTTAAACTACCATCAAAATTCAACTGGATACACATTTTACTGCAAAGCCACCCTTTCATACCAAATAACTTCCACTGAAGTAGTTTGAGACTAGCTAAAGGTCCTAAGTAACCCCATCCACCCTCATAACATTCATACTCATCTTTATCCTAAGATTTCTATCATCTAACATTAATATCTGGAATTTTCTTACTATGTTGTTTAATATTTTTTTTTAATTTTCTATCTTTGTTAATCACAAAGAAGAACTTTAAAAACAGATTATTGGCTTCAGTCTGGCAATCTCACTAGAAGAGATGGCAGGTAAGGCCCAGTGGGCACTTAAGGAATTTTATAGAAAAACTTATTTTCATTGAGCAGAATTTTGAAAGCACTAAGTGCTTATAAGAATGTTTATAAGAAAAGGTAAAACAGAAGTAATCCGCCCCATCACAGAAATCAGTGAGTTGGAACTGGAGTAGAGTGGTGAAGAAAGAACACAAATCGGATGTGTTGTGGGCCAATTTGTAGCCTAGGTTCATATTACCTGGAAGATTTAGACAACCTCCAACCACGGACTGAATTAAAATGTCCCAGTGTAGTTACAGGAACAACCAAATATATTTATGTTTGAAGGATGGCAACAAACATTAAATGGTCACCAAAACAAACCTAGGAAACAAGTTCCATAAAGCAAAGACAGGATCAGGGACAATAGAAATGGATTTCATAAACACCAGCTATGGAGGTTTTTAGAATGTTCTTAAGTGATTATACTTACTGTTTTGTTGGATAAAAGGACTGAAGCTTAATACCCATAAGATACTAAAAACAATTAAAAAGTGACACATTTAAAAAATCAAAGAGAATTTGTAGTAATTAATACTAACCCAAAAATTAGAAGTTATTAACATTTTTACACCAAGTTGAAGAGAGAATTAATGAAGAGGAGTAGAGATGGTAAGAATTAGATGAATCCAATGGAGAAGGGGCATGACAATGATGTAGAGAGATTAAGAACAGATTAAGAAAGCCAAACATAACCATTTTTATTTTTTACTTTTTATTCTAGACTTAGGAAACCCCTACATACTACATATTTAATTTCCTTATTATCAATGTTGATATCTGTTTAATATTATTTATTTATTTATTTATTTGGACATGAGAGAGCATGACATTGTCTCTTGCTCCTGCAAATGCAGGCCAAATTCTTGTAGCACATTTTGCATCTGGCTTTACCTGGCTGCTGGGGAACTGAACTCCAGCCAGAAAGCTTTGCAAGCAAGCACCTTTATTTAACCACTGAGCCATCTTTGAATTCTAATTATCTTTGAATTCTAATAATTATGCCTTTACCTCCATGTGAATTTTTATTTTTAATAATGCCTGATGAGTAAAATTTAACTTTAATGAGTCATACTTTTCATATTATATCTGAAAACTTATCAGTGAACAAAACATCACCTAGATTTTTCCTTTTCCCTTTTTCCTATAAGTGTTTCAGGTTTTTTTTTTTTTTTCTTCACATTTTAGTCTATGCTCTACTTGGAGTTAGTTTTATGGCAGGTGTGAGGTCAGTGTCCAGTAGTTGTCTCTGTGATAGACAGACATGGAATCATTCCAATGAAAGGAGCTATCCTTCTCCATTGGAGTATGATTGCTCCCTTTGAAAGACCAGTTGACAACAGCATGAGTCTATGTCTGACCTGTCTGTTTTGCTCCATCAAGCAAGAGGCAACTTTGACAATAAATCCTTGTCTCGATTGCTATAGCTTGATAGCCGACAGCAAGGATTCCGACCTTGTTCTTCTTGAGACATATTGTCCATTCTTAATCTTTCCCATTTTTACATAAGAATTAGATTCCGCTTGTCAATATTTACAAAATAGTGGCCTTTGATTTGTGGTATATTGAATTTATAGATATATTTTGGAAGATATTACCTTTTATTAATATTGAATCTTTTAACCCATAAATACAGAGCAACTCTCACATATCTTAATTTCAATTCTACAAAGAAAAAATAACAGTGGAGTAAAGAAGTTCAAGGGTTAAAGCAATATTTTCAAAGATAAGATGAGGCATTCTACATCTTGATGAAAAGCATTGATTTAGAGATAATTATACTGAATAAACTATAGTATCGATGACATACTAATGGATTATATTTTTTGTTGTTGGTAATGAATAATGTATGTATGTGTTCCTGTGGAGTGTGTGTGTATGCACACATGTGTGTGTGTGTGTGTGTGTGTGTGACTGTGTGTGTGTGTTGCTGAGGATTTAATTAGGTCCAGTGAATTTTAAACATAAATGTTACTTTTGTGCTCCACCCCTATGGGAGTTCGATTCAGGTGCCCCCCCCCCAAAAAAAAAAAAAC
The DNA here is from genome assembly GCA_036346955.1 of Dipus sagitta. Taxonomy (NCBI): domain Eukaryota; kingdom Metazoa; phylum Chordata; class Mammalia; order Rodentia; family Dipodidae; genus Dipus; species Dipus sagitta. The sequence continues at coordinate 127,002,811 of CM070771.1, read as the reverse complement.
TTAGGTGTTCTGAATGTTAGGTTCCCAGCTGATGGAAATTTGGGAATTAACACCTCCTGGAGGCAGTTCATTGTTGGGGGTGGGCTAATGGGTATTATAGTCATTTTCCCTTTGCCAGTGTTTGCCATCCTCTCCTAATGTTGTATTCCATTTGATGTTGGCCAAGAGGTGATGACCACCCTCTGCTCATGCCATGATTTTCCCCTGCTGTCATGGAGCTTTCCTCTTGAGTCTATAAGCCAAAATAAACGATTTTTTTCCACACAAGCTGCTCTTGGTCGGGTGTTTTCTGCCAGAAATGCGAATCTGACTTCAACAACCTCCAACACATTAAATGATTTTTCCACCCTGAACAAGTTGGATGATTTTTCTAAGAACATCAAGAATTTCCATGAATGAGTAATCACATTATCAATGCAATACAAAAAAAAAAAACTAGACTTATTGAAAATATTCTTTAAAGAATAAATGTTGGGCTGCAGAGATGGCTTAGTGGCTAAGGCAGTTGCCTGTGACGCCTGAGGACCCATGTTTGCCTCTCCAGATACCCCAGAAGCCACAGGCACAAAGGTAAGTCAAAGGCAAGGTTGCATATGCCCACTTGATGGCGCAAGTATCTGGAGTTCAGTTACAGTGGCTGAGGGCCTGGTACACCAATTCTCTCTGTGTGAGTGTCTTGCTCTCTAAAAATAAAATAAAAAATAAAAAGAATTAAAACATATTAAGTAAAGGAATTTTTTTATGAGTGTTATGGCAGAAAACTTAAGTATCTTTCCATAATGCTCACTAAACCCACAAATATGATATTTTTGAATCTCTGGAGGTGACAAATACAGATCAGAGAAAGATAGAGAGGGGAAGCTTTCAGTTCTTGCAGTTTTGCTTCCACTAGTACATCATTTCCAAAATGATTATCAAATAATATCCATTAGTCTATGAATAAAATTTGCCTAATATTACAAGGATTTAAAACATCATTTGTTATATATTCAGATTATATATTCAGTTAGTTGTCACTTAGCAAACATTTATTAAGTAAATACTTATGCCAGACTTTTAAATATTTCTTTATTTGCTTACTTATTTACAGTTATGGGCTCAAACTTGGGGTCTTGTGAATGGTAGTTAAGTGTTCTATCTCTTATCTACATTCCAGCTGTTACTGTTAGCTTCTTTTTTAAAAAAAATTTGTTCATTTTTATTTATTTATTTGAGAGCGACAGACAGAGAGAGAAAGAGGGAGAGAGAGAGAGAGAAAAAAAATGGGCGCGCCAGGGCCTTCTTCCACTGCAAATGAACTACAGACGTGTGTGCCCCCTTGTGCACCTAGCTAACGTGGGTCCTGGGGAATCAAGCCTTGAACCAGGGTCCTTAGGCTTCACAGGCAAGCACATAACCACTAAGCCATCTCTCCAGCCCGTTAACTTCTTAAAGGACTTTCAGAAGTAGTTGGGAAACATTGCTTCTTGGAAAAGAAAAAAAAAAAAAACAAAAAAAAAACACCAGTGAGGATTGGGCTTGCTGAATATAGGACGAGCCAATGCAAATTTTGCCACTCATTGGAAGGACTTCTGACAATATGATAATAAAATATAAAATATTGTTCACTAAGGGTTTTGAATATAAGTAAGTACAATTTATATAATTTTAAACACTTAATTATTTTCTTTGTTTTTCTTTGTGCTCATGTTTGTGGGGCTGGGAACTGAACCACAGGTCTTAAACAAGCTTCCAGCAAAGCCTGCGAGACGGTTACTAAATCTATAATAAAAACACCATCATGTGGTGCATAGCTATTAAAGTAAGATAGGGTGCTGACCATTCCTAATCTTAAAAGGAGCTACTTACACACATTGCAGTTCATTCCCAAGGGACTGAAACCACGTCTTTGCATACATGGAAGACTTACAGCACAAGCTTGCAAATTATGAAACCTTTCTGAACAGCCTAATTGCATGCAAGAGTCTTCCATGACCAAACTCCACACTTGCCAGAGTTCAGTTACTTGTAACCAAGAACAGTCTGAAATATTAAGTGGAAAATTCCAGAAATAAATAATTCAAATATTTTAAACAAACAACTATTAGTAAAGCATATTGTTGAATTGTTCTGCATTATTATTGCTGCTGTTATGGTTGTTAATCTCAGACTGTACCTAATTCATAAGTTAAAAATTGTCAAAGGTATACAAATACAAAAGCAAATGAAAAATGCATATGAAGAGTTTGGTATTATGTATGGTTTCAAGCATGTGAATAAAGTCATGGAAGGATCCTTTATTAATAGAAAGGCAATATAGAAAGTGTAATGTCTGGAATTGAGGGGTAAAGTGAGGCAAAAAAAGAAGAAGGAACAAAAAAGAGCTTATTCATGAAGAAAACATCAGAAAAAAATCCAAAATAAAGGCATTCTACAAAACATGCCCAGTGTGCATCCATGATGTCAAGAGCATCCAAATCAAGGAGAGTCTGTGAAACTCTCACAGTCAAGAAGAGCCCAAAGGTAGATAAAAATCAAGTGTATTGAGATGTCAGATGAATTGTTAGAATAGAGAAATGGTATTAAGACTGAGCACATCTAAACAAATGATGAGCTTCAACTCACAATGACGTACAAATATTACTTAATGAAGAGTAAAAGTGTACTCTATTAATAGGAGGTATTAATAATCTGGAAGCAGGGAGGGAGTTATAGGAACTCCATGTATACTTCTCCAGTATTTTATAAACTGAAACTAGTTCTAAGGATTAAAGTGCTATTTTAAAGATGTTTGATGCTAAAATTAGCTAAGGTCAAGAGCCCAGAGACCCTTCCCCAAATCTACAAATTAAACCACAGTTAAATGTACTTGTTTGGGAATATTTAAAACTGGTCAGAAAATGATATGTAGAGAGGTATCAGGAAACAAAGCTGTGTTATGCTAACAATCATAAAGATAATAATTTGATTGAGAGTTACTTTTACAAATCATAACTCATTAAAATGTATAATGAAGATTTGAGGTACAAAAGTTATTTACTATTTAAAATTCTATTTGTAATACTATTCCATTTATAGGAAAATCAGATCTATTAACAACAAACCCCTTTCCATCCAGCCAATTGCTTTCTAAATTACATGAGTTATTATTTAAAATGGACTTAATCTTTTATCATCCATTTGTGATATTGCCATTTATTTCAGATGGCAGGAGTTATTGCATATCTAAAGTGACATTTTTATATTCAATAAATTCTAATTCAGTTCAAACATTAACTGCATAAACACAATTTTAGAGTGGTTAATCAAAATACTTTATAAATTTCTCATTCCACACCAGCAATAGCAAGATACTTTAATAAAAATGGTAGTTAAAGTTTTCATTTTAGTATTCATAAGGAGGCTAGTCTATTTAGTACCTTTAAGTGGAATCAGTTAAGTGGACCAACCTTGTTTAACAATTCAAAATCCCCAAAGGTGTCATCATTTCTCAGTGACTTAATTATTTTCTTAATTTCCTCTATATTCAAGGATTTATATAGAAGAATCATTTGAAAGTTTGATTCTAAATAATTTAGAAATAAGTGGGTCATAATTCATAGTCTTTTATTGTCACTCTTATGGAAAATGCCATTTTTCTACACCAATATTCATTTGGTTTAAATGCCTGACAAACTTGTAATTGCAATGAGTGTGCTGTCTTATACTGTGAGCTAATACAAAAGAGGTGGAACATTTTTCTACAAATGTAATGCATTTATATAATGGCATATTCTAATTTTTATGAAATAAAGTTATCACCTTAGATATGTTCATCTGAGCCTTTCTATGTAAGCTTACTGCATGAGATTTATTTCCATCTGATGGTGTAGTTGTGGGTTAAATCTCTACAGTTAATATTCCATCAGCTAAGATTTATTGCCTTCTGAGTATCATTGGTGGTAAATTTAATGAGCTTTTCATTACTGTGTATTATTTTTAATATAACCTTCTAATATTTCAATATCATGAGCTCTATGACCATAGAGTCACAAAGAGGTTTTTGTTTGTTCAAATCCTTCTCTGATTAATAACTTTAAAGTTTTATTTCAAGGAAAACCTTTATTTATCATTGTATATTGACATTACTCTTCTAATTCTTTATGCACAGAGTTGACCTAAACCACGTAAAAGCATGTTTTACTGTATTTAAGTGCTATGAAAACTGCTTTTACCCAATGAATGAAACCCACTATTTAACTCATATTCTGACCCCTAAAGCAAATATAAGAGCCAGCCATTTCTTCTCTCCAGCAATCCTAATCCTTTAAGTAATCTTTCAGCATCTGATTTAATCAGAATAAATCCTTACTAGAATTTGTAAAAAAAAAAAATCTTAATTTCTGTCATATTTTAGTTTGGTAGCATAAACCAAGTATGTTTAGTTTTATGTTAACACACAATAGATAGATTTTTAAAAACATTATTAATAACATACTTCCATTTTTAACTATGAGTATCTTTTTTTTTTACTACTAATGTAATTTAGCCCTACAAATTATACTTCAAAAGGAACAAGTATTAAATAATTCAGTCACATCTTAAGGTGATACTTTCTAGGGTTTTCACAGAGGATCTCAGGTTATACAGATGGAATATTTACTTTTAAAACATTTTGAATGCTCCCCTCTAAAGCCATAAGCTTGATTTTGACAAATACTAGTTCTTAGTGAAGTAATTTCAGTGTTCATGTCTGGGCACTTTCGTTCAAATTTTTTAATACTCTTAGGATGTCTGGGCCCAATAATCCTTTAAACTTTAAATGCAGGTTTTAGCTACTCTCTGATGTATTAATCACTTATTGAAAGTATTTTAATAAGTTAGGAAATAAATCAGCATAAAGTAAGATAAGCTAAAATCTTGGTCCATACTTAATAGAAACCTGAATGCAATTTGAGAAAAATCCACAGAGTCCGGTTTGTTAGTTAAAAGGAGAAACTTGGAATGTAAGGGAAAAGATGCATTGATAAGGAAAAGGAAGGTGTATTGAAAGCAAGACATGATTTTCATCTCTTTTCTATTTTGTCGTATAACTCTCATGAAACATTATTTTCACTAAAACATGATATTCTAACCCACACTATACTATTACCCATCTGTTTTACACCAAAAAATATTTATAAGTAGCATATGATATATTTACCAACATGTAGTTATAAGGGAAGTCATCTATCTACTCCTTCTGACTTTACGTCTATGACACAATGTCTCTGACAACTGTTCATAGGTTTTTCAGCTAATCCATAAACATTATAGGACTAGAAAGAAACAAGTTTGTAAAACCATTTCTATACCTTAAAAAGAACCTTCACATTTTTTAGAATAAACATTGCTTCCCTCAGTGCATGATAATACTGTCATGAATTCTATTCTCATTATACAAAGTGGGAGGGTTTAGAGATGAAGTTCACATTTTTCTATTGAAGAAAAACCATAGTAAAATATTAACTGTATTACCTCTAAATCTGCATCTGATTTGCAGTGATGGTTCCAAGCTAAATAAATTTTTCAACCTCAATTACTTCTGCCCATAGTAAAAATAGAATTGGAGCAAATGACAAAAATTTAGATTTAGAGAATGAGAAAAATGCAAGAAACCTTGCGCGTGATTAGTTGCCTACTTGGGGATTTCTGAAAGAACAAATTTATGGAGCTAATGTAATGAGCTAGTCTGAGATCGCTTCCAAGAATATCAGCTTGTCTAATTAGACTTTTGGACAATTTGCCAACCATAAATAAATTACAAGAAATGTTTCTAGTTTTATGGAATATATTTTCCTAATCATTCCATTTCACTCAATTTGGCTTTTTCTCAAATATTCTTGAATATTTGTAACTGGCGGTTACTTGTTTCTTGCAGAGAGAGTCGTCCTCCTGCTTTGACATTGTGCGCTCACTGTCACCTCTGGAGGATGAACTCCTCACACAGTTCTGTGTTCAGCATCTACTTCCGTCTTGGCTTCCTAGAAACAGCAACATCTGATACTGAGGGTCATTGTAATGACTCAAATTTCCATACACTCGAAGAGACTGTGTTTGCGTTAATGGTTAACAATTAATCACAACTGTAGCAGAAAAATGAGTGCACATCGTGTAATCTAACCTTACACCTTATTTAACTCAGCCTATAACATCCTTACAGCGGAATTATACACTGTGTGGTTCCATATGCTTCCCAAATGGCCACAAAGAAGCAAACATATGGTGAGCTGCAAACCCAAATTTGTCACTTTATTTTGACATTAAAGGTATAAAACACCACTTTTGATGGAAATGAACATTCATGTTTTCACGTAAGTAGCTTTGGTGGAGATTCGGTTTTTGTGGCCTGGCAATTGCTGCTGAAGTCATTTCTTCCTCATATGTCTTAAAAAAAAAGAAATGAAATGGAAAGAAAAGAAAAGCTGTGTTTGTTCCAACTAACTAATAGATGACACAATCCCGTCTTTCTGATATCAAGTAACAGACAGAGGTTGTATAGATCTTGGTAAGTGTCAAATACATCAAGCTTTAAGCCATCTCACCTGTCATGCCTAATAGCCAACCTGGACACAGGACAGGGAGCCTGTACTGCAGCTCATAGACTGAGGAGGAGGATGAAGAACAGAGAGCCAATCAGAACCTGCGGGTGGGGGGTGTGATCTCATTGGCCAGCTCCAAAAGGAACTTGGAAGAATTAATTCCTCTCTTTATATCTTTTTAGAACTAAAGCTAGGGTGGGGACTGTGTAGATTACAGCCAATGAGTGGCGCTTCCAATTTAACTGCTAGCAGCTAGCATGCCAGAAAGGCAGATTCCTATGCAGAAGTATACATGTGCCATAGTCTTCTGCTTTATTCTGTTTTTGTAGTGTAAAGCTAGGATTAACATGAGCAAATTCTCCCTCTCTTTCTCCCTCCTTTCTTTCTCTTTCCTCTCTTTCTCCTTTCTTCATTCCTCCTATTCTATCTATTTTCATTGAATTAGGCTTCTTACACTGTCAGTGGACAATGTAATTAGTCATGAAGAAAACTAAAAAAAAAAAAAAAAAAAGTAAGTAAAAGAAGAAATGAGGTTGCTTAACTGAAACCTAGGCCTCTCCCTCCCCGTTTTTTTGTTTGTTTGTTTGTTTGTTTATTTGTTTTGTTTTGTTTTGGCATCTTCCACTGAAAGCCTTTTCATGTGTGGCTCCATTGTCTTTTCTTCTTGTTGTCAAATGATACAAGTCAATGGTTTGCATCAATTTACCTCCTCCCCATCGTGGCCTTTGCCTCAGTCTCTTGTCACATTAATAGTTTCCCCTGAAATCCTATCACTTTGCTGGAGGATTGATGTAAGTCTCCAGCAATTAACATAATTACAAGCCTGATTATCTTCTAATTGCATTATGAGTATTTGGTTATTCATTACACAAATTAGAGAAAATTAAAGAGGAGCAAGATCCTGTGGTGTGGGTGTTGAGTTTTCAAAAACATTTATGAGCATTTGGATACAAAATAATAACCAAGGTGAAGTTCATTTTAGATTTCTATTGGCTGACAGGTGATACATTTTGCAGAAAGTTTCTTTATTTCTCCTTTGCTTTTCCTTGTTAATAACAAGAAAATTATCTCTAAATTAGTGAAAAAAAAATGCTCCAAAACCTCAAGGAGTATAGGATAAGACATGGGAAGTACACATTGCTCTGTATTGGATTATGTAACAAATATGTGATTAGAAAAGATCAATCAATAAATAATTAAATGGAAAATACGCAAAGTCACACAGAGAAGATGTAAATAAGAATATCAGTAGTTTATAAAGTAATAAGAATCATTATTATTATTATTATTATTATTATTCTAGGATGAAATTCTCTGTTGTAAAAAATGAGGCATGTAACTCTGAAGTGTAAGTCTCTAGACAGTGTGCAGCACTGAATTCACATTCGCTTCTCTTTATATGGAGAGCAGACATGTGATTCTACTATTCCATTGTCCTATAGTCTCTCACCAGGACTCTTGCAACCATGCCTACACCTGACTCTCTACAGACACCAACTTCTCTTGATGCTATGACCTTACCTAATACCACCCACCAACTGTAACAAAATGAAATTCAAAATAAAGGTTTTCCTGGACACTGAGAAATTAAGCTTCAAGCCATTTGCATGCTGGTGAGCTGTCACAGTGTTGGAAGATGCTATGCCAGCTGCTGGGAGGGAGAAGTCATCAACCATCTTACCTGGCAGCAGACCCTGCAAGCCACAGAGCCTACTAGCTCAGCAAGATGTGCCCATTGGTACAATAGTAGCATGACTGTTAAGAGGGTAACTAACTGCTCTGTGAGTGGATTTGAGGCCTGCACCATAAGGAGGATTCATGCCTGGCACTGAAAACCTAGTCAAAAGCCTAGGGCTGGGAAGGTAATAAGCCCTAGATGGAAAGCTACTAATATTGTTTGGATAAATGGATATGTTGAACCCCTCAAATTTTTTTCTAGATATTTATGTTTTCACCCATATTTTAGTGCTATACTCACCTTAGGTCAAAGAAACTTCTCTTGTCAGTTGGTGGTGACTACTGTGGATACAGAAAACAAGTAAGAATGCTGAGAACAAGTGACTCTTGAGTGCTCAGCACTAAGTTAAATATCAATATCACTCCCTCCAAAGTTCAGGGAACATTGTATGAGAGGAGATAGAAAGAATGTTAAGATCCAAAGTATGGGGAGGAATGCAGTGGAACAATATCATCTTGACAAGACAAGGCTATTATACTCATGAACTCATAGCAATTGTGGTTACTTGCACAAGACCTAAACACTATAGAGCCAGTCAGAATTCTCCATGGTTGAAGGAGAAGCTCATAAGGCCTCACCTCACCCAGAGGAGATCTCACCTCTCCCTGAGGAGTTAATGAGTTAATTGGTGCTACAGGAGGTGAAACTACTGTCTTCAGTAGTATAGTCTCTGGTAAGTGGTAGGAAGAGGAAGGGATTCAGGTGGAGGGGTAGGACATAAGAGATGGTAAAGGGAGTAAAAATGAAAGAAGAAATATTTTTTTTCAGTTCCTCTTCTTACATTTGGGAGCCCTTAACATTTGTGAAGAAAACTTCATCAAATGCTCAGGGAGAGAACAAAATAAAAATAATTAGAGATAAACAAACAATATAAACTTAGCCATGTTTCCAAAAGATAAAGTCCCTACTGGAAGTCCCAGAGCTCTGTTCAGGGCTTCATTCACCTTGGCGTCCAGACAACATCTGTAAGGTGTGTACTGCATTTTCAGGCCTGGTAGCATGTTACTTTAAGCATCTTGAATTTTTCATGTTAACGATCACATTCAGAGTTACAAACCTTTTAAGGCTTGAATAATGAGAAAGACAAACTGCTTAGTGACCATTTCGAGGCAGGACTAGGTAACAGAAACAACAGAGTCCATCAACATGTCTACATAACTTGTCTTTGTTTCCTTTTTCTGGTCCAAATAGGGTGTGAACTTATGTGGTAGGGAACAAGAGTCATCAGAAATACTGTTTTCCAATTTACTTTTACTTAGAAATCTCCAAATGTTTCTATAACCCAGGAATGTGCTAGAAATAATTTTTGCTGGTAGCATCTCCTTGTTGGAGCTAAGATGTTACTAATGACAGAAAATGAAGCATAACAGGTTAGCACAGGCTATAGATTCAGAAACCAACATCAGTCACACTAAACTCAACATTCTAGCCCAAATAACACTTTCCCCTCACTAAGGCCCATATCTGTTCCATTAATTGTTCTTTATTACAAATCAATGACATTCTCTACTCTGAAATGTCATAGAACTTTTCTCTTCTAGTCACACGGTCAAGTACTACTTATGAAGCACCTAATATGTGGTTGATACAATGACCAAGCCAGACACAATCATGCCTTCTGGAAGTATATGGTCAAATAAGAAGTATTTATAGAACTATGAGAGCTAAGACAAAAGAAATATAAGACATTCTGGGATCTCATGGAGGGGAAATGGAATTTTTTTAATTTTAATAATAAAAAAGCAAGTGAAGCAAAGCTGGGAAGGGTGGGGGCAAGGTACACAGAGGCACATATATGCCAATAGCAGAAAAACAAAGGAACAGCATGTGCAAAGGTAAAAGGCAAGTGTCCCTGGGTGTAGTGGTACATGCCTTTAATCCAAGCACTAAGGAGACATAGGTAGTTGGATATTGAGGGCACCCTGAGACTACATAGCTAATTGTAGATCAGCCTGGACTTTTTGGGACCCTACCTCATAAAAAAGGCAAGTGTCCGTGATGTGTTCAGGAATGAACTAACTTGCTGCAGCTAGCTGGAATCAAAAGTGTGAAGGGGGCAGTAATGTTACATTTTAGGTAACTAAGCTGGCATGGCTTACTTACAATGCCATAGGACCCTAAACTCTGGAATTATAATACAGCTTCTACATTTGTCATCATTAAATCATCTACACAAATCACCACTTGCTAATTACTGGGTGTCATGTAAATACTGACACAGTGTGACTAAGCTGAGATAAACTCGAAACTGAAGAAGAAATGGCACAAGGAGGATCACAAGCCATGTAAGAACTTTGAACATCATCCTAAGCAGAATGGAAAGTTATCTAAAGGATCTAAAAATGAAAAAAAAAAAAAAAAAGCATGGTGCCATCTGAATTCTGGACATGGCTCAGGGAAATTTTGCGGAAGAGGGGGCGGAAAGAATGTCTCACATGTTGGGTCATGATATGCAGAGACATTTAGCTTACCCATAACTGTGGGCTAACTCCACAATGCATGACCCGTATACCTTAACAAGGAGGGGCCAAGGGGAGGGGGTAGGTCACAGATGAGCCTAATAATGGTACCAAACTGACTGTATTTGCTGAATACAAAACTGACTAATAAAGAAAAGAAAAAAAAAAGAGATTGAATTTCTGACAACCAAAGAGAATCTGTTTTTGTATGGCCTACGAAGAGTATAAAGGTATATGCTCTGTGGGAAAAAATAGGGTAATCATTAGTCACAGAGTACAGGAACCTAGATTTCTGGGTCAAGGGTATTTTTTTCCCAGCCAGACGCCTGAGTCCCAGTACTCAGGAGGCTGTGGCAGAAGGAATTCAGGCCCAGCCTGGGCAGCATAGATGCCATGCTTGAACAAGTAACAACAAAATGGTTTGTCTGGGAAGGTGACACTTGAAGTGAGTTGTGGAATGCAAGAAGGAATTCATGAGCAATAGATCAAGAGGAAGTATATGCAGAGAATTTCAGAAAGAGGGAATGTGGTAGAAAAGAACATAGAGCATGTAAGGAACAAAGAGAAGGTTGATCATACAGCTAGCACCAGAAAAGGTGAGAACTATAAAAGGGAGAATCAGGGGATACCTAGTTCATGGCCTTAAATCCATGCAAATAATTCTGCCTTCCCTTACATCAAGGTACTGATGTAATCAGAACATTTTGTGTTTATTTGGTTGGTTGGATTTTGGTTTTTCGAGGTAAGGTCTTGCTCTAGCCCAGGCTGACCTGGAATTCATTATGTAGTCTCAGGGTGCCTCGAACTCACAGCAATCCTACTACCTCTGCCTCCCAAGTGCTGGGATTAAAGGTGTGTGACACCACTCCTGGCTATTGTAATCAGAACTTTTAAAAATATTATGAACCTCCATGTGGATAACAAGATGAGGATGAGAGACAGGAGTGGTGAGGAGAGGCTACTTAGAGACACTAAGAGTTTTCATGCAATTCGAGATTATAAACAAGTTTACATTGGTGCCAATTAAGACAGAGATGGCTAAAGGGATGTATAGTAAGTGGCAGCTATAGGACTTGATAGGGATGAGAAATTGAGAAGATAACAAGGGAGTAAGAAATAACAAAGCAACTTCAAGGTTTCTGGTCTGTACCTTGGACAAAAATATGAAAAAAAAGAAAACCTGAAGCTTCTTCTATGTGATGTTCCTATGAAGCTTTGAAATACAGAATATTTAGGAAGTGGTTGGATACATGGTCTGAATCATAAAAAAGTTGTGGTTGAATATAAAATCTTAAGAATGAAAGGCTTACAGTTCCTAATTAAAGAGAGTTCTAGCAGGAAAAAGAGAGGCAAACAGTACAATATTAAAGAACTCCAATATTTTGTAGCACAGTGGAAGAAGATAAGTGTGCAAACAAAAAAGAAAAGGGAGAACACCCCCCAAGTTTCAGATCAATTAGGGTAGAGGGGATTCTGAAAGTGGATGGGGGAAGATGACCAGCAGGGGGAAAAGCCTCAGTTGAATAAACCAGGTGAGATATACCAGGTGACTTGAACCAAAGTAATGTCGATTGGGCAGAAAAAAAAAAAAATGAGGGTTTGAGAGTTGCTTAGAACACAGAGTTGTCAAGACTTAGTGATGAAATTAATGTGGGAAAGAGAAGAATTAATAAGATCTGAAGTTTGTGGCTTGCTATCATTGAAACAGGAATGAGGAAGAGGGTGGGGATGGATTCATTATAAAATTTAGGGAAAAGTACTTGCTTAAAAACCTGCTAAGAATAGTTTGAGGGAGGTGCAGAAACTTTAAACTGATTGAAGGGGGCTAATGTTTTAACTTGTGCTGCAATTATTTGAACATATTATCTTATTGTTTCTTCTAGATTTTAAGTCCTACAAAGCAGGAAACATATGGGGGGAGATAACAGAAGAGAAAAAGGAAGGAAAAGAACATGAGCTAGTAATTCACACCCAAGGGGAAATAATGAATAATATTTAAAATGAAATCTAGTAACAAAGAGATGCAAGGTAAACCAATAGCATACTTATTTCTACCAGCAAACTTTGAGACCAAAAAATTTTAAGAGAGCTATGAGCATATCCTACATCAAAGCTAATATTTCAAACCCTTCTTTCAATGTAAAAATACAGAATATACATATTCACAATGGAGAGACAAATTCCAAGTTTAAAAATGTAAATCATGTGTTGCAAATACCCATAAATAATAGTGTACAACATCTATAACATGATCTGCCATTTAAAATAAAAACTATAAAATTGTTCATAACTTCAAATATAGCTATTATCAGATATGGAACAAAATAAAAACCAAAAAAGATTTTATTTAATGGTTATAAAAATTGTAATGTACATGTTTGAGTCTACTGGTGTTCATTTTCTATTCTAGGAACTTTAGTTGGACCTAACTTTCTTGGCTAATCATTAGGAATAAGCAGGCTTATTTACTTGACATATTTCTCCAGTATTGTGTCTACCATTTACCAATCTACATTTCCACCCAGACAATATACTGACAGGAGAGGAGGAAAAGTAAAGATGTGAAATCCTGAGAGTTAGAATCAGCAGTGGCTCCATCAAGGACAGTGGAAGAAAGAGCTTAGATACTAGATTCTGTCACATGCTATGTTTCTGAGCCCATTGTCTACCCTCAGCCTGTACTAGCAGTATCAGCCCAGTTTCACTTTCTCCAAGACAAAACTAATGAGATACAGGCTGTGTCCTTGAGCTTTTCAAGAAGATAACAAATACTTGAAACAGTCAACTCATGAAAAGTTGTTTTGGCTCAGTTTTGGTAAGCTCAGTCCTTGGCACATTGGCACATTATTTCAGGACTTGTGGTAAGGCAGCACAGGGAAGGCATGCACGGGTAGGGCCAAGCTGTCCATTGCATAGCCTGTCCACAGAGGAAGAAAAAGATCTGCGGTGCCACAGTCTCCCTCAAGAGCACTGTTTTTTTTGTCCAGAAGGCCACCCGCTCAGACCCACTTCTTCAGATTCCATTACTTCACATCCGTACCAAGCTGGGTACTAAACACATTCCAGATCTAAACCATGACAGATGGCCTTTCTCTTCTTCCCGCTTTCTTGGTTTGCTCTCTGAGGCCATCAAAGTTAAGCGTGCAGAGTAGAACCTTTCAAGGCCATGTTAACAACTGTTTTCCCAATTGCCTTCTTTCCTGCTCATAACATTAAATTAAATTAAAATAATAAAATATATCACTCAGTTCCTATAGGCCCACTCTATTTCTTTTTTTTAATTTTCATTATTTTCTTTTTTTTATTAACAACTTCCGTGATTGTAAACAATATCCCATGGTAAGATCTTACTGATCATGACTTTTTCTTAAATGTATTAGTATCACATTTTACTTTAATAACTTTTTCTACTTCTATAAGGGAATATTTTTTCTGAATATCACTTCTGTCCCCAAAATAATTATTTTTTAGATATGGATAGTCTAAGTGAGAGAATTTTAAGAATTAAAGTTATTTTGTGAATATATTAGGTAAAAGGTGTTTGTGTTCTATTTTGCCTTAATTTTATTGTTGCACAAAATATACCTTTTAAAAATAATGAAAATGTGTTGGGTGCAAGTTTTAAAGTCTTCCTGGGTAACTTCTCATAATTGTGAGGAATAACAGAAATATGAATACAATTATCTAAAAATACTGAAAATGTCAAGCCACTTCATAAATAAAGAAAAATATGATTTTTAAAATGTTCTGCATTTGTTAGATTACTTAACATGGACTTTTGGGCAATCTGGACACTTAATTATTATTTATAGGATAAACTATTTAATTAATAACTCAATTTATGCAAGCCAAAAGCCTTATAATTTCATATACTAGTTTAAGCCACTTATTATAAAATGAAACTTATAATTTCTAAGAAAATAAAAGTCATTTTTTTCATTATAGGTAAAATGAGTAAGCTCTGCTTCTCTCTCAAGCAAAAATAACTTGTTGATTAGTTTTCCACAGGAAGTAGTTTACTATCATAATATTTACTGGAAGACTAACCATGGGGCTACCATACAAGAGTGACACCCTCCCTTCCAGCCCAGTCTCACATTTTAGTAGACTATTTTTAGAGGAGTTTTAAATTGGAAAAATTGAATGGAGGGTAAAAGATTTCCTATATAGCCATATTTGCTAACTTTTCTCATCATTGTGACAACATATTTAAGAAAAACAAATTCAATGGAGAAAAACTATTAACTCACATTTTCAAAAGTTTCAGTCTATTTTGGCTGTTCCCATTGATTCTGGGCTTCTAGTGAGACAGTAGAAGATGATGGAAATGGAAATGGAAAACATAAATAAGCTATTCACTACTGATGGCCAAGAGGTAGAGAGAGGCAAACAGAGAAAGGGACTAAAGACAAATCATTCCCCTCAAAGGCATGCATCCAATGAATCATTTCCTACAATCAAGCCTGGTGTTCCCCAGGTTCCACTTCCTTCCAACAGACCACATTCACATTCATCAATGGACTGATTCATTGACTAATTCAGTCTCTGACAAATGCACTGAGCTTTTAGTACATGAACTATTGGGAAACAGTTTATACCCAGAACACAACAGGCTCTCTTCCCACACAGGCACAGCCCTCGATCACCCAGTATCTTCATCTTAAACTATAGTACTATTTAAACTTATGTGCTATGGGCTGGAGCAATGGCTTAGAAGTTAAGGAGCTTGCCTACAGAGCCTAAGAACCCAGGTTTGATTCCCCAGGACCCATTTAAGCCAGATGTACAAAGTGGTGCGTGTGTCTGTAGTTCGTTTGCAGTGGCTAGAGACCTGGCATGTCAATTTACATTCTCTCTCTCTCTCTCTCTCTCTATTGCCCTCTCTCTCTCTCTCTTTCTCTCTCTCTATTGCTCTCTCTCTCTTTCTCTCTCTCTCTCTCTGTGTGTGTGTGTGTCAAATAAATAAAATTTAAAAATATTAAAAAGAAATAAACTTAGGAGATAATATTATTAAATTACTACTTTCTAATGGCCACAGTTTACATTATTGCTAATTCTTGATATTATAGCTTCCATGGTTTGAATAAATGTTTACTACCATGTGTCCACCCTTCAAGGGCAATTTATCCCCCAGAGTCCTCTGTGTGCCATGAATTTGTCCTTTATCCCCACTGGTTTCTGGCAATCATTACATTTGCATCACCTTTGTATTAGCAAAACAAATTCCTCAGAAGTGTTGGAGTGACATTTTGGTTAGGGTTACACAAACAACTTTTTGGTTGCTTGCTTCTCTCCTATTACTAACTGTAAAGGTTAATCTATGGTTGCCAACTTAATATTATTAAGAATCACCATGTTGGGCTGGAGAGATGGCTTAGTGGTTAAATGCTTGCCTGTGAAGCCTAAGGACCCTGGCTCGAGGCTCCATTCCCCAGGACCCATGTTATCCAGATGCACAAGGGGCACATGCGTCTGAAGTTCATTTTCAGTGGCTGGAGGCCCTGGCGTGCCCATTCTCTCTCTCTCTCTGCCTCTTTCTCTCTCTGTCTGTCACTCTCAAATTGATAAATAAAAATAAACAAACAAAAAAATTTTAAAAAAGAATCACCATGTAGACTTAACACTCACCCATAATGGCTCAGCAAATTTTGTGGAAAAGGGGGCAGAAAGATTGTAAGAGCCATAGATTAATACATCATGCCCAGAGGCATTCCCTCCCCACAAAAATAACTGACTGCTACCCCCAAAAGGCGTAACCCACAACCCCATGGGGACGACCTGCAATCCCTCTGAACATCCTCAACAGAATTGGGGCAAGGACATAAGAAAAGAGGGTATCAACACATGATGTATCCATATGAAATATGTTATTAATAACAATAATAATAAACATAAAAGCAATAAATAAGTTTAAAAAAAGAATCACCATGTGTCATAGTCAGCTCCACACTGCTGGAATGAACATCCAAACCAGACACAGTTTATGGGAGGAATGGTATTTATTTTAGGCTGTACATGGTCTGGGATAGACACACAGCATTCTACATGTTAAGAAGTCTCAGGTCTCCCCTTTAGCAGCAGCAAGCAAATCTAAGGCCATTCTCATCTGTTACACCTCCTTCCTCATCTAAGACCAAATCAAGAACATGCTGAGTTATGTTCAAGGATTGAGCCACATGTTGGGAAAGAGCTTCTACTTGTAATTCTAAAGCAATTGTGCCTGTCCAGGGTACAAATAAAAGCACCAGTTGCCACAAGCAACTCAGTTGTGGCTTTGATGCCAGTAATGAATCATAGCATCCCAATTATGTGGCCATGGTGACAGTGGTCAGGATTTGGCCAGGTATATATGGATGTCCCCAAGTACAACATCCTGTCCTCTTGGCAGGGAGATAATGACAGTGAAATCTACCATGTACCCAAATATACCCTTGGGAAAGAAATTGAGTGGGTTCAGTGCCTGTAAGTGGATGGTAATCCCACCATGAAACTTTTCTGTTCTGTGTTGTAAAATTACAGAATTTTAGGGGGTCATCCAACCTACCACCCTATGAGAAACATCTTTATGTGCTGTTCAATATACATTTGGGACCAACTGTATATAAACACTTTTCATCCATTTCCACCTATTGAATGCCACATGATTCAATAGGGGCTTCAATCTACAGTCTCTGTTGGTCCTATGCCGAGCCAGACAAATGATCTATTGCTGCAAAGCAGTCCAGTTTTTCAGAAGTAGCTGAGGCTATGTGCCACGATAGTCCCCCTACCACATGGAGGCAGCTATGTACATATCTAGCACCAAATCACATTGTGGATCTGTGCTAAGGGGTGAGTCCAAAAGACTCTAGTTAGCCTGGGCTAGCCTAGTAGAAAAAGAGAGAAGTTACTGATACCATTAAAGGTAAATCCTTGTCTTCAGTCAAAATACATGACACCACTTTGTCTTGTGACAGAATGGTTGCAGAAATAGCTGTTTGCCAGGCCAGTGATGCTGTAACTTTTCCCTTTGTACGGTGGCAGTAGAAGGTGGCACCTCCTTCTCTGCTAGCAGGATAAGTATTGGCAAAGAACCACACTGTTTTGGAACAGCACACTGGTCATTGGCAACTCTTCAAACACTTAAATTAGCCACGTAACAATATTGGGACATAAAGCTACATTATGGTCTAGTTCTGTACCTCATGGTTCTAATAAAACTGTCCATATGGCCTGAGGCCCTCAAGTCCAAGTGAGTCACTCCAGAACAGGGTTTCTTCACCCTTGTTCAGATACACCTCTCTTGGCTGATTTTAATTGTAAGCTTCAGACATCTTGTATGCTTGGCTAGAAGTCAAGCCTATTAAAAGTATATGACCCTACAGGACTCTCTTGTGAATTGGGCTAGAAGCATTTCGTGTGATGTTCTGGTAAAGAAACTGGATGCATTTTGTGTATGTCCTGAGAACTTGAGTGAAGCTGAATTGAAACATAATGACTAATGTGTTTGGCAGAGGAAATTCCAAGGCAGAATAACATTAAATCTGTGGCATGGCTTCTTTTAGATGCTAATTCAAATCTAAAGTGAAAGAGAACAAAATTCAAAGCAGAAAGATATAAAAAAAATGAGAATTTGGGACAGAAAACCATGTGAGCAAATTTAAATTCCCAGGCCCAGACACTGCAGCCATATCTGCAGTAATTGCTAAAGAGATTACCACCACTAAAGATATACAAAGTACTCTGAACTGGGGCAATAATAAAGGTGATCTGATGGCAAGACCCAACCCATTGAAGTCTCAAGATAGGAGGAATGCAAATTTCTTGTAAAAGAAAAAGCCCTTAAGGAAGAATGCTGAAGAAGATCTCTACTCCTAAGGTCAGCATACAAAAGCTAATAAAGCTGTGTTCCAAGGTCAGGCTTCATCATAATCTCATAGTAGAACCAGGCTATATTTGCCCACATGGTAGTGGTTTTAGAAGAATGAAAGATATAAGATTGAGATAGTCATGGAATATTTCAACTATGGTTCCAAAGAGCCACTGAGGTTAAGAAACATGAAGCAGGTCAGAGTCCTCTCAAGGAGGCCCCATGAGGCCACTGTGTGACTCTGTGTTGGTGAACCCTACATTTCAATAGAGACCTCATGGTGTTAGAGATACCAGGGCCATGGAATATCTATCTGCTAAGAAAAGCTATTTTGAGCAGATGGAGCTCTGGAATGAGGCTATAGGCAACACAGCTGGAGGGGTTGGGTGGACTTACTCAAGCCTTTTGGAGCCCAGATGATCTTAACATGACTCCCAGATATCAGATATAGAGCTGCAAAATCTGAAGTTTGCCCTGATGGATTTCAGTCTTGCTATGGTTTGATCATTTCTTACTATGTCCTCAATCTTCACTTTTGGATTAGGAATATTTACTTTATTCTAATGCATGTTAGAAGTAATTAACTTGGTTTTTGACATTATGTAAGCTCACAGTTAAGAGTTTGCCTGAGTCACATAAAAGACTCTACATTTAAACTTTTAAATAGTGTTGGAACTGTAAAAGACTATGAGGACTTCAAAGTTAGACTGGCTGCATTTTGCGTTATGAGATGGCCAAGAGCCTGTGGGGACAAGGTACGTAAGGTTATAGCTTGAAAGTGTTACGTTTGAGTGTCAAGTTTATTAGGGGTGGTCTTGTAATGGTTAATCTCTGGTTGTCAGCTTGATGGGATTTAGAGTCACTATGCAAACAAATCTCTGGTCATGTCTGTGAGGGACTTTCTAGATTAGATCAGTTTGGGTGAGAAGACCTACACTAAATATTTCTGGACTGGATTCCTGAAAAATATAAAAGGGAGACAGCAAGCTGAGCATTCAGCACTCATTCCTCTCTACTTCCTCATTATGAATATGATAATGAGACACTGGCTACTTGATTCTGCCATGCTTTCTCTGCTATGATAGATTTTCCCTTGAAAGTGCAAGGCAAAAATATGCCCTTAACTTCCCAAAACTACCACCACTTGTATTTTGTTCCAGCAATGAAAAAAATAACTTATATGTCATCCCCAATGTTTTTAATAATATCTGTTGATTAAAATTAAAATCTGTAAACATTAGATCAGAAAGTTCATAAACAAGTTAAAACTAAATACAGAAAGTATGAATTATGGACCCATCATGAGCCATATTCTATAGGCACTAGAGTGGAAAAGAGATAAACACCCAGGATCATGTATTACCTGTGTTGTGTCGACAATGTATAATATACCATGGACTGGATATGGAGTGGCACAGTACCAATTTCTGGCCATGATCGTACTTTTTTGAGGCAATCACAACAGACTACCTTTTTTAATGAGTATGTGTGAGAGAGAAAGTGAGAATGAAAGAATAATTGGAGTACCAGGGCCTCCAGCCACTGCAGTCAAACTCCAGTCTCATGTACCCCCTTGTGCACATGTGCAACCTTGCACATTTGCATCACTTTGAGTCTGGCTTATGTGGGACCTGGAGAGTTGAGAATGAGCCCTTAGGTTTTGCAGGCAAGCACCTTAACTGCTATGCTATCTCTTCAGCCACATTGATCATACTTTTTACTCTTATCTGTTGAGTAAACTGCAAGATAAGGTGATAAATAGAAAATTTCAAATCTGGACATAGAGTCAATGGCCCAAAATTACAGACTTCAATAAGGCATGAGTGTATTTTCTTTCTTTCTTTCTTGAATTATTTAGTTATAAGACCAAATTAAAAGTTTTAAAGTAAGATGAATATAAAAGCAGAGAGAGAGAGAGAGAGATAGGATTTTCTTCATTGCAGTCTCAATGGAAATTATAATAATAAGTTTTAATATATATATTTCATATATGTATATATATAACTATATATGTGTGTGGTGTATATATAACTATATGTATATGTGTGTGTGTGTTGCATACTATCTTATCATAGTCATAAAATATGTATTACTGCCCACATTTTACTCCCACCCTAAATATCATGTTGAAAATATTTTTGGCACCCATATTATAAGAGATATCAAAAAATCATGATATACTTTCTTTTCTTTAAAAAAATACTTTATTTTTATTTATTTATTTGAGAGAGGGAAAGAGGCAGAGTGAGCGAGTGAGTGAGAGAGAGGGAGAGAGAGAGAGAGAGAGAGAGAATGGGCATGCCAGGGCTTCCAGGCACTGCAAACGAATTCCAGACGCGTGCGTCCCCTTGTGTATCTGGCTAATGTGGGTCCTGGGAAATCAAACTGAGCAAAGAATATCAAGTGTCCACACTGTCAGGCCCACTGCCAATTTTCAAAAGTCACATGTGTGATAACACAACAATCCCTGCCTTCCATGTATACTGTGTATTCTAGTACACAAAAGCAGCAAGTGAATAGGCAAGTACAGTAATATTTACTAGTTGCTAAGCTATGAGTATTTATAAGGGAGCTAGAGAGTGATGCATACCAAATAGGTATTTTGCTATACATTCCCATTGTATCTCCACATACATTGTTAAATTCCCATATATCTCTCTGAATCTGAGATCAGGAATTCTTATGATATTACATAGTGACTCATCAGTGCTCAACAGAGGACTTTGAATCATTTCATCATGGGAAACACAAAAACTGTATACACACACAGATTAAGAGTTCATAAAAACAGTTATTTTTAGTGCTTAATTAAGGGCATTCTTAAGTGAAACAGACATATTTTTTTCTGCAAGTGCATAGTGGCCAATACGGTAATGAAGTGTGGTATAATCCAATGCCACTACCTTAATTCTTTCTAAAGGGCCAGAACATCTGCAGCACAAGTACACGTGTCAACAAAGAACAACAGGCAAGTGGCCCCTCAGGAGTCCATAGCTTCACTTTGCAAATTGCTGTTTAGATCCCTTTGCCCCATGTCCCCACCTCATTCTTGTTCCTTTTGATTCTCCACCCCTTTCCAATTCTTGGCCTCACAAAATGCAGCATTTCTTTCACATTCTCATGCAACATGTAAAATGGGAAATTGTTAAAAAAAGAAGAAGAAAAAGAAATGTCGTTATCTTCAACCCTAATAGGATCAAGATATCAGTAGTACATGCCTCAAGCACAGATTAGAAGTTAACTTAGTAGTTTCTTTCTCATTTATTTTATTCCATTCTTTCATTGAAACTGTATCAAATGTCCATTATGTACAATGTCTGATACTAATTAATCTTAGAAGATTCCATGTTTAACTGGGCCTCATTAAACCCACCAACAAACTTAATTCTATGAAATACTCTATGAAGATTAATGGAAATGTAAGTTACAGTTTACTCAGAGAATTAAAAGCAAAAAGTACTCTTGTAAAAAAAATATATAAGCTACAGACTGGGAGACAATATTTGCAAACCACATACATATTAAAGGGCTAGTAACAAGATGAGGTAAAGAATTTTCAAACCTAACAGTTAAAAATAAAACAAAATACAAATCAAAATGAATTGTAAACATGGCGAGATATTTCACTGAAGAAAATGTAAAAGAGAAAATTAAGTGCATGAAAATTTGTGGATGACATACTTGGACTATTGAGATGGCTCATCAGTAAATATGCTTGCTTGCAAAATTAACCAGCCTGGGTTCAATTCTCAGTACCTAGGTAAAGACAGATGCACAATCAAGAGGTCCTGACATGCCCATACTTTCATCTTCGCTAAATATCTATGTCAACATATCTATCTATCTATCATTCTATCTATCATCTATCTTTTAAAGAAATAAAATATTCTTTAAGAGAGTGGCATACTCATCAGAATGACTAAACTGAAAAGAATAAAATTAGAAGATGGAAATGAGGACATGGAAATCCAAATCATTCACATATTTCCGTGAGAATGTAAATTGGTATGATCTTTCTGAAAAAATAAGTTTGACACTTTCTTATACATTTAGCATTCAGCTATCCTCTGATTTAGCAATTTTGCTCTTGACTATTTGTACCATAGAAGCTGCATATAATGTTCATTTAAAACATGACCATAGAATCTTGTTCATAATAGTCCTAAACTGGAAATAACACAAATGCTCATTAATAGATTAAGTTATGCTTTTGTGCCTTTATATTATGGAATATTGCTCAGAAGTAAATAGGAATGAACAATTGTTATATATAAGAACCTGGATCAGCTCCCAAGGCATTATACTGAAAGGAAAAACCAACTCCCTGATCCTTCTGTATAATTTCAGTTATGCAGCATTCTTGAAATAACAGTAACAAGAACGTGGAGGACAAGTGTTAAAGAAAGACTAGACACTAGATGAACATGGCTAAACAAAGACAACAAGAGGAATATGGACATGAAGAAAATGCTTTTTCTCTCTCCTGTGTTCATGGAGACATGATAAGATTGCTTAGAGCCAGAGTGGGGAATGGTGGCCTCCACCTGGAATCTAACATTCAAGCAAGAAGGTTCAAGATGAGTTCAAGATCAGACTAGGCTACATGATGAGACTGTGTCTTAAAAAATTGCATAGAGCCTAACACACACACACACTCACACACACACACACACACACACAGTGAAATTTGAATAATGTAAGTGGATTTTACAAAAGCTAGTTTTCTGATTGTGATATTGTACTTATTAAAGTTTCATAAGAAGTTACTCTTGGTGGAAGCTAAGTAAAAAGGTACATGAGATCTCTCTGTATTATAACATTAGATATATATGTTGATATATAATTAACTTTAATTTTAAATGCATTAAATATCAAATTATCATGTAATCTAATAACTCCATTTCTATGTATTTACCCAAAAATATGTAAAAGAAATGCTTCCAAAATGTAGTTATACACCAATGTTACTCATTTTTTTTTAATTTGTAGTAGCAATTCATGTAACAAATTATGAATGTTGAGGAGAGGCTTATGAATACATGCAAAGAAATATTTAGCCTGGATTAGAAAGGGAATTCTGACAGATATTGCAATCTGGATGAACCTTGATACTGCACTAGGTAGACTAAGCCAGGCACAAAAGAAAAATATGCCTCTACTTATAAAAGGAACCTACATTATCCAAATTTATGGTGACAGACAGAAGAAGGGATTTGTAGGTACTGGCAAAAGTAGGATTGCAGAGGTATGTTGAGGGCACAGTTCAGGCTGAGAAGATGAGATAAGACTCTAGAAAGGATGGTTTGGATGGCTGTACACTACAAAGACACTAAATGCCCCTGAAACACACACTTGAACATGTTAAATGGAAATATTATGCCATGTATACTTTAGTACCACATAGTTTTCATTTATGAAATACATTAAATAATAACTAAACCACAGGCATGCATATTTGTATGAGAAATAATAAATAAAGGAATAATGTTTTATTGTTTAGGCTGTGACTTTGATTAGTGCTTCACAGATGCATACATATGTATATGTGTCTATATTCATTCATATTTTGTGGTTTTAAAGCAACTTCCCTTTAGATCCTTGCAGTTTGTTCAGAGAGCCTTATAATTTGTTCCTAGATCTTTTTTATTTATATACTTATTTACTTGAGGGAGAGAGAAAGAGGCAGATTGAGAGAGACAGAGAGAGAGAATGGGCATAGCAGGTCATCTAGACACTGAAAACAAATGCCAGATGCCACCTTGTGTATCTGGATGCATATGGGTACTGGGGAATCAAACCTAGGTCCTTAGGCTTTGTAGTAAAGTGCCTTAACCTCCAAGCCATCTCTCCAGCCATGGTCCTAAAGCATTTTTAGTACAGTGTACTTAAGGAGAAGCTGAAAGAATAATTGTGGCATGAGAATGTGAATGGAGCACAACAATAATGCTATTCTTTCTGTAATTGTAGTCAAATCTTCCTTCCCTGGAGATGTGATCCTTCCATATTATTGCACATTAAAAGCAAATATAGTATTGCTCCTTGCTACAATGCCTTATTAAGGAAGGCTGACTCTGTGCTGAGCTAGAAGGAAAAATAGTTTATTTCGGTATCACTTCATTTATTCACCTGCAGCAAGGTAAATATGGGGTGTTACTTGCTATTTGTTTAGCTTTTATAAACCACCTACCTCACAATAAAAAAACATATTCTTTTAGGAAAGCAATTCTTTTCTCTTACTTATGTGAAAAGCATATCAGAGTTATTTATAATAAAAGTTTTCAATACCAAAAATGTCACATAAAATTGCTAAGAAAAATGTATAAAAATTGTAAGAAAATAATTCAATTTGCAATACAACATTACTCTAGTCAAGTAATTATAGTACACTCAATACCAAAAGATTTCTTGATATTTATAATGACATCAAACCATGGATCCCAATTTCACATGCATTGTAAAATGACATTAATGGCATTGACTCAGTCTCTAACATGATAAATTAAAATTCAACTTTGGAAAATATTTCAGATATGCTAACTTTAATAGTCAAGTCAAGTTGTGGTTGTGTAATGTAACAGCATTTAGGGAAGGAATACACAGATTTATTTTAACTGTTGTGCTCTGTATAAACTGAGACTTAGAAGCTACCTAAAATGTAACTGTGATAACACAATGGAGTAATCTTCCAGCCTAGAGACCTTCACTTTCCTGTGGAAAGGGAATGTGTGGAAGAGACTTTTAGACATGTCCTTCAGTCCTCTTCATTACAGAGTCAGAAGGGAAAACAAACCTCAGAAAATAATTACCAGGCCTCCATGGAGCATTTTGCCAAGAAATACTGACTCTGAGACACACTGAAATGTAATCATGTTGGACCCTTTCACACGGAGGCACCCACCAGCTTCCTTTTCCCATTTTTGTTTATTCATAGACTGCAGTTGTTATAGAAAACAGAGGCCAAGAAATTGAGTCCATGTATTTCTCCATACAGGGAATGGAAAAGTCCATATACAAAACTAGCTCCAAGTCACACTAGACTGTGCATGACTGACATTGGAAGATGGAGGGAGCATTCTTCTTTTTGGTCATTCTGTCTTGAATAACCAGTGGGTCTGGGAGATTTTAATGACAAAATTGTCTGTTAGAAAAGTTTAAATTTGCCTAACAACTATATATAAGACCACAGAGTTATTCTGGAAAAAAGAGGAAGAGAGAAATAAGCTAAG
This sequence comes from Dipus sagitta, assembly GCA_036346955.1. Lineage (NCBI taxonomy): Eukaryota > Metazoa > Chordata > Mammalia > Rodentia > Dipodidae > Dipus > Dipus sagitta. The sequence continues at coordinate 126,977,000 of CM070771.1, read as the reverse complement.
TGAGGAAGAGCTCAGATCTGATACAGTCAGATGCTCAACTGGGTGAAAACAAATGAGCTACAGTCAGAATCATGATGGCCGAAGACTGGCTAAGCTTAGGCACATGCAGCCTCTTTACCCACAGGTTCCACACACATAGATTCAAACAACCAAGTGTCCAAAATACTCAGAAATGTACTATGTCTGTACTGAATATGCATAAACTTTTTCTTGCTGTTCTTTAAAAGATGCTACTATTTACATGGTATTCACCTTGTATTAAGTGTACTAAATAATCTAGAGATAATTTACATGTATGGGCTATCAGATATAGGGAAAAATTATGCCATTTTATGTAAGGACTTCAGCATCTATGGACTTAGAGGGTTTTGGAACCAATCCTATGGGTACCAAGGGATGACTATATTAATTTATAAACCATCAGATTATGTAAGAAGTGAAAGGAAAGTATTACCATTCTGAAGGATGCTGAGATAAATGTGCTGACTCTAACAACTAGCTACCAACTTAGAACTGGGCTAAACAAAGATAGGTATCAGATCTCAAGGAGAAGTTATCATGAGAAAAGCAGGTATAGGGTCCCAGCCAAGCAGCCTATGTTACAAAGGGCAGGCTAGGTATAAGCATGCATTATAGAAATTACAGTGAAAGTCAAGTCACAGTGATTGAGTATAGGAGTGTGCTATGCAAGACCCAATTAATTCTGTTTATTGCATAGAAATGGATTTTTTTTTCATGAAAGAATGTACCAAACACATTCACATTTATTTATTTAAGCAAATGACAAAGACCCAATTTACCAGCTTTTTAAAACCTAAGCTTAACATTACATATTTATACAATTGTCAGAACGTACGAAGTTTCCAGCATGCATGCACAACTAGAAACATCCTTAACTTATACTAAACAAGAACTGGGTTACTATTAAAGCAGTAATATCTTTCATTACTAAAATACTGAAGAAAACTGAAGTTATTTCTGTGGAGGATCATCCTAGCAATGTTAACTTCACAGGAGGCTGACACCACTAGGCTCACATTCCGGAAACAGTGGAAAGCAGGTCCACGCTGGGTCAGAGCACAGTCTCAGCCTACACTACTCGTCACAGGCTCACCTTAGATTACGTTTAATAAAAAGGCAAAGTGCATACAGAGATTACAACAATTTTGAAGACAAAAAAATAATGGTCCTATTGTGTGGTCCCAACAATAAATGCAAAAAGTCTATGAAAAACAGGGGCTCCGATGAGCTGTTTATAAATACTTTAGATTAGGTACAGCTATACTGTAAGTAGAGTTCGTTTGAAACTTTCAAAAAAAAAATGTTCCTGTTAATCCTCAAATGGTGCTTGTTATTGTTTAACATTTCTGTTAAAATGTGTGCGTTGAGTTACTTGTTATCCAAGTGTGGCAGCTGCTCCTTACCATTTATCGTTTAGGACTTTAACTGGCCATCTTGTTCAACTTCTACCCTTTCTTCACCATTCTCCATAATTCCCTTTGTAGTGATTTTTCTGCCATTAACTATTTTGGTAGAAGTGGATATCGATTTGAAGTTGCCCATCCCACTGCCACGAAATGAAGTTGAAGAAAACGAAGTGAGACCTCCGTGACCTAATGACCCGAATGAAGTGAACCCTGTTGGATCAAATGAAGAAAATCCACCTCCAAATGACGGAAACCCAGTGAAGGCAGAGAAGAAGGAGCCCGTGCCTCGGCTTCTGCTTCCTCGAGGACCTCTTCGGTTCTCAAAAAAGTCATCACATGGGTCTTCAAGGAAGTAAAATGAAAATGGGTCCCTTCCACCATAAAATTCCCTGAAGACATCATCTGGGTTCCGGAATGTGAAGCCAAACTCAAAAGGACTGTCAAAATGACTTCCACCTCCTCCTCCACCACCATTCAATCCTTCTTTGCCGTATTTGTCATAGATGTCTCGTTTTTTAGCATCTGATAGCGCCTCATATGCCTTGGCTATTTGTTTGAACTTTCTCTCTGCTTCTTCTTTATTCTCAGGAGTTTTTATCTGGGTGCCACTTTAGTGCCAGTTTTTTTCCAATACGCCTTTATGATATCCTCAGGTGAGGCGTGTCTCTGCACACCTAGAACTTCGTAATAATCCACGATGCTTTAGCAGATTGTTGGAACAAGTCCGAGGATGCCGTGGACAGCAGGGCGGGCTCCTGGCGGCTCCCGAGCAGCTACGCTGGCGGTGTCGGCGGCTCCTCTTGCTTTCCTTTCTCTCCTTTCAAAAATGGAATTTTTTAATTTTATTTTTTAACAATTTCCATAATTATAGACAATAAACAATAGTAATTCCTCCCCCCATTCCTCTTCGCAACTCCACTCTCCATCATATGCCCTGCCCCTCTTAATCAGTCTCTCTTTTATTTTTGATGTCATCATCTTTTCCTCCTATTATGATGGCCTTGTGTAGATAGCGTCAGGGGCACTGTGAGGTCATGGAGAGTCAGGCCATTTTGCATCCAGAAAAGTGCATTGTAATGAGCCCTACCCTTCCTTTGGCTCTTACATTGTTCCATAGTGTCAATCTATGGCTTCTGGGTGTGCCATTGTCCAAAAAAGTAGGTTTCTATATAACTTATTCATACCCTTTTAGATTTTGACTACCCCCCCCCACTTTTCCTTTACTCAACCTCCTCTGCTGACCTCACTTAGGCCTTTCCAGCCGCCAGTGAATCAGTTCTTCTACTTACATATATACAATGCCTCCCTTTCCTCCCTCCCTTATATACCCTTTATAGTTTTCTGGCCTCTGCTACTGAGTTTTATTCCAACTCACATGCAAATCCAAATATTTGTAGCTAGAATCCATATATAAAAGAGAACATGTGACATTTGGCTTTCTGGGCCTGGGTTGCCTCACTATTATAATCCTGTTCAGGTCCATCCATTTCCCTACAAATTTCATAATTTCACTTTTCTTTAACACTGAATAGAACCCCATTGTATAAATGTACCACATCTTCATTATCCACTCATCAGTACAGAGTCACTTAGGCTGGTTCCATTTCTTAGCTATTATGAATAGAGCAGCAATAAATATGGATGTACAAGTGTCTCTAAGGTATGAGATGATGCCTTAGAATATATGCCTAGGAATGGTATATCTAGGTCATATAGTGAATCTATTTTTAGCTGTCTCAGGAACCTCCACATTGGTTTCCACAATGGTTGTACCAGATTACATTCCCACCAGTAATGTAGATGTGTTTCTTTTTTTCTGCATCCTCACCAGCATTTATTGTCTTTTGTTTTCTGGATGATACCCATTCTGACAGTAGTGAGATGGAATCTCAAAGTAGTTTTAATTTGCATTTCCAAGAAATGGAATTCTTAACACAAAAACTCATGAGCCCAAGCCCAAAGAATCATAGCTGAATTTACCCATGAAGAGAGAAAATATACCTTTCCTTCCTTAAAGAATCAATTATCCTTTCATTGCGCTGGTTCTGTCTGGTCTTCATGTACCATGCAGAGTTAATGACTAAATAACAGCATATAATTGAGGCAGAGGTCTCACTCTAATCTAGGTTGATTTGTAATTCACTCTATACCTCAGGCTGGCCTTGAACTTACTGTGATCCTCCTCCTTCTTTAACCTGCCTTTCAAGTGCTGGGGTTATAATCATGAGCTTGTAATTATTCCTGGCTTTAACATGCATTTAAATATATATATATATATATATATATATATATATATATATATATATGACTAATACTTTTAAATATAAAAATATATGCATATATATGAATGGTTGTTTGTCATATAAAATTTGACTAAATCTAAATTTATTTATTTTAATAGCTTAGTAGACTAGAAAAAGAAAGTAAGTCTAGTCTAGCAGAGAGTTATCTAAAAACAACAATAGCTACATAAAGTATATTCAATGCAAAATCTTAAAACCTTACCTGAGATTAGGGAGCAATGACAACCACAATAGCTACTTCTAGTCAAGAACTGACCAGTGATTGCATTGGTATAATAAGGCAAGAAAAATATATAAGAATCATAGCATAACTGTCATTATTTAAGAAAACATGATTGTGTATGTATAAGACTTATATCATGAATCTACACACATTGCTACAATTACTAAATAAATTAAGCAAAATTTTCACATACAAAGTCAATAAAAATGAATTGTATAACCCTGAACAGGTATGCACAAGGCCCTGGACTCAATCCCTAGTACCACACTGAAATGCACACACACAATAATATTTTTATATAGCACCAAAAATGGAAGTTGAGTCTTAATACAGTGTTATTCACAATAATAACAAACACAAATAAAAATGTGTGATATGGCCACATTATGTATAAATTACCATTAAAAAGTATTAAGGACTAGCTTGGGAAATTTAGAGAAACTGTCTCAAAATAAAACAGTAAAATTAGAGCTGAGGATATAGGTAAATGAAATTTAACTATCCTAAAATATGCTAAGTAATAGATTCAATCCCAACACCACAAAATAAAAAAAAAATACTGTCCAAAGCTTATCTCTAGAGAAAATTTCAGTGAGACACTTTTTTCTTTATGAAAAGTATATCTTTGATTGCAGTTATTTTCTTGAGTTGTCAAGAGTGTTATGAAATTCACTCTATGAACAGAGCATCTGTGACTCCACAAAGCAGAGAGATTACATGTGAGTCAGGCCATTACTTTGATCTTAGCACTTAGCACAGTGTAGTTGGACCCTCACTCTGTGTTCCAAATTAGGAACTCCAGGTAAGAAGAGTCTATGAGTCAATGAGTTCAGGAAGGACGTGGAAAGTTTTCCTTGGGATCAATTAAGATGCTGAAGAGATGATGGTCTGCATCTGGGCTATTCAAGAGAGGAATTTCAGGATAGGGACAGGAACTGAAAAATATAAATATTAAGTCATATTTCTATAGCTGTTGTGACCTTTAATAAGATACTTGTAAAGCTGAAACTTGTCAAGGTATGGAACTTTAATGATTTACTCTGTTTCCCTCAAATCTAGATATATGGTTCACCCACTATTATATGATTTGAATTTTTTGATGTCTTTTAGATTGGTGTCTGGAACAAATCTGAGATCATACAGCAATGCAGCTGGATTGCCTCATCAAATTTAATGACTTCTTAGTGCTACTAGTGTTTTGAGTTTGTTTTATTCTGTAGTACATCACCATGGGCTTTAAGCATAAAAGATAGATTGGATTGATATTGTTCATAGTGCTACCAAATATTAGGTTCTTCTTTATAACAAAATATTTAGAAAAAAATGAGTAAATTTCAATCACGCTATTCTGCTCATAATTCTAGTATTCCTATTTTAAGCTGATATAAAGTACATTTCCAAAAAGGAAAGATAGTTACAATATGTGAGTTCACTCATATAGGTGTCTAGACAGACATCATCATAAAACTGTTGCTGGCAGGATACAGAGCATACCTGCTTACGGCTGAAAGTGACCTTAGGCAAGGCACTCCATTTTTCTATACCTCAGTGTCTCCACGAAATGGAATCTAATGGTCAATCATTGAATTGGATAATTAAGCTTCCTTTTCTAGGTTGGGATTTTGTAGAACAGCCTGCAAAAGAGAAAAGAATCAAACAGTTTGTGGCTTAGCAGAGCTTTGAGAAAACTAGAAAGTTATGGAAATATTTGAATCATAGAAATCCAGAATGCAAAATATTATCCTATAGACACCCTTTAAAAGGTGTAATTGAGGAAGGGGAAGATATATGGCTCAGCAGCTAAAAATACTTGTTTGCCAAACCTGCCAGCCTGGAGTCAGTTCCTAAGCCACCCATATAAGCCAGATATAAAAAGTGGCACAATCCTCTGGTCTTCATTTGCAGAGGCAGTGGCCCTTAGGCTCCCATACATGTACACACACACACACACACACACACACACACACACACATACACATATGCTCAGATTAATAAATAAAATTTTGAAACACAATAAAGTCATAAATGGTATGAAAATAAGTTTTAACAAATGAAATATGGATTTGGAAAGATCTGAATTCAGAGAAGAAGTATGCATACATAATAGAAAGTGATTTGACATTACATACTCACTAGAGGAAAGAAATGCAAATGTTAAACAAGGGAGGCAAGAATGAGAATAGAAAAAAAGAGAATGTTAACAGTCCATCTAAAACACTGCCCACCATTATGTGGAATTGCCTTGTCTGATTCCTCTGCAATGCTTTAGTGGTGTATATATGTATATTCCAGCTCTCTCTCATCATCATCTCCAAGAACGATCGCAAAGGACTGTGTTTTTGCCAATTCACTGGCTTCCACATTCTCTAAATATGACACATATTGAGTCGAAGTAGAAAAGCCCAGTACACTAAATGAATCTTTTTCATTTCATGCTTCACAGTGTTGATGTCATGGTCACAACAATAAAGACCTTGTGTGTATGTATGTGAATCTAGTCACTATTTAAAAGTGTGCACCACCAACATTTGAGTGCTCTATGGATTTTGCTCTAGTATGCAGTAAAAATTAAATCAAACTGAAAAGGCCCTCTTTATTATTTTAATTTTCAGAATTCATTAACTTTAATGAGATTTAGAAATGCAGAATGACCACAGGATTGGGCCATTAATTCTTCTGAAACATGAGTTTTTAAAATTAACATTTTAGGAGGAAACAATCAATATCATACTGAAACCCTTGTCCTGAGCTTATAGTTTGCTAAGGCCAAATCTGCCTCTTTCTTTTAACCATGTTATAAAGAAAAATGAGGATATTATCCCTAGGACTCATGGATAATTAAAAAATTTTAATTCTATAATCTGAAAATTAGTATTTGCAACAAAATCAACCACTCAATCTTGAACATGGCATTCTATGTGGTCTGCTGTAATGAGTTGTTTCATGTGGTACAAAATCCTTGACATTTGTCATAATCCTCACACTACACAAACACAGCAATCTGCCATTTGGAAAATACACCCTGCAAGTTTCCCCCTTTCTCTTCTTAAGGCCATATTTTTAAAGAACTATCAGTTATCTGTAGAATTCACTCATCATGCTAATGGCTTCTATAAATACTCTGACAGATCATCTTTCTCCACATTGCTTAGCAGATAAAGGATAAGAAACTTGTCCTCAGAGGGCGTGACTGGCTCCGAAGCAGACTCCAGCTCTGGGGAGCTTCAAGACCAAGTCATTGAAGTCCCAGCCTAAGAGACTGCTGTGTGTAACACTGCACAAGCATTCCAAGGGTAAAAGCATTTGAAAGTATGAGATCATGGAATTTTTCCTAAATACCTTTATGTTTTCTACAGCTTACTGTTTAAATTGTAGAATGTATTTAATTTTAATTCTTTCAGGTCTTTTAGGGATCAAGGTATCTTTTTACATTCCTTCTTAGCTTGTAACCAAATTACCATAGCCAAAATATTGTAGATAAGCTGGTTTAAAGAAAGCGATACTTAATTCTCATCCCCTGGATGAAAATGGCCGGAAGCTCATTATCAAAGGCCAGTGTTGGCTGGTTCAAGATGGTCATTTGATGGTTCAGAATGGTCATTGAGATGGTCATTTTCTCATTCTGTGCTCACATGGCTTTTCTCTCTTCTTATAAAACCATTGTTCTTATCATGAAAGCATGATCCTCATAAATTTATCTAAACCCAATTTCTCCCCAAAGTCTTATACCAACTATCATCCCATTACAGATTCAATATATAAAGGGGGGGGGGTAAACATTCACCATAACATGTCCATTGTATAAAGTTAACACTTCAAAAAATTATCAATTTGACTTTTCTTCTCTGGACAGATTTCAGTACCTATGCTTTTATTGTTGTTCACCATAACAGTAGTACTTATAGTTACTAGCTAAAGTTTGTATTTACCAGAGGGAGGTGGCATGATTTCCAGATTCTACATCATGGAAATCTTTTTCAACCATCAGCAATAGGAAAATGGATGGTGTGAACTAACATTAATTCTTTATATTAGAGCAAACATACTATTTGTCATCCAAACTCCTGACACTGAAAAGGAATACAACAATTAATGTTGCCATTAATATAGTTACAAGTGCTAAGTAATCTAATTAAAAATAATTATTCTGGAACTGTGCCTCTGGATGGTCAACAAGGCAATGAGGAGAAGCTATAAGAAGCTTTATATTACAGTGAGGTACAGAGCAGGTGTCATTATTCCTGTTTGACAGATCAAGAAACTAAGGCTCAGAAAATTGAATGTAGTAAACAACTGAGATTGGAACAAATCTGTTCATCTGTGTCAAGGCCTGTGGCTTTTCTGCCAAGTTGCTTCTGCTATGAATTAGAGAAATAATGAGAATCTTCATCTTAAAAATTAACTAAGTAGGTATATGCTCATAAATTCTCTCTCATTCCTTCTTGGGATATTAATCTGAAAAAAAAATTATAGAAGAAAAACATATTGGCTAGAGGTTGAAGATATGGGAGGTAATTTTGCAACCAGGCAAGAACATAATCTGAACTATGACATACACATCTACATTGAAGGTTGATGTTCATTTCTAGTTCAGTAGACTCACTGCAGTATTCCCTATAGGAGCATTCTTCCCCCTAAAACCAAGGACAGCAAGAGCCTTAAGAACCACTGGATTCCAAGAGCTCCAGTGAGAAAGCCATGCTTATTTCCACTTCTAGGTTCCTAGATTCATGAATCCTGTATATGGAAGGTGTCCACATTGACTAAGAATATTCACACCTTGAAGGAACCTGTAATAGCCCCTCAAGTCATTGTCCCCTAATAATACCATGACTAGGACTTCAAAAAGCCAATGCTTCTGTGTGATGAGGATCTTAGTCAGATCAATGAATACCAAAAGCACAGGTCCATTGTCACACCTTTGATAAAACATACTACTTGATGGGCAACACAATTCATGGACTATCTTAAGTGTGGATAAGACATTCTACCTTAATCCATGGTTGTTTGGCAAAATACTGCAGCCAGAGAAAGCACATTTTCACCTAGTAAGAACAAAGTCCTGCCTTGCTATGATGGTCTAATGTGATCAGTCTACCATCAAGTTGCTGTCATGTCAGCCCAGGGAATGGTGCCATATTGGGAACTCAGTGTCAGTTTCTGCCTCAGGCCAGCTCATCTTTGGTGAGTAGAAGTCAGTGTAGCTGAGCCCATACATAATCACCATCTTGCATGAAGGCTACTATGTTCCTGAGCCAAGAGAAAATGAAAGAAGCAACTTCAAAAAGAGGTGGACTAATCCCCACAAAACAATTCATGTTGTCCCCTTATTATTCAACTCTTCCATAGCCAAACCATTGAGTAGGCAGTTTCCCTATTGAGCATTGCTATATCATCATATGCTTTGATCATTTGCAGACACTAATCCTTCTGCCTTTTGCCCAGATCTCTATTTCATCAATTATCAAACCATATTCCTTCCAAATCCCCAGTTCTGCAAGGGGACCACACCCTTGAAAAACCAACATTGGTCATTGGTGAGGTAGCTGTCCTTATAGAAGACAATCTCCACTCAGACCTGTGGTTGAGAGCCACCTTCCTACATCCCTCATAGAAGCTAACTCCTACTTGACTGCCCTAGTATCCACGACCTAGATTCTTGCCCTCTCTTCTCTACTTACTATACAGTTTTATACCAAAATTTGAGTTAGAAGAAACAGTCAGTGTTTTAAATAGAAATTTTAAGTGTTAGGTTAATACTGTTGGCAATATTAACATTAACAACTTGAATTATAACAAATGTTAAGATTTTTAAGAATTATTTTTCTACTGGGGCCTTATTTTGCTATATTTCCCAGTTTCAGAGAGGCAGTTTCCCAAGGCAAAGCATCCTTGGAATGCCACCCAGAGGGTCTCATTCCTTTATCAGCTTTGGGCATGTTTTTGTTCTCCATTGTCTATTACTTGTGTTCTATCAAATATCACCAATGGGTTTTTGTTATGAAAACTCATTCTTTAGTTCCTTTAGAGTCCACAAATTCCTCAACTCCATTGATATTTTTAAAATATTTCAGATAATAAAGTTTTTTGTAGTTTGTTTAGCAGCATTTGGTAGAATAATTTGTAATGCCATTCTCTTACTGAAATTTCATCTAAATCTAGAAGTCTTTATTAAATAGATTAAATCTTAGTATGAAATTGAAGGCTTCTGAGCTTCTCCGCTGGCTCAGCCATGCTCTTCAGAACTGTGTGGCCAACAGCACCTCAATTCTTACCCTCAACTCACCGTTCAAAATGAGTATAACTGACAGCATATAGTATACACTGAAGACTCTATCTCTCTGTGCCTGTTTTTGATGTTTATTTAGCATGACTGAACTACTATCAAGTGAATCCAATAAAGCTAAATTAAATGCTATTTAAGAAACAATTTTGGAAATAAATTAGGCTTTAAAGTGTTTATTTCACAAAACAATGTCTAAATAACTGTTCAGAAAGGAGTATTACCTAAAATTGTTGCTATTCATATATTACCATTACAAAAACCAGCTAAAAAGTATCTCTATGAATATATACATTTGTGCTCAAATTTAATTACTGACTCCCTATAGATCAATAAAGAATTAATTTTCTGGGCATTTTGTAGAGTTGTAACTCAGCTTTTTTGGTAGTTAAAGTATCAAAATATTTTGTTTTGATTATTAAACCAGAAAGAAAATATAGGTGAGTTAAGTCAAGGACATGTCTGTGAGATGACAGAAAAAACCCAGGTCACAGTCAGTCTTAGCACCTTCGCAGATAGACGTATATTTTCCACAGTGTTACTAGGTCTTGACAAACAATATGATTTCTGCCAGACTTTTTATAATGTGTAGTGGACAGTGTCATTTATTTTCATTTCTTTGCAATTAATTGCATGTCTTTTGCTTATAGCATCTAGCTAGAAAGTAGGTGGTAAAAGTAATAAATTAAGCTAAGACTGTCATGTTATAGGCTGTGCTCCCATCCTTAAATGCAAGCTGACTGTTTAAAACCCAGTAAAAGGATTGAACCCCTCCACTTGTCAGTATCGATGTTGAAGAAGCCTCTATGAAGATATTGATTAAAGCACATTAATAGACTACACTCCTCAACAACATGGAAGTAAAGGTGCTGAAATTGTTCATTCAACAGTATATGTCAAAGTGAGTAAGCATCCCAACAAACTCTAAGTTACCTGCTAGAAGGACATAGAGATGGGCAGGGTACATTTCTCATTCAAGTTGTATACCTCACTGCTAAATGCTTCCTTTCCATAAATTTCAAGCAAATGTATTTAAAATTTATCATCTAAAAAACAATTTACACATAAAATGCCCATCAAATGTACATATGTATATATATATATATATATATATATATATATATATGTATATATATATATATATGTATATGTGTGTGTGTGTGTGTATATATATATATATATATATATATATATATATATATATATGTTGCATAAATAATTATTTGATAGTCATTTGAGAATATTCACAGGTAAGTAATCATGTTCCTGGGCCCAGAAATAATTAATTCAGTAAGGTCCAGTTTTATAACCCCAAAATAAAGTCAATGTTGAAACAAAACAAAAATAAAAAAAAAAGTTTATCCTTAGGCCTTTTCATTCCCATTAGTCTGTTCTTGTACTTACAAATATACAATTCCAAAAAAAAAAAATCTAAGAGGATATAAATGAGTCATATGGAAACCTACTTTTTTTGGACAATGGAACACAAAGGAGCCATAGATTGTTACTAGAAAATTTTCAGTGCCAGGGATCGATACCTTCCAGTGAGTTGATGGCCAGGGAGGTCCCTGATGCCCCCAAAACATTACAGGCCATTGCTGAGTCCCTTGGTTTCCCACCAGGAATAGATGGTAAGACCCTATTGCTGAAGACCACACATACTTGGCCTGCAAGGTCACTGAGAAATCCTGCTGGAGCTGAGCTGATAACCTCCTCCATGTAGACCAGATGACAGAAAGCTGGTAAGCCACACTGCATGCAGTTCAATGGCAGAGAGAGAAATCACCAGTGAGGATACTCAGCAGTGGATACTGCAAGGCCTTATATTTGGCCAGGCCAAATGCTCCAACAGGTGCAATAGTGGCATATCTGTTATGTGGGAAACCAACCACTCTCTATGGGAGGGAATATATCCCTGATACTGAAAACAGGGTTAGTCATGAGCCCTCGGGGTGTAATGTCTGTGGCTGTCTGTTTAAATGTATATACTATGCTCACCAAACTGCCCAGTAAGCACTTCTCTTAATGTTCATACCCACATATTAATGCTACTGTCACTTCTGGATGGCAGTTGTTTGGGGATAACTCAGAAGGCACCATGGTGCTGAGAAGAAGTGACAGAGGAGTGCTCAGCACTGAAATATCTCTATCACACCTTCCAAGGCTCATGGTCCATTGTAGAAGAGGTAGCAGAAAGAATGTAAGAGCCAAAGGAAGGGCAGGACTCCATATAACATGCTCCTCCAGACACCAAATGGCCTGGATATCCATAACCTCACAGTGCCTGACACTACCTATAGAAGACCATCATAATAGGAGGAAAAGATCATGACACCGAAATAAAAGAGAGACTGATTGAGGGAGGAGGGGATATGATAGAGAGTGGAGTTTCAAAGGGGCAAGTGGGTGGAGGGAGGGAATTACCATTGGATATTGTTTACAATCATGGAAGTTGTCAATAAAAAAGTAGAGAGAAAAACAAAAATAAAATAAAAGTCTATCCTTTATTCTTTACTAAATGTAACGAATATATGTCCATATCTTGTTGACATCTTTCTGTAGATGGCAGGCCTTCTTTGTTCTAGAACACCCTTTAAGCAAAACTTCATGACCTATACATTAGGCTTTTTCAATGATGTCACATGTTACTAATCAGATGCCCTTTGGAATCCGAGATTGAATACTGTATTGCAATGGTAATAAGTTAACAAAGGTCATAAGAATGACAGAGGTCATTCACTCTTTTGTTAGGAATAAAGAGACCATATTCTATGAGATGCACATTTTGCTTACTCTTTTTTTAATGTATTTTTATTTATTTATTTATTTATTGAGAGAAAGAAGTAGAGAGAGAATGGGCATGCCAGGGCCTCCAGCCACTGCAAACCAACTTCAGATGTGTGCACCCCCTTGTGCGTCTGGCTTATGTGGGGCCTGAAGAGTCAAACTGGCATCCTTTGGCTTTGCGGGCAAACGCCTTAACCACTAAGCCTTCTCTTCAGCCCATATTTTGCTTATTCTTGATAAAGTTAATGAAAATCTAGTTAAAAGCAATGGAAGTGGAAGTGAGGAACAGAGTAGGTACCCCCACTGTTGTTCACTTTCCAGAGAACATAAGCTCTGTGGCTCTCTTTGTGATTCTCCACTTTTTTTTTTCTAGGTTTTAGCTGCATACAAAGAGTTAGAAGCATTAATTATGTTTTTTCCCCACTTTCTCCATCCTTTGTGCTACAACATCTATTCCTCCTCTGATCACTATCATACTTTTAAATTTCAGTATGGCTACACCATAGTCACTTTACATTACAGTATCATAATATTGATTTTTCTACCTAACTTTTACATTTTTCATCCAGGAAACTACAAACCTTTCCCTTGTTTGCTTTATGCCCAACTAAATGCTATGGCTGAGTAATCATGTGTGAGAAGAGGGTTACACAACCACAAAAGTGGCCACAAATGTGACACTGGATTCTTCTCTTACTTGTGCAGCCATTTCCCAAAATTTAAGATCATCTTTAATTAAAACATTCTGGTATCAAATAAATTTGTGAAATGATGTTTACCAAATTTATTTCATGGAATTTCAAATTCATACACAGTCCTGTAGTGAAGAAAGCTGTTTAACTGTGTCTTTCTAACTTACTCCACCCTGAAGCCCACTTTTTCATGAAATGCTTGTTAACATGTCTTAGAATACATTTTAAGAAATATTGGCTCAGAAGCTACAAGGATAAGCAATTTTTAGATAATAATTTAAAAGCAATCAATAGTTACATTAATGAAACCACAGGGCTAATAAAGCAAATCAAAAATACATTCCAAGTATGATTTATGATATTAATATGAATAGTGTATTTTAATAACCATTGAAAACAGTCACAAAGACTTGATTGGTTCACATTCTGTATTGCAAAATCTAATTAGACTGCAATGCAGGCTTCCGTTTATGCTTTTGCACCAAGGACCTTCTGTTGTTGATCAAGTTCCTCTGATGCAGATTGAAAAAATAATGCTGGCTGTTTACATATTTATTGTCAGTCTGTACACTTTGAAGCTTTTATGGATCTTTTCATCATCTGTTGGGTGATTTCTTTCAAATGAACCAACATCAGTAAGTTGCCACAATTAGAAATGAAAGAAGGAATTGTTGGACCATATCTGAATGAAATAAAATTTTCAATCTCCAAAGGACATTGTCAAAAAGAATAAATACAAAAATACACTAAATATGCCAACTTCAAACTACAGACTAGGAAAATATATTTGTCAAAGAGGATCTGATGAAAGACTATATCCAAAATGTGCAAAAAGCTCTTAAAGCTGAGCAGTAGGAAAGCAAAAAACCTGGTCAAACCATGAACACACACCTAAGCAGAAAACTCGCTCAAGACCAGATGCAGGTTGCTAATTAGCATAAAACAGTTGTGGCAGGTCATGTTGCATCACTAGCAAGATACAAAGTAAAACAATGAGGGCTGGAGAGATGGCTTAGTGGTTAAGCGCTTGCCTGTGAAGCCTAAGGACCCCGGTTCGAGGCTCGATTCCCCAAGACCCACTTTAGCCAGATGCACAAGGGGGTGCATGCGTCTGAGTTCCTTTGCACTGGCTGGAAGCCCTGGCACACGCATTCTCTGTCTCTCTCTGTCTCTCTCTCTCTCGCTCTCTCCCTGCCTCTTCCTCTCTCTGTCTGTCGCTATCAAATAAATAAATTAAATAAACAAAAAAATAAAAAAATGAGATACTACTAAACACCTACTAGAGTTAAAAAAAAAAAAATCTAAGACACTGAAACACCAGATGGTAGTGAGGATGTGGAAGAAAAGGAATTCTCACTCATTGTGGTGGAAATGTGAAATAGAACAGCCACTTTACATGCAATTTGGCAGTTTCTTAGCATAAAATCCAGCAAGTGCATACCTTCATATTTACTCAAAGGAGTTGAAAACATGTCCACATAAACATTTCTTATGTATTTTTATTGTAGCTTTATTCATAATTACCCGGTGAATGATAGATACGGTGATACATCTATGTTCTGTGTGACTTTTATATGATTTTCTGGAAAAGGCAAAACTGTAAAAGTTTTAATGGTTTCCACAATTGAAAGGAATGAACAGGTAGAGAACAGAGGATTTAAGCACAATGAAAAACACTGTCAGGTAGTACGCAAGCAGATCTATGTCATTCTATGATCCAAACCCATGGGCAGTGCAACATGAAGATAGATATAAGTCTGATGTAAATTTCGTTTTTTTGTTTTTTTGTTTGTTTTTATTTTTTTGTCGAGATAGGGTCTCACTCTAGCTCAGACTGACCTGGAAATCACTTTGTAGTCTCAGAGTAGCCTTGAACTAATGGTGATCCTCCTACCTCTGTTTCCCGAGTGCTGGGATTAAAGGCATGTGCCACCACACCTGGCTAAAGTATGGGTTTTTAGCAATAACATGTAAGCATAGGTTCTTCAATGGCACTGCTTTCAAAGAAATGTTTTCATGGGTATACAATCCATTTGTTACATCACAGGGCAAGTGGGAAACCTATCTTCCACTCAACATTTCTGTAAACCTAAAGTATTCTAAACAGATGGTCTTAATTAAAAATAAATCTGGCAGGGTGTGGTGGCACATGCCTTTAATCCCAGCACTCAGGAGGCAGAGGTAAGAGGATCACCATGAGTTCGAGGCCACCCTGAGACTACAGAGTGAATTCCAGGTCAGCCTGAGCTAGAATGAGGCCCTACCTCGAAAAACCAATAAATAAATAAATAAATAAATAAATAAATTGGGTCTTTGACATATAAACATTCCCTAGCATATTTGTGATGGTATATTAACACTAGTTAGGCAACCTTGGGCATCTACATAGAAGCCAGAAAAAATGGTAAATGCAAATAGATATTAATGACAATTTCAGTACTAATTACAAGGCAAGAACACCTCAAAAAATCCATTCCTTTTTTCTGGATTTTGTAAGTTAATGAAAGATAAAATTAAAAATATATATAACTTTATTGTATTCAGAGTTGGTAAATAGTATGAGAGAACAGAAATTTATTCACCATTCTTCAAAATCAAAATTATATGCCTGGAATGATAGTATACATGGGGACACTGAAACTAATAGTAAAATGTAAAATAGTCATAGTTCTCTGATGACAGAAAATATCAGCATATTTTGACAGGATTCTATGAAGATGAAGACCAGTGGTGTGATGTACTTTCATGTGTTATTTTTTGTGACCACTATCATTACAAGAGTTTAAAGATCTTAGGCAGCTGGAAGAAAGCTGGTGGGGATAGAGTTTGTAGGATGCAGGATGTGAAGACAACAAAATTGCTTTGTCCAACTCAGTCTAGATATGATACCTATCATTATGCTCAAATTCCATTAATTAGAGCTATTCACACAACCCTATCTGAATGCTAGCATGGTAAGAAATGTAATTGAACAATTTATCCATATGCTCAAAAATAAATAATAGATTACTCATTGCAGAAGAGATGATGGAATGGATGTAAGAGTCACAGGGTAGGAATGTGTATGCTTATGCATTGCCTCCCCAACATGCCCCTCAGAGACTAATGGGTACATTCCTGACCCCATAGGGAATAACAAAATCTTATAGTGAAATGGGGGCAGAGGAAAGGTAACAATTGTTTATTTAACCTGATGGAAATATGACCAATATGCAACATGTTTATATAATACAGTCTCACTTAAAAAGGAAACAGTAGGATTCTTGAATGCCTATCATTTACCACAAAATATGCATATTCTCATGAATTCATATATATAATTACACCTAAATTTCTCCATTTTGATGACACACTGTAATTCAGAGAACTGACCAATATTATTATTATTTTATTTTAACATTTACTTGTCTGCAGTAGTAATTGTATTGAGATTACTACAGAGCATTTATAGAAATCCTACTGCTAAAACAAATTAAGTTTTTGGTTTCTAAATGTCATCCAGGAGGAAAGCTTCTTTGAAACATTGTAAAATATTATTGTTACACACAGGATAAAGTAAATTTAAGAATAAACAAGAAAATTAATTAGAGAAGTCCTTTATAAGACAGCATAAAGGTATGGGATGGATCTCCAGAGACATGAAATAAAATTTAAAAAATTTTGGCTAAAGAACAGTAAAAGCAGGCATGAAGAGGTAGAAATAGAATAGAGAGAGAGAGAGAGAGAGAGACCCAAGCTGTATTACAAAGGCTTTGAATAACATTCTAAGAACTAAATTTTTTATCTTGCATTGGAACATAACTTTCCAAAACAATGCACAGGATCAATGTACCACAGAAAGCCTATTTTGTAAACAGGGGTAATCTGCAGATAACACAAAATAAAGATGATATCTTTATATGCAGAACATCCTCAGATCATCCTTTTCAGTCAAATTCACATCCAAAGAATAATCACAAACATTATAAGATTTCTACATTCCAAATAAGGAAATCATACCCTGAAGAATTTCAGTGAATGAATTTTCTCCCTGATCTCCTTTACTGGAATCAGAAAACTAACTGTGAAGCACAAGGTCCCAACGACTGCAACAACATTCTCTGGGAAGGGTCACAACAGTTGGAAAATCTTAACCCTCACTCGAAACATCCCTCTTTTCTTCTGTCCCAACAAAGCAATGATTGATGACAGTTCCTTCTGTAAGAAACTTCACTGGAATAGAACCGAGAGGTGAGTGGCTCCCTGACAACTCTTCACAGCCCCCTGCGTGACTAGAGATAAAGCCTCTGAAGCAGAAGCTAAGTGGATATGTTAGTCCCAAAGGATGATTCTTAGAGATGGGGAAACTACTAGAAAAGGCCCAGATGAAATTCTTATCAGGGAGAACTTCTAGTCTGGATAAGATGCATTGCAATCTGTCACATTTCCTCTGCTAAGCACAACCCTTGAAATGGCATAGAAGACAACAAAAGAAGTCCAAATGGCAGTAAGAAAAGATGAGTGAAAGACCCTTGTTTTCTCTTCAGAGTATTTTACTGTTTTCTCTAACTTAGAAATCAATAACAAACAGCTAATAATCCTAATGAAAACACTGAGAAAACAACTAGCATAAACAGGTCTCTAAATACATAGAAATTATCAGTAAATACATAGAAATATATTCAAAATCATTACTTTTTAGGAAAGTGCAAATCAAACCTACAGTGGGTTGTCACTTTATACTCACTAGTTTGGCAATAATAAGAAAATCAGAAAACAGATACTAGTGAAGACAGGAAAATCAGAAACTGCTGGCATGGGTGTAAAACCTTGCACCTACTTTGAAAACATTTTCGTGGCTACACACACTATTCAACATAGCATTGACTTTGGCACAGCCATTCTACTCAAACATATGCAGCCAAGAGAAATAAATGCAGACATCTATGCAAAATGTAAGAATTTATCATCAATGTGGAAATAAATCCCTGAATATTTCTGTGAAGAATGTTTTCTAGAATAGATTACTTGAGGTGGAAAAATCCACCCTGTGGGAGGCACCATTCCATGGCCTGGGAATCCTGGACTGAATGAAAAGACAGCAAGTTGAGCCAAAGCATTCTTCTTTCTCTATTTCTTGACGGCTGACTCAGTGTTTCCAACCAGTTCAACCTTCTGCCACTATGACTTCCTTGTCATAATGGACTCTACCAACAAACTGTAAGCCAAAACAAATCCTTTCTTTCTGACATCTAGTCATAGCAACAATAAAAATAACTGATACAGAAAATTGGTACCAAGAAGTGGGGTCAGTACTATGATAAACATGACCAAGCAGTTCATAGGATTTCTGAAACTGATTCATGGAAGAATGAGCAAGAGTTTGAGCTAAAAACCTTGACTGCTGTCTACAGAGCTTAACTGGTCATTCTAGTGAGAGCTTGGAAGACAAGAATGCTGAGAGAAATGTAGAGAGTAGAGGGTCATATCAGGAGGTTTCAGAGGGGAAACAAGTACTCTACCAGGAACTGGGATGGAGGTCATTTTTACAATATTCTGGAAAAGACTCTGACTATATGGTTATCCATATACTGAGAACTTGAGTGTGTCTGAATTCAGAATATATGGATTCACTTGTTTTGTAGAGGAAATTCATGATAGGCAAGCATTCAGGCTATGGGATGGATAACTGTTGACTGTTCTTATTCAGATCTTCACTGAGAGACAGCAACAAGTAGAACAGAAAGATTTGAAAAAATGTGAAGTTTTTCAAGGAACAGAATGTGAGTTTTAAAGTTCCCAACAAGGTGTATACTGAGAGAACAGCAGAAGAAAGCTGCAGGCACAAAGCAGAGCGGCCACAGGACAGAACTATGTGTGTTGCAGGCAACAGAGAGGGAGAAGTGGGGCTATCAAAGTCCTTTGGAATCTAGATGACTCCAGCATGAATCCATGATGCCAGATGTGGAGGTGCAAAATTTGAAATTTGCCTTGCTTGTTTTTTTTTTTTTTTATTAATTAGTTTTGTACTCAGTGAATACAGTCAATTTGGTACCATTGATAGGCTCATCCATTACCTACTCCCTCCCCATGTCCCCTCCTTGTTGAGGTATATGGGTCATGCATTCTGGAGTTAGCCCATAGTTATGGGTAGGATAAATGTCTTTGCATATCATGACCTAACATGTGGCTCTGACATTCTTTTCGCCCCCTCTTCTGCAAAAGTTCCCTGAGCCATGTTGGGTTCATTTTCGGTCTGCTTCAGTGATGAGGTGTTGGAAGCCTCTGGGTCTCTGTATATCTGATTTGGTGGGAGTTGATATTTCCTTGTGTTGATCTCCTTCACCCTGGTGCTGGTACCCAGTTCACCAAGAAAACAGCACCCTTCCTTGTTTCGCCAGTTGTTCTTAGTTTCTTTTGAAGTATTATGGGGTGGCTCTCTCCTTAGGATCTATGTCTATCTGAACAAGAGAAGCAGATTCTCCAACAGAGAGTAAGTTAGCACCAGACAAATGAGATAACCCTTACTTTTTAATGGAGAATTTAATAGGTGTAGGCCCTCTTGTAGGCCACGATTGGTGGTAGCTTGATAATGGAGAGTGGGCTTATGTTTGAATATGGTTCTGACTTGTTTCCCAGATCCAGCTATGGGTCCATACCACTGAGGGGATCAGTTAGCCAAATCCAGAGTAGTTAGTTTCCCATCATGGCTGTGCGCCACTGTTGCACTTGTGTGAGCATCATGACAGGTTATTTGCTGGCTAAGTAGGTTAGATCTTGAGTTGCTTGGACAGATATTGGTCATTTTCCCCAAGTCACCCATGTAGCACCTTCTGGCACTAGACACACTGTAAGGGGACTGATTCTCTTCCAGCTTCCAGCCATGCCATTCCATTTTACGTGTCAACCATGTAAGGTGTCTCCAGCAGTAGAGTCTTATCACTAACCTTTGGTGGGCCATCAAGTACTCTAACAGAAATCTGTCTTTCTTTTAGGAAACCTTGTAGGTCTCTCTGATCAAAACCTCATTGTATATGATAGCCACATGCTGGTACTGGGGATTACAGGTCAGTGCCCACTAAGAAAAAGATATCTGATATAAAAGAGTTAGAGAGAGAGAGAGAGAGAGAGAGAGAGAGAGAGAAGCCACAGAAGATTAAGGTCAGTCTTCATCATACCCTCTCCAGTGTCTTGTGGCTCAGATGTTCCCTCTAAGGGACTGGTGAAGGTTCAGCCAATTGGTCTGCCTTTTAGAATGTAGAATTGGTTTTTCTTTCATCCATTTTTTCCTTGCTATGTTCCCATAACACATTTTTAATTGGAAATATTTACTCTGTGCATTGTATATTGGAAAAATGTAGCTTGTTTTTGATGTTATATGAGTTCACAATTAAGAGGTTGCTTATACCTTAAAAAAGGGTCTGCCCTTATACTTTCCAATAGAGTTAAAGAACTTAGGTTCTAGCCAGCTGGTGTCCTCCTAACCACACTTAAACTCCCAGGGTAACATCAGCCAGATCTTTGGGGCTCTAGTTTTAGCAGACATCCAGTGGGCAGACACATAGGGTCACAGTTGGAAATCTCCTGATTCCCATACCCTCAGGTAGCTCACTAGACTGTAGGGTTCCCCCAAGCACTTGCCGAGTGGTCACACCCCTGACTCACTGAGGAGGTTCTATGATGCCCTACCTGCAGAATCTCCAACCATGGCCCATGCACCTTCTCTGTCTCCAGGAGCCCACCCCCCATTATTTTTGTCAGTGACCCAAGCACCTTTTCTCTCCTGTAGGTTTTCGCTACTGTGTCTGTCAGTGGCTAGCACACCTGTCCTGTCTTCCAGAAAAACCTCCACTACATATGTCAGTGGTTCTCACACCTTCCCTTTCTCCTGGAAGATTCCCCACTGTGTCTGTGGGTGGTCCATGCATCTTTCCTATCTCCTGAATGCCCCAACCATTGCATATGTTGGTGGCCTGCACACCTTACCTGTCTCCCAGAGACCACTCCACTGCATGTCAGTGACCTTTATGCCTTCCTTATCTTCTGGAGGCTGCTCCCACTGTGTGTGTTGGTGGTCCACGTGCACTGCATCTGTTGGTGTACATGCACCCTCTTTGTCTCACAAGCACCCCTCCCTGCATCTGTTGGGGGTACATGCACCATCCCTGTCTCTCAAAGGCCCCAATCACTGCATCTGTCAGTGACCCATGTGCATTTCCTATATCCTAGGGGCCCCTCCTACTGTGTCAGTCAGTGGTGTACAAAATGTCTATCTGTGGTCCATTCACTTTCTATGTCTCCAACTCCCTTTCCCTGACTCCTGGAAGTTACCATCCCCACAGTACATCTGCCAAGGACCCATGCACACTGCACCACTGACATGCATCTGTCAGTGGTCCACGTGTCTTCTCAGTCTCCAGGAGGTCCCACACCACTGCATCCAGCCCACTGCTTGCTCCCACTGACTGCACCTTCCTGATACACAGGCCCCCATGCTCCCATCTCCTGCTATGCTCCCCTCCCTTGCATCCTTGGTGGGCTAGGCTAGAAGCTACTTCTGCTCCCTTTGATCACAGACTCTCAACTCCCTATGGTGGCAATAGTCACCCTTGTGTGTACCATTTAGCCAGTGCCCCACTCCCAGTGACTACTTGGGGCATCATATTAATCACAGAAGTGGAACATAGGAAAACAAGACAATCACTTGAAAGGGGGAATCAGGGAGTCGTCCATATCCTGCACCTCTGGGTTCAGTAGTAGAGGAAGGGAAGGTGATACAGTCCTGGAGCTACAGGCAAGACACAGCTGAGCCCAGGTCAAAGAGATCCCAGACCTCCAATTCCACCTTTGGTATTAAGCACCATCCCATAGTGGCTGGTGAAGTTAGGCCCTTCACAACCTGTCCATAAGAAAATACTAAGCCCTCATTAGCCTATTCTAGTCAAACATAAAACTGAACACTACAAAGGAAAAGTCTTGCCTCCTCCTTAATTAAATAAGGTTACCACACTGTGAAGGGCAGACCAGAGCACATCAAAAGGAGGGAGTGCCAACAAGGTTGCCTAGTCCCTCAATGGAGTTCTTTAATGAAAACAGAGTAGACAAAAGGAATAGAAGCCAAAAATGAATGCACAAGATATGCAACACTGACCAAGCAAGTGGCAGAACTTACAGCAATCAACAACAACAACAAAAAAAAAACACCAACAATCACATAAACAAAATGCACATGGTTGTCTTCACCAGGCTTGAACTAATAGTCAAAACCCATAATGACCTCAAAAGACCATTAAGTGAACTTAAGGTGAGCCAAAAAATAGAGGATCTTAGTAACCAGCTGGTTAAGTTTAATGAAGACATAAAAGTAAATGCAAGGATGAATTCCAAGCATTAAGAAAATCAAAACATGACCTTAATTTGGAACTTGACAACTGGACACTGTGGTTGTTTGAATAGGTGCCCCCCACAATAGATTCAGTAGTTTATTAATGGTTCTTAGATTTCTAGCCACTGGGCAAATCTTAGGATCCAGCCCTAAAGTGTTGTGGTGGATTTGGAATTCCAGTCTAAAGATACACAAAGTGCCAGAGTTCTGCCAGAAATTCCTAAATACATTGTATGGTATGACTTTTGAGTTTTTTGCCATGTGGTTTCTCTCTCTCTGCTTGGACCTGTGAAATCATGCCAGCTTCTTCTACCATTATAAAATTTCCCCTGCATCTGTAAGCTTCAATAAATATTCCTTCTTCCACAACTGTGCCTGGTTTAAAAGTTCATCTCAGTGAACTGAAGCTGTCTAATAAGAAATTGGTACCAAGGAGTGGTTTGAAATGAATCTGACCATTTGGATTTTAGTCTTTTGACATTTCTATTTTAGAGAAATACATAGACTTGGTACTTACAACTCAAGATGCCTTCTGGAGTGGTAAGCCAAGTATTATAGTCTATTATGATAAAAGTTTAAAAACACTGAGTACAAAAAAAAAAAAAAAACATGAACTTGGAGCCTTGACTTATGAGCTTCCAAAGGGGAAAAAATAAAGTTAACATAAAACCTTGCTGATACTGGACTACTGACATAATGACCGGATGAATTCTACTGCCTATGCCCAGAGAGTTTGATGAATTTGTAATAGACTGATATGTGTGGCTAAAGATATTGTACTAAAAGATTTAAGATTTTAAGATAAAAAAGCTCAAATAAGTTAAAATTATAGACACTGAACCTGTTTTAGGTTGCAAAATCTACTATTCTCAAATACATTAATAATCTTAAAAAGTCCCAACTGCTTTACACTAAAACAAAAGAAAGACAATTAAGGAATGAATATAATAAAAATGCAAACTCTTTTAGAAAACAGTTGACAAAACACTTGATTTTCAAGGTCATAATTTATCTCATCCTTGAATTTAAAATGTGGCTGAGTCGTACACATCTAGTTTTGGTTTTGGAAACTTAAAATATACATAGCGTGGGTCAAGGAGTGCACACACAGTTCCAACAGTCACTGCTGAGATGCAACATGAGACAGGACATGATGACTTTGATAGTCTAGCAAAGTCATTGAAAGATGAATGGTGGTTTACATAAGACCCAAAGATGTTTTATATACACCAGTACTATACAAGAGCTACCATAAAGGCAGTTGGCTAGGGATGAAAGTTTTACCTGACTACTCAGCCCATCTAGAGGAAAACAATTTAAAAAATCCAAAAACTTTCAGTCATTGGATATATCAGACTTGAATAACAAAAGGTTGATGTTTGCTTGTTGGTTATTAAGTTACATTGTTTCTACATCTCCTTGTTATACCTTATGACACTGAAAAATATAGTCTGTGGCTTTATATGTCACAAGTATACAACTACTTAGATTTTATAGTACTCACAGCTAAAAGACAATCATAAATGTCAAATGAGACTTGGGATATTGCAACTATGTTAAATTGGTAAAGACAGTGGGGACTTCTAAAACTGGACTGAGTACAACTGGAAGAAAATATAGGAAGTACTTCCCATGATACAGGAATGAAAAAAGACCTCCTGAACAAAACCCCAGTAGCTCACGATCCTAAACAGTCACTCAACCAATGGAATCACATAAAACTGAAGAGTTTCTTTACAGACAAGCACACAATAAGCAAAGCCAGTAGAGTACCCACAGAATAGGAGAAAATATTTGTGGGCTATCCAACTGACAGTGGCCTAATCTCTAGAATCTACAAAGAACTCAAAAATCTAAACAGTAAAAAGTCAAACACACCACTCACAAAATGGGGCAAAGAGCTGAACAGGCAGTTCACAGAGGAAGAAATACTAATGGAAAACACAAACTTAAGAAAATGTCCATCATCCCTAATCATCAGGGAAATGCAAATTAAAACAACTATGATGTTCCACCTTACCCCAGTAAGGATAGCAAACATCAAATAATCGAATGAAAATCAATGCTGGTGAGGACGTGGAGAACTAGGAACACTCATCCACTGTTGGTGGGAATGTAAGATGGTACAACCACTTTGGAAAGCAATATGGAGACTCCTGAAAAAGCTGACTATAGAGATACCAACAGACCCAGTTATTCCCCTACTGGGCATCTACCCTAAAACCTTCAACCACTGGCTAGAGATATTTGCTCAACCATGTTTGTAGTTGCTCAATTTGAAATAGCTAAGAGCCGGAATCAACCCAGATGTCCATCACTAGAAGAATGGGTAACTAAGATGTGGTATATCTGCACAATGGAATACTATACAGCATTAAGAAAAAATGACACAATGAAATTTGAGGAAAAATGGTTGAACATGCACCAGATCATTCTCAATGAACTTACCCAATCACAGGAAAAAAAATTGCCACATACTCTTACACATCTACAGCACCTAACCTGAATCTACCCAAGATGCCTTACATACCCAGCAAGCATGTCGTGGACTAGACAATAGGATGGGTGGGGAGGGAGGGGAGGTTAAGGGAGGGGGTGGGAAACACAAATCTAGACCTAAAAGATAATGGTACCATAAAATTCTACATCTTAAAAGGCAGACCAAATGGCTGAACATTCACCAGGCCCTTAGAGGGAACACCTGAGCCAAAAGACACTGGAGAGGGTATGAGGAAGACTGACCATAATCTTCTACAGCTTCCCCCTCTCCCTCCCTCCCTCCCTCCCTCTCACTCTCCCTCTCTTCTCTATAACTCTTTTATGTTAGTTATCTTTTTCTTCCTTTTCTTAGTGGGTACTGACCTGTAACTCCCAGTACCAGCATGTGGCTATCATCCACAATGAGCTTTTGATCAGAGAGACCTACAAGGTTTCCTAAAAGAAAGACAGATTTCTGTCAAAGTACTTGATGACCCACCAAACGTTAGTGATAAGACCCTACTGCTGAAGACACCTTATGCAGTTGACACGTAAAATGGAATGACATGGCTGGAAGCTGGAAGAGAGTCAGTCCCCAGACAGTCAGCGCGTCTAGTGCCAGAAGGTGTTACATGGGCGACTGGGGGAAAATGACCAATATCTGTCCAAGCAACTCAAGATCTAACCTACTTACCAGCAAATAACCTGTCGTGATGCTCACACAAGTGCAATAGTGGCGCACAGCCATGGTGGGAAACCAACTACTCTTGATTTGACTAACTGATCCCATCCGTGGTATGGGAGCCATAGCTGGAGCTGGGAAACAAGTCAGAACCATACACAAACATAAGCCTGCTCTCTATTATCAACCTACCATGAATCGTGGCCTACAAGAGGGCCTACACCTATTAAATTCTCCATTGAAAAGTAAGGATTATCACATTTGTCTGGTGTTAATTTACTCTTAGCTGGAGAATCTGCTTCTCTTTTTCAGATAGATGTAGATCCTAAAGAGAGAGACACCCCATCATACCTCAAAAGGGCCCCACCTGAAACTAAGAACAATTGGCAAAACAAGCAAAGGTGCTGTTTTCTTGGTGAACCGGGTACCAGCACAAGGGTGAAGGAGATAACACAGAGAACAATCAACTCCTACCAAATCAGATAACCAGAGATTCAGAGACCCCAATACCTCATCACTGAAGCAGACCAAAAGTGAACACAACATGGCTCAGGGAAATTTTGCGGAAGAGGGGGCGGAAAGATTGTCAGAGCCACATGTTGGGTCATGATATGCAGAGACATTTATCCTTCCCATAACTGTGGGCTAACTCCAGTATGCATGACTCATATACCTCAACAAGGAGAGGCCAGCGGGAGGGGGTAGGACATGGATGATCCTAACAATGGTACCAAATTGACTATATTCTCTGAGTAAAAATCTAAATAAAAAAAAAAGCTTAATGTATCCATAAAAAGATTTTTAAAAAAAAAGATGATTTTACATCTATTTTGGGCCAGGGACAAAATGTAGTAATGTGAATACATGCCCCTAAAGATTCAGGAGTGTATTAATTAGATTTCCAGGCACCTGGCTTGAGGCGTTGTCACTGGATGGATCTAAGGGTCCAGCACTAAAGTGTGGTGGTGGATAAAAAATCCAGTCTAAAGATATACAACATGCCTGTGTTTCACCTGAAATTCTTAAGTATGTTGTGCAGTGTGGCTTTGTGGACTTTTTGCCTTATGGCTTCTTTCTCTCTGCTTTGACCTGTGAAAGTAGTTCAGCTTCTGTTTCCATTATGGAATTTTCCTGGATCTGTATGTTGCAATAAATATCCTTTCTTCCATAACTGTGCCTGGTTTGAAATTTCATCTCAACCTCCTGAAGCTGTCTACTAAATACTATACAGAAAAGGACAACAGAAAATACAAGCCAAACTTAACTAATTAAAACCTCTTTCGAAACCCTTAAGAACAGAATTAATCATGTGAAGGACAGAACCTCAGAGCTGGAAGATAAAATAAAAGAAACATTACATGAGTCCAAAAACTTAATAAGTCAAAAAATCTTGTGAAAATACCATGAGTGAACTGTGGGAAACCTTAAAATGTCCTAACACTCAGATCATGTGCATACCAGAAGGGCATGAAATTCAGACCAAAGGCATAGAGAACTTATTCACCCAAATTACCCCAGAAAACTTTCCCACTCTCTCAAAAGAGTGTCCCATACAGATACAAGAAGCTAATAGCACTCCAAACAGACTGGACCAAAGAGGAAACTTTCCAAGGCACATCATCTTTGAAACTCTAAAGAAGAAAATCAAAGAGAGAGTGGTAAAATCAATAAGAGAAACAACACATTATATACAAAGGCAACTCCATCAGAATTACTTCAGATTTCTCAGTGGAAACCCTGAAAGCCAGAATTGTCTTAAATGGAGCACTTCAAAGTCTAAAAACTATGGATTCCAACCAAACTACTCTACCCAATGAAAGTAAACCTAATAATTAATGATGAAAGAAAAACATTCCATGATTAAAGGGAGTTCTATGATTATATAAACTGAAAGCACAGCCTACAGAGAATACATCAGAGAACTCTCCACACAGAAGAATCAAACAACCAATATCTGGAGCCTACAAGAGGAACATCACAATAACAAAAATTAGAGCAGGCTCAAAAAAGGACAAAGTCCAAGAAAACACCAAAGCCCATAAACCATTTCAACAGGGCAGGGATTAGACCAAATATAACAGTTATAATCTTAAATATTAATAGTCTTAAATGGCACATCACAAGTTAATAGAGTGGAGCAGAAACATAGACCCTTTAATTTGCTGTCTCCAAGACACCCACCTGACCAGTAAGGACAGACAGCTCACAGTTAAAGGATGGAAAATAATAGTCTAAGCAAATAGAAATAAGAAAAAAAGCAGGTGTTGCTATATTAATATCTGATACAATAGAGTTCAAACAAAAAGCAATCAAAAAGGACAACGGCCACTTCTTACTCATAAAGGGAATGATCCAACATAAAAACATCACAATCATTAAGTCTATGTGCACCAAACACGGGTGCTCCACAATTTATAAAACAAAACCTACTTGACAACATATCAGAAGTAAACACCAACACCATCATAGGCAGAGACTTCAATACTCCATGGTCAATAACACAGAGATCATCCAAACAGAAAATCCACAGGGAAATAATAGATATCAATAACACCATAGATCAACTAGACTTAACAGACATTTACAGAACTTTCCACCTCAACTCTACAGAATTCACATTTTTCTCAGCAGCCACAGAACCTTCTCCAAAGTAGAGCATATATTAGGCTATAAAGAGTGCCTCCATAAATTTAGGAAAATAGAAGTACTTTCCTTCATCATATCAGATCACAAGTATTTCAAGCTAGAAATTATTAACAACAAGAAGCACAACAGGAACTCTGCCTGCTCCTAGAGACTGAAAAACACACTTTTAAACAATGAATGAGTTGTGGAAAAAATCAAAAAAGAAAACTGTAAAACTCCTAGAATTGAATGAGAGTGAAAATACAACTTAACAAAATTTTGGGGATGCAATGAAGGCAGTCTTAAGGGAAAAATTTATAGCACTAAATACCTTAATAACAAAGACAGAGAGATCCCAAATTAATAACCTAACTACCCACCTAAAGGTATTGGGAAAACAAGAAGAATCCAAAGAGCTCCAGATGCAAAGAAATAATCAAGATCAGAGCAGAAATTAAGGAGTTGAAAACTAAGAAAACAATTTAACAATCAATGAAACAAAGAGCTATGATTTGAAGAAATAAACAAGATTAATTAACTCCTGGTCAGTTTGATCAAGAAAAAAATGAGAAGTCTCAAATTAACAAAACCAGAAATGAAAAAGGAGAGGTCAGAACAGACATCAATGAAATTGGAGGAATCATCTGGACTTTCTTCCCAAATCTCTAATCAAAAAATTGGATGATCTGTAAGAAATGGATGAATTCCTGGCCACATACCACCTACCACAACTAAACCCAGAGCAGATTAATCTCCTTAATATACTTACCACATCCTTTGAGATAGAAAAATAAACAAAAACCTCCCCAAAAGAAAGTCAAGGACCAGATGGCTTCTTAGCCAAATTCTATCATACATCATCGAGGAACTGAAACCAGTTCAAATAATTGAGAACAGAGAATGCTCTGCAACTCCTTTTGTGAAGCTAGCATAACCCTAATACAAAAAACCAGACAGAATTACTACAAGAAAGGAAAATTATAGGCCTATATCCCTGATAAATTTAGATGCAAAGATCTTGAACAAAATCCTCACAAACTGAATTCAACAATACATCAAAAGCATTATCCACCTTGATCAAGTAGGCTTCATCCCAGGGATGCAGGAATAGTACAACATATTGAAATTGGCCAATGTAATGTACCACATAAATAAGCAATCATAAGAACCACAGGATCATTTAAATAGGTACAGACAAGGCCTTTGACCAAATACCACAAACCTTCATGAATAAAACACTGGAAAGAATGGGCAAGGATGGTTTATATGTCAACACAATAAAGGATGGAGAATATATATATATATATATATATATATATATATATATATATATATCCATCCCCTAAAGCCCAAATAATACTTAATGGGGAAAGACTCAAATAGTTTCCATTGAGATTGAGAACAAGACAGGGTACCCACTCTCACCATTACTCTTCAATCTAGTACTAGAATTCACAGCCCAAGCAATAAGAGAAAGAAATAAAAGAGGTACAACTCAGAAAAGAAGAAGTTAAGTTAGTCCTATTTGTGGATGATGTGATCCTATATGTAAATCACGTAAGAGTATCCATTTGAAAACTTCTAAAGGTAATTGATTTCTTCAGTAAATCGGGAGTATACAAAATCAACACACAAAAATTAGTAGCCTTTGTATATCACATTTTCAATAGCAACAACAACAACAAAAACTTCCTTGGAATAACACTAACCAAGGATGTGATAGAGCTATGTAAAGAAAACATGAAGACACTCAAGAAAGCATTTGAGGAGGACTTGACAAGATGGAAAGACCTCCCTTGCTCATGAATAGGTAGAATTAATATTGTGAAAATGGCAATTCTGCCAAAAGTGATAAACACATTTAATGCAATAACGGTAAAAATACCAGCATCATTCTTCACAAAGATTAAAAAAATATATCTCAAAATTCCTATGGGATGGCATAAGACCTAGGATATCCAAACATACCCACAGCAAAAGAAACACTTCTGGAGGTGTCACCATTCCCAATCTAAAGCTATATCACATACCCAAAGTAACAAGAACAGCATGGAGACTTCCGGTCAAGATGGCATCTGCCTTACTGCACCTCACCTCCCAGGGCAGGTAAAGCAAGACATTAAGTGTCATTGGTCTTCTACTGGGAGCAGTCTTGAATAAACCTCCAGTGGCAGGGCACAGAGGTACAAAGAACGGAATCGGATGATTCCCACAGGCTCGGGTAGCCCACCAGTCCTCATACCCTCAAGTAGCCATCCTAGCCATAGTCCCAGCCTCAGCTTCATGACAAAGGCAGAGAGATACCAAACCAATATCCTAACCATCCACCTAAAGACACTGGAGAAGCAAAAAGAATCCTATCCAACCCAAAAAGTTCCTGAGGGAAAGAAATAATTAAGATCAAATCAGAAATTAATGAATTTGAAACTAAGAAAACAATTAAGAAAATTGATGAAACAAAGTTCTGGTTCTCAGAAAAAGTAAACAAGATTGACAAACCACTGGACAATTTGATCAAGCAAAGAGAGAGAGAGAGAGAGAGAGGCCACAAATTAATGAAATTAGGAATGAAAAAGTGAGATCGCAACAGACATAAGTGAAATTGGGAAAAACATTAGGACTTATTTCAAAAACCTCTACTCCACAAAAGTGGTTAATATGGAGGAATTGGATGAATTCCTGGACACATACCACCTACCAAAGTGAAACTCAGAGCAGATTAATCTCCTAAACAAACTTATCACACCCATCGGGATTGAAAAGTTAAAAAAAAACTCTCCAAAAAGAAGCGTCCAGGACCAGATGGCTCTCAGCTGAATTCTCTCAAGCCTTCATGGAAGAACTGAAACCAATTTTTCTCAAGCTATGCCACACAATCAGAGAACATGAAAGATCCCTAACTCCTTCTATGCAGCTAATATCACCCTCGTACCAAAACCAGGCATAGATGCCATAAAACAGAAAACTATAGGCCTATTTTCTGGTTGAACTTAGATGCAAAGATCTTGAAAACATCCTCTTAAGTCAAATCCAACAACACATCAAAAGCACTATCCACCTTGGTCAAATAGGCTTCATCCCAGGGGTGGTTCAACATAGAGGAGTCTGTCAATGTAATACACTACATAAATAAGCTTAAACACAAAAACCCCATCATCATTTTGATAGATGCAGAAAAGGCCTTTGACAAAACACAACAGCACTTCATGATCAAAACATTGGAAAGACTAGGCATGGATGGTTTATATCTCAACATAATAAAGGCTATATATAAAGCTCCTAAAGCCCAAATAATACTTAATGGAGGGAGACTGATGGAATTCCCATTGAGATCAGGAACAAGACATGGTGTTGATTCTCATCTCTGCTCTTCAACATAGTACTGGAAGTCCTAGCTCAAGCAATAAGTCAGGAGAAAGAAATAAAAGGGATATAAATTGGAAAGGAAGAAGTTAAGTTAGCTCTATTCACAGATGACATGATTCTGTACATAAGAGAACAGAAAGCCACCATCTCAAAACTCTTAAAGGTGATGAATTCCTTCAGCAAAGTAGCAGGATACGAAATCAATGCGCAAAAATCACTAGCCTTTATATATGCAAAAGACAAAGATAAAGAGAATGAAATAAGTGGCATTGTCCCGTTTTCAATAGTAACAAAAAATAATAAGAAAATATCTTGGAATAACATTAACCAAGGATGTGAAAGACCTATACAATGAAAACATAAAAACACTCAAAAAAGACACTGAGGAGGACTTAAGAAAGTAGAAACTCCTCCTATGCTCCTGGACAGGCAGAATTAACATTGTGAAAATGGCAATCTTACCAAAGGCAATATACAGATTTAATGCAATGCCAATCAAAATCCCTACATTGTTCTTCACAGAGATAGAAAAAAATGATCTCAAACAAAATTCATTTAGAAAGGCAGAAGTCCTCAGATATCCAACATATCCTCAACAAAAGAAACACTTCTGGAGGCATCACCATAACTGATCTAAAGCTATATTACAAAGCCATAGTAATAAAAACTCATAGTGCTGGCATAAAAAAAAAAACAGGAATATAGACCAATGGAATAGAATCAAGGACCCAGACTTTGGTAACTACAGCTACTTGATATCACTCAACCATTGGGATCTCATGAAGCTGAAAAGTTTCTTCACAGACAAACATGCAGAGCCAATAGATTACCCACAGAATGGGAGAACACATTTGCTGGCTATCCAACTGACAGAGGCCTAATTTCTAGAATCTACAAAGAACTCAAAAAACTAAAGAATAAAAAGTGAAACAATCCATTTGCAAAATGGGGCAAAGAACTGGACAGGCAGTTCTAGGAGGAGGAAATACAAATGACAATCACACTTGAGAAAATGTTCATCATCCCTAATCCTCAGAGAAATGTAAATTAAAACAACTATGAGATTCAACCTTACCCCACTAAGGATAGCAAACATTAAAAAATCAAATGAAAATAAATGTTGGTGAGGTTATGGAGAAATAGGAACCCTCATCCACTGTTAGTGGGAATGCCAGATGGTACAACCACTTTGGAAAGCAATATAGAGACTCCTAAGAAGGTTGACTATAGAGTTACCAACAGATCCAGTTATTCCCTTATGGGGCATTTATTCTAAAAGCTCCATGCCTCAGTTCAGAGAGATTTGCTCATCCATGTTTATAGTTCCTCAATTCATAATAGCTAAGACCTGGAACCAACCCAGGTGTCCATCATTACATGAATGGATAACCAAGATGGGGTCCATCTACATGATGGAATTCTACACAGCAGTAAGGAAAAATGCTCAATGAAATTTGAAGAAAAATGGTCAAACCTGGAACAGATCATTCTCAGTGAACTCACCCAATCATAGAAAGATAATCATTGCATAGTCTCACTCATCTTCAGCTCCTAACTTGAATCATCCAGAGATGCTGACATACCTAGTAAGCATCTTGAGGACTGGACAATAGGGTGGGTGGGGCAGGGGGAGGGTAAGGACTGGGGTGGGGGACATAAAACTTGACCCAAATGGCAATGATACCATAAAATTTTACATCCTAAAAGACTAAATGGTTGAAACTTCATTAGGCCCTTAGAGGGAACACCTGAATCACAAAACCGTGGAGAAACTGTGATGAAGACTGACCTTAATCTTCTCCTGTTTCTTTCTTTCTTTCTTTCTTTCTTTCTTTCTTTCTTTCTTTCTCTCTCTCTCTCTCTCTCTCTCTCTCTCTCTCTCTCTCTCTCCCTCTCCCTCTTCTCTCTTTTCTCGATCTCTTTCATATTAATTATCTTTTTCTTCCTTCTCTTCTTTGGCACTGACCTATAACTCCCAGTACCAGCATGTGGTTAATATCCACAATGAATTGTTAATCAGAGAGACTTACAAGGTTTCCCAAAAGAAGACAGATTTCTGTCAGAGTACTTGATGACCCACCAAAGGTTAGTGGTAAGACCCTACTGCTGAAGATACCATATGCCATTGGTATATATCATGGAGTGACTTAGCTGGAATCTGGAAGAGAGTCAGTTCCCAGACAGCTAGCTCATCTAATGCCAGAAGGTGCTACATGAGTGACTTGGAGAAAATGACCAATATCTTTCCAAGCAACTTGTGGTCTAAGCAACTCAGTGGCAAACAACCTGATCTGATGCTTGCACAAGTGTAATAGTGGCACGTACCTATCGTGGGAAACCAAATGCTCTTGATTTTGCTAATTTAGCTACTCAGTAGAACAGAACCCATAGCTGGAGCTGACAATCATGTCAGAACCATATCCAAAAATGAGCCTGCTCTCCATTATCAGTCATAGACTATAAGAGGGCCTATACCTATTAAATTCTCTCCAAAAAAACAAAGGTTATCCCATTTATCTGGCACTAACTTCACTCTCCATTGGAAAATTTGCTTCTCTTTTTCGGATTCGCAGATTCTAAGGAAATAACCAGCTCATCACACCTCCAAAAGACCTCAGCTGAAACTAAGAGTAATTGAGGAAATGAGCAAGAGTGCTGCTTCCTTGGTGAACCTGAAACCAGCACAAGGGTGAAGGAGACAGACACAGAAAATATTCAATTCCTACCAAACCAGGTATCCAGAGACAAAGAGGCTCCCAAGACCTCATCACTGAAGCAGACCTAAAAGGAACCCAACATGGCTCAGGGAAATTTGAGGAAGAGGGGTGGAAAGAATGTTAGAGCCACAAGTTGGGTCATTATGCACAGAGACATTGCCTCTTGCCCATAGCTAATGGCTAACCCCACAATGCACGACCCATATCCCCCAACAAGGAGGGACCCTATGGAGGGTGGAGGACAGGGAGAAGGCTAACTATGGTATCAACATGACTGTATACACTGTGTACATAACTAATAAAAAACAGCAGGGAGCAGGCATAAAAACAGAAATATAGATCAATGGTACAGAATTGAAGGCCAACACCTTAGATTAAGTTACTACAGCTACTTGAAATTTGAAAATGGTACCAACAATATAGACTGGAGAAAAGACTGTATCTTCAACAAATGGTGCTAGACAAATTGGGTAACCATGTGTAGAAAAATAAAACTAGACACACTCATCTCACCACACACAAAAATCATGTCCAAATGTATTAAAGACCTCAATATAAGTCCTGAAACTTTTCTCCGACTGGACAAAAAATAAGAGGAACTCTCCACAATACAGGAGTGGGGAAGGACTTCCTGAGCAACCCTAATAGCCCAGAAAATTAAACAATCACTCAACCAATGAGATCTCATGAAGCTAGAAAAATTTGCACGAACACATATACCATAATTGGAGAGGATAAATTAACCACAGAATGGAAGAAAATTTTTGCCATCTTACCACTAACAGATGCATAATATCTAGAAACTACAAAGAACTTAAAAAAACTAAACAATAAAAATCAAGCAACTCACTCCAAAAAATGAGGCAGAGAACTGAATAGGGAGTTCTTAGAGGAAAAAATACAAATGGCTAAAACACACTTGAACAAAATGCTTAACACCCTAATCATCAGGTAAATGTTAATTGAAACAACTACAAGATTCTACCTTACTCTAGTATGGATTACAATCATTAGAAAATCAAACTGGTGAGGATGTGAGTAAACAGGAACCCTCATTCAATTCACTCTAGCTAAGAACTGGAATCAACCCAGGTGTCCCCCATTGGACAAATATTGAATGAAGATGTGGAATCTTTAAACAATGGAATTCTACTCAGCAGTAAGAAAAAACAAACCAATGAAATCTGTAGAAAATTGGATGGACTTAGAACAGATCATACTCAGTGAACTCACACAGTCACAGAAAAACAATCGCAGCATAGTCTCACTCATTGTGGTTCCTATGCTAGATCTACTTGAGTTGCTGACATACCTGATAGGCAACTCGAGGCCCAGATAATTTGGATAGAAGTGTTTGAGGAGAGCAAAAGGGGAAAGGGAGGGGAAAAGACAAAATGAAACCCAAATGAAGTGTAACCATAGAACCATTTATCCTTGAATATAGACTAAAAGATTGAACCCGTAACAGGATTATGGGGGTGCACCTAAAAAGAAGGGCACTGGAGAGGGTGGGGTGAATCATAAACTAAAAAGTATGGCCTATAACTCCCAGTACAAGAAAGATGTTGCTACCCACAACAAGCTGTTGAGCAATGAGACTTGCGAGGTCCCCAAAACAAGACAGACTTCTGTCAAAACACTATTGGAGAGATGGCTTAGTGGTTAAGCGCTTGCCTGTGAAGCCAAAGGACCCTGGTTCGAGGCTCTACTCCCCAGGACCCACGTTAGCCAGATGCACAAGGGGGCGCACGCGTCTGGAGTTCGTTTGCAGTGGCTGGAGGCCCTGGCGCACCCATTCTCTCTGTCTCTCTCTCTCTCTCTCTGCCTCTTTCTCGCTCTCTCTGTCGCTCTCAAATAAATAAATAAATAAATAAATAACAAAAAAATGTGCACTACCACACCAGGACTTTACTTAAAAAAATTAATTATTAAAAAAAAAACACTGTTGTTGAAAACACAATATGCTCCTGGCAGAGAACATGAAGAGACCTGGCTGGAACCTGAAAGAGAGCCAGTTAGCCCATCTAGTGCTGGAAAGTACTACATGAGCTACTAGGAGAAAGTGGCCAACAACCCAAGCAACCAAGGGTCTAAGATACTCAGAAGCACACACCTTGAAAAGATGGACAAGCCAATGCAACAGTGGCACACAGCTTTGGTGGGTAACCAATAGCTTTCTGATTGGCTAAGACATCCCCTGAATGGAAAGGAACCCATATATGGAATTGGGAACCAGATCAGAATCCTATGGAGACCAAGATTATGCTCTCCAATGTCAAGCTCTCTCTAGTCTTTGGCTAAAAGAAGGGCGACATCCATGAAATTCTCCCTAACTAGTGAGAAAGAGGTAGCCCTGAGGAGATAAGGGAGAACTGTGAGGCAGAACTAACAGCTGCTGCAAAGTCCTTGTGTGAGTCATGAAAGAAACGGGTATGTATGAAGTGTAGCTGAAAACTCCTCAGCAGTCGAAACAATGGTAGAAAGAAAGGTCAGCAAGGACCTGACCAACTGAGACCTTCTAGGCTGGGGGCAGGAGTTTGTGTCTATTTCTTTTGTGAAGGGAACACTTTGGGTGTTTTGGTGTTTTAAACAGGAAACATGACTTGACTTTGTTCTGAATCCTGTTTTGAAAAAATATGATTGGTATTCTTTTTTTTTTTTTTTCATAATGCATGAACAGTAGAGAGACAAGCCCAGGGGACAGATGAGTTAGGCGGCTTACTGTTTGAAAGGGCTTTTAGCCATGGAATTAGAAACACAGTCAGACAACTTTTGACAGGTTAAAACCACTTAACTCAGCATTAAAATTTAGAATAAGCAGTTCCACCACTAAAATTGTTTCTCAACATAAATGTACTAACAATGTCGTGAGTGCATTCACTTTTCTCCCATCTGCAATTATGTGTTTTCTTGACTTGATTATGATTCACATTGATACAGTGCCAAAAGTGAGGCTGTGTAATAGGCACCACATTTATTATTAGAAAAGATTCTATAATGCTTGGAAGAACATTGCACTTCTATACTAATTTGAGCACTCAGCCTAAACTACTTTTTTTTTTTCCTTTTTACTAAGTTTATAGATATTTCAAAATATCTACTTTTTCACAGCTGGTGTGGTTTCCACTGAATTTTTAGCAGTACTCCATAATGAGATGGGCACTATATCCTTAAAAGGTTTTTCATATCTAAAATCTTAGTTTACTGTAATCATTTTCAGATTAAATTTATTTGCTGTTCACTTGTATATATGACTACCTATAAATATATGAGGAGTAACTGAAATTTACTTGAAATATATAAAAATACATGGTTTTCTGAAGGGACTCATGGTCAATATTAATTCAGCTGAAAATAATGCTATGTACCTTTTAAATGGTGGCCATTAATGGAATCTTTTGTGTTTTTGACAGCATAAGATTCAATGTTATCTGACTAAAGAATAATGGAATTGCTAAACATGTACAAGTATAATCCTACTGAATGGTACTATGTATTTTTATGTTGTTTAGACATCCAACACTCTTGCACTTGCTATGGAGTGGACATTTTACTTATCCTGTCTCTATCTCCACTTATGTCACATGCATCTGGGCCAACATCACCACAGGCCAGGGCATTTGTAGTCAGTCTTAAAAGTGATCTGCTGCTGCTACATCTTAAAAGCACTAGAAATTGGATGAAGGTATTAGACTTCCCAAAGCATGACACAGACTTTCTCATGCATCACAGATTCTGTCAGTTTCTGTCCCTTTATCCATGAAGATGAGAGTGACTTTTCTGGGCTGAGGATCAGAGCCATAAACATGACCAACTACCAAATGACATCCAGATTCTTAGCATGTTTTAGAGCTGTCCTTCTGCTTCCTCGTTCACTGGGTTTAAAGTTACTGCCTCTGTTGGAAGTTTTAATTACTAATTATGATGAAGCAAAATTCAGACCTTGTTACATTTTATTAACACATGCAAAAATGCCCTGCGGCTATTCAAGTTCTTGTTTCATATTTTCACCATTTCTGAGAGAAAATTCTCTTGAAAAATATCTCAACAATGAGGCTTTGTCTCCAACTGACACTGATAAGATATGACTGGGTAAAAAGGAACATTTGGCTGTGTTTTATACACATATTGGCAATCTGGAACCATCTAGTTAAACTAAGGAAAGATTTCCATTTAAAAAATGATTTAACTCTTTTATTACCAGTACACATCAGTAGTGGGAATAAACCAGAAGTCCTGACTCTTATTTTTTTATTCACTAACTTGATGCAGAATTAAGGATATTTATTTGTCACAATATTATGTCAGGAAGTATTCTATGCACAAAGTATGCATCTATGAATGGAGCAAAATGCCATCTTTTTGAGAGCATATCCTATGATGGGAACCTGTCAATACCCAGGCGGTAATCCTATTAGATGAGGAAGCTCACAAAGGTCTTTGATTTGAATAATATCTCAGCTGGCATTTCCTGAATATCTGCCTGGAATTCTTCTCTTCAGGCAGAAATACACAGTTAGAAGGTGGGGCCTGTGGGACATTTTCTTCCACCATTGCAGCTTCCATCCCCTCAACCCAGTTGCCTCTTCATCTTTCCTCCAGTCCTACCTGCAGAAGAGTTGATCAAAGCCACTACAGGTGACTGCTCAGCTATGTGCAGCTACTGGTGGATAAGGGCCAGGCATGTTCCTAAAAGTAGACTACAGTGTTCTAGAAGTTCTATCCCCTTCTCCCAGCCTTACTCCCTAAAACACTAGTCTCCATATATGCACCCCAACACCACCAGTGTGTGCCTGATAGTGTGGGTAGGCTATGTTTTTTTTCTACCCATACATACATATGGTAAAATTTAATTTGTAAATCTGGCATGGAAAAGGTTATAAATAATAATAAAAGAGTGTAATTAGTTCAATACACTATAATAAGAGTTACATGCGTGATGTGGTCTTGGCCTCACTGCCATGTGATGGGCAGCACATAAAGGGCAGCTGCACTAGACAGGGCAGTGGTTCACATTCATCCCAGATGATTAAAAGGACTCAACGTGCAACTTCACTAAGCCATTTAGAATAATGTGAAAATTGAAAATTATAATTCCTAAAGTTTTCTGTTAACTTATTTTTCTGGCTGCAGTTGACTTCAGATAACTGAAGCCATAGAAAATAACACTGTAAGCCTGTCATGGAAGCACACGTGTAACCTCCCTTGAGTGGCAGAACAGGGAGATAGCAAGCTGGAGGCCAGCTCTAGGATGCAGAGTGACATGCCTTCAAAAGGAAGAGAGGAAGGGAAGAGAAAATGAGAGAGGAAAGAGAGAGTAGAGGAAAAAGGGAAGGAAGAAGGGGAGGAGGCCAAGAGGGCAGGGAGGATAAAAATGGACAGGGTGAACTATTGTACCTTTCCACTCACACTGTATGTGCATGCACACAAGCACCAAAATTCCAGCACTCTTGGCTTCTCTGAGCCTTTTCGCTTATTTAAGCTTCCTGTGCTCACTCTCAGGTAATTGGCTTTCCTTGATCTCTTTCCTGCAATCCACCTGCAATCTTGCCTCTTGTCATAGGACTCCTTCATCATATTGTCAAAATGTGTCCCTGAGTTAGAGAGATTGCTCAGTGGTTGAGGTGGTGCCTGCAAAGCTTAGAAACCCTGCCTTTGATTCCCCAGTACCAACATAAAGCCATGTGCACAAAGTAGCACATGCATCTAGAGTTCGTTTGCAGCCCTCTCTGTCTCTGTGTCATTCTCTCTTTGGAAATAAATAAACAAATAATTTTTTAAATGTGTCCCTGAAGATGCAGGCCATGGCAAGGATTCAATTCCTTGAGCAAGACATTTCAACTCTCTGGGCCTCAGTTGCCTTACTTTGTAAAGCAGGCTTCAATTTTGTTCACAGATATCCAAGTGTAGCGTTCATTACACAGTAGATGATGCAAAATGTTGACTGTCTTATTTCTTCTTTATTTTTTATCATATTTTAAGTGTCACTTAGGTTAGTGAAACTTGTTTGACGACTTATTCTTTGTAGAGCTTCTATGGAAAACTTCAAAATACAAACGTAGTGTGGTAGTTTGAATATATGTACCCTATAGAGTCTGGTGTTCTATTAAAATGTGTAACTTGGATCTCCAGCTGCCTGACTGTAAGAGGTGGCACTGAGGGCAAATCATGGAGTCCAGCCCTAAGAACT
Organism: Dipus sagitta; assembly: GCA_036346955.1. NCBI lineage: Eukaryota > Metazoa > Chordata > Mammalia > Rodentia > Dipodidae > Dipus > Dipus sagitta. The sequence goes on along the minus strand of CM070771.1, from coordinate 126,935,863 downwards.
CACTGAGGAAGGATCTGAATTCCAGCCCAGAGGTATAGAGAGAGCAATTTGAGCTCTGGGAGTCCTGAGTGCTGGCTGTTGGGTTTTCTCTCTTTTCTTGGATGTATGGAAGCAACTTCTGCTATTAATGGAACTTCCCCCTGGATGTGTAAGATTGATATAACTCCTTTCTCCCTAAACAGTATCTGGTTTGGATGTTCCTATCAGCAACATGGAACTAACCACAGTAAGTATTTAAAAATGACATAATGGGGCTGGAGAGATGGCTTAGTGGTTAAGTGCTTGCCTGTGAAACCTAAGGACCCCGGTTCGAGGCTCAATTCCCCAGGACCCACGTTAGCCAGTTGCACAAGGGGGCGCACGCATCTGGAGTTTGTTTTCAGTGGCCAAAGGCCCTGGAGTGCTCGCTCGCTCTCTCTCTCTCTCTCTCTCTCTCTCCCCCTATTTCTCTGTGTGTCACTCTCAAATAGATAAATAAACCAAATTTTTTTAAATGACATAATGTATGCTGATAAGCCCATCACCCAAGTTATTAATTACAAACAAGATTATAGACAGGCTTCATTTATAAATGAATATTTTGACAAAATTGAGGCCAGCAGATAAAAAGCAAAATTGCAAATAAAAGCTCTACCTCTATCATTTAAAAAATGTGTCCCCTATGAGTAGAGTGAAGAGGCAACCTATAGAATGGGAGAAAATCTTTGCCAGCTATACACCTGACAGAGGATTAATATCTACAATAAACAAAAAACTCAAAAATTAAATAATAAGAAATCAAACAACCTAATTAAAAATGGGGTATGGAACTAAATAGAAACTTCTCAAAAGAAGAAATACAGATGGTATATAAGCATCTAAAAAATCCCTAGTTATCAGGGAAATGCAGATTAAAACTACATTGAGATTTCATCTCACTCCTGTCAGATTGGCTACTATCATGAAAACAAATGAACAAAATGTTGGCGAGAATAGGGAAAAAGAGGAGCTCTTCTACACTATTGGTGGCAATGCAATATGGTACAGCCATTGTGGAAATTAGTGTGGAGGTTCCTGAGATAGCTAAAAATAGATCTACCATATGACCCAGCTATACCAGTCCTAGGCATATATCCTAAAGACTTGTCTCACTACCTGAAAGATACTTGCCCATGGAAGCCCCTGATACCCCCAAAACATTAAAGGCTGAGGCCCTTGGTTTCCCACCAGGAATAGATGGTAAGACCCTATTGCTAAAGACTCCACATACTTGGGCTGCTGAGAAATCCTGCTGGAGCTGAGCTGAAAACCTCCTCCATGTAGACCAGCTGACAGAAAATGGCTAGCCAGACTAGGAGAGGTGGCATATGCCTTTAATCCCAGCACTCAGGAGGCAGAAGTAGGTGGATCACTGTGAGTTTGATGCCACCCTGAGAATGTGTAGTGAATTCCAGGTCAGCCTGGACTAGAGTAAAACCTTACCTTAAAACAAAAACAAATCAAAAAACAAAAAAAATTTAAATTTGGTTAGCCAGGCCAAATAAGTCACTGGGTGCAATAGTGGCACATCCATTATAGGGGAAACCAACTACTCTCTAACTGGACTGGAGGCCTACTCCATGGGAGGGAATACATCACTTATATTGAAAACCTACAACAGTAGTAGTCATGAGCCCTAGGGATGTAACGTTTGCTGGTGTCTGGCTAAATGTATATACGATCCTCACCAAACTGCCCAGTAAGCACTTCTCTTAATGTTCATACCCATATATTAATGCTACTCTCACTTTTGGTTAGAGAAGCTTCTCTTTTCAGATGGCAGTGGCCTTGGGATGACTCAGAACCCACCATGGTGCTGAGAAGAAAGTGACAGAGGAATGTTCAGCACTGAAATATCTCTAGCACACCTTCCAAGGCTCAGAGTCCACCGCAGAAGAGGTGGCAAAAATAATATAACAGCCAAAGGAAGGGTAGGACTCCTTACAATATGCTCCTCCAGATACAAAATAGCCTGGATATCCATGACCTCACAGTGTCTGACACTACCTACATAAGACCATCATAACAGGAAGAAAAGAGCCTGACATCAAAATAAAAGACAGACTGATTGAGAGGGAAAGGGGATATGATGGAGAGCAGAGTTGCAAAGAGGAAAGTGGGGGGAGGGAGGGAATTACCATGGGATATTGTATAAATTATGGAATTTGTCAATAAAAAAGAAATAATTTAAAAAGTGTCCCCTTTTCATATCACATGACCTGTTTCTATTTTCTTTGCTTTTCATTATTCAAAACTACTGTATGCCATTGTCATCTGATGGTTATATGTCTCTGAATAGGTTATGATACTTCATATAGACAGGTCCTTGTCTATCTTTTTCACAGTTGTGTTCCTGGTACATGGCACAATGTCTGAGGGCAGCCTAAGAACATGACATGTTCAGGCAGTAGCAGGATTTTTAATGTCATTCATTAAATAAGTGTATGTCTGCACCCCCTTTCCCAATTTTGTACATATTACCTAAACTTTTATGTTAAATTTTTAATTTAAGTGTTACATCTTCATTATCTCATCAAAATAATGTATATAGGGCTGGACGGATAGCTTAGCAGTTAAAGTGCTTGCCTACAATGCCAAGGGACCCAGGTTCGGTTACCCAGGATCCACATAAACCAGATACACAAGGTGTTGCATACATCTGGAGTTTGTTTGCAGCAGCTGGAGGCCCTGATGTGCCCATTCTCTTCCTCTCTTTCTCTGTCTGCCTCTTTCTCTCTCTCAAATAATTAATAAAAATAAAATACTAAAAAATAACAATAATTTATATAAAATCATTGGTATCCAAGAGCACATTGTTATATTATATACATATATAAGTATTTGTAAATATGTATGTTTTATGTATATGTGTGTATGTATATACACATCCAAAGCTATGAATGTATTACTTATCTCAAAGAAAATAACACTTCCACTAGAAGTATTCACATACCATATACCAACATTTCTCTGAATATATGAGAGAGACTAAGTAAAAATAATTTGACTCAAGCTCCTTAATACCTATACTTTGATACCCAAGTGCAGAAATTATATATATATTCATTCCATGTTGTGTGAAGAACAGCAGAACACACTTTTCTTTATAGAATTGATTCTTAGAATGTGGTTAAAAGGTATTCACATCATCCAAGTGAATACACCACTGGGATTCACCTCTCACAGTGTGTGCACATGAATTTTGAATCTATCTATGAATTGAGGAGAAGGCTCAAGAAATGACAGGTTGAAGTGATAGAAAGAAAACATTAGTGAGAACATAAAAGAGGTATAGTTATATCTCAACAGCAAATTATGACTGACACTGTGGTCACTCAAGCCTCATCAAAACAGAGATCCAGAGGCTACAGAGAATTCAACACCAAATCAGATATCTTTTTCTTTTAAATTTGTTCATCATTTAAGAGAGAGAGTGAATATGGGCATTCCAGGGCCTCTAGCCACTACAAACAAACTGCAGATGTATGCACCACCATGTGCATCTGGCTTGCGTGAGTACTGGGGAATCGAATCTGGGTCCTTAGGCTTTGTAGGCGAGTGTCTTAACCACTAAGCCATCTGTCCAGCCCCCTAAATCAGATTTCTAACATGCCCACCAAGACTCAGGGTACATTGTGGAATAAGGTCCTGTAAGATTGTAAAAGCCTCAGGGTGGGTGGGATTAGCTTGAGGCACTGTTCCTTCCCCCACCATGACTGAGGCCTAAAAGACCCCAAAATGAATACCAATAGCCCAACTGATGTGGGCCCTTAGTGGAATGTGGGCAAGGAGGAGGGAAATGGTAACAACATATGATGTGTTCATACAGTTTCTACTTAATAAAAAAATAATATATATATTTTTTTGTTTTTTCAAGGTAGGGTCTCCAATAGCCCTGGGAGACCTGGAATTCACTATGTAGTCTCAGGGTGACCTCAAACTCACAATGATCCTCCTGCCTCTGCCTTCTGAGTACTGGGATTAAAGGTATGCACAGCCATGTCTGAGCAATAAATAATTTTTTAAAAAAGCCAATTAAACCAACAATGAAAAGCAAATATAACAGAAGAAAGAGATGACATCATCAAAAGCCTAATTAAAGAAAATGTTCTATATTAAAATATGGAGAATACAGCCACAAATTTTCAGGCAAACTCAATTAAATTTTCTTAAAATGGACATAATCAGCTCACTACTTCTTTAATTCTAAGAACTAAGAAAAATTATCTAGAATTCAATTAATTGAAAAAATAATAAAACAAAGCCTGAATTATTGTTATAGTTCCTACTACTACATGAGAACATAATCTAAAGTTCCTAGGGGTTACAGAAGACAGGTTGATAGCTCATAGTTTTAGATAGTCAATTGTTCAGTGAATTAAAAGAATAAGCAAGTCCTTATAATATTTAACAGGTACAGGATAATCTTAAAAAACAAACAACTGAAATATGTACTCAAAATGATAATCAGAATGAAAATCTCAATCTCATATAGTCAACTGATAAAAAAGACTAGTAGTATACATGGGAAAAAGTTAAGCTTAGAATTAAATCTTAGTAATTTTATGTAAATAGTTTTAAAATTAAAAATAAACATCAAAGCTATTTTAGGAAGAAAATCAATGTGTTATAAAACAACCTAATTAAATAAGAAGTATGGTCTGAGTCCGCTGAGATAAACTGACAAAACAGCCAACATTCATTTTAGTGCATTTAATTAAAATAAATTGGTTTATATGTCTCAGAGAAATGTGTAGACAAACATTATAATAAGCATACACATGAAAGTAAGTATACATATGTAAGTATTGATATTCTTAATTTTAAACAGATTAATACTCATAGCTGAAAGATTTTTTATATTTAATATTTTTTAATATTTTGTTTATTTGAGGGAGAGAAAAAAGAGAAAGAGAGAGAATAAATGGGCATGCCAGAGTCTCTAGCCACTGCAAACAAACTCCAGACACATACGCCATCTTGTGCATCTGGCTTTACGTGGATACCGGGGAACTGAACTTGGGTCCTTAAGCTTTGCAGGCAAGTGCTTTAACCACTAAGCCATCTCTACAGCCCCCACAGCCGGAAGTTTTAAACACAGAGGGGAGTAGAAGAGTCAAAGAAATAAGCTATTCATAAGATAAAGTAAAAATAAGATAAAGTAAAATCTGAATGACATGGCATCATAGTACATGGCTCTTAGAAAAGGAAACTGAAAGGCTACTTTTGTGAGAAACTTTAAGCACACTTCTTTTGACCTTTGAAGACCAAAGAATAAATAGGATTTTTATACCAAACGTGACGTTGTAACTCGTGACTGTGTTGTAGTTTTTACTCTCTAAATACTGTCTTTTACTTTCAAAATTCCATGGACCATTTCAAAAATTTAGATAAAAAACGAAGTTTCAAATTTTTATTTAATTCCAAAATAATTTGAATGGAGTGTTGTGATAGTTAATTAATGTTTCAGGTTATGATAGTTAACTTGTATGTCTACTTGACTGGGACTAAATGATGTTCAGATAATTGATAATCGTTACTGGAAGAATGTGGCAGGTTGTCTTTAGGAGATTAGCATTAGAGTCAATTGCCCTAGTGCAGAAACCCATCCTCATCAATGTGAGCAGGCATTTTCCAATCCTTTGAGAGCCAAGATAGAACAAAAAGGTGGAGGGAGGGTGAACTAACTCTCTCTCTCTCTCTCTCTCTGTGTCTGTCTTCTTGAGCTGGGGCCCTTGACCATCAGGCGCTGAAGCTTATACCTGTGGTCAGTCATTCCCCCCACCATACCTGGTTTTGGACCCCAAGTCTTCAGGGGTATCACAGGACAGATTTAGCTGGTTCTCCACATTTATAAAGGCAGATGGCAGACTTCCTAGCATCCATAAACAAATAAGACAAGCTTCACAATAATCTGTGTGAGAAGAGAGGGACAATGGGTGAGAAACAGACTTGACAGCATTAAAGAAGTCTCTTGTCACTCTAAAATATTTCTAGTACATAATTATCCATCATTTCCATGTCTGGTACTCATGTTTGGGGTGTTTTATAAATTAATTGCTATTTATTTTATTGGTGGTGATTTTATTTTCATGTATGACATCTCTTCTAAACAAATAATCATGTCTTTACTTACTGTAATTTTATATCTACACATATTGTGTGGCCTCTTCATCTTATTCTCATTCTTCCCACTCAGAAAATTGTCTTATTTCATCATCTTTCTAAAATTATTTTGTTTCTGCCTGAAGTATATTACTTTTCTTGGCATAGTCCTGTTAGTAACAAATCCCCTTCATACTTATGGACTTGAGAAGCCAGCTGCTGTACTAATTGCCTTCCATTTGTAGTTTACCTACCTTTCTTTCTGAATCTTTCTCTCTCATTGTCTTTTGCATTTTTCCATTTCACTAATGTGTGTCTACACATCTCCAGTCTTTCTTCAAGACTCAATATTTTAAGTGGGTAACAGCATGAACTCAGAAACCAGAATGCACCTATAATTTCATAGCTATGCAAAATTGGGCATATTATTTCAGTTGTCAGTTGCACATTAAACCTCATCTATGATATTTGAAAGGTATTATGTGTAAGAAAAGTGCTCAGAAGTCTTCCGAGCTTGTGTTAAACACTTGCTTTGCTTTAATTTCCCTAAATATTTTTTTCTTGCTTGCGGTCTATTGGGTTTCCGAAATCCAGGCTCACATGTTCCAACATTTGCATATTTAAATATATACAATCCCCATTCTTTCTGTCTTGGACATTCATCGAAGTGTCTGAGAATGTCATACAAGTCTCTAGATCTCACTTTCTCAATTAGCTTTACCAGTTTGCTAATTTTTTTTGCAATTGTTTCCAATTAATATTTAACAAGTAAATTTTTATTTTCAGGACTACTATTTTTGTTTATTTGTTTGTTTTTTGGTTTTTTGAGGTAGGGTCTCACTCTAGCTCAGGCTGACCTGGAATTCACTATGGAGTCTCAGGGTGGCCTTGAACTCACAGCAACCCTCCTACCTCTGCCTTCCAAGTGCTTGGATTAAAGGCGTGTGCCACCACGCCCAGCTTAGGACCACTATTTTTTTAAAGCAAATGTATCTACATCGTTTTCAAATTATGTTTTTCATAAGACATTTTTCAAGTACTTTATTTTACATTGTATCTAGTCATCCTAAGTTATTGACAAAAAGTCTTTTTGCTTAGGATGAGTCTTACTCAGGTCATTTTGTGGCTCATGTGTCTCTGGACTCTTTTTGAGGATAACTGTGGGGATGCTCCAAGACTGATTTTTTTTCCCATATATTTCTCCAGCTTTGCTTTTTCTCCTTTGGGAGTAGTGTAACATTTGAACTAATATTGAACATTAAACTTTATCTTGACCCTGAATCTGAGGGGTTCATACTGCCAAGTGCAACCCCTCTTCCCCATCTGCCCCCTTGGATAGGGTTCTCTAGCTAGAAATACTTCATCATGGAGAACAAGCTCAGCACAGTGGCATGTGGATTTCCATTTTCTACCAGTCTTCAGAATGTTTTTTTGTTAATTATGGATATACTTAGAATGGAAACATCACTAGTTGGTACCATACTTTCTCTCATCCCTTCCTTCTTTCCAAAAGAGGCCAGGTCACAGATGTTTCCCATGAGAATTGTGGGTTAAGAGTTGTGAGAGCAGCAGTCAGTTACTGGGGAGAGGCAGTGCCTCTGGGCATGATGTCCCAACTTGTGGCTCTAATAAATTTTCTGCCCCTCTTCCACAAAATTCTCTGAGCCATGTTGGGTGTGTTTTAAGTCTACTTCAGTGATGAGCTCTTAAGAGCCTCTGGATCTCTGCTTGGTAATTGTTGAGTATCCTCAGCATCTGTCTCCTGCACACTGGTGCTGATTGTCAGGCTCACCATGGAGGTGGCATTCTTCTTTGTCTTTCCAATTCTCTGTAGTTTCAGCTGGGACTTGGGTGAAGTGCAATGGGTAGTTTCTCTCCTCCAGTCTCGCTCCAATATGAAAAAGAAAAGCAGATTCTCCAATGGAAAGTGAAGTCTGTACAGGTTCAATGGGATAAGCATTATTAGACAGAGCTTGACTGATGTAGTCCCACTTTTAGCCCAAGATTAATAGGATCTTGGCATTTGAGAGCAAAATCATTGTCTGTATAAGATTCTGACCTGTTTCTCAGTTCCAGATAAGGGTTCCTTTCCACTGAGTGGATCTCTTAGCCAATCAAAAAGTATTGGTTACTCACCAAGGCTGTGTGCCACTACCACACTGCTTTGTCCATCTTGTCAGGGTGTTACCTTCTGAGTAGCGTAGACCCTTGGTTGCTCTGACATTTTTTGGCCATTCTCCCCCAGTAGCTCATGTAGCACTTTCCAGCACTAGGTGAGCTAATTGTCTGGGATCAGGCTCTCTTCTGGATTCCAACCAGGTCTCTCGGTGTTCTGAGTCAATGGCATATGGTGTCTTCAGCACTAGGTTCTCACCATTTACCTTAGGTGGGTAATCACGTGCTTTGACAGAAGCCTCTCTTATTTTGGGGACCTTGTAGGTCTCTCCAATCAACAGTTCATTCTGGGTGGTAACCATATCCTGATACTGGAAGCTACAGGGCAGAGCCATGGAGGGGGGGAAGAAAGAAAAATTTTAAGATTAGGGTTCATCCCACCCTCTCCAAGGCCCTTCTCTTCAGGTGCACCCTCCCATTCCTGTTGAGGGTTCAACCTTTTAGTGTATTTCAAAGGATAAAGGTTTCTATGGTACCAGTTCATGTTGGGTTCAATTTTATGCCCCCCCCACACACACACACCCTTTCCTGCTCCCCAAGCTCTTGCCTCCCTGTTGGCTGGACCATCAGCAGAATTATTGAAACAAGCAGGCCACTGTTTTCTGCCCAAGCTGGTGGTCACCTTGCCCTCATCCATTACAAAGTCAGCCTTCCCGTTTGTTCACTGTTTGCAGGGGCAACAATCTGTGACATTGTGTGGCAGATACACATACTTCTATTTTAAAATGGGCTGGGAATGTCAGGAAAAATGACGTAGGAAGTACTTTCTCTGATATAGGAGTGGAAAAAGACTTCCTGAACAAAACCCCAGTAGCTCATGATCTTAAACAGTCACTCAACCAATGGGATCACATGAAGCTGAAGAGTTTCTTTACAAACAAGCATACAACAAGCAAAACCAATAGATTACCCACAGAATGGGAGAAAATATTTGTGGGCTATCCAACTGACAGAGGCCTAATCCCTAGAATCTACAAAGAACTCAAAAATCTAAACAGTAAAAAGTCAAACACCTCACTCACAAAATGGGGCAAAGAGCTGAACAGGCAGTTCACAGAGGAAGAAATGCAAATGGCAAACACACACTTAAGAAAATGTTCATCATCCCTAATCATCAGAGAAATGCAAATTAAAACAACTATGAGATTCCACCTTACCCCAATAAGGATAGCAAACATCAAAAAATCAAATAAAAATAAATGCCGGTGAGGATGTGGAGAAGTAGGAACACTCATCCACTATTGGTGGGAATGTAAGATGGTACAACCACTTTGGAAATCAATCTGGAGACTCCTGAAAAAGCTGACTATAGAGATACCAACAGACTCAGTTCTTCCCTTACTGGGCATCTACCCTAAAACCTTCAAACCACAGGCCAGAGAGATCTGCTCAACCATGTTTGTAGCAGTTCAATTTGTAATAGCTAAGAGCTGGAATCAGCCCAGATGTCCATCACTAGAAGAATGGATAACTAAGATGTGGTATTTCTACACAATGGAATACTATACAGCAGTAAGAAAAAATGACACAATGAAATTTGAGGAAAAATGGTTGTACCTGGAACAGATCATTCTCAGTGAACTTACCCAATCACAGAAAAAATATCGCCACATAGTCTCACTCATCTACCCATGATGCCTTCCATACCCAGCAAGCATCTCATTGACTAGACTATAGGATGGGCGGGGGAGAGGGGAGGGCAACGGAGGTGGGGCGAACACAAATCTAGACCCAAACAGCAATAGTAGCATAAAATTATACTTCCAACAAGGCAGACCAAATGGTTGAACCTTCACCAGTCCGTTAGAGGGAACACCTGAACCACAAGACACTGGAGAGAGTATGAGGAAGACTGACATTAATCGTCTACAGCTTTTCTCTCTCTCTCTCTCTGTCTCTCTCTCTCTGTCTCTCTCTCTCTTTTCTCTCTAAATCTTGTATATTAGTTATATTTTTCTTCCTTTTCTTAATGGGCACTGACCTGTAACTCCCAGTACCAGCATGTGGCTATCATTCACAATGAGCTTTTGATCAGAGAGACCTAAAAGGTTTCCTAAAAGAAAGACATATTTCTGTCAGACTACCTGATGACCCACCAAAGGTTAATGATAAGACCCTACTGCTGACGACACCTTATATGATCAACACATAGAATGTAATGGCATGGCTGGAAGCTGGAAGAGAGTCAGTCCCCAGACCGTAGGCACGTCTAGTGCCAGAAGGCGTTACATGGGTGACTGGGGGAAAATGACCAATATCTGTCCAAGCAACTCATGGTCTAACTTACTTAGCAGCAAATAACCTGTTGTGATGCCCACACAAGTGCAGTAATGGCACACAGCCATGGTGGGGTACCAACTGCTCTGGATTCGGCTAACTGATCCCCTCAGTGGTACGGGACCCATAGCTGGAGCTGGGAAAAAAGTCAGGACCATATCCAAACACTCTCCATTATCAAGCTACCATCAATCATGGGCTACAAGAGGGCCTACACCTATTAAATTCTCTATTTAAAAAAGTAAGGGTTATCTCATTTGTCCTAGTGCTAACTAACTCTCCATTGGAGAATCTGCTTCTCTTTTTCAGATAGATGTAGATCCTAAGGAGAGAGCCACCCCATCGTACCTCAAAAGGGCCCTGGCTGGAACTAAGAACAATTGGTGAAACAAACAAGGGTGCTGTTTTCTTGGTGAACCAGGTACCAGCACAAGTGTGAAGGAGATTAACACAGAGAAAAATCAACTTCTACCAAATCAGAGAGCCAGAGCCTCAGAGGCCCCCAACACCTCATCACTGAAGCAGACCAAAAATGAACCCAACATGGCTCAGGGAAATTTTGCAGAAGAGGGGGTGGAAAGAATGTCAGAGCCACATGTTGGGTCATGATATGCAGAGACATTTATCCTACCCATAACTGTGGGCTAACTTCAGAATGCATGACCCATATACCTAAACAAGGAGGGGCTAAGCAGAAGGGGTAGGTCATGGATGAGCCTAATATTGCTACCAAACTAACTGTATTTGCTGAATACAAAACTAATTAATAAAAAAATTAAAAAATTTAAAAAAAGAATGGCTCTGCCAGGGCCTCAGCTGCTGCCAACAAACTCCATCCATATGCATGCATCACCTTGTACATCTGGCTTACATGGGTCCTGAGGAATTGAACCTCGGTCCTTTGGCTTAAAAGCAAGTGTCTTAACCACTAAGCCATCCCTCTAGGCACCACACAGGCCCTATTAAGAGCACCCTCAAGTGAAAGACCAACTCCTATATTTACCCCATAATCTCTCCTTTTCTGACCCTTCCTTGCCTCTAAGGAATTCTTTGTCTTTGACAGAAGCTCAATTATGTTTAAAACTATTTTGCCTACATATTTCATGCAGTTTTTCTTTTCATTTACTGTGCTATCTGCACACAAGTAGAGTATGAAATGTAGCTTCAATTGTTCTGTGTATGTCATTGAAAATTCCTCAAGGGTGCAATTATTATAGGTTTCACAGCATTTAGCCCAACAAATGCAGTATGATTCAGCTAATAACTTTTTCAAACCATTTAAAAAATTAATATTTTCAAAATTATAGCTAATGCTACAACTATAAGCAGGAACCTTTGCATCTCTGACTGTACCCTTAGAATACTATATGGATGAGGCATTATACCTAACAAAAGGTATGTACTCCTTTGAGCTGTTGATCCACTTTGTCAAAGTACTTTCTAGGAAGGTGGAAGCAATTTAAAATTCACCGCAGTGTGTGACAGGCACAGTGATGTATCATCTGTGATGTCATGTGCATTTTCTGTTGACTCAGGAGGGTGACTCAGGAGGGGGAACAAGAGTTAAGAACACATTATGTTTAGCCAGTTCCCTCAAGAGAGTGTCACAGCTTTAATTATGCCATTTGGACCTTTGATCATTCCTTTATTCATAACAGTTGTGCACCTTGAACCTGACTCTACATGTAGTGTTGTGCTAAAGTGAAGGATTAGTGCCTCAGACCAGCACACGTTAATGCCCACAGAATCACCAACATATCAAGGGACAATTATGTAATGAAGCAAGGAAATGTTGCATCAAATGATGAGTTGTGCTCAGCAAACACTGCTGTTCCAAAGAAAAGATCAGAATTTCACTGTTTGGAAGAATCACAATGAGCCTGAATATAATTCCGTGCTTCCTATTGAAAAGAAAAAGAAAATACTATTTTGAAACATGACTTTAAATGATTTTGAATTAGGTTGTTTGATGGTTATTATTGGTCTTCCGCTGTCAGACTGTTTTGAAACCCACTCAGCACTCATTACTTTTCATGCCAACCTTATACTTAGCAATATTGCACTTCTCCATTGTCGTTAGAAGAGGATCTACTGGTCCTTATGTAACAACATGATGAGATGTTATTTAATGAATGATTATAACTTAACACAGCTGGCCATACCACAAGCTTCTCTTAGTGTCATTTATCAAATGTATATGAAATCAACCTTTTCCTCCCACAAAAGTTTTTCCATGGGATGCATCCTTTGGAATAGCCATTCCTTCATCTTCCTACTGTTCTGTCATAACTCTTCACAATAACTGTCCTTGGAGTGAGAGCTAAAATTGTGTGAAATCCTTACCAGGGTGCACCTTCAAACTCCAAATATAGTTTTTTGCTTTTTCATCACTTTTTATCCAGGACCAGGTCAGTTTAGCATGTGTGCTGTGGGTTAGGATAAAATCCCTTATACCTCATTCATTTGTCATGAAAAGCAGTACCAGAGGGCAAAAGGGGAAAACTCATACAAGTACAAAGTATAACATATAATGCCTATCCGTGTATTTTATAAGTATGTGTTGTATGGTGTATGTATGTTACATATTATAAAAATCATATGCCTAACATATATGAAACATATTATCCATATATGTACTTCTACTTTAAAATATATTTATATGCATATATACACTTGTACTTAACATATAGAAGCATGAAAAATTTAACATGGGAAAAGAGTACACTACTAAGAAACTTTTTTTAAGAAATAAATATTTGTGGGTTATCCACCTGATAGAGGCCTAATCTCTAGAATCTACAAAGAACTCAAAAATCTAAACAGTAAGAAGTCAAACACCCCACTCACAAAATGGGGCATAGAGCTGAACAGACAGTTTACAGAGGAAGAAATAGAAATGGCAAACATACACTTAAGAAAATGTTCATCATCACTAATCATCAGAGAAATGCAAATTAAAACAACTATAAGGTTCCACCTTACCCCAATAAGGATAGCAAACATCAAAAAATCAAATAAAAATAAATGCTGGCGAGGATGTGGAGAAGTAGGAACACTCATCCACTATTGGTGGGAATGTAGGATGGTACAACCACTTTGGAAAGCAATAGGGAAACTTCTGAAAAAGCTGAGTATAGAGATACCAACAGACCCAGTTATTCCCTTACTGGGAATCTACCTTAAAACCTTCAAACCACAGGCTAGAGAGATTTGCTCAACCATGTTTATAGCGGCTCAATTTGTAATAGCTAAGTGCTGGAATCAACCCAGATGTCCATCACTAGAAGAATGGATAACTAAGATGTGGTATATCTACACAGTGGAATTCTATACAGCAGTAAGAAAAAATGACACAATGAAATTTGAGGAAAAATGGTTGAACCTGGAACAGATCATTCTCAGTGAACTTACCCAATCACAGAAAAAAAATCGCCACATAGTCTCACTCATCTACAGCACCTAACCTGAATCTACCCAAGATACCTTACATACCCAGCAAACACCTCCTAGACTAGCCACTAGGATGGAATGGGAGGGAGGGGAGGGCATCAAAGGGGTGGGAAACATAAAACTAGACCCAAATGACATTGGTACCATAATTTTCTACTTACTAAAAGACAGACCAAATGGCTGATCCTTCACCAGGCCCTTACAGAGAACACCTGAACCACAAGACACTGGAGAGGGTATGATCAAGACTAACCTTAATCTTCTACATCTTCCCTCCCTCGCTTCCCCTCTCCCTCTCTCTCGCTCTTTTATCTCTAACTCTTGTATATTCGTTATCTTTTTCCCTCATTTTCTTAGTGGTCACTGACATGTAACTCCCAGAACCAGCATGGGGCTATCATCCACAATGAGCTTTTGATCAGAAAGACCTACAAGGTTTCCTAAAAGACAGACAGATTTCTGTCACAGTACTTGATGACCCACCAAAGGCTAGTGATAAGACCATACTGCTGAAGACACCTTATGTGATTGACATGCAAATTAGAATGGCATGGCTGGAAGTTGGAAGAGAGTCAGTCCCCAGACAGTCAGCACGTCTAGTGCCAGAAGGTGCTACATGGGCGACTGGGGGAAAATGACCAATATCTGTCGAAGCAACGCATGGTCTAACCTACTTAACAGCAAATAACTTGTTGTGATGCCCACACAAGTGCAGTGGTGGCACACAGCCATAGTGGGGAACCAACTGCTCTCAATTCGGCTAACTGATCCCCTCACTGGTATAATACCCATAGCTGGAGCTGGGAAACAAGTCAGAACCATATCCAAACATAAACCCACTCTCCAATATCAAGCTACTGTCAATTGTGGGCTACGAGAGGGCCTACACCTATTAAATTCTCTATTAAAAAAAAGGGGGTTATCTCATTTGTCCTGATGCTAACTTACTCTCCGTTGGAGAATCTGCTTCTCTTTTTCAGATAGATGTAGATCCTAAGGAGAGAGCCACCCCATCATACCTCAAAAGGGCCCCAGATGAAACTAAGAAAAATTGGAGAAACAAGCAAGGGCACTGTTTTCCTGATGAACTGGATACCAGCACAAGGGGAAAGGAGATCAGCACAGAGAAAAATCAACTCCTACCAAATCAGAGAGCCAGAGCCTCAGAGCCCCCCAACACCTCATCACTGAAGCAGACACAACATAGCTCAGGGAAATTTTGCGGAAGAGGGGGCAGAAAGAATGTCAGAGCCACGTGTTGGGTCATGATATGCAGAGACATTTAGCTTACCCTTAACTGTGGGCTAACTCCACAATGTATGACCCGTATACCTCAACAAGGAGGGGCCAAGGGGAGGGGGTAGGTCATGGATGAGCCTAATAATGGTACCACATTGACTGTAAAAAAATATAAAATATAAAATAAAAATGAAAAAAAAGAGAAACAACAACAACAACAAAAAAAAAAGAAATAACTTTTGTTATCCTAATTTTTACTGTGGTTGTCTGAATCAAATGTCACCCATAAACTCATGCATTCTGAATGCCAGCTGGTGGCAATTTCAGAAGTGGGACCTTGCTGGATGCGGTGTGTATCTTGAGGTGTCCTATTCAGCTCCCCCTTGCTAGAAAACAGTTCGCTCTCTTGCTGCTGTTTTTCACCTGCTATAGCATAAGTGATGTCCAGCTTCTGCTCATGCCATGCCTTCCCTATCATCATGAAGTTTAACCTTGACATTGTAAGTAAATACATATATATATATATATATATATATATATATATATATACACACACACACACACATATATATATATATTCCTCCCATCAGCTGCTTTTGTTCAGGTACTTTGTCCGGCAACAAGAAGCTAACGATAATAATTTACCTACTTGAACCAGTACACTTACTTTGTGAAGAGGTAATTGACCTTTTAATATGCCAGAAATAACACATGTCTTTCTTAATTTCAACCATTACAAGTGTGATCTAGAAAGATATGATATGCTTCTAGAGGATTCTATACCATTTATGAGTTTAAAGAAAATCTTATATTTACTGAATGAGAGAAATAATGGATGACAATATAGATCACTTGTAGTGTGCTTGCCTACCACATATAACATCCTGGTTTTAATCCCCAGAAGGGCCAGAGAGAGAGAGAGAGAGAGAGGGAGAGAGAGAGAGAGAACATGGAGGAAGGTAGAGAAGGAAATTTAGGGTGACATGTCAGACTTTCTGGCCCCAGCAGGAGTTGACTTGTGTATCTGTAGTCAATTTTCTGATCTTGTTTGGTTTCCCAACATGTTGCTGAAGAGATAGAAGCAGGAGGATCAGGGGTTCAAGGCCAGCCTGGGCTATACATTAATAAAAAGGTGGGAGGATGTGTCCTGGGATTAAAATTAACACACAATAGTTCTTACCATTTTCTGTTGTCCAAAGTAAGTTATAGTCTAAATCCAGACTTAAGGATTATAGAAATGGGATCTATCTCCTGATAAAACATTCCAAATTAATGTTGAGAGGGATATGGGAAAGAAAGAGATACAGAATTTGGGCTGTTTTAAAATTCTATCTACCTAACATAATTACTTCAAATAAAATTATATGTTTTTTCTTCTTAATATTCTATTAATTTCATGCACATTTGTATATGCAACTTTTAATACAAACTCAATAATCATTCAGTAGTTGTTTTTCTGCAAGTTTACTGTAAATAGCTCTATGTAACCAGCATCCTTCCAGGTCAGTACATAAAGATTTTTTCTTTTTTTTTTTTTCATGACTATATAGGTTTAGTAAGCCAATGTGTCATGACTTTTAAAACATTTTTTTTTTCTGTTGGTGAAAATATAGTTGATTTTATTCCTATTGCAATTATACCCTGACAAGAACATCTTTTTTATATTCATGGCTTTAATTGTAGGTTTGCTTCTTAGAATAATAATATTTAGTTTAAAAAGTGCACACATTTTTCATTTTAATGAACTAAATTCACTTTCAGGAATTTCTATGTTGTGATGGTGATATATGTATCATTGAAATTAATTCTAATTGCTGGAAAAGATATCCCTAAAAAGTTACTCAAAACACACTGAGAAGTCAGATACAGGCCATGCAGTTGTGAACAGCCCTGCTCCCCAGAATGCCAGAGGAAGCTTCTGCTACCATGTGCTTCTACCATCTCAGGGATGACCTGGCATCTCCCAGTAAGTGGTGCTCAAGAAACAGCCTTCCAAGTCTGTGTCAGTCACTCTGCTTCCAGGTGGTATGCTGTGTACTCCTGATAGCAACCTTGTCCTGCACTTGTGGAAACAAAGGCTGTGAAAGATGGGAGTCCTGCATCCAATGTCTGCAGAATGTTATTTTGACATAGATTGAGTGGAACTGAGAAATTTTTATTTTTATTTTTATTTTTTGTTTTTCGAGGTAGGGTCTCGCTCTAGCTCAGGTTGACCTGGAATTCACTATGTAGTTTCAGGGTGGCCTCGAACTCATGGTGATCCTCCTACCTCTGCCTCCCAAGTGCTGGGATTAAAGGTGTGCACCACCACGCCCAGTGAGAACTTTTAATTCTGCCAGGAATATCACTTCCCCATCACACCTCACCATCAAGGACACAGAAGGTTTTGTCCTCCTCCCTTGACCGAAGTCCCTGCTTGCACTGAGGAAGCTTTAAGATAAGGACAGTAAAGCTGAGCAGTGCCACCTAAAACAGTTAATATCCTCAGTCTAGTCACACAAGTATATTGAATTATCTAGATAAATAAACTCTTGGGCCAACTATCTCAGTGAGTGCCCATAGACTAATATGCTTGTGGAAATATGCCACATCTGGGACACTTCTTGGTCCAGAGCAGGGAAAAGGGCCATGATTCATCCAATATCAGGGAATTCTTTCATACTTCAGAACTCCTTCAAAGTAAACAGAAGGTAACACACTCTAAGTGCCATCTGTATTTTTCATTTCTGTAGTATTCTTTTGCTGTCTGATTACATAGCAATGCAAATTAGTTGACCTGATTTCCAGTTCCTGTATTCTGACAGGGCTGCAAATTCTCAAAATATTTTGGAAATAAAACTAGACACTAGTTTGTAAAAGAGAAAACCTTCTGAAGAAATTTTTAATAATGGACTGTAGCTCTTTGTCCAGAAAAAACAGTGGAGAAAGGGCTGGAGAGTTTATCAGTGGTTAAAGGTATGTGCTTTCAAAGCCTGACTGCAAGCCCAGCCACCCTCATAAAGCTAGATTGGTATTTGCTTATAGAAGCTTGAGTCTTTGATTTAATGCCCTCATCCTCCACCCTCACACATATGTGTGCTTGTGCACATCTGTGTGCACATACATGCATGCATGGGCACACACACACACACACACACACACACACACATAAACAAAAAACTAAAAGAAATCTCAGTACCACAAATACAAATGATAGAGGACTATGGGCACAAATCATAAGATAAAAATAAACATCTGCAGAGAGGTTGAAAGAGCCTCAGGATGGGTGGGAATAGCCTGAGATACATGTTTCCCCCATGCATGCAGAGACTTGCTGAGGCTTCTTGGTCCACACAATGAATACAAATAACTCCACTGAAAACACTCAGCAGAATTGAAACATAGAGAGGGGGTCTATGTGTACAGCCTTTTATAAAAAAATTAAATAAAACAAATAAACAACTGCAAATAAAATAATCATATATAATTCCAGAGAGTTTTGATAGATGTTAAAGGACATTATGAAAAGATTATGCTCTTTCTCATCCCCCAAAGCCCAGGCACAAATGGAAAGTAGGTTCCCACGTATCTGAAGGCATTTAAGACTGGCTCAGTAGACAAAGAATTTGCCATGCAGTGATGAGTACCTGAACTCCTATCCATGGAAGCTGTGGCAAGCTTCTGTAACCCCAGCACATGGTCATGACAAGATGGGAGGTGGGGAGAGGAAGAACAAGAACAAGAGACCCTGCCTCAGACAAGGTGGAAGTCTAAGGCCAACACCTGAAAATTGTCCTCTGACTTCCACACACATGCTCTGGCATGAATGTAGCCACACTCACTTGAATTTACACACATAAACACACACACAAATATATACATATCATACACACAAACCCAAAATAAATGTAAATGTATCACAAAAAGGAGGATATGCAGTGCTACCTTACTGCTTTAGTCAGTTCTGTCTCATACTCTAAAAGAACCAGAAACGCTTCCTGTAGAGCAAGTGGTGACTATGTGAGGACAGGCAATCTGAATGTAAGCTTTCAGATTCCAATGTTAAATTTTCAAGTCCCAACTTGGAGAGTAAAATGGTCTGCAGCTTCCTTCTTCCCATTTGTTAAAGCCCAAAGGCTCCAAATATGCACATGTGCTCTCCACTAAGCTTATGCCCAAATCCTGATCCTTTGTCCCACATATACCATTGCCATCTATAAGTCATCACGCTCTTCTCATATTATTCTCTCTTTTCAGACAGGAGACATTTACTGAGTAGCAGACAGTACAAGATTATTTCTATGTGTCTATACATCTTCATGTATAGATCCTAGAGAAATTAAGATAGTCAAGAGATGATTAAAGTCTTGATCTATCAAATGAGTGTTCTTTTGCATTCATATTCTTTAAAATTAATGCCACAGAATTAAAACAGTTAGGAAGCAGTTAGTGAAACAGTTGAGTGGTAAAGCACTTGCCTAGTAGGTCCTAAATCTGATCTTTAGCACCACAAAAATCATCAACCTGTCCATACACACATTTTTTCACACAGTCAGAGAGATTATAAGTTTTATCAGGACAATTTTTGTATTTTTGCAACTAGAACCAAATCATATGACTGCACTGACAACTTTGTGAGATATCTTCTGTCAGTTGTCAAGGCAACAAAGCCCAGAGGTCCAACACGCAGTGAACTGTATGTGCAAGTGTTCCAATCCTGGCCCTAATTCTTCCCATGGCTATGAACCTGTAATTATTTTGTTAACACATATTAAAGGGAAAGTGCTTTGAATTAATATTAACTTAGTTAAATTAAACAAGTAATTATTAAAGAGCTGTTATATTCCAGGAGCCCACCTCAGAGATGAACTGGATACCATGAATCCAAAACCTTTCAACTAGTGAAAAGGAAGATGGGATAAAAATAGTGTGAGAATGTCACTAACAGATCCCTGACAAGTACTCTAAGGGAAGGGAGAGTAAGCACTGGTTGCCTTGGATAGACCAAGAGAGGGTCTTCAGAAGGCAATGGCCCTGAGAATAAAACAAAACCAGATGCGACAAGATGGCTGTGGAAGGCAGAACAGGCAGAACAGTGGCTTGGACAAACTGAAGCCAGAGAAGGTCAGAGTGTGTTAAAGAAAGATGACGTGAGCAGCTTTGTGGAAACATGAAAATTGAAAGCACTAAGTTGAGAAACCTAACAGAGGTTCTGGAAGGTGGAGTGTGGAGCTCTATTCAAAAGGCATTAAAAATTGGTCAACATTCCTTTCCTAATATGCACCAAGCATTTATCAAAACTTCTAGAAAGAGATTAAATACTAGTTTAAACTCTAGATGTAAAGGTGCTAAGTCAATAGGAAACAACTTTATGAGTTTTCATATATGAAAGTCGCAGCTTACACCATGAATGGAAATTTATAAATTAATTTACAAATTTGAAGAATGTATTTGAACTTTATCACATTTTACCAAGCAGTAGTCTCTGTGAAAGACCTTCATGTAGGAATTGAAATAATTAAATTGTAGATTCAGTGTACCTTTTCAATCATTTTATTAAAAAAAAAAAACCTCATTCTGGTTTTCTCTGAGGAAGAGATAAAGCATTGCCAAGGAAGTGACTAAACCTTCTTTTAAAGTACTGTGTTCATTATAAAATACATGACACTGTTCCCAAATAACACCTAATAGAAACTGGCCACATCAACACCAGAGAGTTATTTGCCTTTTCAGAACTAGAAATTTCTTGTATTCATTTCTATTCTAAATGGTTTGAGATAGAGTTGATTGAGATATAACTGAGATATAATCTGGAGTTCATTTTCAGTGGCTGGAGGCCCTGGCATGCCAATTCTCTCTCTCTCTCTCTCTCTCTCTTCTCTCTCTCTCTCTCTCTCTCTCCCTCTTTCTCTCTCTGTCTGTCACTCTCAAATAAATAAATAAAAATAAAAACATTTTTAAAATGATAAGTGAGTATGCTGAGTTTGAGGATCTGAAGAAATACATCTAGCTATAGAGACTTAGAAGTGGGTAGCTGGGACTCAAAAAATTAGAAAAGCATCATAGGGTTGAGAAGAATCAGAAAATTAGTATTTGGAACATGGAAGAAGATGCCTCTCGAGGAAAGGGTATAGAGGAGACTCTGAGGACCTGGAGCCTAGCGCTGTGTCTGGTTTACAATAGAACCAAGGAACATTTGTTCAATTGATGACCAACTGTGTAAGGGAACAGATGAAGGCCTATCCAAACTCTTCTAAAAAATTCTTCTCATTTGAACTCTTTGGCTTCATGGCCCATTACTGTCTCTCATTTCTTGGTTTCTTATCATTCTGCTTACTCTGCCTGATTGTTCTTTGCACCTGAGTGCTTCCTATTTGATGATCTACCAAGAGAACTGAAACAGTATCCCTTCCCTCCAAGGCTTCTGTCTCATGGGAACATACTTCTAAGTCTCAAGAAATGTTTGGGAATGGGAGAAATAGGGAGGAATAAAGAGTGCCTGACATGGACAAATATAAATTCAATGGAAACCTTAGAACAGTTTCCATGGAATATAGGTGAGGAATAGAATACCAGATTGCTGTGAGTTGGAGAAGAAATGAGCTTGGTATAAAAAAAAAGTAGGAAATGATTTCAAGAAGTTTATTAGCAATAGGATGGAAAGGTATACAACAATATCTGGAAGGAGATACACCATCAAAAGTTGTTTGGGGGTGGGGCGCTGGAAAGATGTATCAGTGGTTAAAGTAAGTTGCTTGCAGAGTCTGATGGTCCAGTTTCAATTCCCCAGTGCTCATGTAAAGACAGGTGCATAAAATGGTGCATGCATGTAGAGTTCGTTTGCAGTTGCCAGAAGTCATGGCACATCCTTTTCTCACACTTTCGTTCACTCTTGCCCTCTCCCTCTCTCTCTTTCTCTATTTCTCGTCCTCTCTCTCTCCTTGCAAATAAATAAATATATTTTTAAAAGCTATTTATTTCCCAACATGGCTCAGGGAATTTTGCAGAAGAGGGGATGGAAAGATTGGTAGAGACACAAGTTGGGACATTTTGCACAGAGACATTGCCTCTCCCCCATAACTGACTCTGCCCCCACAATGCATTACCCACAATCCCCATGAGGCTGACCTGCACCCCAAAGAGGAATTCCTCTTCAGAAAAGGGGCAGGAATGAGGGAAAGGATGGCACCAACCTGTGTTGTTTACATACTAGTTATGTCCATATCTAATAAAAATAAAGCTATTTAGTTGAGGCAGCTGTGGTTATATGGAGAGTTTTCTTCAGAGCAAGAGCTCAGCAAACAATAAAGAATATTGTCTCTGTCCTCAATGTGATATTTATCATGGAAAACAAACTGCAGGGCTATGGTGCTATGAGTCTTCTGGAACATGAGAACTGGAGGGGCTTTGAAGCCTTCTAAACAAAGTAAGCTAACAAGAGAAATAATAACCAAGGGACAAGTCACACAGAGCAAACATCCACCAAGCAAGGAAGAGTTCAAAACATGAGTATATCATATGTATTAGGTATGTGTTGTCTCTGTCCTCGAAGCAATGCATTTTCATCTTGTTAAGAATATCCTCTGGGGACAGGAAGATGGCTTAGTGGTTAAAGGTATATTCTTGCAAAGCTTGCTGGTCAGCATTCAATTCCCTAGGACTCATACAAAGCCAGATTCCATGAAAGCCAGATGCACAAAGTGGCCCATGCATCTGGAGTTTATTTGCAGTGGCAGGAGGCCCTGGTGTGCTTCCAACCCCCCCCCCCGCCCCCCCGCTCTCTCTCTTTCTCTCCCTTCTCTCTGCTCTAAAATAAATAAAAATATTTTAAAAAATATATCAGGCTGGAAAGATGGCTTAGACATTGAGGCAACTGCCTGCAAAGCCAAAGGATCCAGGTTTGATTATGCAGGACCCACGTAAGCAAAAATCACAAGGTGACACATGTGTCTGGAGTTCATTTGCAATGGCTGGAGGCCCTGGCACATTCATTCTCTCTCCTCATGTGTGTGTGTGTGTGTGTGTGTGTGTGTGTGTGTGTCCTTCCCTCTCAAATATATATATATATATATTTTTTTTAATTTATTTTTTGGTTTTTCAGGATAGGATATCACTCTCGCCAAGGCTGACCTAAAATTTACTATGTAGTCTCAGGTTGACCTTGAACTCAAGGTGATCCTCTACCTCTGCCCCCTGAGTGATGAGATTAAAGGTGTGTGCCAACACACCCTGTTTAAAAATTATATATATATACAAATATATATATATGTACACAAATATATATATATATACAAATATATATATATATATACAAATATATATATTTGTTTGTTTGTTTTTTTGAGGTAGGGTCTCACTCTGGTCCCGGCTGACCTGGAATAAACTGTGTAATCTGAGGGTTATCTAACTCACAGCAATCCTCCTACCTCTGCCTCCCAAGTGCTGGGATTAAAGGCATGTACCACCATGCCTAGCTAAAAATAAAATATTTTTTAAAGGGCTGGAGAGATGGATTAGTGGTTATGGTGTCTGCCTGCAAAGCCAAAGGACCTCGGTTCGATTCCCCAGGACCCACGTAAGCCAGATGCACAAGGCGGCACATGTGTCTGGAGTTCGTTTGCAGTGGCTGAAGGCCCTGGCACATCCATTCTCTCTCTCTCTCTCTCCCTGTATCTTTCTGTCTCTCAAATAAATAAATAATAAAATATTTTTAAAAGAATATCTCCTGAAAGGCAAATGTTTAGTTGTTCTAAAACTTCAGTTTAATTGCATTTTGTGTACTTGTAAAATTGGGTTTTTTTTTTTTCTTCCAATGCTGGAGATTGAACCCAAAGTGTTTCATTTTAAGCCGTCTCCCACTTATCCAAAGCCCAGCCCTTTCATTTTGTGTCCTAAGGAAGCTTCCTCAAACCTATCATAATGACTTATCTTCTTATATTAGCTTTATAGCTTCAGCTAGTATGTATGTCTGTATTCTGCTGATTTTGGCATTTTGTATGAAGTAGGGTTTATTTTTACATATGCATATCCAGTACTTTCAATAGAACTTACCTGAGAAATAATTATTTTCATATTGGATAATTGAAATATCTTTGTCAAAAGTCAATTAATACTATGTGGAGGGTCTATTTCCAGAATTGTCTTGTGTTTATTTGGTCTATATGTCTATCCTTAGGCCAATTATCATTTGATGATACCTTCTGGAATGTCTAAAAGTAAAGGAAATATCAATATAGACACAATAGAATGGCTAACTTAAAAAGACTGGTGATGCCACATACTGCTAGGGATCTGGAGCAACCCAATCTCTCCTGCATTCATCACATGCTGAAAAACAGCATAGACACTTCTGAAATTCCCCTGGTATTTTCTTATAAATGTAGACATATATGTACCAAAAATTCTAACAGTAACATTCCTCAATTTATTTACTCAACATAAGTGAAAATAAGTATCCATGTAAATATTTGTATCTGAATTTTCATAGCACATTTACTCATAATAGTTTAAACCAGAAATAATTCAAATAACTACCAAGTTCTGAGTAGCAGCAAACAAAATGGCATTGTATTCATAATGGAATACTATTCAATTATAAAAATGAACAAGCCAGCTGGGCGTGGTGGTGCACACCTTTAATCACAGCACTTGGGAGGCAGAAGTGGGAGGATCACCATGAGTTTGAGGCCCCCCCCTGAGACTACATAGTTAATGCCTACACCAGAGTGAGACCCTACCTCAAAAAAAAAAAAAAAGAACAAGCCACTGATAGACATAACAACAAAAATGAATAAAAAATTTATTATGATGAGGGAAAAACTGATCTAAAAGAATCACATTGAATTATCAAACATATGATGCTTTGGGGGAAAGAAAATCAATGAGAGTGAAAAAGATCAGAATTTTGATGAAAGGGATGTAATCTTATCCCAGAAGGCTGCTATAATTAAGGTGCTGAAATTGAGCTAAGGAGAAACAGATTGTGAGAACATGAAAATAGGAAGTTGGGGAGATAGGTAGATCAGAGCAGCTCAATTTAATATTTAATACTATTAAGTATGTGTGAAATATATTATGTGTAATATAATACTTTCCTAAAGGTACATATCCTCTTTTAATAAAAGTGACATTCTAAAGAGTATTAATAACTGTTGCTCCAAGTTTTATGTCATCATACACTTCCCTGAAAATCAGATTTTCAGGGTTTTTTGATAGCTGAAGTTCTTGAAAATATTCCACAATAAGATTTACTGTAAAATAAAGCATTTTTAAACTTCAAAGACTCATAAGAGGTTCTTGTGCCCATTTTCTAGATGAACTTCACTGATGTCCCTGAAAGTTTATGAGCACAGAAGCTGTTAGATATTTCAGCTGGATTCAGCCCCTTTGTCCTTTAAATATTACATTAGAAAGTGATCTTTCAGGAAGAGCCTGGGGCTTGGGGGGGGTACACCAGTGACTTCACAGGCAGAGCTCTCAATTCCTCAACCTTCAAGATTGCTCTGAAGAGTCAGAAGCAGTGATCTCCACCTCCAGTCCTAGCACTGCAGAAGGACGGGATGCAGTGATCTACACCTCAAGTTCCAACTACGAAGAAGGAATGGATGCAGTCTCCTGCACCTCCAGTCCCAGCTCTGCTGAAGGATCACTTGAGTCCAGCTGTGAAGCCAACCTGGATGACATAATGAGATACTGACTCAAAAGTCCAAACAAAGGAAAAAACAAGAACATGCTGAGGAAGCTGCCATCCTCTGTGGCTGAGTGCTCTCTGCTCTGGGACTCCATCACATTGCTCCCACTGTATCTTCATAGAGGAGTTTATCCCATGCTGATTTTGACAGAACTTTTGATACCCAGGTTAGAAGACATTACATTGCTCTCAATCCTTTCATCTTTCCCAAAGGTTTTCCAGTCCTTTCATCATCTTGCTGAAAAAAAGAAAAGTAAAAAGAAAAGAAATCCCCTTAGTCCCCAGGCCTCTTTTTCTCCATCTGGATGTATACCTTGACTTGTACACATCCTACAGGTACTCTAGTTCTCTGCCCAAGTATTCCTTTCCTATTTGCAGCAAAATATCGTGTTTACACATAGCTTTTTGAAAAACAACAATAGCAAAATACAGTTATGAAAACATTTCAAAATAAGATGTAGCATGCACAAATAAACCAGAATTACCTTTCTTTTATATTACGCTGGTTCCATTTGGAGCCCCACTTCATGGAACAATGTGAATCTTGATCATTCATTTTCACCAAAATAGCTTTTACTCAGGCAGGAATATTAACTCAGGTAAGCAAAATGACTCTTGCTTTCATCCTAGCAATTCCACACCTATTCACCTTTCAACTGACTTTTTATAGAATATTAGTTTGCATTAAAAAATCCATTTAATTGCATTGGAAAAACACTTCACTGCCACGCTCCAGGCCCACACTATGATGCAGCTGCTCCTATTTAAGGGATAATTGTAGCCTCACTCTTCTACAAGGAACTAATTCTGATTTTGAAAGGGTTTGTCCTCACGGTTTATCCTGATGAGAGAGAGCTGGATCATTGCCGTGTAAAATAGCTGAATAGTCCTATTATGGCCATTATACCACAAATGCTGTACATTGTTGAAGATCAAAGTACTGTACCACACTCAATGGTGAGATGTACAAGCATGGCACACTTCCTGTATTATGTAAAAGTACTGCATTTTCTGAGTCATTTAGTACCATGTGAGGTATCTGTGCACCCTGTATCATTTCCTTCAAACTTTCCTTCGCATTCTGAAATCCTTTATTTTCTGGTTGAAAGACTTACAATCTAGTCATTTCTCACTAGTCTCCCCAGGAAATAAACTCCAGTACTCAATGTTCTTCATTGCAAGATATTACTTATTGCATATCATTCTATTTTACATTTAAATTACTTTAGAAAAATGTTAAATAACTCCATACAGCAGTAACTTCAACCTGGTAGATTGAGAAAATGTAAAGCTTCCCATCAAAACCATTAATGATGTTTTGTGAATCTTTAAAATGTGGAGGGCTGAATATTGATTAGGTTCTAAGGAGACAAACACGGCATCTTCCCCCCATAATGTGATTGGGAATGGGCCATGTGAAGGGCAAATGTATTAAAAAATGTATTAAAAAAAAGCAAGAAGCTTTCTTCTACCTTATGTTCTACTAAAAAAAAAAACTGTGACAACAGCTATCCCCAAAACTTTCACCATCAGTGTCAGAAGAGGCAATGTAAAACTGAAAATTAACTTATTTATGCAATACAGCACAACTCAAGTCATTCCAGTCACTGGCATTCCAGTCACTCCATATGATGTTTCATTCTCATAGTCAATCTATAGAGGGCTTCCACCTTGAAGCAAAACTAACTGCCAAGTCTAACCAAAAAATGCCTGACAGGAAGTGTCACTTTCTATTGAATGACTTTTAGAAAACTCTCATAACTCATAGATAAGATCAGCTGCCTAAAGGATATTTTCCCCCAAAGTAACACATCCTCTACACATAATTTGAAAACAAGACTTAGGGCTCACCCACATAACAAAGAATCAATGAACATAAAATGTGATCAGTGAAAACATGTGCAAATTTGA
This sequence comes from Dipus sagitta, assembly GCA_036346955.1. NCBI lineage: Eukaryota > Metazoa > Chordata > Mammalia > Rodentia > Dipodidae > Dipus > Dipus sagitta. Next base: position 126,908,019 of record CM070771.1, on the reverse strand, counting down.
AGACAATTCATGAAACTATAATTAAAATGAACATGGATGATGCTGAGGCAACAACATCAAATACTGGCTGTGCTCTGTAATTACTAGTTAGCTTCCCAATGCCATTTACAAGATTAAAAGATACAGTGAACTTCAATGTAAAAATATTAGGACCATGTCTATGATATAGTGGACATTTTACAAAGCATAGATATTGGTGTTGTGACATCCATATAGTAAGGAGATATTTCTTTCGTGGACACACATCTTCTTTTATGTGAACTGTCCAATACCAATGAATTACTTGTAACCTGGGTTTATACAACTTACCATGCAAGTTTATGTAAAAAAAAAAAAAAAAAAAAACCTGGGTAACCTGCAAAATTCCATCTTTAAATGGGCAGAGGAAATGACAATGTCTTAGTAGTGGCAATCCTCATTGTAACTTTGTGAGGACCAACACAAAATGACAACTCCACCTATTTAATGATATTTCATGCTTTTAACATTTCCATAGTGCTCATTTTGTCCTAATTTATAAATCAGTTGTTTTATACACAATGTTAATCTTACAAAACTTCCTATGGCCAGGTCTAACTCCAAAAGAAGGGAACTAAATCCATGAAGTCAGGGGCAGGCATGAGTGTTTCTGAGACTGTTAAAATAACTCCACAGGCCCAACAAGGGTGTCAGTAACTATGATAAAGACTGTATTCACCTGGATCCGGAGCTGGTTTTTTTTGTTTTGTTTTGTTTTTTGTTTTTTTTTTGGTTTTTGTTTTTGTTGTTGTTGTTTTTTAGTTTTTTGAGGTTGTGTCTCACTGTAGCTCAGGCTGACCTGGAATTCACTAAGTAGTCTCAGGGTGGCTTCAAACTCACAGCGCTCCTCCTACCTCTGCCTCCCAAGTGCTTGGATTAAAGGCGTGCACCACCACGCCTGGCTAGTAGATGTTTTAAGTAGTGTATTTTACATCTCAAAGCTACTCTTAGCTTTGTGCGGTCCTCTGTCTATACTGAATGTTATACAAATAAACAAGTGGACAAACAAGTGTGTAAATTTAGCCATACTATAAGGCCAAATTCAAAAAAATAAATAAATAAGGCTCACTCTAAGAATTAGCTATTCAATTTGCCCTCCATTGGAATAGAATACATACATTCAATATATGATAGAACTTGGGTAGGACATTATAAAGTTTTTTTGTGGGGCGTTGGAGTGGGGATTATCTTGAGATGACCATGACCCATGACTTATCTCTGTAGTGATTCAAGAGCTTTTTCCGCAGAGCTCCTATTCCCTTCCCATACAAGGAACCAGTACATCACTTGGATTTTGCATATCTCTGCAAGGGAGAAGTCAGGCTTTTGATTGTTTAGTGGTGATACACAGGTTCTAAACATTGAATTTTCCATTCAGGTGGTGAAAAGAACAGAGTATGTTATGCAAAGAGGAGACTACAGTATCTCTGGGGTGTCAGTTGTGGATGGTGGGTGATGCTGTTGCAGCTGTGTTATAAACTAGTACATCTTTCTGATGGATATTCACAGGACCAAACAAATCAATTATTGCTCCATAGAAAGCTTAAAAATGAAGCAATGAGGTGACGGAATATTTTGGTAATTAATATTAGATTAATATCAGAAAATTCAACTTATATGTTTCATTTAAATTTAAAACATTTATTATAGTGGAAGGATATATGACTATATATATATACATATATATATATGGATATATGAATATATATAGTCATATATATATATCCTTCCACTATATATATACTTATAAGCATGCACATTTAAAAATCTACAAATAAATTTTGAAAGCCACAAATGTTATAAGCCACAAAACATGTAAAACTTGCCATAAATTTTTTTTTTATTTGGGCTGGAGAGATGGCTTAGCAGTTAAAGGGCTTGCCTGCGAAGCCTAAGGACCCAGGTTGAATACCCAGTACCCACAAAGCCAGATGCACAAGCAGGCCCATGCACCTGGTTCCTTTGCAGTAACTAGAGGTTCTAGAGCCCCATTCTCTCTCTCTCTCTCTCAAATAAATATTTTTTTTAAAAAAAAAAAAAAACCTTTATTAGGAAGTCACAGTTTACCTCTTGTGTCTCAAGAATTTTTGAGTTAAGAGTGGAATTATTTTGCTTATTGCACCTCCTCTCACTCCAACCTCCACCATGTTAATCTTGAAGATAGGAAGCTGTATTCTTGCAAATACCAACGGAAAGAAAACACAATGGTTTCAGAGAGCGATATTAAGACTGCGGAGCAATGTCTGAGCTATGAGGCCAAGCTCAAGAATGTGAACTCATCATGTGTTCTGTGTTTCCCCAAGGCCCCGCTTGTCGTAGACGGGCACTCTTAGTTGTGTGGAAGAGATAGCCGTGCAAAACTGCACTGAGCAAACGGCAACCCTGTGTACTAAAGGGAGTGTTGCAGCAACATTGTCTCAAAATCTTCCTTGGAGCCAAAACCAAAGGAAACGAAAATGATTCCCAGGCTTCTTTGCAGGGTCTTAAGCGCTTGTGGTGTGGGGGTGTGGAGGCTTCTCACTGAAAAGACAAAAATTGCTCACTCTTAATTGGATTTCTTCCCCCAAGACTTTTCTCCAGTGAAAAATCTGCTGGACAGTGGTCAAGAGCCACTAAGCTGTCCCAGTGTT